>OZ024788.1:10406640-10789029 GCA_964017065.1 Haliclona indistincta | reverse complement strand
GATTTGCAGAAGCGGTTTGCAGCAGGCTCGTATCCCACAGCCTACAAAGTGAACTAGGCACCCCGTGGTAATATCATAAAGACTAGAGACTTGCCATACCACGCCTGAGTCGAAGAAAGTCTCTCTTCCACCGAGAACTGCACTAACAACGTCTTTCCGAAGAGGCGCAAGATTTGATAGCCCAGAGAGAGTGTGCAATGGCGTTATTGCACTGTAGTAGCTCGTCACAGCGTGTCGATTGCATTTCTACACTATGCAAGAACGGCCGCCATGTTTATTCTGTGACAGAGGAAGTATGTTGACGTAATAATACCGTGAATAACATTACCCGAAATTCGGGTAATGAAACTAATCATCTTGCGAGTTTGGCTAGACCCTCTACCGCGCTTGGCCCCTCCCCTTTTTCTTTCACGGTAGCTCTTTGATCTCTGAAAAGTTGTAAAAATACAACGCTACTTAGTATTCATGGTAAGTGCCCACTTTAATAATTATTAATAACAACACAAGTTATAATGGTTATTGTACAGGAAATGAGATGCAGGCAGCATTCAAGTACCGTGAAACCACCCCCTCTGTCGGCATGAAAGCGGAACCTTCATCTTTACAAGTTTCCGGTGTCGGGCCTTTGAGGATCAAAGGATCTAGCGACTGAAGAACTCTTTTTTTTTTTTTTTTTTTTTTTTAAGGAGACAGATATGAACTGTGTGGATGATAAGATATGTTTGTAGTGTCTGTGTGTGTCTAGCCGAAGAGGCCTGAGCCGCTTGCAAGAGGATGAAGCGAGCGAGCAAGCGAGATAGCTAGCTGCACTTACTACTGTCTATTGGTCAATGGCAAGCATTCAGAACTGGTAAGAATTACTGGCGCAGTCGTCTAAATGTACCTGGATAGCTGCAATCAGTCACACAATCCGGAAACGCTGCGTACAAGAGAGCTCGAAATTCGCCATCGTTCTAGACAAGAAGAAACCACGCCTACAGTGACACGCCCAACAACGAGCTAACGTGACCTGGTCGTCAACGCGTGGGTGCACGGGTTAAGGTCACGTGCTCCTCCCCAGCTAGCTCAGTTGTCAAAGAGTTATTGGTAAAAATTCTGTATTTGCGTTGTCATGGCTAGTTCGTCCGACGAACGCTCAGAACTCGAGTCCGGCGGCTATTCCGTCGATGGCAGTGAAGACTGCAGCGTATCCAGCGATGAGGAGGCTGAAGAAAGCGACTGGGAGAAATCAACTGGTAAGTTCTGTGATTACCGAGCACGTGCACACTGTATTACCGAGGGTTGTCCTCGCTTCAGGAGAGAGCTCTGATGACAGTGACTCTTCTTATGAAGGAGACAGCAGTGAGCAGAGTGATGAGGAGGGAGAGACAGCTTCTTCTGAAGGGGACAGCAGTGAAGACACTGATGAGGAGGAAGAGACAGGTCCGGAGAGAATACTGGTCAGAGGGAAAGCATTAGAGCCTCCTAGTCCCAAGAGGAGACGCGAGATCAAGGAGGCAACTCTCTGTCAGGTTCTACAGTCTGGTATGTATCCCACATTCGTAGGCACACACGGTCCGTCCCAGGGTATAGACCCTCGGCATAATAACGCCCTAGAGTATTTACAGAGGCTGTGGACATTGCCACTGTGTGAGCTAATAGCTGATGAGACAAACAGGTACATGCTCAAGCGTCAGGCGCAAGGTCTTGCTCGTAAAGCACCACCAACTACAGCTAGGGAGGTATGGACATTCTTAGGCATAATTTTGGCGATGGGTGTGCACGGTATGTCCAGATACAGCATGTTCTGGAGCAACGATGAGTACCTAGGAGTTGAACCGATCAAGCAGTGCATGACTAGGGACAGATTTGACTTTCTGCGCCGGCATTTGCACCTTGTTAATGATGATGATGCCATGGTAGATAAGAGCGACCGCCACTACAGAGTTAAGCCATTGGTGCACAGTTTGCAGACAGAATTCCTGCGTAATTATAGCCCTACTCAGGAGATTGTAGTCGATGAGCTGATGATAAAGTGCAAGGGTAGGGCTAAAGGAAGGGTCGTAATGCCGAAAAAACCTGTCAAGAGAGGCTTCAAGATGTGGAGCCTCTCGTGCTCGTGTTGTGGATATCTGTGTAATTTCCAGCTCTACGCTGGAAAGTGCACGGCTAAGCCAGAGAAAGGTCTCGCTAAGAGAGTAGTGCTAGATTTGGTTGAGCCGTTTGAAGGCATTAACCACGTACTGTATTTGGACAACTACTTCACTAGTGTTGATTTGACTGTTGCACTGCGTAAAAAACACATCTACACTGTCGGCACAGTTAAATCCGACAGCGTAGGGCTGCCTGCCTGCCTCAAAGGTAAAAAACTCAAGTTTCAAAAGGGTGACTACAAGTGTGTTACTGTAGGTACAGGTGTGTCACAGGTGAACTGTTTTGCATATGAAGATCGCAAACTAGTCAGATTCATGACCAATGCATTCCCACCTAGTATGACGACAAAAGCTCCTGTTCGCAAGCTCCTTGTAAAGCAAACCTGCCCTCCTCTAGTTCCAGCATACAATAAATTCATGGGTGGTGTAGATCGAACTGGCCAGCTTCGAAAATCGTATGGTAACGATCACCGATGCAAGCGTCCTTGGCTACGAATTTTTTTCCACCTCTTTGATATAGCTGTAAGCAATGCACATCTGCTGTACAAACATAACTGCAATCGTTGCTCAATAAAGCCTAGAGACTCACTAGCATTCCGTATGGAGCTGGTGCACTGTCTTCTCGATAGTGCCCGGAAACCACACAAGCGAGCTTGCTTACCACAGCCTTGTCCTGACGCTGCTAGTGAGCCCTGCAGGCTAGTTAGAGTCAATGCTGTTGATGGTTTGAAGAGGGGTAAGTGTCACTACTGTCAACAGAAACAATTAAGGCCCTGTAAACACACTAGCTTTGCCTGCTGTAATTGCCGTGTGCGTCTGTGCAAGATTGGCTGTTATGATGCATACCACAAGCTATAGTTTACCTGCTTGCGCTGTTCTTATCTATCTATCTGTCTGTCTGTCTGTCTGTCTGTCTGCTTGTTTGGCTGCTTTGTTACCTCCTACAGTGACATTTCTGGCTGGACTGAGAATTGGGTGCTAGACATGACGGCAAAAAACAATGTATGTTCATTTCTACAGTAGTTCTTTGGTTGCTGCTGCTGCTGTTGTGTTGTCGTCACATTCAGGGTTCCTTCAAACCATTCTGAATGTGCTCATAAGGTTGGAGTGGATTCCATCGATGATCAGTAGTCCAGAGTTATCTCTTTGACCTCTGAAAAGTTGTAAAAATACAACGCTACTTAGTATTCATGGTAAGTGCCCACTTTAATAATTATTAATAACACAAGTTATAATGGTTATTGTACAGGAAATGAGATGCAGGCGGCATTCAAGTACCGTGAAACCACCCCCTCTGTCGGCACGGAAGCGGAACTTTCATCTTTACAAGTTTCCGGTTTCGGGCCTTTGAGGATCAAAGGATCTAGCGACTAAAGAACTCTTTTTTTTTTCTTTTTTTTAAGGAGACAGATATGAACTGTGTGGATGATAAGATTATGTTTGTAGTGTCTGTGTGTGTCTAGCCGAAGGGGCCTGAGCCGCTTGCAAGAGGATGAAGCGAGCGAGCAAGCGAGATAGCTAGCTGCACTTACTTCTGTCTATTGGTCAATGGCAAGCATTCAGAACTGGTAGGAATTACTGGCGCAGTCATCTAAATGTACCTGGATAGCTGCAATCAGTCACACAATCCGGAAACGCTGCGTACAAGAGCGCTCGAAATTCGCCATCGTCCCAGACCAGAAGAAACCACGCCTACAGTGACACGCCCAGCAACGAGCTGACGTGGCCTGGTCGTCAACGCGTGGGTGCACGGGTTAAGGTCACGTGCTCCTCCCCAGCTAGCTCAGTTGTCAAAGAGCTAATCCATGCATAGTCCCATGACCAGGTATATAATAATGCTCTGTAGCGAAGAATAGCTAGATCGAATGTTGTCTGTAAAACTGAGCCATCACAAACCACCCCATTTTTTTAGTGATGAGCTACAAGCGTTGATTCTTATTCGTAGCGCTGCATATTTTACATACAGTAAGTATACAATAGTACAAATGTGTAGTGTAAGTTTCTTCTTCTGACCTGTACAGAAAGTAAAGAAATACGGTTAGCAAAAAGTCATTCGCTAATGATATTCATGCGCACCCGCCACCTTAATGACTTAGTTGGCACTTAATGTAAAGACAGCAACAATTTGAAAGAGAACTGCTCCACTGCACTCGATCGGCTCTGCACTGCATGCAACACGTATCATGCACCATTAGCTAAGCTTAAGTTAGCATTCTTACAAGCCTGAACAGGCAAATCCAGTGTAACAGTGAAGATTTGCTCGTTGTCTGCTGTGAACACTGCTAGTGGCAACACAAGCCCGTAGACAGGGGGTTTGATAGGTTCAGACGAACCGCCCAGGCTACCCAACAGTCTGCTTGAAGTCTTCAGAAAATTACTATACTGGACTCCACAAATCGCTGTTACTAGTGTATAAGACTGCAGTAATACGGCAGCCTAGCTTCCTAGATGTATGCACAGTACGCGGTCGTGAGTAACCATGGCCACGCCTCCACAATCAAGGTGTGGCCACATGTGTAGATCGATAGCATAAACATGGGAGGTAGAATTCAGAAAGAACGTGAAAGAAAATGAGTACCAAGTTCTTGCCACAGCATTGTGATGAACTGTTTGATTCAATTAACATGCCCTTATGAATAATTAATTCGCTTTAAATTTTCTACTTTGCAACGCAACAAAGACTTTGAAAATTCGACTTTGCATCGCAACAACCCTCTGAAAATCCTGTCTACAGCCTTGCAACAGCACTCGCGTTCCAAGCAATTTGTACTAAGGTGTGCTTGTATTAGGCGTACATATACATGGGCGAGTAGTGGTAACCCTAGTAACGGAGTTCGATCAGAATGCATGGAATAGAGTCCGTTATGGACCAAAAATCGCTGGAAATACTTGCTTCTGCTAGTGTTTTGGGCTTAAATAGATATCAGGTGCACTGCTCACAACAACTAGTGTAGTTTCTGTGTAGGTTTTGTTGTGAATAGCTCGGCATAATTTGTGTTCATTTAGGCTCGCCTGGCACACCCATTAATGCCCGATTTGGTGGTGCACTAGAAAGCCTAGTAGGGCCCACATGAATACAGACAGGACTTCGCTGCTCGTACTCGAGCACTAGATCCGCTTCTACAGGTTGCAACGCAGACAGTAGGCCTTTTGGAGCGCCATTTTCACGTGATTATATGGACTAATATCACAAACAAACATTCGAGTGTGAACGGATTCCCCAGATTCTGGGGAATGGTCGAAGGTCACCCTTGCAATGGACACCAGGCTTTTTTATCGTGCTTCCGTTTGTCATTTTGTAAATGAAAATTTTGGCCTGGGGACGAGGCTAACTGTGACCAGGATCCAATTGCAATCAACGTCACTTAGATACTTGGATACTTAGATACCTTAGATACTTGAAACTACTGGAAGTACTGCTTGTATAACAATTTTTAGCGAGACAGCTTACCAGGAAGGAGTGCAGAAATACTGTACTTTAGCACAGAAATAAAAATTATTCTATTATTTTGTTTGTGTGAATCACTTCTTGATTGTTTAGAATGCACTCTTCATTTCTTGATTATTGCTGTTGATGCTTTATCCTACTCACAGCCACTAGTACAGAGTGTATTTGAAGCTTGCCCATTATGTTTAACACGTCCAGTTATGACCATAGTGAACTACGTGACGTTCTTGCAAACTAGGCACGAATCACAGCAGTAGCAGCTGTTTACTCAATACACTACCTAGGCTTGAGGAACCGATAGGCCTCAAAACTTGAAGCCCCCAAAAATCACAAAGAGACCTGCTATTTTGTCAATAACAATAAAAATTAATAATTATGAATACTAATAAGTTTACAACTTGGACATGGACGCAAAGCTGGCCAAAGCATGAAACTACAAGCGAAGGTACGTACCAATGGCGGCAAAAAGAACGACTCCTGAGCGTTCCGCCATGGCCTCATGCTGAAGTCGGCTCATGAACATTAATTAAGGGTGCTCGGCACTAATTAATACAAGTAATAAAAACATTTTAACAAAAAATGCAAGAGATTTAGGGTTGGTACATGTATCGAAAAAGTATGGAAACAAGATTGTGAAAAGTAAACAAGATTTAAATAAAAAGGATATTGTAGCAATAGAAGTGTAATGCTACCTCCCTATTAAATTAACTACAACTATCAAAGGCAGTTAATTTAGGGAGGTAGCATTACACTTCTATTGCTACAATATCCTTTTTATTTAAATCTTGTTTACTTTTCACAATCTTGTTTCCATACCTTTTCGATACATGTACCAACCCTAAATCTCTTGCATTTTTTGTTAAAATGTTTTTATTACTTGTTTGTTTTCTTTCTTATTTTATTAATGACTTTGTTGGCACTTATGCTAATTGCTAATACAGTATAAAGAGAACTATTCCACTGACTGCGAGGCGCCGTGGCTGCATGCACTCGATCGGCTCTGCACTGTATGCAACACATACCACGCAAGTGACGCAACATTAGCTAAGCTTAAGCTAGCATTCTTACAAGCCTCAACGGGCAAATACAGTGTAACAGTGAAGATTTGCTCGTCGTCTGCTGTGAACACTGCTAGTGGCAGCAGCACTCGCGTTCCAAGCCATTTGTACTAAGTGCGCTTGTATTAGAATAATTACATACACGGGCGTGCTCGAGTAGGCGTAACCTAGTAACGGAGCTCAAGCAGAAGCATGGAATGGAGTCTGTTATGGACCAAAAATCGCTGTTTTCTTGGAAATACTCGCTTCTGCTAGTGTTTTAGGCTTAAATAGATATCAGGTGCACTGATGGTCATAGGTAGCGTTGCTTCTGTGTAAGTTTAGTTGCGTTTGGTTCGCTCACTACTGTGCTAGACTCTCTGAAGAATAAGAAAAAAGAAAGAAAGAAAGAAAGAAGATGAACAAACGGGTGATCACGTGAACTCTGGTTTACCACCTTAGACTTAGTTTCTGCTGTTACTAAAGGTCTCTTTGGCATTGAAAAAGTCGTCTAAGACGCCTCAGACGGTTAGAATCGCTTGAAACGCCCGTGCGGCGAAGATATGAGCGTGCCGTAAATTGCCTCCTGACGAGACGCCATATTGTTTTTTTGGCGTACCAACATGTTTTCTTGACGGACCTAATGGACTCATTGCAAGCGCTTATCCATCAGCATGAACACCAGGTGATTAAAATATCTTGAGATTTTACGAGAGAAGAGCAATACACGATTAACTCGTTTTCAGTCTGGTGTATCCGCCATCTTATTTTCGTGCCAACCCTAAATATGCCACGACTACCGTGTGGCATAATTATGGTGCCGTTGCTACAGGTCAGATTTCCAGATGTAAAGCACCTAAACACATTGCTAGCTGCATAACAACACGACTGGAAGTACTGCTTGTCTAACAAGTTTTAGTGAGATAGCTTACCGGGAAGGACCACCATATGCACAAGAAAGTACGCCTTCTCATCTGAAAAACAGAGCATGCCAGGTTGCTGAAACCACGTTTTTGTGGCTATCTCAACAAGAGGAATCCAGTAACTGAGAATTTTTGGCAGTATAGCAGCGACAAATAATACTTACGTAACTTATCCTGGTTGTTGAGTATGCAATTCGAAAAAATCTTAGTCATGTTGTGTTGGCCACATAATTATAGCTGACCATCTTGGCGCTGTATAATGTACTCTAATGCTTCATGCACGAGTTTTATACTGTTTTGTGCTTTCCCAGCACGTACACGAAGTACATCATACCACAGATGTTATAGTACCGTGATAGGAAGCCACACTTAATTGGGTGGTCGATGCACATTACCCTTGACGTCACATGTTGATTACATTTTCTGTGTATTTTCAGCGTTCCGTGTACTCCGTGTTTTAAATAAACAGAGAATCTCTGACAGAAGCCAAGAATCTACCAAAAACTTCGCCTTTTACATGGTCAAAGAACGGCTAGTTGTCTGGATATCCAGCCCAGTACACATCGTAGAGTATGTACTGCTGGTTTAGAGCTTACAAAGCACCATTGATCCAGCCAGCATGGAGAATTTGTGTATACAAAATCCTAACCAACGGAGACGAGTTCAGGTCTATAGCGGATAAAGTATATTTCTTGGCGACGTACTATCTGGTTCAGTACACGCAGACGACTAATGGCTTTGTATTGATACCAAAATCAAGTCATAGAACCTTTGCCTCTTCGAGACTTTGTGTATACAGATCTGTAATCCGCCATTACACTCACAAATCTTCTGTTTACCGTGAGGTGCCAGTACTGGTATCCATTCAAAGCCGGTAGTAATGAAACACGCAATCTTCAACAATACAATAAATGCACTAGAATGGGCCAAAGACAGCTAAAGAAAGCTGTACAGGCAAACAACTACACCACGCTCATCTGCTGCTCATTAGTAATCACTGCTACGCGGTAATGCACATCGACCACCTCGACGTGACGTCTCATAATACATTTTGATTTACAGCAAATTTTAGCTTCCTATCCAGTACGGTATTATGTCTCCGTGGCTCCCGGTCTTCCTATCATTCTCCTCAGCATGATCTCTCTGCAGATCTTATAGTTGCTGAGGGAAAACTCTCTAACTAATTCAAGTTCATGTAGTGACTATTACTATGTATTATAGTATTATTATTATTTGTATTTTCATTTCCCTGGGTTCTATTATGCATTATACTTGTATTATATTCACATATTCTATGTATGTATGCTATTATAATAAAATGTGTTCTAAAACACAACCATGTACTGATAGTCACAACCGCATAATGATATTCACAAGTACTGACCGAGTTATGAATATCCAAGTTGGTACAGCCCAAAAGCAATATTAATTCCAAATAAGGTGCTACCACAGGGCGTATACGCTACCATATGCACACACACAATAGAGAAATAAACTAACCACGAAGAGTAGATGCCTCTTTCACGCATCCGACAGTCTCCAGAACTTGGACGAATGCTTGGAAATTACTGGTGTCCGCATGTACTTTTCTCATCAAGATACCAAGGAATTTTATTACTTTCTCGTACGGATTCGCCTCTTGAGTACAATCATATCTCTGATGATCAGAAATGAGTCCTCCACTGAACGCGGCTGATATGAGTTCAGATACATTGCTGATACCTTTTGCCAAGTAGTCGAACTTGCGCTGCAAAGCGCGTGACTCGGCAGAGGATGTCATATCTTTGAGCTCCTGGACGATGGGCGTAAGTCCGTACTCATGATGATACACTGGGTCCGGATTTGCACGCGTAACGTGTAAAAGATCACGTGAGCGCTACAATAAGTGGGCTGGGCTTGTTTACCCGTTGATTTTACCCGTACAGTGCGTGTAGACCACGGTCTACAGGTTGGCAGTTTACCTGTGGATTTTGTTGCTCAAAGTTTCATCAATTCTACGTTTGTTACAGATGTATGTGTAGCTTGATTCCTGCTCTACATGCTCGACTTTTCGAAACGCCGATACGAGCTGTCCTTCGCCCGTACAAGTCGTCAGAGCAGGAACGACCATGGCTCACCAAGCTGCTGGTTAGTTTGTCGAGCTACAAGTGTTTTGTTTACCCTTTGAACCATGCTCAACGCGAATCCTGGTCGTCTCTTGTCTTCTTAGCTACACACCCGAGCGCTCTGCTACATGCTCGAGTACAGGTATTACCCGCTACGCCTGCAAAACTTAATCGCCGTTAGTAGCCTGCCTGTGACGTCTAACGCGAGTCGTGTATTGTAGCTTCAGTACGCACTCCGCAGTGTGCAGCTTCGCAGTATTATAGCTTCGGTCATACATAGAATATAAGTGTGAATAAAATTAACTACATGTAGATGATTGTAAAGACAATGTGGGGCGAGCCTGAGCGAACTGTACGTACATGTAACAGTAAAAATCACAAAATCGGATAGTTGGTTGGAATAATAGAATGGATAGCAATATGAATGATGATTATAGTTCAAGATAGTTGATATAGCGATTGTATAATGATGATGATAATGGGATAATAGTCATTTAAAAGTAACTGACTTCTTCTTTGGTGCTGCAGAATCTTTTTCTGCTGCAGCTGTTCTTATTCTCTCTCTCTCCGTCTCTTCAATCTTAATTCTTTTCTTAATACTTTCTTCTTCTTCAATTTCTCTGGCTCTTTTTTCTCTCTGTCGCTTCCTCTCGACTTCAATTTTTCTCTTTGTTCACTACTTTCAACATCACGTCGCTGGTGTTCTTGGTCTCTCATGTGCTGCAGCCTGTTTTCTCTTTGTTCACTATTCTCAGCATCACGTCGC
This sequence comes from Haliclona indistincta, assembly GCA_964017065.1. Taxonomy (NCBI): domain Eukaryota; kingdom Metazoa; phylum Porifera; class Demospongiae; order Haplosclerida; family Chalinidae; genus Haliclona; species Haliclona indistincta. Next base: position 10,778,618 of record OZ024788.1, on the reverse strand, counting down.
TCGTGTTCTTGGTCTCTCATGTGCTGCAGCCTGTCTTCTCTCTGTTTACTACTCTCAGCATCACGTCGTTCTTGCTGTTGGCGTCTCAACTGCTGTAGCATTGTTTTTCTTTGTTCAGCATGCTGTTCATCACGCTGGGCAGCACGTCGCGCCTTATCACGAGCTCTTCGCTTGCTCAGTCTCTGCTCTTTTTCCTCTGCAGTTTCAGCAGCTCGGCGAGCTCTTTCAAGCACTCTTCTCCTTAGAAGTTGTTCTTCTTTCTTTGAAGAATAATCACGCACTGGAATAGTAGTATCAGGATCCATCGTCTTAGTATGATATGACGTAATACACACGCGGCAAAATTGAACCGTTCGGTGAATTAGAGCGTGAGGGCATTTACGGAAAGACGTACGCATACATAGATAGATAGTTCGCGGGGGACGCTTTTCGATCCCATATGGGGCTCGCTCAGGCTCGCCCCAATTATAATACAAATATAATGCAATCTAAAAGCGTCAACCGTAGAGCGTAAACCGAGTTCAATCTAAATCACGCAAAGCGCAATGTAATGAACCTTCCAAATAAGGCACGGATGACGATTTACGCCGCTTTTGTGGGAGTGTACGTAATAAAACCGCTGTAGTCTGGCTGTAGGCGTCGTTTTTTTTTTACTTTTTGCTGTCGGGTATTTTTTCTCACTGATTCCCTCGCGTCGATAGAGGGTCCGAACTCCCATGTATAGGTTAGAGACCGAAGCCAAGGGTTCTATGCGGTATAGAAACCCGAAAGAAAGCCATATAGAACCCGAGCGCGTAGCGCGAGGGTTTCTATACCGCGTAGATCCCGTTGGCCGAGGTCTCTAACCGACTTAAAGTATAGCAACCCTTGCTATCCAACAAGGAATTTTCGCGCTGCGCAAATGTTTTGTGAAGAACACGACCACAAGTTCAGCGATGGGAAAAACACGGGTGAGTTTAGCTAGAGTACGCCGCTCAAAAAACGGTTTTCCTTATACCTTGCTGGTACTCTGTCTTGTCTCCTACCGCCCTTACGCCATTTCGCGTCTGCTAGTGGCATTCTGACGCAACAAGAAGTTCGTTTCTGGAATTCACTCACGCTCACACGTGTACAAGCCTCACATCACGTGTTCTTGTAATAACAATGTTATGAATGGCATTGAATGCACTTTCACAAAGCAAACTGTGGTCTATCTGTTAATGGGATTGGCTTTGTTCACTCAATCCCAGGTCCGGATGTATTACGTCACACTCATTGCTATGGTATTCACGTGCTAAACAAAACTAAATCCTAAACCCAAGACCTTAAAAAAATTCGCCTAACTGCGCAAAGTCGGGAGGGTCTTCCTAACTAACTAAGGATCGTCGGGAGGGTCTTCCTAACTAAGGATCGTCGGGAGGGTTGTCCTATGGAGCTAACTTAGCGCTAACCTGTAGCTAACAGCGAAAACCATGAACCTAACAGCGCTACTGGCCCGTGCAAAACATGGATAAGAGCGCTAGCCTCTGACTAACAGTTTTAATAGTGAAAAAAAAGTAGTATTTATTAAGGGATTGAACCCAGCACACTACATTGCTACACACACCACCTAACCACTGAACCACCAAGACCTGATGCTTATTTTGCCTTGGAACGAGGCTTTATAGTAATATTCTTTTATAATACACGTGCGCGGGCATGTCACGTGCTTCCTGCCTGTGACGTAATACATCCGGACCTGGGATTGAGTGAACAAAGACAATCTCATCTGTTAATGGAAGGACTCTATCTGTTCGCTGATGGACTCTACAGCAAATAGAGCCTCGTATCTAATAAATCTGATTGGTCAATAACATTGAGCTATACTCTAAAGCTCGCTAGATTAGCTTAATTATCACGTGCTTCACAGCGCAACTGACATATGTTCACACGAAGTCGATTGCGCGTATTAAACCGTGCTGTTTTGACTTGGATTTGGTTGGCCATCACAGATCTTCATTTGCTATTGACGTTGTTGCCAAATGAAACTCTGTCCCAAATCATATTGTTTCTATCCCCAGAGTAAAGTCCTTGATTACAGATTTTATGTATTAGTATCTTTTCGTTTTTGCATTGCTTGATTCTCATTGCTTTCGGTCATTATTCCTGTTTGTGTATTTTCTCCTTTTTAGTTGTATGTTTTTAGTAGGCATTTGTATTAGCTATGCTAGTTGGTCACACCTGCCATTGGCAAAATTTTTTGACTCTTGTGGTTATGGACTCGATCCTTAGCCTCGTACCCAGGCTATTTTTGTGTGGGCGTGTTCGAGAGCCTGAGGACGAGGCTAATGGATTCCTGTGGTTCTTTATCTTATGTCTCCATCTATAGATATTGTTGATGGGCGTGGTCTCCAGCTGTTCTTTCTCCATGAAGATGTCTCCTTACAATACTACATACCCGGACTAGCATAGCAAGATCCGCCACTCAACACTGAGCCTTGCACTCTGCTGGATGCCTTCATATGCCGTACCAAGACTATGAACAAAAGCACCTCACACATATAGCTAGGGCTCCTGATTCACTTATACAATTAAATATAATAATAATATTATAATGTCAGTTTATCTCATTATGTCACTTTTATGAGTACATTATAAACTGTCAGACTGTTGCCTTTGTGTTCAACAAAAAGCTGCTAACAGTAACATAAGATTATTGAATCATGTATGTTGTCTACTACAAATGCTACATTACAGTGGATTCAAGTTTTTGTTACTGTGTGGGAAAGAACCTATTGTTCAGCAATGCTGCATCATTCCATGCTCAACTTGTTCTCCACTGACTTGTCAACTGCGTACCCTGACTTAGTCTAGCGAACTATGGGACCCTCTATCGACTCAAGCAAATCAGTGACGATAATTATGGGCCGGGGGGTGGAGCTCGTCTACCCTAACCTTGTATGCTTGTAGCATCATGTTTCAATGATGATAAATGTCAGAGTGCCCCAGTGGAGTGCCTAGTGTTTTTTCGCATAGAAATTATTGTGGTTTTGGATAACAGTAGAATTTGCTACAGAGTATGAGAAAATATCTTCTCAAAAAATAATTTGAGTAGGCTTGTGAATATTATAATGAGTACATATTGGCGGCATTGAAAGAAATGTCAATTGCTAATGTTTTTGAATAACTGATTGCCCCTATAATTATAAAACATAATTTGTGGTCGTTGTCAAGGAAATGCTTTCAATCTGCCGGTTACTTTGGTGACCTTTGTGAGTTCTTTTTTCAATTTTTCCGTCTCTTTCTCAGCGTTATTCACCACCACCTCTAAGAAGTACTGATGAACTCTCATCATCACCTCTGGGTCCTTGAATGCGTGTGACGTAATAGTGTTCTTGAATTGCCGATTTCGGTAAATGTCGATCGTCCGTAAGAATTTCCCCTTTGTGTAATCCGTGAAGAATATTTTCCGCATCTGAAGAGGGGAGAGAAGAGAGAGCTGGTTAGTGGATGTGGATGGCAACTGACTGAGAGAACGAGTAGAGTGAGCATTAGATGAGCAAGTGGGTGAGAGAGGGAGTGAGTGGGTGGGTGGGTGGGTAAGTGAGTGGGTGAGTGAGGGAGTGAGTGGGTGGGAGAGTGAGTGGGTGAGTGAGAGAGGGAGTGAGTGGGTGAGTGAGAGAGGGAGTGAGTGGGTGAGTGAGGGAGTGGGTGGGTGAGTGAGTGTGGGGGTCCGACACATGTTGATTTAGTGTACAAGATTTCACAGATTTAATTGAGCGTGGGTGTTAGTATACGGAATAATACTACACCCTGTAAGTATAAAAAGAAAACACGGTGATTTCATGATTTCAGCAAAAATGTACAAGATTTCTATGCGTGTCAGACCTCTGAGGTGAGTGGGCAAGCAAGCATGAATGGATGAGTGATATTGAAAAAGGAAACCCAACAAAAATGCAAGTTATTTATCAACATGTGTGTGTTCATATTCCCAGTACGATATCGATACAGGACTACCGTTGAAACATCAAAGTCAGTAAGCTACAGAAAGCAGTCAATACACGCATACCAGCATACCAGCCATATTGTAATACCTCATACTTAACCAACAATATAAACAAAAACCATAAAAAGTAGACTCTAGACTTACAGATAGTAAGTATTCTCTGTCACCTATCACATCTCAACAATGGAAGACACTGTACCATACTCCTCCACCTTCATTCACACTACATTACAGAACTGAAATGGACAACCTCTAGCCTGACAACACCTACGACGCTGGAGGTAAGTTAGGTAACTCTTTTCTAGGCTATGCAGTTAAAGCAAGCAAGCATATTCCAGCAAGTATTTAAAGAGTTAAAGCAAACTTGGTTAGCATTCTTGGTGACTTGGTGACTAAAACTAGTGTGGTTAAGCCCGGCACTCATCATACTATATCAAAAAGGTACCAACCATAGTCTAATATCTACGGGGCATTAGACGTACAGTGCTAGATGACAACCGTATGCGCAAATATTTTTTTAAATAGAGGCTTGTGTTTACTTCATATGCCCAGGTGCACTGCACTCCGAGTCGTCTGCTGATGCATCGGCCCAACTCAAGATCTTCGTTCCAAGACACCACGACATTTTGGAGACAGTCGTCAAGATGAATCACAAGTTTCTTGAGCAGTGATCGACTGAAAATCACTCCCGGACCTCCCATACAATATCGCTCATGCTCCATTAGTTTAATCCTAGCCAGATCCTCTTTCTTGCCCATACCCGGGGACCCGATATACAAATCTTCCGAGGGGTCCAAGTTGCTTAAAAATTGAAGCAGTTCCGGAACCCGTACATACACGTCGTCATCCGATCTCATAAACCAGTGGTACTTGTCAATGTACTTGTCGTGCATGTATTTCAGCATTCAATATACTTTTTTCTGAGGTGGGTAAGAGTCGTCCACGTCCGGTAAATTCACCACAGCCAGCCCGTGCTTTGCTTTGGACGGGGCAGAGAAGAATTCTAGTTTCGGCATCAGTTTGCCCCAAGTGTTGTTCACTCCACGAGCTCGTGTATGAAGAAACTTTGTAGCAGTGATCACACCAACGTAGAGAGGCTCACGTGGTTTCAACTCCTCCCTCCATGTTTTAGGTCTTCTCATAGATGAAGCTACATAGTGTTGGTTCTCTCTGACTTTATAAGTGACAGCTGCTGTACTGGCCGTGGCAGGGTCGATTTTGGAGGCAGACTCGTCTTTTGAAACCTGTGGAGGGAGGGAGGAAGGGAGGGAGAGAGATGGCAGGAGAGAGGGAGTGAGAGTGAGTGACAGAGAAAAAGGCAGAGAGGAAGGGAGGAAGTGAGTGACAGAGAAATAGGCAGAGAGGAAGGGAGGAAGAGAGTGACAGAGAAATAGGTAGAGAGGGAGGGAGGTAGAGTGAGTGAAATAGGGAGAGAGGGAGGGAGGTTGGGTGGGCGGGAGAAAGGAAAGCACATGAACTTTGCACTGTTTGGAGTTTCATAAGTTTCATAAGAAAACCACATGACTCTGATTCACACACACATGCATTCAGTCATATACAATGTACAAAATATTATTATGCTCAAGAAATTTCCTTAACACTTTTCAACTAAGTTCAAAAACAACGTTCACTTGATACAGAAATCCTTATAATTATAGCCAATCTGGTGTACAATTAGCCCTAGAATCTAACCACTTTCATTCCAGCAGGCAGACTTGTCACAGCATCATACAATTGAACTTTCTCTAGCTCTATAATATTGTCAAACCTCTCATAGCGTCATACCTACCATTGCTATAATTCTAAGGAGCGTGCTCAACTCCTTCTCTGAAATATGAGGAGCATTCTTCAGAGAGGAAGTAAAGCTGTCTGTCCCAGGGGTCGTTATGGCGATTCTAAGCCCTCAATACCCCACACACATATATGGGATTCAAAACATAATTCTTGGCGGTACTGCACGATCGAGGAATATGTTTATGCGCCTGCCATACGGCTCACAGCAAGAAAAGTATCAGAAGCTCATGGTGTTTGGGCCCTATCATGCCCAAACAATACAGCTGTCAGCATACAACAACATGTATAAACACAATTCCACGGCAGAGATAAACTACTCGTGTGTGATCACAACCAATCACTGGTTCTATTGTCACATACGTGTCAAGACGAATTTTCTTGAGAGCAACAACTTGTCTATTGTCCTTCAAACGTGCCTTGTAAACCACTCCGTAGGTGCCTTCGCCTATTTTCTCGAGTTTTTCAAACCCGTCCATACGATCCTCGAGTCCTACCAGCGCCATTCTGTGAGAAGAGGCAAGGAGGAAAAGAACTGGTGGTAAAACATGAAGAATCGTGTACAAATGGGCGGGAAATAGTGAGAAACACGCTGTGTCGTAGTATTTGTGGTAATTTTCTCTCACCCTAATTGTTACGAGCCCGTCTTCTTTGCCAATTTCTTAGAGTTGGGCTCACCAGCTGCAGGACAGGCAACTGAAGGCGGACTGAGCCTGAGGGCGCGCTATATTTCTCCCTCGCCTCGCTCGCGGTGAGCTGCGCGGGAATAAAGCGCGGCAAAGGGTTATAAACTGACCACCGCCCACGTGTGGTGGGCGGGCTGGTTAATTAAACAGGTGAAGACTGAAGATCAAGGAGAAAATGCGTTTCAGAGCTAAACTGCTGGACTTGTCCTGCATCACTAGGCTGTCTAGTAAGAAATAAGCTCTTCACTTCTGATCTTTTCTTTAATGTTCTGAAATAGGCTTAGATAAACCATTTATCATCAGGTTTCTCTTCATCAGTCTATGGCTATCATGTTTTTCCCTCTGTCACTGCCCCACAGATATAGTATCATCATTGGCTAAGAACATCAAGACATGTGTGCTCAAGTTGACGGCTGATAAGGTCTGCTTCGTGCTAGCTGCTCAGGGCAGTCTGGGAATGAACATCTGGTGTGAGCTAGCACAGGTACCAGTCTTAGCAACTCTAGCACATGTGTAATACCTTTATGGGTTTTTCGCTGTTTAGTCAAAAATTAAGTAGAATGGTGACTTTCTGTTATGGTTGCTGGTCCTCATTATTATTTTACGTTGACGATCGCACAAAATTTTGTACAAAAGAACGGCATTTTCTGAGGATGAACGGCATTGTGTACAGGATTTAATACAGCAACTTGGTTTGGTGCGTCACATTTGCACATGCTTTAAAATATCGTAACAACTCCAGCGCCACCATTTAAAGCATCTATACACAAAGTTCACAGGGTTTATGCAATTTTGTTTGCTGTTGTGTACTACAGAGCCTCGAGTCTGTGCATGGGCGTACACCTTCTCAGTTGTTAAGTGTAAAGGAAAGTAAAGTATAAAGTGGACACCCTTGGGACCCACTAGTGTATTCTGATTTCAGGGGCTGTTAAACGTACAAGTGTCCCACATTATAGTGGGTCACCCACATTATAGTGGGTGGCCGCCAAGCAAGGGGTTCCACTGTACCAAAATTTAGTAAAAATTTTATTATCTTTGTCCTGTCTTTGTCAATCTGTTATTTCTGCAGGAGAATTTTTTCGATGAATATCGTATCGAGAGTAGAGATGAATCAAACGAGATATATCTTGAACTAAACATGGAGCAACTAGCACGAGGTTTCAAGAGTGCTCACAACGCACAGATGCTGAAGATCAAGCTATCCAAGAAACAAGGGGCCTTTCTCACTCTGGACATTGTACAGGTAAACTGTCTCCTTCTTCTCTCTACTCCCTCCTTTCTCCCTGTCTCTTTCTGCCTCTATTTCTGCCTCTCTTTCTCCCTCTCTCTCTTCCATTCTTCCTCCCTGTCTCTTTCTGCCGCTCCATCTGTTTCTCCCTCTCTCTACTCCCTCCTTTCTTTCTGCCTCTCCTATTCTTTCTCCCTCTCTCTCTTTTCCATCCTTCCTCCCAGTCTCCTTCTGCATCTCCATCTCTTTCTCCCTCCTTCCATCCTCTCTTCCTTATATTCTCTCTCTCTGTCTCTCTTTCTATCTTGTTGGTTCTTTTTCACTAATTCTTTTTCTCTAATAACCCACTGTTAATGTTTTACTCATGGTTGTTAGGCACACCAATCATGTATTTAAGGGTTAATTGTATAGTATTATCATTCTTGTCACATTGATTATGATCTGGTTGAACAAATTCAACTAAACAACTCACCCAGTGAGCCTGCGCCATGGTCCACCATAGGCACTGGCTATGCTGGATCAGAGCAATATCTAATGGCAATGAGCGAGCATGAAATGCCGTTTCTTCAAGCGTAGATCCAAATATCACCCTTGATTCTTTGCAACTATGAAGCTTAGACTAGCAATAACAGTTCAATAGTGTCCTTGAGTATCGTATAATTATGTGGACTTTTAACACTTACACTGAGTATTGTTACCAAGAGTTTATAAATCTTGTAGTCTTCACTCGTAATCTTATAATCGCCACATGGTCTCCACTCGTAGTCTTACGGTTTTTCTCACATGCGACCTCACCGGAAGTCACGTGACTTTGTACCAGTGTAACTGTTTCTACGTGGGTGTTGGAGGTTCAGCACTCTTCATAATTATTATACTCTTGTCATTACATTGAGTACAAACACTTTGTTATACATTACGTATTCTCTCTCCATCCACAGCCGACATATACTGGAGCTGTTCGTAATGTGCTACATGATATACCAGTCAGTGTGGTCCCGTCTAGACTATGGAGTGACTACCAGGAACCTAACATGCCTGATATTAGTGTGAGCTGCTGAGTCAATTTTGATCAGATATTTAAAACTATAATACTAATTTTAACATCTAAATGTTTACTATAGCTGTTGTCATGGGTTGCTATGCAACTAATATAACCATTACGTAAGCGTTTTAATCACTTGGGGACATTGACTGTTGTGATGCGTACTAACACGACCTCAGTATTGTTGAATTCTGTTGCACTAATATTTTATGGGCTTGTTTTTGTACAGAAAAGGCAGCTCAGGCTGACCAGGGAACTTAAACTAACTAACTAACAAAGCGCCATCAAGAGTAAATAATAGAAGAGAGAGTATCCAACTCCAATATACCCGTCAGGGACACTCTCGGGAAAGTAACGTGACCAGCACGCGAGCAAATTGACGTAATCTGACGTATATGTGGCAGTGAAAATCTTGCCTACGTAGCTTGTTGTCGCTCCGCCTACACCTTGAATCTATAAACAGCAGAAGCAGCAAGCGACTCCGCTCCACAGGCAAAGCGAGCAGCCACTTTTCACCAGATAATTTTATTTCTGCCTTTAATAAAAACTCGTGGAGAAAAAGAATATGGCGGGTGGCTTTACTTTCGTGTGGGACGCACCGTGACCTTAAGGTAGCCATCTTCTGGTGGTCTCCAAACTGCGGTACTGGCATCCACCTGCAGGCTCTACAGCACGCATCCGACTTGTTGTCAATGAAAATGGTAGCTTCGACTTTCAAGTGCTGTTGCAATCGCGATTGCGGGCGCGCGTACTAAGTGATGACGTTACACGATGAATAATTGATCCAAGAAACGTCATCTGCTCGCGTGCTGGTCACGTTACTTTCCCGAGAGTGTCCCTGACGGGTATATTGGAGTTGGATACTCTCTCTTCTATTATTTACTCTTGGCGCCATCATGTGAAAATATACGGACGGATATGCGTAAATGTGTGACGGACGCTACCAGTCCTGTACTTTTTTCGTAGAATATTTGCTTCTGCCCATAATTGATGCTTATTCAACTCTACCCCAGATTTGTACACGTTCATAAAATTGTGTGCAGGTTTGGTAGTCATTGTTTCCCTCAGAGGAGGTTTATTGTAAGAAAGTGAAAAATTTGTTTGGCAGCAATTTCAGTTTTTTAGAAACATCTGTCGGCTTTATCAAAGGTATCTTTGAGCTCAGAAAAAAAAATAAACTGATCATGATCGGCTGAAACTTTGAGAAACAAGACAGCCAAGTTATAAAATAGAGTCTCCATATCTTAATTTACGATGACAAGCAAGTGATGTCAGCTAAGTTAGTGGGCTTCTAAATCACGGTCACCCCTGCCTAGCAGCAATGAAAAGTCATTCTTGACAGTGGTTCACCATCAAATACAATGAGCTGACATTGCACTTCCTTACAATCAGTTTATCTCTGTCACAACAAATAGGTCAAAGTAAACAAAGTTGCTTTCACTCAGCATGTGATGATAACATTGTAAAATCATTAACACTTAAAAATAATAACAACAACATTATAGGTAGACAATCTTGACTGTGACCAGAATGAGTGTAGCCATCCTCTATACAATGTCGGATATACCATAGAGACCTAACCTAGTCTCGTCCCCAGACCACTCCCTCTTCTGCTAGACTGCTCCAGGTAGGGTCTGGCAGCTTGCTCAAGATTTCTCGATTTTAGTGATGTCATTGTCACGCATTCAATTGCTGTATGGGTGCAAAGTGTGGAATAGGCAATATCATGTGGACCAATTCTCTATAGTTATACTGTTACTTTACTAAAGTGTATGATAACAAATAAATTAATAACAAATCCTTAATAAGGTATAATATATTTTATTGAATCACTGGCAACCCACAGAAGTAGCCTTGTCTTCCGTGAGCTCTCCACAATAGATGAAAAACATGAATCAGTGGAGAACGCTAGCTGTCTTTCTGTTTTTATACTACCATCACCTGCTAAGTGGTGTAGCGAGTGAGTTCACTCCAGTTGTCTATACTACATTATCCTCTCAGTGTGGTCAGTATGATCCTCTGCAAGATGAACAACTAATGGAGGCTCTCCAGCAAGCTAAAGAACAACTTCCAAAACAACCAAGTTTAATGATAAATCACTCTTCCTGCAAGTCCATTCGCGATTCTAACCCATCAGCTCCCTCAGGCTTCTATCAGATCAATTCTACTAATGGCTCACTAGTGCAGGTCTACTGTGACATGGAGGGAACCAACTGTGGAGGAGAAGGTGGCTGGACAAGAGTGGCATTTGTCAACATGACCAAGCCTGGAGCTACCTGCCCTCAAGGTCTGGATCAAGCAATGTTTGATGGATCTTCGTACTGTGGTCGGTTCGTGAACAGTTCAGCTGGTTGTGTGTCTGCAGTTGTTGATAATATCATCAGCTATCAAAAGGTGTGTGGCAGAGTTCTTGGATATCAGCAAAATGGTCCGAATGCCTTTCGATCACTTTAATGCAAACATTAGTGGAGTCTATTTTGATGGTCTGGCTATCATGAGTTTTAATCCTCGTAGGCATATATGGACGTACACCGCTGGTTTTCGTAGTGACCGAATTGAGTCTGACAGCTGTCCATGCAATATTGGTAACACTCAATCAGTAATTCCGTCCTTTGTAGGAAATGACTACTACTGTGAATCTGGTATTTTATCAAGCAATTGTAACAGTGCTATTGATCCACTATGGGATGGGCAGCAATGTCCTGGTGTGGAGGCTCCCTGCTGTAATCTCCCCAACATGCCGTGGTTCACCAAGACACTTAATGAGACCACCACTGACGACATTGAACTAAGAGCTTGTCAATCAAACAGTGGTTGTCCGGGTAGTGTCCCCATCTTCCTGATTGAGTTATATGTACGCTGAGTACCTTCTGCCATATATTTACTGTGTGCTTTAAGCGATTGGAAAGAGAACACTACGGTGGTATCAATTTTGTACATGCTTTATAGAAAAATATAAAATTGTTTTGTGGCTAGTTGTGACAAGGACAAGTCCCACCTGTGCTCAATAACATACCAGTACATGTACTATCAGTCTCCAGTTTCTAATTACATTAGGAAAAATCTGTATGTGTAAGAACAAGAGTACTCTGATATGAACTAAGAACAGGTGCAGTCAGTGATGTGATTCATATGAACCACGTTTTTGCATCAACTTACAAATAGTTGCCATAGCAACCGTGCACTACAACTCATGTATAGTTGCACTGTGATGCCTAGGGAGCACAATGTTTTAAAAAGTGGAATCATGACTGAAGTTGTAGACTTTGGTACTGTACTGTTTTGATCATGTGTTGGAATATTTAACTACAAAAAATCAAATGACAACCCCATCATAATCAGGCAAATAGTCTGTGCAGCACTCTGCACCGTCAAACAAAGACCCCTTTTAAAGATTTACATGCATACATGCAGGTATACACAAAACTTGACACAAAGCTCTCCCAACTTTGTTGGTGTTTTTTTTAGTATCAATAATTGCAAGACAAAGTGTTGGGGAGCTAGGGAGGGAGTGGTAAGACAATAAACAGCCTTTTTTGCTAACACACATATATCGACCATCAAACCCAAACGCTTAGCCCTCCAATAAACTTACATGATAATTGCAAAAAAAAACATGACAAGAGAATCTATTTTACTTGGCTTTCATGCTCGAATGGTATGTTCTCATCATCACACCCCTGGTCATGACATGTCCTCAGCTCTATTGGGTTTGTGGTTACTCTTGTGATTTTAGCATGGAAATACGGCAGCCATGGCGACGTGCAGCAGGGCGGCTCCAGTTGAGTGCAATTCATACTATCCCAGAGAACATCATTGGGAAAGAACTCATGCATTATTTGATCAGTTGGAATACCACTGTCACAGTACCAGTTCCTTTTGACAAGGGTTGGTACATTATCTAGACCACCATTGCAAGGGCAGGAATGCTCATCTACATGGTCTGTGGCTAAGCCAGCAGCATAGGACCAGATGTGTTTACGAGGCATGCCATGAATGATGAATATGCCGTCCAGGTAAGCAGAATTGATGTCTGCATCCTTACCATAGATGGAATAATAGCAGTTCAACAGGGGAACACCATATTAATAAGGGCTGCTTTGTCATTTGACTTGTTTTCTTGACTTGTTTTGTTGATATAGGTCGTTGCTGCGTCGACTAGACATCATCAGGTTTAATAGTGAGCTTTGTTGCCGCAGCATATGAAACAATGATTTAGTTAAAACGATTCATTGTTTCATATGCTGAGGCAATAAAGCTCGCTACTAAACCCGATGATATCTTGTCATTCAAATATTAAGTATCTGTTAAAGCATGGTTGGAGTGCTGTTCACCTCGTACTGTACCAGCCTCTCGACCCAACCCCTCATCACTAATGACCAAGCCGATCACTCTGTGGTCAGCTCTCTTGTCGCTCAACAGTCAAAGGAACTGCTGTTCAAGAGTGTTAGCATTGACACTGATCAGGTACCGACCACACCCACACAGTATGTTATCCTGGTGATGGACACCAGCATTAACAGTGGATTTCTTTGAGTCTTGCATTTCAAAAATTTGCTGAGAACACAGTAGCGCTGACCTGTCAAATACAATCAGCATGACACTGCACTTCCTTACAATTAGTTTATGTCTGTCACAACTAATAGGTCAAAGTAAACAAAGTTGCTTTCACTCAGCATGTGATGATAGCATTGTAAAATCATTGACACTTAAAAATAAATAACAACAACATTATAGGTAGACAATCTTGACTGTGACCAGAAGGATTGTTGTGTCAGATATACCATTGAGACTTAACCTAGTCTCGTCCCCAGACCACTCCCTCTTCTGCTAGACTGCTCCAGGTAGGGTCTGGCAGCTTGCTCAAGATTTCTCGATTTAGTGATGTCATTGTCACGCATTCAATTGCTGTATGAATGCAAAGTGTGGAATAGGCAATATTATGTGGACCAGTTATACTGTTACTTTACTAAAGTGTATAATAACAAATAAATTAATAACAAATCCCAAACAAGGTATAATATATTTTATTGAATCACTGGCAACCAACAGAAGTAGCCTTGTCTTCCGTTAGCTCTCCACAATAGATGAAAAACATGAATCAGTGGAGAACGCTAGCTGTCTTTCTGTTTTTATACTACCATCACCTGCTAACTGGTGTAGCGAGTGAGTTCACTCCAGTTGTCTATACTACATCATCCTCTCAGTGTGATCAGTATGATCCTCTGCAAGACGAACAACTAATAGAAGCTCTCCAGCAAGCCAAAGAACAAATTCCAAATCACTCTTCCTGCAAGTCCATTCGCGATTCTAACCCATCAGCTCCCTCAGGCTTCTATCAGATCACTTCTACTAATGGCTCACCAGTGCAGGTCTACTGTGACATGGAGGGAACCAACTGTGGAGGAGAAGGTGGCTGGACAAGAGTGGCATTTGTCAACATGACCAAGCCTGGAGCTACCTGCCCTCAAGGTCTGGATCAAGCAATGTTTGACGGATCTTCGTACTGTGGTCGGTTCGTGAACAGTTCAGCTGGTTGTGTATCTGCAGTTGTTGATAATATCATCAGCTATCAAAAGGTGTGTGGAAGAGTTCTTGGATATCAGCAAAGTGCTCCAGATGCTTTTCGACCATATATTAACTTTAATGCAAACATTAATGGTGTTTATTTCGATGGTCTGGCTATCATGAGCGGTAATCCTCGTAGGCATATATGGTCATACACCGCTGGGTATCGTAGTGACCAAATTGAGTCTTTCAGCTGTCCATGCAACAATGGTAGTACTCAATCAGTCCCTCCTTTTGTTGGAAATGACTACTACTGTGAATCTTTTTTAACTGTAAATGCATGTATCAACTTAATCTTGACTAATGACGTCTTATGGGATGGGCAGCAATGTCCTGGTGTGGAGGCTACGTGCTGTACTCACCCCAACATGCCATGGTTCACCAAGACACTCAATGAGACCACCACTGACGACATTGAACTAAGAGCTTGTCAATCAAACGATGGTTGTCCGGGTAGTGTCCCCATCTTCCTGATTGAGCTCTATGTACGCTGAGTACCTTCTGCCAGACACTTCAATATAATTACTGTGTGCTTTAAACGATTAGAAAAGATAACACTACGATGTCATCAATTTTGTACATGGTTTGTAGAAAATTAAAAGTTGATTTGATAGTTGTTTGGTTATTGTGACAAAAGGTGGGCTCTTTTTACTTTTCTCGTCCTTGAAGTTGGAAACAATTTCCACCGAGAAACAAATCCCGCCCTTTGCTCATAGAGTAATTCAGGTAATGAACAATCATTCTTGACTGTGGTTCACCTGTCAAATACAATGAGTTACATTGCATCTCCTCACAATCAGTTTATGTCTGTCACAACTAATAGGTCAAAGTAAACAAAAGATGCTGATGTCATGTTATGATAACATTGTGAAAACATTAACGCTAAATAAATAACAACAACAGGTAGACAATCTTGACTGTGACCTGAAGGAAAAAGAAAGGAAAGGAGTGAGTGTTGTCCACAGACCACTCCCGACTGCTCCAGGTAGGGTCTGGCTTGCTCAAGATTTTCGTTGTCACACGCACAATTGCTATAATAATGGATGCAATATGCAGACAAGTTGTCTATATGCTAATGTCTGTGGTCGCATGAACTATAGCACTCGAAAAGTTATAGATCACCTCGATCTGGAACACCCCACACAACAGGATATAACATGTTATGATAAAATTATGTTATCATGACAAGTTGTAACAGTTCTTCTGGCAACCCACAGAAGTTGCCTTGTCCCCAGGCTCTCTGCAGAAGATGAAGAACATGAATCAGTGGAGAACGTTAGCAGTCTTTCTGTTTTTATACTACCATCACCTGCTAAGTGGTGTAGTGAGTGAGTTCACTTCAGTTGTAACAGCTCCAGTTGTCTATACTACAACATCCTCTCAGTGTGGTCAGTATGATCCTCTTCAAGATGAACAACTAATGGAAGCTCTCCAGCAAGCCAAAAAACAACTTCCAAAACAACCAAGTTTAATGATAAATCACTCTTCCTGCAAGTCCATTCGCAATTCTAACCCATCAGCTCCCTCAGGCTTCTATCAGATCACTTCTACTAATGGCTCACTAGTGCAGGTCTACTGTGACATGGAGGGAACCAACTGTGGAGGAGAAGGTGGCTGGACAAGAGTGGCATTTGTCAACATGACCAAGCCTGGAGCTACCTGCCCTCAAGGTCTGGATCAAAAAATGTTTGATGGATCTTCGTACTGTGGTCGGTTCGTGAACAGTTCAGCTGGTTGTGTGTCTGCAGTTGTTGATAATATCATCAGCTATCAAAAGGTGTGTGGCAGAGTTCTTGGATATCAGCAAAATGGTCCGAATGCCTTTCGATCATATATTAACTTCAATGCGAACATTAGTGGAGTCTATTTTGATGGTCTGGCTATCATGAGTTTTAATCCTCGTAGGCATATATGGACATACACCGCTGGTTTTCGTAGTGACCGAATTGAGTCTGACAGCTGTCCATGCAACAATGGTAACACTCAATCAGTAATTCCGTCCTTTGTAGGAAATGACTACTACTGTGAATCTGGTATTTTATCAAGCAATTGTAACAGTGCTATTGTTACTAATGATCCACTATGGGATGGGCAGCAATGTCCTGGTGTGGAGGCTCCCTGCTGTAATCTCTCCAACATGCCGTGGTTCACCAAGACACTCAATGAGACCACCACTGACGACATTGAACTAAGAGCTTGTCAATCAAACGGTGGTTGTCCGGGTAGTGTCCCCATCTTCCTGATTGAGCTCTATGTACGCTGAGTACCTTCTGCCAGACGCTTCAATATAATTACTGTGTGCTTTAAACGATTAGAAAAGAGAACACTACGATGTCATCAATAATATTTTGTACATGCCTTGTAGAAAAAATTATATATTGATTTGTTAGTTGTGTGACAGAAAGGTGGGCTCTTTTTACTTTTCTCTTCCTTGAAGTTGGCAAGTTCCATCTGTGCTCAATAACATACCGTTGCATGTACTATCAGTCGGTAAGAACAGGTGCAGTCTGTGATGTGATTCATATGAACCACGTTTTTGCATCAACTTACAAATAGTTCCCATAGTAACCATGCACTAGGACTCATGTATAGTTGTACTGTGATGTCTAGGTAGCACAATATTTTTTAAAAGTGGAATCATGACTGAAGTTGTAGACTTTACTGTCCTATTAGGGAGGCACGGTAGTGCCTCCCTATGTAGGGTTGAACGGAAAAACAAGATGGCGGCTACATACAATGTATTAGCGTTCAAACGCTGATATTTCGCCATGTAGTGAATTTATACGTTCAAGGACACTTAGATCTGCTATCTGGCGTTGCCCCATCTTACAGTAGCAAGGAGAGTGCTCTACACTGTTACTAAAGTGATGAACCTAGAAACGGTGAAAATCGAGTTTCGTCATCTTCGTTTTCTTCTTTCTTCTTTCTTTCTTCTTCAGCGCGCCTAGCGCCTTTACGCGAGCAGTGGCGAGACCATAACACCCACGAACAGTCGTGAAATTCTCCTGGCAGGTGCCTTTTGAACTTTGTTTTTAGCGAAACGACGATATACATAACGCGAGTTCTCGATCGTGATCCATTGTCAGCTAAGTGTTAGACGCCATTATTGTGATTGCGCAATACGCACGTGACCAAGCAGTGGTTAGCGCACGTGACCAAGCACTACCTTGAGTATCTCCGCGCCGTATGGATCACGGAGAACACATATCTGTCTGGAGTCTTCGAAGAACGGTAAGATCGTCTGATCATATAGGATCACCATTCTGCGCTTGCCAGATAATTATAACCGCCGTACAGATCTACAAACTAGTGTGGGCGGGGCTCGTATGCACTTCAATTCATGCTCATGCATGCATGTATGCGTAGGCGAGCTGATATGTACAGCATAATAATTATTTTTAGCTACAAGTTTAAAATTGTTAATAATAAAGAAAAGCCATCGACAACAGGAAAACTAAATCAATTGTGGAAACAAAGACGGCTCAGTACGTTCATGACATTGAACTGCACTTCACTAAAAAGTAAAAAGGACACAAACAAGAAATTAAAAAGACTTTCTATCGAAATCAAAAGGATGTAGGGTTGTGAAATCTACCACTGGTTCACAATGTAAACTAACAAGGAACAAGCATGGAATGGTAACACGATTGACTTGCTAACAGACCATAGATCCCTACATCAGTGGCTGTGCACAAGCTGAATGCACGTCAGGTGTTTGCAGTCAACAGCAACTAGGTCAACCACAGCAGCCACTGATGTAGGGATCTATGGTCTGTTAGCAAGTCAATCGTGTTACCATTCCATGCTTGTTCCTTGTTAGTTTACATTGTGAACCAGTGGTAGATTTCACAACCCTACATCCTTTTGATTTCGATAGAAATCTTTTTAATTTCTTGTACATTTTGGTCATGCGTGAGAATATTTAACTGCAAAAATCAAATGACAGGCCCATCATGCATAAAGCATTTGTGAGCTAGGGAAGGAGCAGTAAGATAAGAAGCAGCCATGTTAACACACACATATATCGACCGTCAAACCCAAACTCCTAGCCCTCAAACACCTACGCTTACATGATAACTGCATAGGGTCCATGATGCTAGACTAAAGATCTTAGTTTGATTTGAGTTCTGGGATCTTTTAGTGATTGTGATAATGCTTTGTCACAGATACATTAATTTTTTGCAATTTACTGCTTGATTCAACGATTGCATATGAGCTAAAAGAGGTGTAGAATCTAAATCTATATGCCTGAAATTCATCATTATACTCATTGTTGTGTGACTATATTTTTCAACCATCTTGTAGGTGAGTATTTATCTTCCTCCACTAAAGCAACTCAAGACTATTGTCGACAAAATGAAATCAATGAGCTCACGAGTGGTGAGTGGAACAAAGTGGAACATAATACTTACTTTGTGTACCTATTCTCCCTCTTCCTCCTCTCCCTCCCTCCCTCTCTCTCTCTCTCTCTCTCTCTCTCCCTCCCTCTCTCTCTCTCCTCTCTCACTCACTCTCTCTCTCTCATCTTACAGACAGTGGCTGCCAACAGATGTGGTGAGTTGCAGCTAAGGCTCGAGACTGACATTGTGTCTGCTACAACATATTTCAAAGACCTACAAAACCACATATTTGGTGAGTTCATATCACTACAGCACACTACCATGACCCAGCCTTGAACGCTATCAAATGCACTCCACGAGCACAATGAGAGTAAGTTTACCATTAGTTTACCACTAAGACCAAAGACTGATATAAGAGTTAAAATAATGAAAGCTACGTCGCTGCATTGACAGAGCTTGTGTGGTCAGTAAATCAGGAATTTTGCAGTTGTATGTGTAAGTTGTTGACAAGTTGCTTGCTTACTGCTGTTGGTGCTCAAATAAAATTATTACAGCTAAGCTTGGCTCACCACATGAATATAATCTGCACAACTTGTTGTTATAATAGATTGTATTGTCTGTAGATAGTCAGATGTCTCAGGACCCTTCACTGTTCTATGAAGCCAAAGTTGACGTGAAGAAATTGAGCCAGTTTCTTGGAGGACAGTTCAATCCAACAAAAGTGATTTGCAGTAAGTATATTATACTTGTGTGCGTCAATGGCGTATTGTTCTGGTATTGCCCTGGTATTTCACTGTTAGTACCACACATTATTTTGTATACCTATGCCAGACAAAACAAAAGAAGTATACGGTAGTATCTTTAAACAATGCAGATATAAATTGAAAATCTGCTTAGCACTTAGCGTATCTTTGAACAAAATTAATTCATACTCTGCAATCACGTGGGTTGCGCGGGATTGGGCAGAGTGTGTTATTTGATGCTCTGGTACAAAGCTAAAAATCTTTATCCATCGGGAGCTTTTTACTGGAACAACTACATGTAATTAAATATTCACCTTTCTGAAACTTACAAACCTAGATCTTGATGCAAAATCAGATGCATACATTTCCTCCTTGTATGCCCAAAATCATGTATGCCATTTTGTGTGGGTGTGAGTAATGGGCTGAGTTTGCTCCACCCACAAGACGAATGGTGATTTCTTAGACAATCAGTGAGAATTGCTCGTTGAAACCGAAATATTCCTTGTTTGTCGCATCCAGGCTTAATAATCCATTGTGCAAGCACTGCACATGCAAAGAAGGGTCTATACTGTGTGCCACAAATACTGCTGACAGAAAAACTGCTTGATGTCTAATTATAATTCATGAGCCAGTTCAATTAAGAGTTGTGGTGAAATCTTGGCCATTCAGAGGCCCAAAAATGGCTGTCGGTATCATCGGGGAAACTAAACTTCATACTGATTTAGGTCTATGCCTATAGAATTGAATAGCATTGCAGAAATGGTAGCTTTTGGGTTTTACTAAGCTTACTTCTAGCTCTATATGACCCTCTCCTGCAAACGAAATCGCATTTTAGCCTAGCTTTCTCTGAAATAATTACTGTACCTGGTATCTATGTATATTCCTTCTCTATAAAACATCAGCAAAGCGACTAATGTTATTGATCTCATGCAGGGAACACCTGTGCTTTATGAGATTAAAAATCAACAGCCCTGTGCCAATAGTAATGCAATGATTGCATGCTATTGTCAAGGGCTATATGGTAGCTAGCTGGTAGACCAGAGAGGTGCCGATTCCGAGAATGTTAAATTATGAAAAAGAAGCTAAAGAACACTCTTGACTCAAACATTATTGGCTTAAATTTTTATGCATGACATTCTTTACCAAACACACAATGGTGTTGTGTTACTTCTGAAGATTGGCCAGCTTTGGCTTGTCAAACAGCGTATCCAGTTCTGAATAAATTTGTACAAATAAAATTTTGCTCAAAAATTTGTCCGATTATTCTCAAAATACAGAATAATAATAATAATGACTACCTAATATTATAAACATAATAATTATTAAAACATAATTATTTCGTATTACATAATTATTTTTAACAGTTGAATAAAACCAGGTAATAAAACTAATAAATTGATGCTTGTTCAATAGCTGTTGGTGCTGCTTCATAAGATAGATTTTCAAATCGTTCAAATCTTTCTTTTTCTTCTTCCAGCTTGTCTGCGAGATTTCTTAACTCACTTTCAGTTTTTGTTTTTCCAATAGCTTCTAGTAAATTACCAATCAAGGCTTGTAAGTCATTTGATAAGTGGTCAACAAGTAGGTTGTCTAACATTTTTCTATCAAAATGTAACTGTGTAGCTGATGCTATCGTGCCACGATCTTCCACTTGTTTATGAGGTGCCAGAACCAATTCAAAAGCTTCGTGCATATCAAAGGCTGTGAAAGTTCTGCAAATATCTTCACAAAAGTTGAAAACTGACTCAAATCGCACCTTGACTGTAGTACATAAGACTCTGTCTGCTTCTATTTTTTGTTGCGAAGCAGCATAATTTTGTCCCTCCAAATAACGAGAAATCACTAATTGAGAGCCCACCATCATAGCTCCTCCAGTTGCTACCGCTAATGATGCACCAAAAGTAAATGGTGCCAAAGCTAAGCCTAAACCCACAGTTCCTACAGTTAGGAATGCAGATGTCCATCGATGATTGGCGATGCTATCAGCTTCATTCCTAAGAACAAGAATTGTCTCAGTTCTTGCTGGAAGCCATTTTTTGATTGCTGAGATTAATGAAGAGCCTCGATGTGTATTTTCTGAGAATACATGAGAAAACTCCTACGTAATTCAGATGTACAAATGACATAATAACCAAGGGTTAATAATTATTGTATACTGCAGTTTGCAAGTTGGTGGTCATGGTCAATGCATGGATGGCCTGCCATAACAGCTATACAGGGCTTCCCTGTTTTGCACAATATTATCAGGTGCAGCTACTAACCACACATCAAGCATTGACCATGACAACCAACTTGCAAACTGCAGTAGTGGCAAACAAATCACTATCCACATAAAATGATGCAAACCACATAATTACATTTGCCCAAGATTGCATGCACAACTTACTGGTTTTTGAGCTATCCTCATGGCAAGCACTTTGTTTCTGCCACCCTGTGGGCTTGCTACAGCAGCACACAAACTATCCAGTGTCGGAGGACCATACACAATCTGATCATACTCTCCACTAAGCCATGCTGTAAGGGCTTCCTTAAGGCAGTCGCAGGGGTCGTTGGACTGCGTGCTAGAATGTATACTGTCGATAGTTTTCTGATACAGTCCTAGCTTTTTTGAGAACTCCTGCCATCGCTTGTCAATAGGATGAAGATCTTCAGTCAATGCCTGCTTGTTACGCATGTCTATCAAAATTATAGAATTGCGGATGTCAC
The DNA here is from genome assembly GCA_964017065.1 of Haliclona indistincta. Classification (NCBI taxonomy): domain Eukaryota; kingdom Metazoa; phylum Porifera; class Demospongiae; order Haplosclerida; family Chalinidae; genus Haliclona; species Haliclona indistincta. The sequence goes on along the minus strand of OZ024788.1, from coordinate 10,756,550 downwards.
ATAGTATGACACTTATTGTACTACAATGCTTCGGTGGAAGGAGCCGCCAGTTACATGTATCTAAATCCCATATACATCACGCCCGGTCCGGTTACACAATGTAGACGCACAATGCCAGACGCCTATAGCTAGCTATAGACTCGACACAGCATAGCACAGAGAGACCCTAGCTAGGTAGCCATTAAGCTTGCTGCACACGAGGCACAGAATGCGCATGCGTAGACACCCACGCATTGTACAGTAGTACAAACCAGATAAACTCCACCTACCTTGGGTTACTGGATATACACTCGGCAGTTAATTAATTAGATGCCTCAGCGTCTAATTAATTAACCACTTCATGTATATCCTGTAACTCAAGCGAGGTATACCATAAATCGGGAAATTTTCGTTGTTAAAATAATTTTCGTGGGTAGGTTCAACCATGAAAATTAAACACGAAAATTTTTTAACAACGAAAATTTGTAAACACGTGTATGCTGAGTTGCGAGTTGCTGTAAGTTTATGCTCAAGAACTTGGCTGCAGCTGAAACACTGTCTGCCTGGAGTTACTGTTCAGCCAGCGACAGTGAGTGACCTTCTACTTTGCTGTCAGGAACGAGCATCTCAGACGATCGCCAGCGCCTGAGCGATTTGGTCTGGCCCAGGCTAACAAAATAATGGGCAGGATTCATTCATCCATCAGCTGGCTCCTACACTCTTGTATACACAATAACCACGAATACAAGCATCATTACAGCTGTCAGCAGCAACAGCCATGCAGTTTCCTCTAGAAACTGCTTACACGTTGATAAATTTTCGATGTTAAAATATTTTCGTGGGCAGGTTGACCACACGAAAATATTTTAACACGAAAATTTAACACACGAAAATTTTGTTACACGAAAATTTCCCAATTTACGGTAGTTTATTTATAACTTGTGTACCTAGTTTAAAAAGAGGACTCCTCTGTATCCACTTCACAATTTCTACAAGGAATAATAATAAATTTTTCACACATGTACAAATTACAGATTATCAAGAGTTCATAACTGAGAGTATAGAACGAATGATCAATAGCGCTATGTAAACTGCTTTCTCAAGGAACTACTTCATCAATTGGCCAACAATGTGTGTTGATAGTCAATTGCTGCTGTATTCAGCAATGCTATCAACAGGTGTTGTTAGCATTGCTGAATAAAAAATTAGCTTTGACAAGCACTCGAAATTAGCCTTGACAAGCTTTCGAGTGTTTGCGTGAACATAACTTGGCAACTAAAGCTGATATCGAAAAGGATCCGTGGGTCCCTAGATAACTAAGCTGTCTAGCTGCATGCCAAGTCTAGTCGTGCTACAGAGTGCCCACAACGAGAATTTCGATTTCTTAGTTGACGAAGCTGCTCGTTACTTCGTAACGCACTATGGTAGCGCGTCTAGCCACCGTTTTTGCTGAAGACGAAGTGCAGTCTTTGCTCTAACTGGATATGCAGCACTATATTCAGCCAAACCAACAAGCGCGATTCTATGAGTGTTTTTTTCAGGCAACCATTTCTTTCTGCTCATAAGTGGGCGTGGTATCCCGTAACCTTAACATGATCTGAACACAGTTTGCGAGTATGTACCAGCGTGTTCTTGAGCCCACATTCTAACAGGTACATCAAGATTATAATTTATTATCCTCTCGATTCTTGCGTATGTTTCCAGTGCACGCACAAAGTGCTGCATTCACATTGAGACGAGCAGCTTTTTGCCTCACTGAAGTAAAAGTAAAGTCAATCATGACACCACATGCAACCGCCCTATTTACACTAAGGACCACAAATGTGATGGCGTAGTTCATGGAGAATGCCTTTTACATTGCCATTGAGCATTTATATAATAGTTAGACAGCCCGAGGATCTAGGAATAGTCCGAGGATCTACGCAATTTAGAAGCCTGAGAGCCGTTGCTATATAGCGTCCGAGCGTAGCGAGGGCGCTATGGTAACAGCACGAGAGCTTCTACACCGTGTAGATCCGATTGGATGCGTTGTCTAACTGATTTAGACCATAGCAATAGCAAACAGAAACGACGCGAATGACGAGCAAAGACACGCAAGCGCTGTTAAAATTATTCAGTAGAACTCCGTGCACAAAACCGTAATCTGCGCCGTGTGGTGGGATTCCATTATGAGGTCGCGGCAGTGGCAAGATTCTATAGAGACCCGCAGCTACGCTTTCTGATTGGTCAACATCGCTTAGCTGTGGTCTAATCTCAGTTATGAACTCTTCTGAATTTACCGTGTACATAATTATTTCTCCCATTTGGATACCTCAGTGACAAATTTGGAGGCATGCAAGTACCAGTCCTCTAACCTGGAAGTTTACCTGGCTTTTTCTTTGTGCTAAAGCAGCTATTATGCACATTTGCTCTATCAGCAGTATAAACAGTCAAGATAGCGTCTTTCTAGAAGGCGTTCCAGATAGTCACCATCTCGTGGAGAAAGAGTGCTCACAAGAGACAGAACGAACGAACGAGAAAGCCATCGTTGGAATCCATATGGAAAAAAACCATCGACATGTATGCACTATGATAATGGTACTTGCTTTCTAAATTCTAGGTGTTTTCGTGTATAAATTTACATGCCCCAAGACAACAAAATTAATGTTAAATATACCCATGTGATACCTGGATCAATGCATTCCAAAACCAGCTCTTCTCCAATGAACACTTGCAGAACTCCCATAGTCAGGAGCGAGTCGGCAGCTTCAAGTACGGCTCCTTTGAGCTTCTCAGCATTAGAAGCAGAAAATAGCCAGAAAACAGCGATGCACTCGTACGCCACTTTGGAGAGATGGAGGTTGTCAGAAATATCGAATTGTCTGACTAGATCTAACAAATCGCTGAGAGGGCTTTCATCCCACTTGTTACGAAGCTTCAGCTTCAAATATGTTTTCTGGTCATACATTTCTAACTCTGAAGAGGTGACTGAGTCTGGAAACAACTCCTTGAACTTGCTCACTGTAATTCCAGTAAGAAAACGATCACATTTCTCGTCGTATTGGGCGACAATTTCTTTCGTAGTAGCACTGTAAAAAAGCAAAAATTATTGTTTGAATAATCTGTATACAATTGCTGTACCGTATATCTGATGGAAATTCATCACAGATCCCTTTCAGATGGTGGATATTAAAGAGGGACACTTCTTCATCTACAAGCTTTTCAAAGTATGACTGAAAGTCACAGTCTGACCCACGCAATTTTCTCAGCCTTAAAACTGCTGGTACTGTCTTGACAAACACTTCTCGTGCCTTGGGACTGTTCTCTAATTCGTCCTGATATAGTCGCAAGAGTCTGGCATAGCTTATTCTCAATGAAACCAATTATCATTGCCGATCGGCAATGATATGTAGGGATGACCTCGAACTAAGATGGCGGCTACTCATGCGTGAAAATGAGTTTTCGCACATATCTCTATTTTTATACATTTCTGCTGCATTTTAACTATCTCTAAGTGAATCTGAAGTGTAAGCGCTTGTAGGAAGTCTATGAAAGTCGCCGGGACTGCTTGCTTGACGACGAAAATCAAGATGGCGACTCTCAGAGAGCCGTCGCAGATCTTCGCTGTTTTAGCGTTTCTCGAGATTCCAGACATTTAGGATTGATCAGACGATTGTTCTGAGCATGGAAATACCTTTGGCGAAGCTGACAGACGTTTCTAAAGTGATAAACTAAAATCGCCGCCCACGCGAATTGTTCATCTTCTTTCTTCTTCTTTCTTTCTTTCTTCTTTGAACGAGCCTAGCACTGTCCTGAGTGAACGAATCACTACCAAACCTGCACAATTGTACGTGTATATATCTGGAATAGTGCACTTACTTCTTAGATAGGCATTAAACACTACCAGAAGCGAGTAATCCTTGAAAAACATGGTTTATGGGCCGTTTTGGACTGAAGACGCCATTAAATATTTAACCCTCTTGACGCTCGAATCATTAACTCCGCCCACATCAGTTTTGCTGCTATCTTGATCGATACTGCGTTTTGTCTCTGCTCTGGACGCTTCAGCGCGCAAGCCAGAGGTATGAAATTTGTCTAGAGCAGTACTATTCCCTAAGTAACACTAATCTGTTCGTTAAAGGTTCAGATGGCGGGTTAAAACTGACATACCCAGACGTGAACAAATATTCTAACGGTTCAGTACCGGCAGCAAGATTCTACGCACAGTAAGGTTCGATCCTACACCACGCAGATAAGTTGTAAAGGACTAGAAGCCTCTGTGAGTGTGATATTGACATCAACAAGGTTCTACTAGGCGTGCTCGCTCGTACTATTAGGCTTGCAGCATCATGTGTTGTCAGTATTAGTCTCTTCCTTCATCCATTACTGTACTAACAAGTATCATGTTGTCAAATCATACCTGGACTTGATATTTTGCTGTCTGCGTCTTTAACCTCTTTACTATTTTAACCCTTTCAATGAATGAATTATTAAACATTATTTTAAACTACACTCCTTACTCTCCAGACCCTAGCTGTGCACGTTCACATCTGCTAGACTAGTAACTGCTGCTCACAGAGTTGTCAAAATGAAATAACATCTAACATAGAATACAACTAATAAGTTCAAACTGATAGTGATAAAAAAGTAACAGGAATGCCTTTCTTCAAAAGTATGTACTCTTGTTGTCCTAGGGTTCCTTTCTTGTATTCATCTCTTATCTTTCCTTCATTCGCTTGTGTACATTAAACAAGTTGGTACAAAAAAAAAAAAAAAAGTAAAGTAAAAAAGCTTTAATAAAAAAACTGGAAAGTGTAGGGATGACTCTTAAAAAAGGAAAGGAACAAGATGGGATGATGCTTGCAAAAGTAAAGGAACAAGATGGAATAATGCTAAGCTTGCAAATGTAAAAGTCCCAAGTATCCCTACATCAGCGGCTTGAAGGAGGACGCTGTCCGATGGAGTAATTGACGGTTGTAAATAACTAGAGGTATATGTGTTTAGGAGGACGCAGTCCGATGAAGTAGTTGACAGTTGTAAATAACTAGATGTATCTGTGTTTGGAGGACGCAGTCTGATGAAGTAATTGATGGTTGTAAATAACCAGAGGTATCTGTGTTTAGGAGGACGCAGTCCGATGAAGTAGTTGACAGTTGTAAATAAGCTGTGTTTGGAGGACGCAGTCCGATGAAGTAATCGACGATTGTAAAGGTATAGGAAGAGGATTCCGTATTTGTCAGTTGCGTCGCAGCAAGCCGCTGATGTAGGGATACTTGGTACTTTGACATTTGCAAACTTAGCATTATTCCATCTTGTTCCTTTACTTTTGCAAGCATCATCCCATCTTGTTCCTTTCCTTTTTTAAGAGTCATCCCTACACTTTCCAGTTTTTTTATTAAAGCTTTTTTACTTTACTTTATGTTAATAAACTGGTCCAGTGATGGTAGGATAGAGATGATGGGATCTCCTATGCTGTCTGTGCCTCCTCCAATACCAAGCTGAGAGAAAAGGACTGGCTTGTTGCCGGCTACCACAGAGCAGTAGGTGGTTGAACTGGTGAAGAACATGAAAGAACTGCCGGCAGAGGTGAGTGTCTGAGTTGAGGTCACAGAGTTGCATTTTTGTACTAATGTATTGGAACCTTGAGAGGAAACAATCTTGTAGTATTGGCCAACATTTCTTCCTCCAAATGGAACAAGAAGGAACTCCTGGCCCCAGGTATAGATGTTGGTGGTATACTCACTGCCAGATCATCACAATAATCTTGAGTGGATGGCACATTACCACACTCATGGCCTGTTATTGGCTTGTTGGACACAACTTTAGATCCAGTGAGATTGACATGTGCTTTCCCAATGAGTAGTGTCTGCATATTTTGTTGAGTGATTTGATTGCTAGTCTCATTTGTAATGAATTCAAGGTTAGATGAGGGATTCTGAGCATCTACTGAGATACTAACAGTTTGAGTAATGGTGATGATGGTATCATCTTTAAACCGACTAAAAGGATTTCGCTTTCAACTGCAGGCGAAGACACATGCATATGGCTAAGCTCTCTCTATTTCTGTTTATAATTAGGCTAAGCTCTCTCTATTTCTTGCGAAACATGTACTCAGTACCACATATGCATGCAGTTAAGGTATCCCATGATCACACCTGCATCTGCTTAATTTGCACTGCACTCTTAAAAGCATTTATTTCTCAGTACTACCGTATAGCGGGAAATTTTCTCGAATTTCGCGAATTACAGGTTATTCGCGAAAATATTATCCGCTAATGTCTTGTTTTCTGTTGACAAAGATAGGGCAATAGCGCTGATTCGCAAAAATATTATTCGCAAAATGCTCTATCCTGTGCATTCGCGAAAATTTTCTCCCGCGAAAATTTCCCGCTATAGATAGTTTCGTGGCAAAGGTGTGATGGAATGTTCGCGGCTAATATCGACCCAAAACTGCGGAAATGACGTCAGAATTCTGACGCCGCGTGACACGCATCAATTGGCTGGAGGGATAGATTTGTATAGCGCGGTACAGCGTTCTGTGGAAAACGTGCGTTTCTTCAGTGCTGACCAACTTCCATCGGTTAGCCTTATAAAGGGTCGAATGTAGTGACCAATTGCTGCGTTTTTGGATGCTCTAGTTCGGCAAAGAAAGACTGTATACTAGGTTTTTTCCGCTTTCCATTTCACAATCAAGCCAGGCTAGAACTGTGGATAAATGCCTATCACAACTCGTTTTTTCCAAGCGCAATTAGGATATGGAACCAATTGCCGAGTTGGGCACATGCTGAGTCTCTGAACTTGTTTAAACACTATGTATCTCTATTCTTTGCATAATTTGGTGTGCATGCTTTGATTAGCTATTAGCTATATTATGCCACCTTTGCATTTGCATAAATATTATTTAAAAAAATTAATAATAATAAAAAAATAAATGCTGTACGTCGAGCAGAGTGGAAACATCGACGTTACTCAAGAATATGCAGCTTAAACTTTATTGAAGGTAATTTTTAACTTTAAAATACAATTTTGCAGACGCAGAAATTTTCGAGGGTGAAATAGATCTATTTCGAGTGTTAAATTTCAAGGAATCTAATTTTCGAGGGTGGTCACCTCCCTCGAAAATTTGAACGCAGCGAAAAATTTTGTTTGCGAAATTTTTCACGTGCGAAAATGGCGAGAACAGTTTCGCGGTACCAGAAAGATCTCTGTATCCCTAATCCGCGGATATCAAAGATATCTGGGAAGCTGCAGTTGGGGAAACACTTGTGTGTGCGTTGGAGCCTAACAATTCAAGAGACAGAAACGCTGCGGCAATAGTTGCAGCTGGAATTCGTGCATGCTGACAACGGTCCACATTAGCCCGCGACGGTCAGCAGTTTGATCCAGGCCACTGGCTTGGAGTAGCGCCTGAGAGTCATGCTGGTAGCTGTGTCAACACGTGGGAATGTACCATAGTTGCACAAATAATTCGACGATTTAATTTTTGTCGAACTAATAATTCGATGATTTAAATTTCGAGGTTAATCCCAGCCTCGAAAATAAAATCCCCTTGAAAATTTCTGCGTCTATATACGGTAATAGACTATGTTTTTGTTGGTTCATCTTGCTCTTCGTCAATCTGCTGCTCAACTACTACTGATTCATCTTGCTCTTCGTCAATCTGTTGGTCAACCACTGGTCCCTCCTGTTCTTTGCGGATTCTTGCTCTTCATTGCACTGATTTAGCTGCTTGGTCACATCGTATCACCATTCTATTAAACAGTCTGTTATATCTTTCTGAATCAGACCCTGTTCACTGTGTAGAGCCTTCTTGTAAGCAGTAGGGAACACACTTGGTACATAGTCAGGGTGACTAGAATCATGGTGGGGCTTACCTACAAAAACACTGTCTATCAGCCTGCAAAATTGTATTTTAAAGTTAAAAATTATAAGTTTAAGCTGCAGATTCTTGAGTAACGTCGAGGTTTCCACTCTGCTCGACGTACAGCATTTATCCACAGTTCTACCCTGGCTTGATTGTGAAATAGAAAGCGGAGTATACAGCCTTTCTTTGCCGAACTAAAGCATCCACAAATGCAGCAATTGGTCACTATATTCGACCCAATAAGGCTAATCGATGGAAGTCGGTCAGCACTGAAGAAACGCACGTTTTCCACTGAACCATTACCAGCTAATAACGACATCCTGTTACAATTTCCGTATACTAAATTAACTTGTGTCCGTATACTTCCCTTAGTTAATGTATTAGTTCTATTGGGAGATGAACTTCTAGCAGTCATCCTGGCTGACGTGAACACAAATTTATACTTGCCGACCCCAGAGAGCAAACTTCAGCTCATTGGCTACTGATTAGTATAAAAAGTGTTGCAGAAAGGCAGCGAGAAAGCGTTCCAAAACGGGGTTGAAAGTCGCGACCGTCGCTCAATTGCAATTGTATTGGCGAGGTCTAAAACATGGGTTTTTTCAAATTTTGAACGACTGTCGCTTGAAAAGCTTTAAACTTTTTCTATTTGCCGGCCCCAGGTTTGATAGAGTGCCTTTTTAGGTATCGAATGGTATGGTCGAAATTTATACTGGGACATGGGAACACGTTCCCTTTTGGGGGTAAAGTTGGGTGATCTTCAAGTTCTTCCTCGTTGTACAAACAGTATCAACAGCTGCTTTTGTAAGTTCAAATTCAAATTTACGCAATGGCTAACACTGTCTATGGTGTCTCTCTAGGTGCTCATAGGCCCTTTGTTGACGAAGAGATGGATTCTAGAAGTCACCGCGGGGCTTGCCGATCAGTGTCGCCGCCGAGTCATGCCGACCGCGAGATCGTCCCGCTGGCGTCTCTGTCAACATCGTGCTATTTCAGCAGGACACTGGAGCGATGGAGAGCAACGTCTTCTTGTGCCCGACTGTGAACCAATGTAGGAGCTTCTGGCATACCGTCTGTACCACCGAATGATAGCTATAGCATTGACACGTCTTTTGCGAGCGATTGGAGCTTACAGAGAGCATACTGTATAAAGGGCAAGTTTACTAGTCTTGGTGTGTATAAAGGAATAGTGTTGGCTTGTGCTTCAGACAGAGCACTAAGCTGCTGACTCAATAGCTGACTGCATACATTGTTGACCACACCTCTCTTTCTTTGTTTCTCGCAACAGTCTCAAACCAAGTGTAAGCCCTTGTCTGGACACAAGTAGCAAAGTAAATGACCTCTTGATCATCCAGTAGCAATGTTGATTTAACTTTTTCTCTCGGCAAGGCTTTAAGTTCAAGAAATGCATCCAGAGACGACTACGATTGAACTCTCTAAACTTTTGTTCTTGAAAAGACTTGAATACATGCTAGTATTGTTCTTAGAGTTTCTATGCAGTGATAGTCAAGTATGATTGAACAGTTTAAAACAGTACAATAAGATAAGACAATACAAACAGGCGACAGATCTGTGAGGGGGAAACACCAGTCACACACACTGTTTATGAGAATCTTATTAAACATACTGTTTAGCAGAATGAGTGATGTCTCTATCCAGCAGGACTCTCTATCCACTATCCAGCAGGACTCCTCTTTACAATAGCCCTCCCGGGACGAGATGCAACAACAATTGCTCTGCCAAAAGACACCATAGACTTTATAATTATCACACATCACCACTAGCAGCATTGCTGCAGCTATACATGAGTATCTGAAGCCCATACCTGTACCGTAGGCTAAATTTCGTGGGTGCTATAGTGTGTACTACCGTACTAACCTTCCATATTCTTGTTTGGAACAGTCGCTCGGTTTCATACGGTCATACCACCCGCTACAGTACCGAAACCAAGCTCTGATGTATAGGCGACGGAGCTGACGGTGGTCCTGGGTATAGATTAGCTGCTCAGACCGCCTTATAATCCGTCAGCTGCCTCAGGAGAAGAGTAGTTCTGGCTAGCTGTAGTCCTCGTGCTCGCCGCCATTTCTTGTTACTATGGAAATCCCGCGCTCGTCAGTGGTTTATCGTGATACGCAGTGCAATTATTCGTATACCACGCGTGAACTGAATTCCGCGTCATGTCCTCCTTTTCTTTTTTTTTAGACCCTTCGCGAAATGACGTAATAATTTTACCGCGAGCGCGCGAAACTTGACTGGTTGGCAGAAGCTGCATCGTCAGTGCAATGGCTGCGAGCTGTAGCGCTGTAAACTGTTCCGTGATACTTGAAAGTAAGTGGCGTGAGTTCACACTAACGAGTAGCAGAGACGGGCGTGCATAAAAGCTGTTTCGAGAGCAAAGCGGTCCCGTCGGCCGTGTTTATTCACTGGACTACTGACTGGCCATTTTAGCAGGATAGAAAGCAAATCGGATAGAGCCTACACCTCGCAAGCAGGTCTTGTACGTTGCTTTGGCTAAACAAAGTCAGAAGAACCTGGTGAATTGATCGAGCTACAAGAAATGCAGTGATAGTGCGCCTCGCGAGTCTAGATCGATGTCACGCCTACTTGGTTACTCCCCTCTGAAACAGAGCAAGCAAAGAGCTTGTGGATAAACGTTACAGCAAACTGTGGCACTCCTGAGACCATTGGTAAGTCTAAACATCTGCGCAAGGTGGCTTCATGAGCTCCAGCAAAGCCGCACAAAGCATGCAAAGAAACGAACATAAATTTAGCTAATGTAACACTGTTTTGCGAGCTCAGGTCTCAGGAGTGCCACTGTTTGCTGTAACGTTTATCCACAAGCTCTTTGCTTGCTCTGTTTCAGAGGGGAGTAACCAAGTAGGCGTGACATCGAGCTAGACTCGCGAGGCGCACTATCACTGCATTTCTTGTAGCTCGATCAATTGATTCAATTCACCAGGTTCTTCTGACTTTGTTTAGCCAAAGCAACGTACAAGACTTGCTTGCGAGGTGTAGGCTCTATCCGATTTGCTTTCTATCCTGCTAAAATGGCCAGTCAGTAGTCCAGTGAATAAACACGACCGACGGGACCGCTTTGCTCTTGAAACAGCTTTTATGCACGCCCGTCTATGCTACTCGTTAGTGTGAACTCACGCCACTTACTTTCAAGTATCACGGAACAGTTTACAGCGCTACAGCTCGCAGCCATTGCACTGACGATGCAGCTTCTGCCAACCAGTCAAGTTTCGCGCGCTCGCGGTAAAATTATTACGTCATTTCGCGAAGGGTCTATTGATGCGTGTCACGCGGCGTCATAATTTGACGTCATTTCCGCAGTTGTGTCGATATTAGCCGCGAACATTCCATCACATCACACCTTTGCCACGAAACTATCTATAACGGTATTCATCCGAGTTCCTGCCTATACTCCCCGGCACACTTTTGCTGAGTGAATGACTTACAATTATTTGTAGGAAAGGAAAAGAGCAGCAAAGTATTATTATACATACCAATGCATAAATTATATTATAGTAATGTGACAGTAGCCATCTTTCTGCTTCACAGTCTGAATCGATATCAAGCTGTTGATCACTCTTGTCTCAGCGGCTACTTTGTTCAGTAAAATAAAGAAGGTCAGAGTTTAGAGTAGATGTGTGATGCTTATAGTTTCCTGTAAAAGGTAACAAATGAAATAATCGAACAACACCAAGTATCAGTAATACTAGTGTGTGTAGGGATTGATGTCTCTAGTATAACTATAATTTATACATGGTTTCGGGCTAGACGTGTGATGGAATGTTCGCGCCGAATATAATAAGAATACGACACGCCGTGACACAAGTACACGCCCATTGGTGGGGTGAGCTTAGTATACACGTACACGTGAACATAGCGTTGCTTAACCAGAGCTCTACCTTTGCTTCTTGTTCACAGTTGGCTGAAGAAACAAATATGGTGAACTCGTGTTGTGTGGCAGGATGCACCAGCGAAGGAGGGAGAGGCTTGTCTAAGTCTATAGTATGAACTGATTAATTTAAAATGAATTTCAATTTTAATTTGAAATGCAATTGACATTGTATTAACTATGCATGTTTAGTGTCTACAATCAGGACAAAACCAAGCACCTACAGGTGCTGATGACAATTGTACACATGGAAAATGAAACCACCCATGCTTGCAGTTAGGTGAATCACAAAGGACCATTTCTCCGGTATCTCCTTTTCGGCAGTAGCAAAAGATTCCGGTTTCTTCACTAGGATGTGAAGACTCTTCTTCAGGACCACGTAGGACACGAGGAAAGATGACGACAAGAAAAAAATTACGCAGCTTGGTCTCCATCTCGTCAAAAAAAGTTGCATTAAATAAGATGCGTTCAATATGCAAGCCTTTGGTAGTCCAGCACACAAAGTCACAAAACAATCGATTGGTAATACCCATCTGACCTTGAACTTGATAGAAGTAATCGTGTGTTTGAGATAAACGATAGCCGTAGTTGTCTTTAGAAGGAAGAAGATAAGGTGCACTTGTTGGAAGAGCATTTCTAATGCTGTACGGACACTTTATTTCAAGTAGTCCTTCACCGCAACAGTTACAGTGTGTTAAACCATCTGGTGATGCACCAAGGTAAGGGTATGCTGAATGCACATGCAATCCTGTACTTTGAACACTGAAATTGGAATGGCGTGCCTTTATGATGGATTCATACTGCTTTCTCGCATCAGACTCATGTACTATACCCCACGTTAAAGAAGGGACTTTAGGAGAAGGATATGGATTGAGAACCTGTTTTATCAAAGAGCGTGCTGGTTTTTCCACTGAAGTATGACAAATTGCTCGAAAGCGTGAAGATGTAAGTCGCCCTTGTCTGTGCTCGTGCCAGGTTGATGATTGTGCTTGCAGGCTGGTGCACTGTGCAAGATATTGTGCCTCAGAGTCTGTAATCTTCAGCTCGTTCTCAAAAACACTGACACTCATTTGTTGTAGCACGCCAGAGTTTAATGTACGATAGCGTGGATGAAAATATGAAGTGACGGTACGAGGAAGCTTTTTCACAGTTGATGGCTGACTACTTTGAGATGGGTTCGGAAAGTGATTGCTCAGTATGGCTGCCTTAGGATACAGACTGCGAAGGCTACTAAGAAATGCTCTTTTCTCTTCATAAGTTGGTGCGGCAGACACTGGAATTACGTCGTCATCAGTTAAGGAGTCGTCATCTGATTCTGGTGTGTTGTCAGTAGACGGACCACTACCAGCAAGTCGTGGTCGTGAAAAATCTATGTTGACAATCTCTGCTGGCTCATGCTGTGTGCGAGTAAAATTAATGATAGCATAATAAAAAATGCCATTTACCTTTGTTGTAAACACTCCGTTCCAGCTGCAACCACTTGATGTAGAAGCTGTGTAACCATTCCTTGTAGCACACTCTATCTTAAATAGAATGGCTGTTGAATGTGAGCATCCCTCACCTAACCTATGTGTACACGTACATTCTGTGAAAATCTAATGTATCAATCCATTCTATTACTTACCCTGCTGTACATTAACAATGGGCAGTGATGATTTCCCCTTCAAATGTGACACCCAGCCAGGAGTGATTTGCCTTGTCATGACTATGCTGACTGGGATTTACAAAAGCCATAGCAACGCAGCTCCTAGTACTCTCCAGTCGTAACACCTTCACTTCGCGCACATGCCCACTTTTGAAATAATTAAAAGCTTCCATACTTTTCCATTGCATTAGCTGCATGCTGTTGCGTAAAGACACCAGGGCGAATGATGAAATAGTTGCAGATGTGCCCATGCTCAACTGGAGGCCACAAACACATTTTGTCAACCATCTTTCCACAGTTCCAGAGCTTGTATGGATCGTCATCTTCTCCCAGACCAACCAGACGTAGCTTCTCTACGTATCTCTCTTTAGCAATTGGATCCAGCCCATCCATGTACTCGCTCATCGTGCGTTGACTACGAGATTTCACGTTCCCTCACCAGGCCACCAATGGGCGTGTACTTACGTCACGGCGTGTCGTATTCTCATTATATTCGGCGCGAGCATTCCATCACACGTCTAGCCCGAAACCATGTATAGAAATAGAAGGAAAATCACATGCCGTTTGAAATTACAGGCAACTTACTAATGACGTACGGAAAGCAGCAGCAAATTATACTAATGCATGTTATTGTGACAAAAGTAGCCATTCTTCCAGTTCATTTGCTAGTCGTTCTTCTTCAACTGCAGGACTTCTGAGAGCATTAATGATAGTTGCCCACGTGTAGGGAGGAGATCCTTTGCTTTCCCACAAATCAAACACCTCTGTGTAGCACTTGATTGGCTGGTTTTGCTTCTCAGTTTTAATTGATCGAATGCGTCCAAGCTTGATACCAAGCTGTATTGCAACTTCTTCAAACTTGTCTCTTGTCTTAGCGGCTACCTTGTTGAGTAAATCACAAAGGTCTGGAGGTGTGTTGAGCTTAGAGTGCATGTGCGATGATTTGTTTCCTTATTGGTAAGAAATGAATAATATCAAACCACACCCTGTGCATATAATTATACCTATTTCAGTAGAATCAGCACTAGTGTGTGCAGGGGCTGATGATGTAGAAATAACTACAGAAGTATAGAAGTGATATTAAACATAATCTCAAAGAAATAAAAAAAGATTTCTAGACTAACGAAATCAAAAGGATGTAGGGATAAAGAAATCTGCTACTGGTCCACAATGTAAACCAACAAGGAACTAGTATGGAATGGTAACATGATTACAGACCATAGATCCCTACATCAGTGGCTTGAATTCAATTCAATGCATGTCAGATGTCAGTCAACAGCAACTAGCTGAACTGCAGCCACTGATGTAGGGATCTATGGTCTGTAATCATGTTACCATTCCATACTAGTTCCTTGTTGGTTTACATTGTGGACCAGTAGCAGACTTCTTTATCTCTACATCCTTTTGATTTCGTTAGAAATCTTTTTCTTTAAGTAATGCGTCAGGAACGACAACACTTATTTGAGGCACTCCTAAAAATTGAGCTTAATCATAAGGATTAGTTATTATGTTGCCATACCGTCAGGACTGCTTGTCACTGTTGTATTGTGTTGCATTGAAACAGTCACTTTTCCCAGTTCCTCTACAAAGAGATCAATAAGTTTACAATTAGTCACGGATGCAAAGCTGGCTAAACCATGAAACAGAAAGCGAAGCAGCAAAAACAACAAGTCCTGTGTGTTCTGCCATGGCCTGCAGTCGGCTCGTTAACATTAATTAGCCAAAAATTTAGCAGTTTAAACATCTTTTAGCTCCCAGATTTACTTTCGTCGCCCATGCAAGTTGGTACAGCCCAAAAGCAAATCCCCAAGTTAGTCTGGCAGCCCCACCCCTTCGCATTACAGTGGAAGGGTCTGGCGTCAACAGTATGAAATAGTTGTACCAGTCACAGGAATTTCTGCAATCCAATCAGATTGCAGAATCATGAATATTTCATAAGCTACCAACATTCACCTAGAAATCACGCAGTATTGGCTGCAGTAGATGCGCTGTACACCTGTTTTGACCATGCAAATTTCATAACGAGCTACTGAACGTAATGGTTACATAATGGTAAAAATGCTAGACCTGGCTTGCACGTTCGCCTTTGTAACTTACACTGTAAACACGGTACAGAAAGTGTCTATGCCTTGCCTGCTTTCCATTGGTGCTTGAATTAGATGTCATAGTTTAATTTTAAAGCTGACCGAAGGTTGCTTCTTCCACCAATTTGTGAGCTAGCAAAAAAGCACACTGACTACCGCCATCTTGTTACTAATAGAGAGGTTTAGAGGTTTAGATTAACGTTGACGGCTAACGGTAAACGCTTGTGATGTCACTATATCAGTATACGAACAAACACAAGTATACTGACAGAATCGGAAGTATACGGGAGAGCTCAATGGTATGCAGACGAGCTCTGCTGCTGAGAGAGACAGAGGGAGAGCATTTAGAGCACTGATGGTATCACCAGTCTGGCTTTGGCGACCTCTCACTTGTGTGGACATATCATTTTAGCTTTTTATGTCGTGCTGCTGTAGCAAAGTGAAAACACGTGACCGCGTGTAGCTACTTGCCATAACTTATGTTATTCGTCCTGTGGCTAGCTTGGTTCTCCGTCTTCCAGGTCTGTTGTAGTCATCGGAGAAAGCCTTGCGTACTAACAGCAGGCTGTTTACGTTAGTGAAAGCAATCGTGTTATTAGATGATCGTTGGTTAGATGAGCACAGAAAGCTGCACGCACTGTAGCACTCTAGGCCGAGCGTTAGGACTGACGCTAAGCAAGGGGCTGTAGGCAACAGAAACTACCATGTGTGGAGCTTAGTACGGTGAATCTATGACGTCAGCACATTACCTTTTACAACTTTGTACTGCTCTCAATGAATGAACGTGATGTCACAATTTAGCGTTCACGTTCACCGTCGACGTGAATCTAAACCTCACTAATAATGTAAACATTGGCGTCCACTAGTTGTAATGCGAAGGGGAGGGCAGCCAGACTAATCCCAAATAAGGTGCTACCATACACATGTATATAATCCCAAATAAGGTGCTACCATACACATGTATATAAAATAGACAAATAAATAAACTAACCACGAAGAGTAGATGCTTCTTTCACGCATCCGACAGTGTCCAGTACTTGGACGAATGCTTGGAAATTACTGGTGTCCGCATTTACATTTTTTATCAAGATATCAAGGAATTTTTCTACTTTCTTGTACGGACTCGCCTCGTTAGTACAATCAGCTCTCTGATGATCAGAAATTAGTCCTTTGCTGAACGCGGCAGATATGAGTTCAGATACATTGCTGATACCGCGTGTCAAGAAGTGGAACTTGCGTTGCAAAGCTTGTGACTCGGCAGAGGATGTCATGTTTAGCTAGTACGCATATACGTCACAGGTAATAGGCACGTGATTATAATAACGATTTGGTCAGCTGGTCGGTAGGTGGAGTGCTAACACTGCTAAGGTTCGACTCCTGGTAGGCGTCGTTTTTTCTGTTTCTTGCTGTCTAGTGAGTACTTATTTTTACCCGTGCACAGTATGCGCGAATGTTATGCGTTCGTGTCCGTCTATATGTGTGTATTGTCAAAAAACACGCCTGTTTGCGTCTTCAGTACCGCTCGAAAATCTCCACGAAAACACTCTCTGCAGCTTCTTCACTAAATTTATAGTCCTATGAAGACGTTTTCTGTGCTGACAAGCCTTGCTCGAGCGGCTAATCCATGGCTTTCTAAAGCTACGTGTCCTTGCAAGAGCACTTTACGGCATAGTGGGTGTGTCACCCAACCTCCTATCCCCATGTCGATGTCCTCACTCAGTCTCACATGTACCGTACGTCAGAGCCTCGGTCAGAGCCATTAGACGTCTTGAGGCCTATAGCTACGGTATCAGTCTTTCTAGTTACCGTGGGCGCCGGAGGGTTAAGCGTTTGGCTATGTCCGTATGTGTGTGTGTGTGTGTGTGTGTGTGTGTTGTGTGTGTGTGTGTGTGTGTGTGTGTGTACAAAAAACGAGGCGGTTTACTCATACTGCCTTACTGCTCTAAGATTGTCACGAAATAGCTCTCAACAGGTTGGTAGTTGAATATTTATTCTTTGAAAGACGCCCGCGAAGTCGAGATAGTCTCCTGTCGCGTGCTATGGCCATGTGTTCGTATTAGCAACATCGCCGATTAGAACATTCCGGTATGTGGGTGTGCCACAATTGTGAGACTGAGCGAACAATTAAACGCGTGTTCACTGTACTCTGTATAATAGTTCACTGCAACAGTCTGCGTTTTGCAACTGCTCATATGAATTACACATGGAATTAATACAGCACACCATAGCGCACAGGGTATGTATTCTAAGAACTCTAGTTTCTCACTGATTTGCTCGCGTCCATAGCTGGCTAGACTATAGCTTACCACGTGCTTCACAGCGCAGCTGACATGAGAAGTCGATTGCACGTAACCGTGCTGTTTTGACTTGGTGTGTTGAATACACATGTAACTGTACTCAGTATTATAATAAGACAAGCTATTGTGATTCTTTAGATATTGTTGATGGGCGTGGTCTCCAGCTGTTCTTTCTCCATGAAGATGTCTCTTTACAATACTACATACCCGGACTAGCATAGCAAGATCCACCACTCAGCACTGAGCCTTGCACTCTGCTGGATGCCTTCAAATGCCGCACCAAGACCATGAACAAAGCACAAAGCATCTTACACATAATAGCTAGGGCTCCTGATTCACTTATACAATTAAATATAATAATTATTATGATGTTACTTTATCTCATTATGTCACTTTATGAGTACATTATAAACTGTCAGACTGTTAACTTTGTGTTCAACAAAAAGCTGCTAAGTAACATTAGATTATTGAATTATGCATGTTGTCTACTACAAATGATTCAATTCGGTTCTACATATACAGTGGATTCAAGTTTTTGTTACTGTAAAGGAAACAACCTGTTGTTCATCAGCATCATTGCTCAACTTGTTCTCCGCTGATTTGTCAACTGCGTACCCTGACTTAGTCTAGCGAGCTAGCTATGGGACCCTCTATATATCAACGCGAGCAAATCAGTGACGATGGATGGGGGGGTGGAGCTCGTCTACTCTAACCTTGTGGCATCATGCTTCAATGATGATAAATTTCAGAGTGCACAGTGTTTAGATATCATTGTGGTTTGGGATATTAGTAGAATTTGCTACACAGTATGAGAAAAATATCTTCTCAAAATAATGTGAGTAGGCTTGTGAATAATATAATGAGTACATATTGGCGGCATTGAAAAAATGTCAATTGCTAATGTTTTTGAATAACTGATTGCCCCTATAATTATAAAACATAATTTGTAGTCGTTGTCAAGGAAATGCTTTCAATCTGCCGGTTACTTTGGCAACCTTCGTGAGTTCTTTTTTCAATTTTTCCGTCTCTTTTTCAGCGTTGTTCACCGCCACCTCTAAGAAGTACTGATGAACTCTCATCATCACCTCTGGGTCCTTGAATGCGTGTGACGTAATAGTGTTCTTAAATTGCCGATTTCGGTAAATGTCGATTGTCCGTAAGAATTTTCCCTTTGTGTAATCCGTGAAAAATATTTTCCGCATCTGAAGAGGAGAGAGAGCAGGTTAGTGGATGTGGAAGGCAACCGACTGAGAGCACGAGTGGAGTAAGAATTAAATAAGTGGGTGAGCTAGTGAGTGAGTGAGTGGGTGAGGGAGTGGGTGGGTGGGTGAGTGGGTGGGTGAGTGAGGGAGTGAGTGGGTGGGTGGGTGAGGGAGTGGGTGGGTGAGTGAGGCAGTGGGTGAGTGGGTGGGTGAGCTTAGTGTACAAGATTTCACGGATTTAAATAAGCGTGGGTGTTACTAGTATACAGAATAATACTATACATTGTAAGTATACAGAGAAAAAAATGGTGATTTCATGATTTCAGCAAAAGTGTACGAGATTTCTATGCATTTCGGGTGAGTGGGCAAGCAAGTATGAATGGATGAGTGATATTGAAAAAGGAAATCCAACAAAAATGCAAGTTATTTATCAACATGTGTGTGTTCATATTCCCAGTACGATATCGACACAGGACTACAGCTCAAACATCAAAGTAAGTAAGCTACAGAAAGCAGTCAATACACGCATACCAGCATACCAGCCGTATTGTAATACCTCATACTTAACCAGCAATATAAACAAAAACCATAAAAAGTAGACTGACTCTAGACTTACTGATAGTAAGTATTCTCTGTCACCTATCACATCACAACAATGGGAGACGCTGTACCATACTCCTCCACCTTCATTCAAACTACATTATAGAACTGAAATGGACAACCTCTAGCCTGACCACACCTACCACGCTTGAGGTAACTCTGTTCTAAGCTATAGCAAGCAAGCATATTCCAGCAAGTATTTAAAGGGTTAAAGCAAACTTGGTTAGCATTCCAAGGTGACTAAAACTAGTGTGGTTAAGCCCAGCACTCATACTATATTAAAAAGGTACCAACCATAGTCTAATATCTACGGGGCATTAGATGTACAGTACTAGATGACAACCGTATGCGTAAATAATATTATTTTAAAATAGAGGCTTGTGTGTACCTCATATGCCCAGGTGCACTGCACTCCGAGTCGTCTGCTGATGCATCGTCCCAGCTCAAGATCTTCGTTCCAAGACACCACGACATGTTGGAGACAGTCGTCAAGATGAACCACGAGTTTCTTGAGCAGCGATCGACTGAAAATCACCCCCGGCCCTCCCATGCAATATCGCTCATGCTCCATTAGTTTAATTCTAGCTAGATCCTCTTTCTTGCCCATACCCGGGGACCCGATATACAAATCTTCCGAGGGGTCCAAGTTGCTTAAAAATTGAAGCAGTTCCGGAACTCGTACATACATGTCATCATCAGACCTCATAAACCAGTTGTACTTGTCAATGTACTTGTCGTGCATGTATTTCAGCATTCGATAGACTTTTTTCTGAGGTGGGTAAGAGTCGTCCACGTCCGGTAAATTCACCACAGCCAGCCCGTGCTTTGCTTTGGACGGGGCAGAGAAGAATTCTAGTTTCGGCATCATCTTGCCCCAAGTGTTATTCACTGCTCGCGCTCGTGTATGAAGAAACTTTGTAGCAGTGATCACACCGAAGTAGAGAGGTTCACGTGGTTTCAACTCCTCCCTCCATGTTTTAGGTCTTCTCATAGATGAAGCTACATAGTGTTGGTTCTCTCTGACTTTGTAAGTGACAGCTGCTGTACTGGGCGTGACAGGGTCGGTTTTGGAGGCAGACTTGTCTTTTGAAACCTGAGGGAGGGAGGGAGGGAAGGAAGGAGGGAGAGAGATGGCAGGAGAGAGGGAGTGAGAGTGAGTGACAGAGAAATAGGTAAAGAGGGAGAGATGAAGAGAGTGACAGAGAAATAGGTAGAGAGGGAGGGAGGTAGAGTGAGTGAGTGAGTGAGTGAGAGAGAGAAATAGGGAGAGAGGGGGGGGAGAAAGGAAGGCACATGAACTTTGCACTGTTTGGTGTTTCATAAGTTACATAAGAAAACCACATGGCTGTGATTCATTCACACACATGCATTCAGTCATATACAGTGTACATATTATTATGCTCATGAAAATTCCTTAACACTTTTCAACTATGTTCAAAAACAACGTTCGCATGATACAGAAATCGGATTGTCATTTAGCAGGCAGACCTGTCACAGCATCATGCAATTGAGCTACTTTCTCTAGCTCTATAATATTGTCAAACCTCTCATAGCGTCATGCCTACCATTGCTATAATTCTAAGGAGCATACTCTACTCTTCCCCTGAAATATGAGGAGTATTCTTCAGAGAGGAAGTAAAGCTGTCTGTCCCAGGGGTCGCTATGGCGATTCTAAGCCCTCATTACCTCATGGGATTCAGAACATAATTCTTGGCGGTACTGCACGATCGAGGAATATGTTTATGCGCCTGCCGTACGGCTCACAGCAAGAAAATTATCATAAGCTCATGGTGCCGCCCTATCATGCCCAAACAATACAGCTGTCAGCATACAACAACATGCATAAACACAATTCCACAGCAGAGATAAAGTACTCGTGTGTGATCACAACCAATCACTGGTTCTATTGTCACATACGTGTCAAGACGAATTTTCTTGAGAGCAACAACTTGTCCGTTGTCCTTCAAACGTGCCTTGTAAACCACTCCATAGGTGCCTTCGCCTATTTTCTCGAGTTTTTCAAACCCGTCCATACGATCCTCGAGTCCTACTAGCGCCATTCTGTGAGAAGAGGGAAATAGGAAAAGAACTGGTGGTAAAAGATGAAGAGTCGTGTACAAATGGGCGGGAAATAGTGAGAAACACGCTGTGTCGTAGTATTTGTGGTAATTTTCTCTCACCCTAAGTGTTACGAGCCCGTCTTCTTCGCCAATTTCCAAGAGTTGGGCTCACCAGCTGCAGGACAGGCAACTGAAGGCGGACTGAGCCTGAGGGCGCGCTATATTTCTCCCTCGCCTCGCTCGCGGTGAGCTGCGCGGGAATAAAGCGCGGCAAAGGGTTATAAGCTGATCACCGCCCACGTGTGGTGGGCGGGCTGGTTAATTAAACAGGTGAAGACTGAGGACAGAAAATCGAGGAGAAAATGCGTTTCAGAGCTAAACTGCTCGACTTGTCCTGCATCACTAGGCTGTCTAGTAAGAAATAAGCTCTTCCCTTTCTGATGTTTTCTTTAATGTTCTGAAATAGGCTTAGATAAACCATTTATCATCAGGTTTCTCTTCATCAGTCTATAACTATCATGTTTTTTTCCCTCTGTCACTGCCTCACAGATATAGTATCATCATTGGCTAAGAACATCAAGACATGTGTGCTCAAGTTGACGGCTGATAAGGTCTGCTTCGTGCTAGCCGCTCAGGGCAGTCTGGGAATGAACATCTGGTGTGAGCTAGCACAGGTACCAGTCTTAGCAACTCTAGCACATGTGTAATACCTTTATGGGCTTTTCGCTGTTTTGTCAAAAATTAAGTAGAATGGTGACTTTCTGTTAAGGTTGCTGGTCCTCATTATTATTTTACGTTGACGATCGCACAAACTTTTGTACAAAAGAACGGCATTTTCTGATGATGAACGGCATTGTGTACAGTATAGTGGATTTAATACAGCAACTCGGTTTGGTGCGTCACTTTTGCACATGCTTTAAAATATCGTAACAACTCCAGCGCCGCCATTTTAAGCATCTATACACAACGTTCAGAGGATTTTTGAAATTTTGTTTGCTGTTGAGTGCTACAGAGCCTCGAGTCTGTGCATGGGTGCGCACCTTCTCAGTTGTAAAGTGTCAAGTAATCTGGACCCACTAGTGTATTCTGATTTCAGGGGCTGTTAAATATACAAATACAAGTGAGTGTCCACATTATAGTGTGTGGCCGCCAAGCAAGGGATTCCACTGTACCAAAAATTTAATAAAAAATTATTATCTTTGTCCTGTCTTTGTCAATCTGTTATTGCTGCAGGAGAATTTTTTCGATGAATATCGTATCGAGAGTAGAGATGAATCAAATGAGATATATCTTGAACTAAACATGGAGCAACTAGCACGAGGTTTCAAGAGTGCTCACAATGCACAGATGCTCAAGATCAAACTATCCAAGAAACAAGGGGCCTTTCTCACATTGGATATTGTACAGGTAAAACTGTCTCCTTCTTTTCTCTATTCCCTCCTTTCTCCCTGTCTCTTTCTGCCTCTCCATCTCTTTCTCCCTCTCTCTCTTCCATTCTTCCTCCCTGTCTCTTTCTGCCGCTCCATCTGTTTCTCCCTCTCTCTACTCCCTCCTTTCTTTCTGCCTCTCCTATTCTTTCTCCCTCTCTCTCTTTTCCATCCTTCCTCCCAGTCTCCTTCCGCATCTCCATCTCTTTCTCCCTCCCTCCATCCTCTCTTCCTTATATTCTCTCTCTCTGTCTCTCTTCCTATCTTGTTGGTTCTTTTTCACTAATTATTTTTCACTAATAACCCACTGTTAATGTTTTACTCATGGTTGTTAGGCACACCAACCATGTATTGTAAGGGTTAATTGTATAGTATTATCATTCTTGTCACATTGATTATGATCTGGTTGAACAAATTCGACTAAACAACTCACCCAGTGAGCCTGCGCCATGGTCCACCATAGGCACCGGCTATGCTGGACCAGAGCAAAATCTAATTGCAATGAGCGAGCATGAAATGTCGTTTCTTCAAGCGTTGATTCCAAATATCACCCACGATTCTTTGCAACTATGGAGCTTAGACTACCAATAACAGTTCAGTAGTGTCCTTAATTATGAATATGTGGACTTTTAACACTTACACTGAATATCAGAGTTTATAAATCTTGTAGTCTCCGCTCATAATCTTATAATCGCCACATGGTCTCCACTCGTAGTCTTACGGTTTTTCTCCGTACGACCTCACCGGAAGTCACGTTACTTTGTACACAGTGTAACTGTTTCTACGCGGATGTTCGAGGTTCAACACGCTTCATAATTATTATACTCTTGTCATTACATTGAGTACAAACACTTTGTTATACATTACGTATTCTCTCTCCATATACAGCCCACTTATACTGGAGCTGTTCGTAATGTGCTACATGATATACCAGTCAGTGTGGTCCCGTCTAGACTCTGGAGTGACTACCAGGAACCTAACATGCCTGATATTAGTGTGAGCTGCTGAGTCAATTTTGATCAGATATTTAAAGCTATATACTAATTTTAACCTCTAAATGTTTACTATAGCTGTTGTCATGGGTTGCTATGCAACTAATATAACCATTACGTAAGCGTTTTGTTACGATGACATTGGTCACTTGGGGACATTAACTGTTGTGATACGTACTAACAAGACCTCAGTATTGTTGAATTCTGTTGAACTAAGATTTTATGGGCTTGTTTTTGTATAGAAAAGGCAGCTCAGGCTGACCAGGGAGCTTAAACTAATTTACTAACAAAGCGCCATTATGTGAAAATATACGGACGGATATGCGTAAATGTGTGACGGATGCTACCAGTCCCAAAATCCACGTACTTTTTTTCGTAGAATATTTGCTTCTGCCAACAATTGATGCTTATTCAACTCTACCCCAGATTTGTACACATTCATAAAATTATCTGCAGGTTTGGTAGTCATTGTTTCCCTCAGAGGAGGTTTATTGTAAGAAAGTGAAAAATTTGTTTTGGCAGCGATTTCAGTTTTTTAGAAACATCTGTCGGCTGTATCAAAGGTATCTTTGAGCTCAGAAAAAATAAACTGATCGGCTGAAACTTTGAGAAACAAGACAGCCAAGTTATAAAATGCGTCCTTGAGAGTCTCCATATCTTAATTTATGATGGCGAGCAAGTGATGTCAGCTAAGTTAGTGGGCTTAGCTTCTAAATCACGGTCACCCCTGCCTAGCAGCAATGAAAAGTCATTCTTGACAGTGGTTCACTGTCAAATACAATGAGCTGACATTGCACTTCCTTACAATCAGTTTATGTCTGTCACAACTAATAGGTCAAAATAAACAAAGTTGCTTTCACTCAGCATGTGATGATAGCATTGTAAAATCATTGATACTTAAAAATAAATAACAACAACATTATAGGTAGACTATCTTGACTGTGACCAGAAGGATTGAATAACCAGTGTAGCCATCCTCTATACAATGTCAGATATACCATTGAGACTTAACCTACTCTCGTCTAGACCACTCCCTCTTCTGCTAGGTAGGGTCTGGCAGCTTGCTCAAGATCTCTCAATTTAGTGATGTCATTGTCACGCATTCAATTGCTATATGAATGCAAAGTGTAGAATAGGCAATATTATGTGGACTAATTCTCTATAATTATACTGTTACTTTACTAAAGTGTATGATAACAAATAATTCAATAACAAATCCCAAACAAGGTATAATATATTTTATTGAACCACTGGCAACCAACAGAAGTAGCCTTGTCTTCCGTGAGCTCTCCACAATAGATGAAAACATGAATCAGTGGAGAACGCTAGCTGTCTTTCTGTTTTTATACTACCATCATCTGCTAAGTGGTGTAGCGAGTGAGTTCACTCCAGTTGTCCACACTACATCATCCTCTCAGTGTGGTCAGTATGATCCTCTGCAAGATGAACAACTGATGGAAGCTCTCCAGCAAGCCAAAGAACAACTTCCAAATCAACCAAGTTTAACGATAAATCACTCTTCCTGCAAGTCCATTCGCGATTCTAACCCATCAGCTCCCTCAGGCTACTATCAGATCACTTCTACTAATGGCTCACTAGTGCAGGTCTACTGTGACATGGAGGGAACCAACTGTGGAGGAGAAGGTGGCTGGACAAGAGTGGCATTTGTCGACATGACCAAGTCTGGAGCAACCTGCCCTCAAGGTCTGGATCAAGCATTGTTTGATGGATCTTCGTACTGTGGTCGATTTGCGAGCAATACAGCTGGTTGTGTATCTGCAGTTGTTGATAATATCATCAGCTATCAAAAGGTGTGTGGAAGAGTTCTTGGATATCAGCAAGGTGGTCCAGATGCTTTTCGATCATATAGTAACTTTAATGCGAACATTAACGGTGTTTATTTTGATGGTCTGGCTATCATGAGTGGTAATCCTCGTAAGCATATATGGACATACACCGCTGGGTATCGTAGTGCTGGAACTTTGCCTGACAGCTGTCCATGCAACAATGGTAACACTCAATCAGTCCCTCCTTTTGTTGGAAATGACTACTACTGTGAATCTGGATATTTGTCAACCAATTGTAACAGCGCTATCTTTACTAATGATCCACTATGGGATGGGCAGCAATGTCCAAGTGTAGAGGCTCCCTGCTGTAATCTCCCCAACATGCCGTGGTTCACCAAGACACTCAATGAGACCACCACTGACGACATTGAACTAAGAGCTTGTCAATCAAACAATAGTTGTCCAGGTAGTGTCCCCATCTTCCTGATTGAGCTCTATGTACGCTGAGTACCTTCTGCCAGACACTTCAATATAATTACTGTGTGCTTTAAACGATTAGAAAAGATAACACTACGATTTCATCAATTTTGTACATGGTTTGTAGAAAAATTAAAAGTTGATTTGATAGTTGTTAGGTTATTGTGATAAAAGGTGGGCTCTTTTTACTTTTCTCGTCCTTGAAGTTGGAAACAATTTCCACCGAGAAACAAATCCCACCTTTGCTCGATAGAGTAATTCAGGTAATGAACAATCATTCTTGACTGTGGTTCACCTGTCAAATACAATGAGTTACATTGCATCTCCTCACAATCAGTTTATGTCTGTCACAACTAATAGGTCAAAGTAAACAAAAGATGCTGTTAACATGTTATGATAACATTGTAAAAACATTAACACTAAATAAGCAACAACAACAGGTAGACAATCTTGACTGTGACCTGAAGGAAAAAGAAAGGAAAGGAGTGAGTGTTGTCCACAGACCACTCCCGACTGCTCCAGGTAGGGTCTGGCTTGCTCAAGATTTTCGTTGTCACACGCACAATTGCTATAATAATGGATGAAATATGCAGACAAGTTGTCTATACGCTAATGTCTGTGGTCGCATGAACTATAGCACTCGAAAAGTTATAGATCACCTCGATCTGGAACACCCCACACAACAGGATATAACATGTTATGATAAAATTATGATAACATGTTATCATGACAAGTTGTAACAGTTCCTCTGGCAATCCACAGAAGTTGCCTTGTCCCCAGGCTCTCTGCAGAAGATGAAGAACATGAATCAGTGGAGAACGTTAGCAGTCTTTCTGTTCTTATACTACCATCACCTGCTAAGTGGTGTAGCGAGTGAGTTCACTCCAGTTGTAACAGCTCCAGTTGTCTATACTACATCATCCTCTCAGTGTGATCAGCATGATCCTCTGCAAGATGAACAACTAATGGAGGCTCTCCAGCAAGCCAAAGAACAACTTCCAAAACAACCAAGTTTAATGATAAATGACTCTTCCTGCAAGTCCATTCGCAATTCTAACCCATCAGCTCCCTCAGGCTTCTATCAGATCACTTCTACTAATGGCTCACTAGTGCAGGTCTACTGTGACATGGAGGGAACCAACTGTGGAGGAGAAGGTGGCTGGACAAGAGTGGCATTTGTCAACATGACCAAGCCTGGAGCTACCTGCCCTCAAGGTCTTGATCAAAAAATGTTTGATGGATCTTCGTACTGTGGTCGGTTCGTGAACAGTTCAGCTGGTTGTGTGTCTGCAGTTGTTGATAATATCATCAGCTATCAAAAGGTGTGTGGCAGAGTTCTTGGATATCAGCAAAATGGTCCGAATGCCTTTCGATCATATATTAACTTTAATGCGAACATTAGTGGAGTCTATTTTGATGGTCTGGCTATCATGAGTTTTAATCCTCGTAGGCATATATGGACATACACCGCTGGTTTTCGTAGTGACCGAATTGAGTCTGACAGCTGTCCATGCAACAATGGTAACACTCAATCAGTAATTCCGTCCTTTGTAGGAAATGACTACTACTGTGAATCTGGTATTTTATCAAGCAATTGTAACAGTGCTATTGTTACTAATGATCCACTATGGGATGGGCAGCAATGTCCTGGTGTGGAGGCTCCCTGCTGTAATCTCTCCAACATGCCGTGGTTCACCAAGACACTCAATGAGACCACCACTGACGACATTGAACTAAGAGCTTGTCAATCAAACAGTGGTTGTCCGGGTAGTGTCCCCATCTTCCTGATTGAGTTATATGTACGCTGAGTACCTTCTGCCATATAATTACTGTGTGCTTTAAGTGATTGGAAAGAGAACACTACGGTATCAATTTTGTACATGCTTTATAGAAAAATATAAAATTGTTTTGTGGCTAGTTGTGACAAGGACAAGTCCCATCTGTGCTCAATAACATACCAGTACATGTACTATCAGTCGGTAAGAACAGGTGCAGTCTGTGATGTGATTCATATGAACCACGTTTTTGCATCACCTTACCCATAGCAACCGTGCACTACAACTCATGTATAGTTGTACTGTGATGTCTAGGGAGCACAATGTTTTAAAAAGTGGAATCCAGACTGAAGTTGTAGACTTTGGTACTGTACTGTCCTATACGTTTTGATCATGTGTTGGAATATTTAACTACAAAAAATCAAATGACAACCCAATCATTCATAAATAATCAGGCAAATAGTCTGTGCAGCACTCTGCATCGTCAAACAAAGAACCCTTTTAAAGATTTACATGCATACATGCAGGTATACACAAAACTCGACACAAAGCTCTCCCAACTTTGTTGGTGTTTTTTTTAGTATCAATAATTGCAAGACCAAGTGTTGGGGAGCTAGGGAGGGAGTGGTAAGACAATAAACAGCCTTTTTTGCTAGCACACATATATCGACCGTCAAACCCAAACGCTTAGCCCTCCAATAAACTTACATGATAATTGCAAAAAAACCATGACAATGACAAGAGAATCTAGTTTACTTGGCTTTCATGCTCGAATGGTATGTTCTCATCATCACACCCCTGGTCATGACATGTCCTCAGCTCTATTGGGTCTGTGGTTACTCTTGTGATTTTAGCATGGAAATATGGCAGCCATGGTGACGTGCATCAGGGCGGCTCCAGTTGAGTGCAATTCATACTATCCCAGAGAACATTAGTGGGAAAGAACTCATGCATTATTTGATCAGTTGGAATACCACTGTCACAGTACCAGTTCCTTCTGACAAGGGTTGGTACATTATCTGGACCGCCATTGCAAGGGCAGGAATGCTCATCAACATGGTCTGTGGCTAAGCCAGCAGCATAGGACCAGATGTGTTTACGAGGCATGCCATGAATATGCCGTCCAGGTAAGCAGAATTGATGTCTGCATCCTTACCATAGATGGAATAATAGCAGTTCAACAGGGGAACACCATATTAATAAGGGCTGCTTTGTCATTTGACTTGTTTTGTTGATATAGGACGTTGCTGCGTCGAGTAGATATTATCGGGTTTAGTAGTGAGCTTTATTTTCGCAGCATATGAAACAATGATTTAGTTAAAACGATTAATTGTTTCCTTGTTTCATTGTTGCTGAGGCAATAAAGCTCACTACTAAACCCGATAATTGCCGAACGCCTTAGCGCGAGGCAAATAATCGCGACGGTGTGCGGGGGACTGGAGCGTCGTGCGTTTTCTCAGCAATGTTAATATGTATGTATGTATGTAATATTAGATGTCACGCTTAGGAATGCTAATCAGGGTTACGGCGAGGGCTCATACTACGTATTATACTGCGGGGTCACGGGATCCGGCGCTGGACCCGGTTGCGTCAGTATGAGATAAGAACTTAACGGTGGGCTGAGACCATGGCGGATTAGATCCCAGAGTCTACTCCTGACAGAGCCAAGTGGCTAGCTCAGCTCGGGAAGAGAAAACAGAGCCTGCATGAGCAGCGGCCTGAGTCTAACGGCACAAAAGAAGCAAGGGACGCCATCAGCAGTACTACTGACAATACACAGACCGGCATTGACTCTTAGGTCGTCTGACACGAGTTCACGAGGCCGAAGACAGGAAGCTAGCTCGCTGCATGTATCTGTACCTGCTGGCCGTCTGCTGTCGAGCCCACCAGCTAGCTGGTCAATTATAACTACTTAATAAACTCAGCGCGAGGCATTCATGCGTATTCGTAACTCCTAGTAATAATAATTATCTTGTCATTCAAATTAATTATTTAGTTAAAGCACAGTTGGAATGCTGTTCACCTCGTGCTGTATCAGCCTCTCGACCCAACCCCTCATCACTAATGACCAAGCCGATCACTCTGTGGTCAGCTCTCTTGTCGCTCAACGGTCGAATGAACTGCTGTTCAAGAGTGTTAGCATTGACACTGATCAGGTACCGACCACACCCACACAGTATGTTATCCTGGTGATGGACACCAGCATTAATAGTGGATTTCTTTGAGTCTTGCATTTCAAAAATTTGCTGAGAACACAGTAGCGCTGACCTGTCAAATACAATCAGCATGACACTGCACTTCCTTACAATTAGTTTATGTCTGTCACAACTAATAGGTCAAAGTAAACAAAGTTGCTTTCACTCAGCATGTGATGATAGCATTGTAAAATCATTGACACTTAAAAATAAATAACAACAACATTATAGGTAGACAATCTTGACTGTGTCCGGAAGGATTGTTGTGTCAGATATACCATTGAGACTTAACCTAGTCTCGTCCCCAGACCACTCCCTCTTCTGCTAGACTGCTCCAGGTAGGGTCTGGCAGCTTGCTCAAGATTTCTCGATTTAGTGATGTCATTGTCACGCATTCAATTGCTGTATGAATGCAAAGTGTGGAATAGGCAATATTATGTGGACCAGTTATACTGTTACTTTACTAAAGTGTATAATAACAAATAAATTAATAACAAATCCCAAACAAGGTATAATATATTTTATTGAATCACTGGCAACCCACAGAAGTAGCCTTGTCTTCCGTTAGCTCTCCACAATAGATGAAAAACATGAATCAGTGGAGAACGCTAGCTGTCTTTCTGTTTTTATACTACCATCACCTGCTAAGTGGTGTAGCGAGTGAGTTCACTCCAGTTGTCTATACTACATCATCCTCTCAGTGTGGTCAGTATGATCCTCTGCAAGATGAACAACTAATGGAAGCTCTCCAGCAAGCCAAAGAACAACTTCCAAATCACTCTTCCTGCAAGTCCATTCGCGATTCAAACCCATCAGCTCCCTCAGGCTTCTATCAGATCACTTCTACTAATGGCTCACCAGTGCAGGTCTACTGTGACATGGAGGGAACCAACTGTGGAGGAGAAGGTGGCTGGACAAGAGTGGCATTTGTCAACATGACCAAGCCTGGAGCTACCTGCCCTCAAGGTCTGGATCAAGCAATGTTTGATGGATCTTCGTACTGTGGTCGGTTCGTGAACAGTTCAGCTGGTTGTGTATCTGCAGTTGTTGATAATATCATCAGCTATCAAAAGGTGTGTGGAAGAGTTCTTGGATATCAGCAAAGTGCTCCAGATGCTTTTCGACCATATATTAACTTTAATGCAAACATTAATGGTGTTTATTTCGATGGTCTGGCTATCATGAGTGGTAATCCTCGTAGGCATATATGGTCATACACCGCTGGGTATCGTAGTGACCAAATTGAGTCTTTCAGCTGTCCATGCAACAATGGTAGTACTCAATCAGTCCCTCCTTTTGTTGGAAATGACTACTACTGTGAATCTTTTTTAACTGTAAATGCATGTATCAACTTAATCTTGACTAATGACGTCTTATGGGATGGGCAGCAATGTCCTGGTTTGGAGGCTACGTGCTGTACTCACCCCAACATGCCATGGTTCACCAAGTCACTCAATGAGACCACCACTGACGACATTGAACTAAGAGCTTGTCAATCAAACGATGGTTGTCCTGGTAGTGTCCCCATCTTCCTGATTGAGCTCTATGTACGCTGAGTACCTTCTGCCAGACACTTCAATATAATTACTGTGTGCTTTAAACGATTAGAAAAGATAACACTACGATGTCATCAATTTTGTTCATGCTTTGTAGAAAAATTAAAAGTTGATTTGATAGTTGTTTGGTTATTGTGATAAAAGGTGGGCTCTTTTTACTTTTCTCGTCCTTGAAGTTGGAAACAATTTCCACTTTTGCTCATAGAGTAATTCAGGTAATGAACAAACATTCTTGACTGTGTTTCAAATACAATGAGTTACATTGCATCTCCTCACAATCAGTTTATGTCTGTCACAACTAATAGGTCAAAGTAAACAAAAGATGCTGTTAGCATGTTATGATAACATTGTAAAAACATTAACACTAAATAAGCAACAACAACAGGTAGACAATCTTGACTGTGACCTGAAGGAAAAAGAAAGGAAAGGAGTGAGTGTTGTCCACAGACCACTCCCGACTGCTCCAGGTAGGATCTGGCTTGCTCAAGATTTTCATTGTCACACGCACAATTGCTATAATAATGGATGCAATATGCAGACAAGTTGTCTATACGCTAATGTCTGTGGTCGCATGAACTATAGCACTCGAAAAGTTATAGATCACCTCAAGAACACCCCACACAACAGGATATAACATGTTATGATAAAACTATGATAACATGTTATCATGACAAGTTGTAACAGTTCCTCTGGCAACCCACAGAAGTTGCCTTGTCCCCAGGCTCTCTGCAGAAGATGAAGAACATGAATCAGTGGAGAACGTTAGCAGTCTTTCTGTTCTTATACTACCATCACCTGCTAAGTGGTGTAGTGAGTGAGTTCACTCCAGTTGTAACAGCTCCAGTTGTCTATACTACATCATCCTCTCAGTGTGATCAGTATGGTCCTCTGCAAGATGAGCAACTAATGGAGGCTCTCCAGCAAGCTAAAGAACAACTTCCAAAACAACCAAGTTTAATGGTAAATGACTCTTCCTGCAAGTCCATTCGAGATTCTAACCCATCAGCTCCCTCAGGCTTCTATCAGATCAATTCTACTAATGGCTCACTAGTGCAGGTCTACTGTGACATGGAGGGAGCCAACTGTGGAGGAGAAGGTGGCTGGACAAGAGTGGCATTTGTCAACATGACCAAGCCTGGAGCTACCTGCCCTCAAGGTCTGGATCAAAAAATGTTTGATGGATCTTCGTACTGTGGTCGGTTCGCGAACAGTTCAGCTGGTTGTGTATCTGCAGTTGTTGATAATATCATCAGCTATCAAAAGGTGTGTGGAAGAGTTCTTGGATATCAGCAAAATGGTCCGAATGCCTTTCGACCATATAGTAACTTTAATGCGAACATTAGTGGAGTTTATTTCGATGGTCTGGCTATCATGAGTTTTAATCCTCGTAGGCATATATGGACATACACCGCTGGTTTTCGTAGTGACCGAATTGAGTCTGACAGCTGTCCATGCAATAATGGTAACACTCAATCAGTAATTCCGTCCTTTGTAGGAAATGACTACTACTGTGAATCTGGTATTTTATCAAGCAATTGTAACAGTGCTATTGTTACTAATGATCCACTATGGGATGGGCAGCTATGTCCTGGTGTGGAGGCTCCCTGCTGTAATCTCTCCAACATGCCGTGGTTCACCAAGACACTCAATGAGACCACCACTGACGACATTGAACTAAGAGCTTGTCAATCAAACAGTGGTTGTCCGGGTAGTGTCCCCATCTTCCTGATTGAGTTATATGTACGCTGAGTACCTTCTGCCATATAATTACTGTGTGCTTTAAGCGATTGGAAAGAGAACACTACGGTGGTATCAATTTTGTACATGCTTTATAGAAAAATATAAAATTGTTTTGTGGCTAGTTGTGCTCTGTGCTCAATATCATACCGGTACATGCACTATCAGTAGGTAAGAACTGGTGCAGGGAATATTTAACTACAAAAAATCAAATGACAACCCCATCATGCATAAATAATCAGGCAAATAGTCTGTGCAGCACTCTGCACCGTCAAAAAAAGAACCCTTTTAAAGATTTACGTGCATGCATGCAGGTATACACAAAACTCGACACAAAGCTCTCCCAACTTTGTTGGTGTTTTTTTAGTATCAATAATTGCAAGACCAAGTGTTGGGGAGCTAGGGAGGGAGTGGTAAGACAATAAACAGCCTTTTTTGCTAACACACATATATCGACTGTCAAACCCAAACGCTTAGCCCTCCAATAAACTTACATGATAATTGCAAAAAAAAACATGACAATGACAAGAGAATCTAGTTTACTTGGCTTTCTTGCTCGAATGGTATGTTCTCATCATCACACCCCTGGTCATGACATGTCCTCAGCTCTATTGGGCCTGTGGTTACTCTTGTGATTTTAGCATGGAAATATGGCAGCCATGGTGACGTGCAGCAGGGCGGCTCCAGTTGAGTGCAATTCATACTATCCCAGAGAACATTATTGGGAAAGAACTCATGCATTATTTGATCAGTTGGAATACCACTGTCACAGTACCAGTTCCTTCTGACAAGGGTTGGTACATTATCTGGACCACCATTGCAAGGGCAGGAATGCTCATCAACACGGTCTGCGGCTAAGCCAGCAGCATAGGACCGGATGTGTTTACGAGGCATGACATGAGTGATGAATATGCCGTCCAGGTAAGCAGAATTGATGTCTGCATCCTTACCATAGATGGAATAATAGCAGTTTAACAGGGGAACACCATATTAATAAGGGCTGCTTTGTCATTTGACTTGTCTTCTTGACTTGTTTTGTTGATATAGGTCGTTGCTGCGTCGAGTAGATATTATCGGGTTTAGTAGTGAGCTTTATTTTCGCAGCATATGAAACAATGATTTAGTTAAAACGATTAATTGTTTCATTGTTTCATTGTTGCTGAGGCAATAAAGCTCACTACTAAACCCGATAATAATTATCTTGTCATTCAAATTAATTATTTAGTTAAAGCACAGTTGGAATGCTGTTCACCTCGTACTGTATCAGCCTCTCGACCCAGCCCCTCATCACTATTGACCAAGCCGATCACTCTGTGGTCAGCTTTCTTGGGATGGGCAGCAATGTCCTGGTGTGGAGGCTCCCTGCTGTAATCTCCCCAACATGCCGTGGTTCATCAAGACACTCAATGAGACCACCACTGACGACATTGAACTTAGAGCTTGTCAATCAAACGATGGTTGTAAGGGTAGTGTCCCCATCTTCCTGATTGAGCTCTATGTACGCTGAGTACCTTCTGCCAGACACTTCAATATAATTACTGTGTGCTTTAAACGATTAGAAAAGAGAACACTATGATGTCATTAATTTCGTACATGCTTTGTAGAAAAACATTATAAATTGATTTATTAGTTGTTGTTTAATCGTGACAAAAGGCGGGCTCTTTTACTTTTCTCTTCCTTGAAGTTGGAAACAAATCCCACCTTTTGCTGGATAGAGTAATTCAGACAATGAACAATCATTCTCGACTGTAGTTCACCTGTCAAATACAATGAGCTGACATTGCATCTCCTTACAATCAGTTT
Organism: Haliclona indistincta; assembly: GCA_964017065.1. Lineage (NCBI taxonomy): Eukaryota > Metazoa > Porifera > Demospongiae > Haplosclerida > Chalinidae > Haliclona > Haliclona indistincta. Next base: position 10,721,190 of record OZ024788.1, on the reverse strand, counting down.
GTCTGTCACAACTAATAGTCAAAGTAAACAAAAGATGCTGTTAAAATGTTATGATAACATTGTAAAAACATTAACACTAAATAAGCAACAACAACAGGTAGACAATCTTGACTGTGACCTGAAGGAAAAAGAAAGGAAAGGAGTGAGTGTTGTCCACAGACCACTCCCTCTTCTGCTAGACTGCTCCAGGTAGGATCTGGCTTGCTCAAGATTTTCATTGTCACACGCACAATTGCTATAATAATGGATGCAATATGCAGACAAGTTGTCTATACGCTAATGTCTGTGGTCGCATGAACTATAGCACTCGAAAAGTTATAGATCACCACGATCTGGAACACCACACACAACAGGATATAACATGTTATGATTTAATTATGATAACATGTTATCATGACAAGTTGTAACAGTGCTCTCTGCAGAAGATGAAGAACATGAAAATGCCTAAGTGTGCAATATGAGATTTATAGTATCTTTGTATACTTTAATTGTTGTGAAAACATAACATTGTATAAAGAATGAAAAGCAAATCCAAGAAAAAGAAAAACAATCGGAAACAGGCAAAAAACATGAATCAGTGGAGAACGCTAGCAGTCTTTCTGTTTTATACTACCATCACCTGCTAAGTGGTGTAGTGAGTGAGTTCACTCCAGTTGTCTATACTACATCATCCTCTCAGTGTGATCAGTATGATCCTCTGCAAGATGAACAACTAATGGAAGCTCTCCAGCAAGCCAAAGAACAACTTCCAAATCAACCAAGTTTAACGATAAATCACTCTTCCTGCAAGTCCATTCGCGATTCTAACCCATCAGGCTACTATCAGATCACTTCTACTAATGGCTCACTAGTGCAGGTCTACTGTGACATGGAGGGAACCAGCTGTGGAGGAGAAGGTGGCTGGACAAGAGTGGCATTTGTCAACATGACCAAGCCTGGAGCTACCTGCCCTCAAGGTCTGGATCAAGCAATGTTTGATGGATCTTCGTACTGTGGTCGGTTCGCGACCAGTTCAGCTGGTTGTGTGTCTGCAGTTGTTGATAATATCATCAGCTATCAAAAGGTGTGTGGAAGACTTCTTGGATATCAGCAAAATGGTCCAGATGCTTTTCGACCATATAGTAGCTTTACTGCGAATGTTAGTGGTGTTTATTTCGATGGTCTGGCTATCATGAGTGGTAATCCTCGTAGGCATATATGGACATACACCGCTGGGTTTCGTACTAACCGAACTGCGTCTGACAGTTGTCCATGCAACAATGGTAATACTGAATCAGTCCCTCCTTTTATTGGGAATGACTACTATTGTGAATCTGGATATTCCTCAGTTGCAATTGTATGTAACAGCTCTATCTATACTAATGACGTCTTATGGGATGGGCAGCAATGTCCTGGTGTGGAGGCTCCCTGCTGTAATCTTCCTAACATGCCGTGGTTCACCAAGACACTCAATGAGACCACCACTGACGACATTGAACTAAGAGCTTGTCAATCAAATCAGGATATTCCGGGTAGTGTCCCCATCTTCCTGATTGAGCTCTATGTACGCTGAGTACCTTCTGCCAGACACTTCAATATAATTACTGTGTGCTTTAAACAATTAGAAAAGAGAAGACTACGATGTGTTCTCAATTTTGTACATGCTTTGTAGAAAGACATTATTAATTGTTGACTAATTGTGACAAAAAGGTGGGCTCTTTTTACTTTTCTCTTCCTTGAAGTTGGCAAGTCCAATCTGTGCTCAATAACATACCAGTACATGTACTATCAGTCGGTAAGAACAGGTGCAGTCAGTGATGTGATTCATATGAACCACATTTTGCATCGACTTACAAATAGTTCCCATAGTAACCATGCACTACAACTCATGTATAGTTGTATTGTGATGTCTAGGGAGCACAATGTTTTAAAAAGTGGAATCCTGACTGAAGTTGTAGACTTTACTGACCTATACATTTTGGTCATGCGTGAGAATATTTAATTGCAAAAATCAAATGACAGGCCCATCATGCATAAATAATTAGGCAAATTATTCATGCAGCGCTCTGCACCGTCAAAAAAAAGAACCCTTTTAAAGAGTTAACTTGCTGTTAATATCACTGACAACCAACATGATGCTATTATCTTAACATGCATACATGCAGGTATAGTTCTGTGCTGTTTGCTTGTTGTCTTGATCAGCTCAAAACTCGACACAAAGCTCTCCCAACTTTGTAAGTGTCTTTGGAGCGTCAAGCATTGACTAGCTAGGGAGGGAGTGGTAAGACTGTAAACTGCTAACACATGCAAATCGACTGTCAAACCCAAACGCTTAGCCCTCCAATGCCTACACTTATATGATATCTGCATAAAACATGAGAGTCTGTAGTTGACTTGACTTTCTTGTTATTTCGCACTATAGCTACTAAACAATTAAAAGTTCATGTGTGTTGATAACACATTGTATAGATCTTGTTGCTTGCTTGATGTTTCCTTGATCAACGAACATAGAACTCGTATGACTTGATCGGTACGTCCTCATCATCACACCTCTGGTCATGACATGTCCTCAGCTCTATTGGGTCTGTGGTTACTACGGTGATCATTTTAGCATGGAAATACGGCAGCCATGGTGACGTACAGCAGGGTGGCTCCAGTTGAGTGCAATTCATACTATCCCAGAGAACATCATCGGGAAAGAACTCATACATACTCGATCAGTTATATTACCACTCACAGGACCATTTCCTTCTGACAAGGGTTGGTACATTATCTGAACAAGGACAGGAATGCTCATCAGCATGGTCTACAGCTAAGCCAGCAGCATAGGACTAGATGTGTTTATGAGGTATACTATGAGTGATGGATATGCCGTCCAGGTAGGCAGAATCGATGTCTGCATTTTTGCCATGGATGGAATTAAGCGTTACAGTGGTGAAGTTGTAGCCAAAGTTGTCGCCTCATACTGCATCAGCCTCTCGACCCAACCCCTCCTCGTACTTTAACTTCCATGCAGCACTCAAATTGTTGGTTAAAAATTGTTTTGGCAGCGATTTTTTAGTTTTTTAGAAACATCTGTCAGCTTTACCAAAGATATCTTTAAGCTCAGAATAAATTATCTGATCGGCTGAAACTTTGAGAAACGAGACATCAAAGTTCCATGAGATTCTCCATATCTTAATTTACGATGACAAGCAAATGATGTCAGGCGCATGAAGAAGGCTAGAACCAGCTCATGAAGAAGGCTGGAACCAGCACATGAAGGCTAGAACCAGCACATGAAGAAGGCTAGAACCTGCTAGAAATGCAATAGTGTGATAGTTTGGGGTATTGTAGCCGCCATCTTAAATCGCTGTCACCCCTGCCTAGCAGCAATGAAAATTCGTTCTCAACTGTGGTTCACCATCAAATACAATGAGCTGACATTGCACTTCCTTACAATCAGATTATGACTGTTACAAGTAATAGGTCAAACTAACTGTTATGATGACATTGTAAAATCATTAACATTAAAAATAAATAACATAAACATTATAGGTAGACTATCTTGACTGTGACCGGAAGGAAAAGGAAAGGAAAGGAAAGGAAAGGAATGGGTACTAGTGTAACCATCCTTTATACAATGTCAGATATACCATTGAGACCTAACCTAGTCTCGTCCCCAGTCGACTCCCTCTTCTGCTAGACTGCTCCAGGACCAGGTAGGGTCTGGCAGCTTGCTCAAGATTTCTCGATTTAGTGATGTCATTATCACGCTTTGTATCATAGCAGACCTTTAGATCAAAGGCACCGCTTACAGTTTATAGGGCATATTATTTCCATGGAGATCATGTGACTCCAAGGCAATAATGCAAAGAAGCCATGTGATTTCCTGTCTAATATGAGAAAATCCTTAGGGAATGTGTTATATTCCCTGGGATAATCACATATTTTACAGGAAGTCATGTGGTCTACATAGTAAAGTCACACAACCCACATGGGAGCCCTCCATGAAGTAGTGTCGTCCCCAGATCTCACCCCTTTCCGCTTTGCAAAGCGGAAGGGGTGGGGTCTTGGGACGAGACTATCCATGAAGTTAAAAAAGGAGGAGGTAAGAGTTGAAAGCTGAACCCTATACCAGCAAGCTTGATGCTTGCGCAATCACATGCTTTTTTATGTTACTCGAGTCTTTTGATACTGATGGTACTATGATTAATACAAGTTTCTAACTACGTCGTTCAGGTTGCTATGATACAAGTTCCCTAGAACATGCCCACGTCGTGATTTCTACGTCCTCTGGTTTATTGGTTATTGCTTCGTGTATTCACGATAAATCCCTCGTGGGCATGTTCTAAGCTACACATAATAAATTATTATGCATGCAATATTATGTGGACAAGTTATCTGTATACTATTACTTTACCAAAATATGATAACAAATCCTAAACAAAGTATAATATATTATATTGAACCACTGGCAACCCACAGAAGTAGCCTTGTCTTCCCTGGGCTCTTCACAGAAGATGAAAAACATTAATCAGTGGAGAATACTAGCTGTCTTCCTGTTTTTATACTACCATCATCTGCTAAGTGGTGTAGCGAGTGAGTTCACTCCAGTTGTCTATACTACATCATCCTCTCAGTGTGGTCAGTATGATCCTCTGCAAGATGAACAACTAATGGAGGCTCTCTAGCAAGCCAAAGAACAACTTCCAAAACAACCAAGTGATAACTCTTCCTGCAAGTCCATTCGTGATTCTAACCCATCAGCTCCCTCAGGCTTCTATCAGATCAATTCTACTAATGGCTCACTAGTCCAGGTCTACTGTGACATGGAGGGAGCCAACTGTGGAGAAGGTGGCTGGACAAGAGTGGCATTTGTCAACATGACCAAGCCTGGAGTTACCTGCCCTCAAGGTCTGGATCAAGCAATGTTTGATGGATCTTCGTACTGTGGTCGGTTCGCGAGCAGTTCAGCTGGTTGTGTGTCTGCAGTTGTTGATAATATCATCAGCTATCGAAAGGTGTGTGGAAGAGTGCTTGGAAATCAGCAAGGTGGTCCAGATGCTTTTCGACCATAATTATAGTAACTTTAATGCGAACATTAACGGTGTTTATTTTGATGGTCTGGCTATCATGAGTGGTAATCCTCGTAGGCATATATGGACATACACCGCTGGGTTTCGTAGTAACCAAATTGGGATTGACAACTGTCCATGCAACAATGGTAACACTCCATCAGTATTTCCGTCCTTTGTTGGAAATGACTACTACTGTGAATCTTCTTTAGATGTAGATGTTTGTAACAGCACTATCTTTACTAATGATCCACTATGGGATGGGCAGCAATGTCCTGGTGTGGAGGCTCCCTGCTGTAATCTCCCCAACATGCCATGGTTCACCAAGTCACTCAATGAGACCACCACTGACGACATTGAACTAAGAGCTTGTCAATCAAATGATGGTTGTAAGGGTAGTGTCCCCGTCTTCCTGATTGAGCTCTATGTACGCTGAGTACCTTCTGCCAGACACTTCAATATAATTACTGTGTGCTTTAAACGATTAGAAAAGACAACACTGTACTATGTCATCAATTTTGTACATGCTCTGTAGAAAAAATTATATATTGATTTGTTAGTTGAGTGACAAAAGGTGGACTCTTTTTACTTTTCTCTTCCTTGAAGTTGGCAAGTCCCATCTGTGCTCAATAACATACCAGTACATGTACTATCAGTCGATACAAACAGGTGCAGTCTGTGATGTGATTCATATGAACCACATTTTGCATCGACTTACAAATAGTTCCCATAGTAACCATGCACTAGGACTCGTGTATAGTTGTATTGTGATGTCTAGGGAGCACAATGTTTTAAAAGGTGGAATCCTGACTGAAGTTGTAGACTTTACTGACCTATACATTTTGGTCATGCGTGAGAATATTTAATTGCAAAAATCAAATGACAGCCCCATCATGCATAAATAATTAGGCAAATTATTCATGCAGCGCTCTGCACCGTCAAAAAAAAGAACCCTTTTAAAGAGTTAACTTGCTGTTAATATCACTGACAGCCAACATGATGCTATTATCTTAACATGCATACATGCAGGTATAGTTCTGTGCTGTTTGCTTGTTGTCTTGATCAGCTCAAAACTCGACACAAAGCTCTCCCAACTTTGTAGGTGTCTTTTGAATGTCAAGCATTGGCTAGCTAGGGAGGGAGTGGTAAGACTGTAAACTGCTAACACATGCAAATCGACCGTCAAACCCAAACGCTTAGCCCTCCAATGCCTACACTTATATGATATCTGCATAAAACATGAGAGTCTATAGTTGACTTGACTTTCTTGTTATTTCTCACTAGCTACTAAACAATTAAATGTTCATAATACATTGTATAGATCTTGTTGCTTGCTTGTTGTTGCCTTGATTAACGTACATAGAACTCATATGACTCGATCGGTACGTCCTCATCATCACACCTCTGGTCATGACATGTCCTCAGCTCTATTGGGTCTGTGGTTACTACGGTGATCATTTTAGCATGGAAATACGGCAGCCATGGTGACGTGCAGCAGGCTGGCTCTAGTTGAGTGCAATTCATACTATCCCAGAGAACATCATCGGGAAAGAACTCATACATACTCGATCAGTTATATTACCACTCACAGGACCATTTCCTTCTGACAAGGGTTGGTACATTATCTGAACAAGGACAGGAATGCTCATCAGCATGGTCTACAGCTAAGCCAGCAGCATAGGACTAGATGTGTTTACGAGGTATGCTATGAGTGATAGATATGTCAGACAGAATTGATGTCTGCATTTTTGCCATGGATGGAATTAAGCGTTACAGTGATGAAGTTTTAGCCAAAGTTGTCGCCTCATACTGCATCAGCCTCTCGACCCAACCCCTCGTGCTGTATCAGCCTCTCGACCCAACCCCTCGTGCTGTATCAGCCTCTCGACCCAACCCCTCGTACTTTAACTTCCATGCAGCACTCAATTGTTGGTTAAAAATTGTTTTGGCAGCGATTTTTTAGTTTTTTAGAAACATCTGTCAGCTTTACCAAAGATATCTTTAAGCTCAGAATAAATTATCTTATCGGCTGAAACTTTGAGAAACAAGACATCAAAGTTCCATGAGATTCTCCAATCTCCGTATCTTAATTTACGATGACAAACAAATGATGTCAGGCGCAACTCTTGAGCACATGAAGAAGGCTAGAACCAGCTAGAACCTGCAATAGTGCGTTAGTTTGGGCTATTGTAGCCGCCATCTTAAATCGCGGTCACCCCTTCCTAGCAGCAATGAAAATTCGTTCTCAACTGTGGTTCACCATCAAATAAAATGAGCTGACATTGCACCTCCTTACAATCAGTTTATGTCTGTTACAACTAATAGGTCAAACTAACTGTTATGATGACATTCTATGTTATGATGCATGTTATGATGACATTGTAAAATCATTAATAAATAACATAAACATTATTGGTAGACTATCTTGACTGTGACCGGAAGGAAAAGGAAAGGAAAGGAAAGGAATGGGTACCAGTGTAACCATCCTCTATACAATGTCAGATATACCATTGAGACTTAACCTAGTCTCGTCCCCAGTCCACTCCCTCTTCTGCTAGACTGCTCCAGGTAAGGTCTGGCAGCTTGTTCAAGATTTCTCAATTTAGTGATGTGATGTCATTGTCACGCACACAATTGCTATAATAAATAATTATGCATGCAATATTATGTGGACAAATTATCTGTATACTATTACTTTACTAAAGCATGATAACAAATCCTAAATAAGGTATAATATATTTCATTGAACCACTGGCAACCCACAGAAGTAGCCTCATCACCAGTTTTTCCACAGAAGATGAATAACATGAATCAGTGGAGAATACTAGCTATCTTTCTGTTTTTATACTACCATCACCTGCTAAGTGGTGTAGCGAGTGAGTTCACTCCAGTTGTCTATACTACATCATCCTCTCAGTGTGGTCAGTATGATCCTCTGCAAGATGAACAACTGATGGAGGCTCTCCAGCAAGCCAAAGAACAACTACCAAGTTACTCTTCCTGCAAGTTCATTCGCGATTCTAACCCATCAGCTCCCTCAGGCTTCTATCAGATCAATTCTACTAATGGCTCACTAGTGCAGGTCTACTGTGACATGGAGGGAACCAACTGTGGAGGAGAAGGTGGCTGGACAAGAGTGGCATTTGTCAACATGACCAAGCCTGGAGCTACCTGCCCTCAAGGTCTGGATCAAGCAATGTTTGACGGATCTTCGTACTGTGGTCGGTTCGCGAACAGTTCAGCTGGTTGTGTATCTGCAGTTGTTGATAATATCATCAGCTATCAAAAGGTGTGTGGAAGAATTCTTGGATATCAGAAACATATTCCAGATGCTTTTCGACCATATATTAACTTTAATGCGAACATTAGTGGAGTCTATTTCGATGGTCTGGCTATCATGAGTGGTAATCCTCGTAGGCATATATGGACATACACTGCTGGGTCTGCTGGGTCTGCTGGAACTGGGTATGCCAGCTGTCCATGCAACAATGGTAACACTCAATCAGTAATTCCGCCCTTTGTAGGAAATGACTACTACTGTGAATCTGGATCTTGGCGCAATTGTTACAGCACTATCTATAATAATGACGTCTTATGGGATGGGCAGCAATGTCCTGGTGTGGAGGCTACCTGCTGTAATCTCCCCAACATGCCATGGTTTATCAAGACACTCAATGAGACCACCACTGACGACATTGAACTAAGAGCTTGTCAATCAAACCAAGGTTGTGAGGGTAGTGTCCCCATCTTCCTGATTGAGCTCTATGTACGCTGAGTACCTTCTGCCAGACACTTCAATATAATTACTGTGTGCTTTAAACGATTAGAAAAGAGAACACTACGATGTCATCAATAATATTTTGTACATGCCTTGTAGAAAAATTATATATTGATTTGTTAGTTGTGTGACAAAAGGTGGACTCTTTTTACTTTTCTCTTCCTTGAAGTTGGCAAGTCCCACCTGTGCTCAATAACATACCGTTGCATGTGCTATCAGTCACTAAGAACAGGTGCAGTCTGTGATGTGATTCATATGAACCACGTTTTTGCATCAACTTACAAATAGTTCCCATAGTAACCATGCACTAGGACTCGTGTATAGTTGTACTGTGATGTCTAGGGAGCACAATGTTTTAAAAAGTGGAATCCAGACTGAAGTTGTAGACTTTACTGACCTATACAATTTGGTCATGCGTGAGAATATTTAATTGCAAAAATCAAATGACAGGCCCATCATGCATAAATAATTAGGCAAATTATTCATGCAGCGCTCTGCACCGTCAAAAAAAAGAACCCTTTTAAAGAGTTAACTTGCTGTTAATATCACTGACAACCAACATGATGCTATTATCTTAACATGCATACATGCAGGTATAGTTCTGTGCTGTTTGCTTGTTGTCTTGATCAGCACAAAACTCGACACAAAGCTCTCCCAACTTTGTAGGTGTCTTTGGAGCGTCAAGCATTGGCTAGCTAGGGAGGGAGTGGTAAGACTGTAAACTGCTAACACATGCAAAGCGACCGTCAAACCCAAACGCTTAGCCCTCCAATGCCTACACTTATATGATATCTGCATAAAACATGAGAGTCTGGTTGACTTGACTTTCTTGTTATTTCTCACTAGCTACTAAACAATTTAAAGTTCATAATACATTATATAGATCTTGTTGTTGCCTTGATCAGCGTACATAGAACTCGTATGACTTGATCGGTACGTCCTCATCATCACACCTCTGGTCATGACATGTCCTCAGCTCTATTGGGTCTGTGGTTACTACGGTGATCATTTTAGCATGGAAATACGGCAGCCATGGTGACGTACAGCAGGGTGGCTCTAGTTGAGTGCAATTCATACTATCCCAGAGAACATCATCGGGAAAGAACTCATACATACTCGATCAGTTATATTATCACTCACAGGACCATTTCCTTCTGACAAGGGTTGGTACATTATCTGAACAAGGACAGGAATGCTCATCAGCATGGTCTGCAGCTAAGCCAGCAGCATAGGACTAGATGTGTTTACGAGGTATACTATGAGTGATGGATATGCCGTCCAGATGGGCAGAATCGATGTCTGCATTTTTGCCATGGATGGAATTAAGCGTTACAGTGGTGAAGTTGTAGCCAAAGTTGTCGCCTCATACTGCATCAGCCTCTCGACCCAACCCCTCGTACTTTATAACTTCCATACAGCACTCCAACCGAAAAATTGTTATTGAAAAATTTGTTTTGGCAGCGATTTTTTAGTTTTTTAGAAACATCTGTCAGCTTTACCAAAGATATCTTTAAGCTCAGAATAAATTATCTGATCGGCTGAAACTTTGAGAAACGAGACATCAAAGTTCCATGAGATTCTCCATATCTTAATTTACGATGACAAGCAAATGATGTCAGGCACATGAAGAAGGCTAGAACCAGCACATGAAGAAGGCTAGAACCAGCTAGAAATGCAACAGTGTGATATTTTGGGGTATTGTAGCCGCCATCTTAAATTGCGGCCACCCCTGCCTAGCAGCAATGAAAAGTCGTTCTTAACTGTGGTTCACTGTCAAATACAATGAGCTGACATTGCACTTCCTTACAATCAGATTATGACTGTCACAACTAATAGGTCAAAGTAACTGCTAGCATGTTATGATGACATTGTAAAATCATTAACATTAAAAACAAATAACAACAACATTATAGGTAGACTATCTTGACTGTGACCAGAAGGAAAAGGAAAGGAAAGGAATGGGTACCAGTGTAACCATCCTTTATACAATGTCAGATATACTATAGAGACCTAACCTAGTCTCGTCCCCAGACCAATCCCTCTTCTGCTAGACTGCTCCAGGTAGGGTCTGGCAGCTTGCTCAAGATTTCTCGAAATAGTGATGTGATGTCATTGTCACGCATACAATTGCTATAATAAATTATTATGGATGCAATATTATGTGGACAAATTATCTGTATACTATAACTTTACTAAAGTATGATAACAAATCCTAAATAAGGTATAATATATTTTATTGAACCACTGGCAACCCACAGAAGTAGCCTCGTCCCCAGGTTTTCCACAGAAGATGAAAAACATGACTCAGTGGAGAATACTAGCTGTCTTTCTGTTTTTATACTACCATCACCTGCTAAGTGGTGTAGCGAGTGAGTTCACTCCAGTTGTCTATACTACATCATCCTCTCAGTGTGGTCAGTATGATCCTCTGCAAGATGAACTACTAATGGAGGCTCTCCAGCAAGCCAAAGAACAACTGCCAAAACAAAACAGTTTAATGGTAAATAACTCTTCCTGCAAGTCCATTCGCGATTCTAACCCATCAGCTCCCTCAGGCTTCTATCAGATCACTTCTACTAATGGCTCACTAGTGCAGGTCTACTGTGACATGGAGGGAGCTAACTGTGGAGGAGAAGGTGGCTAGACAAGAGTGGCATTTGTCAACATGACCAAGCCTGGAGCTACCTGCCCTCAAGGTCTGGATCAAGCAATGTTTGATGGATCTTCGTACTGTGGTCGGTTCGTGAACAGTTCAGCTGGTTGTGTATCTGCAGTTGTTGATAATATCATCAGCTATCAAAAGGTGTGTGGAAGAGTTCTTGGATATCAGCAAAATGGTCCAGATGCTTTTCAACCATACAGTAAATTTAATGCGAACATTAACGGTGTTTATTTCGATGGTCTGGCTATCATGAGTGGTAATCCTCGTAAGCATATATGGACATACACCGCTGGGTATAGTAGTTATAGAACTTCGTCTGCCAACTGTCCATGCAACAATGGTAATACTGAACCAGTCCCTCCTTTTGTTGGAAATGACTACTATTGTGAATCTGGATATTCTTCAGTTGTAATTGTATGTAACAGCTCTATCTTTACAAATGACGTCTTGTGGGATGGGCAGCAATGTCCTGGTGTGGAGGCTCCCTGCTGTTATCTCTCTAACATGCCGTGGTTCATCAAGACACTCAATGAGACCACCACTGACAACATTGAACTAAGAGCATGTCAATCAAACGATAATTGTCCGGGTAGTGTCCTCATCTTCCTGATTGAGCTCTATGTACACTGAGTACCTTCTGCCAGACGCTTCAATATAATTACTGTGTGCTTTAACCCTTTAGGGCCTATAGCGGATTTAGCCGTCATAATTGACTCCACCTACTGTAGACGTCATAAATAGTGTGAAAAGTGCTCTAGAAAGGTCAAATAAAGTTTAATTGCAAAAGCTAACTTTACCTGAAAAAACCCACTGTTTTTCGCCGCGCCCTCCCCACTAAAATATATAGAACGGGGGGATTTTTAAAGGGGGGTGTCCCCCCTTTAACCTGGGGTTCGAAGGGGCGGAGCCCCTCGTCGCTTTCGGCATTTTTGGGGCTTCAGGATGCCCCTAAATGCATACTTGGGCATAGAATATGGTGTAAACTATGCTGTTTGCTCACCTGGACACCACCAGGTTTTTGTATCAGTCACCAGGGCTAAACGAAGACCAAAATTGGCTGAAAAATGACGAGGTCGCAGCACTTAAGCGGCTTCTGTTCCGAATTGGGAGTGGCCAACTCAGAGTTTAGTACATGGTCGTAAACTTTGACATGCCAGGAAAAAACAGTGCTAGTTTGGAACAGCTAGCGTACTGCATGTTGTAGAAATCGCAAGACAAACTGTCAGTTTAGAGCAAGCCGAATTTTCGTCAAAATAATTCAGTCACTAAAGAGTTAACTTCCATACAGCACGATCAACTGTGCTTTAACTGATTTAGAGCATACCTCGGTCAAAGATCTTTGGTTCCATGAGTTGAAAGTGACATGAAGCGCGTTGGTGGCCACTTAGTGCAATAAAAATGTCAAAGTGTGCAATATGGGATTTATAGTATGAGTGGCGTCTTTGATCTTTGACCTAAGTAAGTGTACTTTATTTGTTGTTGAAACATATAGCATTGTATACAGAATGAAAAACAACAACATCGTAGGTAGACAAAGACCTTGACTATACCGTGCAGGACCACATAAAGGAAAGGAGTGGGTAATAACTGTAAGTTATATCCCGCGTTAGCGGGGTATACAACCCGTTATATCCCGCGGGAAAGGACGCACTCAAGTGAAGGCTACAACAGCGCTAGCCCTTTCCCGAGGGATTTAACGGGTCGTACGTCCCGCCAACATGTGATATAACTTACTTGTACAATGCTAAAGACTGTTCTGATCTTGAGCACGTGACGCGGAGGGAAATACGACCCGTTATATCCCTCAAATAGCGCAATCTGATTGGTCAGAATAGTCTTAGTATGGTATAACCAGTATAACCATCCTCTATACAAAATCTACGATTATATTAGAGACTAATATAATCGTGGTCAGTATGATACTCTGTATGATAGTGGTCAGTATGATAGTGGTCAGTATGATACTCTGCAAGATGAACAACTAATGGAGGCTCTCCAGCAAGCTAAAGAACAACTTCCAAGTTTAATGATAAATCACTCTTCCTGCAAGTCCATTCGCGATTCTAACCCATCAGCTTCCTCAGGCTGCTATCAGATCACTTCTACTAATGGCTCACTAGTGCAGGTCTACTGTGACATGGAGGGAACCAACTGTGGAGGAGAAGGTGGCTGGACAAGAGTGGCATTTGTCAACATGACCAAGCCTGGAGCTACCTGCCCTCAAGGTCTGGATCAAGCAATGTTTGATGGATCTTCGTACTGTGGTCGGTTCTCAACTGGATTAGGTTGTGTATCTGCAGTTGTTGATAATATCATCAGCTATCAAAAGGTGTGTGGAAGAGATCTTGGATATCAGCAACATGGTCCAGATGCTTTTCGACCATATAGTAGCTTTAATGCGAACATTAACGGTGTTTATTTTGATGGTCTGGCTATCATGAGCGGTAACCCTCGTAGGCATATATGGTCATACACCGCTGGGTTTCATAGTAGTGGAACTGGGTCTTACGACTGTCCATGCAACATTGGTAACACTCAATCAGTAATTCCGTCCTTTGTTGGAAATGACTACTACTGTGAATCTGGATATTCTTCAGGTGCATGTAACAACACTATCTATACAAATGACGTCTTATGGGATGGGCAGCAATGTCCAAGTTTAGAGGCTCCCTGCTGTAATCTCCCCAACATGCCATGGTTCTTCAAGACACTCAATGAGATCACCACTGACAACATTGAACTAAGAGCTTGTCAATCAAACCAAGGTTGTGAGGGTAGTGTCCCCATCTTCCTGATTGAGCTCTATGTACGCTGAGTACCTTCTGCCAGACACTTCAATATAATTACTGTGTGCTTTAAACGATTAGAAAAGAGAACACTACGATGTCATCAATTTTGTACATGCTTTGTAGAAAAATTATAAATTGATTTGTTAGTCGTTGGCTAATTGTGGCAAAATGGTGAGCTCATTTTACTTGTCTCTTCCCTGAAGTTGGCAAAGTCCCATCTGTGCTCAATAACATACCGTTGCATGTACTATCAGTCGGTAAGAACAGGTGCAGTCGATGATGTGATTCATATGAACCACGTTTTGCATCAACTTACAAATAGTTCCCATAGTAACCATGCACTAGGACTCCTGTATTTGTACTGTGATGTCTAGGGAGCATAATGTTTTGAAAAGTAGAATCCAGACTGAAGTTGTAGACTTTGGTACCGTATGGTCCTATAGGTTTTGGTCATGCATTAAGATTTTTGCATTTAACTGCAAAAATCAATTGACAGGCCCATCATGCATAAATAATTAGGCAAATTTTTCGTGCAGCGCTCTGCATCGTCAAAAAAAGAACCCTTTGAAAGAGTTAACTTGAAGTTATACCGCTGGCAACCAACATGTTGCTATTATGAAACAATATCTTAACATGCATACATACAGGTATAGTTCTGTGCTGTTTGCTTGTTGTCTTGGTCAACACAAAACTCAACACAAAGCTCTCCGAATTGTAGTATGTCAATAATTGCAATACCAAGCATTAGGGATCTAGGGAGGGAGCAGTAAGACAATAAACAGCCATGTTTTTGCTAACACACACATATATCGACCGTCAAACCCAAACGCTTAACCCTCCAAAGCCTACACTTACATGATAACCGCATAAAACATGACAACGACTATGCATGACAATGCTTGATCCTCATCATCACACCCCTGGTCTGTTATTGAGCACATATCCTCAGCTCTATTGGGTCTGTGGTTACTACGGTGATTTTAGCATGGAAATATGGCAGCCATAGGACCGGCTCTAGTTAAATGCAATTCATACTATTCCAGAGAAAATCATTGGGAAAGAACTCATAAAGTACTCGATCAGTTGGATTACCACTCTCACAATACCAGTTTCTTCTGACAAGGGTTGGTACAATATCTGGACCACCATTGCAAGGGCAGGAATGCTCATCAACACGATCTGCGGCTAAGCCAGCAGCATAGGACTAGATGTGTTAACGAGGCATACCATGAGTGATGGATATGCCGTCCAGATGGGCAGAATTGATGTCGGTATTCTTTCCATGGATGGAATTAACTCTTTAGGGACTGAATTATTTTGACGAAAATTCGACTTGCTCTAAACTGACAGTTTGTCTTGCATTTTCTACAACATGCAGTACGTTAGCTGTTCCAAACTAGCACTGTTGTTTCCAGGTATGTCAAAGTTTACAACCATGTACTAAACTCCGAGTTGGCCACTCCCACTTCGGAACTGAAGCCGCTTAAGTGCTGCGACCTCGTCATTTTTCAGCCAATTTTGGTCTTCGTTTAGCCCTTGTGACTGATACAAAAACCTGGTGGTGTCCAGGTGAGCAAACAGCATAGTTTAGACCATATTCCATGCCCAAGTATGCATTTCCGGGCATCCTGAAGCCTTAAAATGCCAAAATTGGCGAGGGGCTCCGCCTCTTCGAACCCCGGGTTAACGGGGGGACACCCCCCCTTTAAAATTCCCCCGTGCTGTACGTTTTAGTGGCGAGGGCGCGCTGAAAAACAGGTGGTTTTTTCTGGTAAAGTCATCTTTTGCAAATAAACTTGATTTGACCTTTCTAGAGCACTTTTTGCACTTTTTATGACGTCTAGAGTAGGTGGAGTCAATTATGGCAGCTAAAGCCGCTATAGGCCTTAAAGGGTTAAAGCAATACAGTGGTGAAGTCAAATCATTGTCCTATCTCATTCAATGACCGTCAGTAGCAGTTCAACAGGGGAACGCCATATTAATAAGGAGCACACTTCCTGCTTTGTCATTTGACTTGTCTTCTTGACTTTTTGTTGATATAGATCGTTGCTACGTCGACTAGACATTATCGGGTTTAGTAGTGAGCTTTATTGCCGCAGCATATGAAACAATGATTCAGTTAAAACTATTCATTGTTTCATATGCTGAGGCTATATATGTCTCTACTAAACACGATAATATCTTGTCATTCAAATATTAAGTATTAGTTAAAGCACGGTTGGAGTGCTGTTCATCTCATACTGTATCAGCCTCTCGACCCAACCCCTCGTGCTGTATCAGCCTCTCAACCCAACCCCTCATTCTGTATCTGCCTCTCTACCCAACCATGCTTTAACTGATTTAGGGTCAAAGATCGTCGGTTCCGTCGTTGCGTCACTTTCAACGATCGTCGTTGAAAGTGACGCAAAGCACGTTTGCGGCTATCTTAGTGCTTAAAGTGTGCAATATGGGATTTATAGTATGGATTAATACTTAGATCTTTGACCTAAGTATACATGTACTTTAATTATTGTTGAAACATAGCATTGTATACAGAATCAAAAACCATAGCAACAACAACATTACAGGTAGACAAAGACCTTGACTATACCGTGACTGTAGCACATAAAGGAAAGGAGTGGGTAATAACCATGGTAACTATCCTCTATACGAAATCTACAATTATATTAGAGACTATGTAGCGTAGTATCTAGAGTTATTTGGGTTATCATAGCATGTTATCTTACTATGATAAACAAATCCAAGAAAAACAAAAAACAATCGGAGACAGGCAAAAGATTTAAAAAAATGAATCAGTGGAGAACGCCTGCAGTCTTTCTGTTTTTATACTACCATCACCTGCTAAGTGGTGTAGTGAGTGAGTTCACTCCAGTTGTAACAGCCCCAGTTGTCTATACTACAACATCCTCTCAGTGTGGTCAGTATGATCCTCTGCAAGATGAACAACTAATGGAGGCTCTCCAGCAAGCCAAAGAACAACTTCCAGAGCAACCAAGTTTAATGGTAAATCACTCTTCCTGCAAGTCTATTCGCGATTCTCACCCATCAGCTTCCTCAGGCTGCTATCAGATCAATTCTACTAATGGCTCACTAGTGCAGGTCTACTGTGACATGGAGGGAACCAACTGTGGAGGAGAAGGTGGCTGGACAAGAGTGGCATTTGTCAACATGACCAAGCCTGGAGCTACCTGCCCTCAAGGTCTTGATCAAAAAATGTTTGATGGATCTTCGTACTGTGGTCGGTTCGTGAACAGTTCAGCTGGTTGTGTGTCTGCAGTTGTTGATAATATCATCAGCTATCAAAAGGTGTGTGGCAGAGTTCTTGGATATCAGCAAAATGGTCCGAATGCCTTTCGATCATATATTAACTTTAATGCGAACATTAGTGGAGTCTATTTTGATGGTCTGGCTATCATGAGTTTTAATCCTCGTAGGCATTATATGGACATACACCGCTGGTTTTCGTAGTGACCGAATTGAGTCTGACAGCTGTCCATGCAACAATGGTAACACTCAATCAGTAATTCCGTCCTTTGTAGGAAATGACTACTACTGTGAATCTGCATCTTTATCAAGCAATTGTAACAGTGCTATCTTTACTAATGATCCACTATGGGATGGGCAGCAATGTCCTGGTGTGGAGGCTCCCTGCTGTAATCTCTCCAACATGCCGTGGTTCACCAAGACACTCAATGAGACCACCACTGATGACATTGAACTAAGAGCTTGTCAATCAAACAGTGGTTGTTCGGGTAGTGTCCCCATCTTCCTGATTGAGCTCTATGTACGCTGAGTACCTTCTGCCAGACACTTCAATATAATTACTGTGTGCTTTAAACGATTAGAAAAGAGAACACTACGTTGTCATCAATTTTGTATATATATGCTTTGTAGAAAAATTAAAAATTGATTTGTAGTTATTGGTTAATTGTGATAAAAGGTGGGCTCTTTTTACTTTTCTCTTCTTTGAAGTTGGCAAGTCCCATCTGTGCTCAATAACATACCAGTACATGTACTATCAGTCGGTAAGAACAGGTGCTGTCTGTGATGTGATTCATATGAACCACGTTTTTGCATCAACTTACAAATAGTTGCCATAGTAACCATGCACTAGGACTCATGTATAGTTGTACTGTGATGTCTAGGGAGCATAATGTTTTGAAAAGTGGAATCCAGATTGAAGTTGTAGACTTTACGGTTCTATACGTTTTGGTCATGAGTGAGAGTGTTTAACTGCAAAAATCAAATGACAGGCCCATCATTCATAAGGCATTTGTGAGCTAGGGAAGGAGCAGTAAGATAAGAAGCAGCCATGTTAACACACACATATAACGACCGTCAAACCCAAACTCCTAGCCCTCAAACACCTACGCTTACATGCTAACTGCATGGGGTCCATGACGCTAGACTAAAGATCTTAGTTTGATTTGGGTTCTGGGAGCTTTTAGTGATTTTGATAATGCTTTGTCACAGATACATTTTTGCAATTTACTGCTTGATTCAACGATTGTAGATGAGCTAAAAGAGGTGTAGAATCTAAATCTACGTCTGAATTTCATCATTGTTCAATTTTGTGTGACGCTGTTTTTTTTTCAACCATCATGCAGGTGAGTATTTATCTTCCTCCACTAAAGCAACTCAAGACTATTGTCGACAAAATGAAATCAATGAGCTCACGAGTGGTGAGTGGAACATAATACTTATACTTTGTATACCTATTCTCTCCTCTCTCTCCCTCTCTCTCTCTCTCTCCCTCTCTCTCTCTCTCTCTCCCTCTCTCTCTCTCCCTCCCTCTCTCTCTCTCCCTCTCTCTCCTCTCTTGTTTACTCTCTCTCTCTTTCATCTCAAAGACAGTGGCTGCTAACAGATGTGGTGAGTTGCAGCTAAGGCTCGAGACTGACATAGTATCTGCTACAACATATTTCAAAGAGCTACAAAACCACATATTTGGTGAGTTCATATCACTACAGCACACTACTACCATGACTCAGCCTTGAACGCTGTCAAATACACTCCACAAGCACAATGAGAGTAAGTTTACCATTAGTTTACCAAAGACTGATATAAGAGTTAAAATAATGAAAGCTACATCACTGCATTGACAGAGCTTGTGTGGTCAGCAAATCAAGAAGCTTGCAGTTGTATGTGTAAGTTGTTAGCTAGTTGCTTGGTTACTGCTGTTGGTGCTCAAATAAAAATAATAATTACAGCTCAGCTAGATTCACCATGTGAATATATTTTGCACAACTTGTCGTTACACTAGATTGTATTGTCTATAGATAGTCAGATGTCTCAGGACCCTTCACTGTTCTATGAAGCCAAAGTTGATGTGAAGAAATTGAGCCAGTTTCTGGGAGGACAGTTCAATCCAACTAAAGTGATTTGCAGTAAGTATATTATACTTGTGTGTGTCAATGGCGTATTGCCGGGTATTGATGTGGTATTTCACTGTTAGTATCACACATTTGTATAGCTATGCCGGACAATATTTAACAAAAGAAGTAAGTATACGATAGTATCTTTAACAATGCAGATATAAATTGAAACTATGCTTAGCACTTATAGTATATTTGAACAAAATTAATTCATACTCTGCAATCACGGAGGGATGGGTGGGTTGCGCTGGATTGAGCAGAGTGTTTTTGACACTCTGGCAAAAAGCTAGATATCTTCGTCCATCGGGAGCTTTTTGCAAAAAAAAACAGAACAACTTACTACATTGTAATTAAGGTGGCGGGTACGCCTATTTTTAATGATATTCAAAGGATCGTGTCTTTCTATTCGTAAAACTATGCAGTTTTCAGAGTTTATATAATAAATCCTGTACTAGTAGATTACAGTTTGTAATAATTTTTATTACTCATTAATGATTATTGACCTAGTTATTAATGGTTAATTACAACTTTATTTTTTACGTCTCATTTTGTCAGGGACTATTTCAAGCGAACGAAACTTCGCCAGTGCTATTGGCTAGCAAAACTCTAGGATCGTAAGTATGCGTTTTGAGCTAGACACCAGCATCGCTGAGTAATGGAAATCGTGCGATGATAAAAGCCACAAAACAGCTCGGCGATCAAAAACGGTATTGAATTTTGCAAAACGGATACTTACGATCTTAGATAATGTTGAGATGAACATGCAGCGTGATTGTGAAGTCCAACAGCAGCTTTCTCAGAATATGAGACGTAAAAAATAAAGTTGTACGCGAACATTTGGCGCGCTCAAGATCAATAATTACGTCATAGAATGATTATGTTGGTGTGCTTGTAATAGAACTAGTACTAGTGTTCTCTCTCTGGTTCTTTCTCGGGCTCTCTGACGGACTGACCACTGATGTGCCGTGGGAGCGTCAACTCTGGTAGAATTGCTCTTCGATAGAAATATATAAGCTTCATCTTTGCGTTTTCCCAAAAGGCAGCGCTGAAGTGAATGCGCTCGACTGTCATTCCTTTCGGTGTCCACATCACGAAGTCACACCAGGGACGTCCAGTGATCGCTAATTGGCCCTGTACCTGGTAATAGTAATTGTGGCTTTTCTTTAGCTGCAAGGATCCATTTTCAGAGTTCAACTTGCACACAAACTTTGACTTCAGCTGTTGAGCTGCTTCTTCTGGTGTGAACTCTGATGCGGAATACGGACACTTGAATTCTACAAGCCCATGGCTGTCTCCAATTGTAACATTTCCATCGGGACTGCAAGCCAGACAAGGTTCATTGATGTCTATCACTAGTCCTGACTTGGTGACCTCAGCTGGCGGTTGTGTTGACTGACTCTGAAGGTACTGTATGTATGCTCGTCTAGCATCTTCTTCATGAAGGCGTCCCCATCGCATTGGCTTTGTGTCACAAGGTCTGGTGTAGAGAAGTGATTTCACTGCATTAGCCACTGGTGTAGTGTCACGCCGTTTAGCCACCATTCCAAAATTGGAGGCAGTTATTCTGATTCGCCGATGATGGTACCAGAGGTTGCTTTCAGATTGGCTTCTTGTTGCTGCTTCATACATGTTTATATTAAATATAAACAGAGTTAACGAGCGAGGGGCCACTCCCCCAGGCTGGGTTATTGTGGGCGGGGCAAGCTTCAGTCTAGCACGTGGCGTGAGGTCCTTCTCTCCTCTCCCGTTCGACTACCTGTTACCGTGATCCCAACATGCCCCGTCGTGGCCGTGGCCGTGGTCGTGCTCGTCCCACGTCTAGCAGTGGACATCCTTACGCCACACGCAATGCTCCCCCTGCTACCACTTCTACCGTCACACCAGTTCCGTCTTCCTCGACCGCGCCCTCGAACCGATCAGCCGCTGCTACTCTCTCATCACAAAGAGTTGCAGACTTGTCTATTGATGAACTCCTCGGGCTTGTCCGATCTGTTGTCCAGGCCTCCGGTGACCGTGCTCAAGCGTCTTCTTCCTCGGGCTCCTCCTCCAGCGCCGTCACATGGTCATTCCCGCCAGGTACCAGCCTGACCTCTCCCGGTACGTTCCCTAATTATACTGTTTAGATACTGTATTCTTTGGCGTGTATGCGCACGAGAGCACATGGGAGAAACGCATGTACAGCAAAGTCGCATGGTTCCACAGATATGTTCACCTGACCCACTCTTGAGGCGTCAGGGTGGAAGCCACTTGTGTTCTATAGAGTAGAGGCTAGGTGTGCGAGCGTGTTGGGCGTTTTATATAGGCGTGTTGGGCGTTTTATATGGGAGTGCGCGAGCGTGTTGGGCGTGTTAGGTGCGCGAGCGTGTTGGGCAGTATTGTAAAAATACCCGGTGTGCAGTTACATGAGTCTCATACAAGTGCATGAGAGTAGGCGTGTCCTTAGTAACTTGCGTGGTCACTAGACCCTATGCCATGTCAGCGTAACACTTGCGGTAGACATACAGGTACGTCCACCCGTAGTTACACAGATACGGCGTGATTCGTACAGACAAAAGCGCTAGGCCATGGTCGTGAAGTTGCTGCTGCTCTGCCTGGCGATAGTTCGTCACTTGCGCTGGTACACACGTATTGTTAGGTATGGTGCTGGTTAGTACGTAGCTTTACTCACTTGCCACCTTATCACAGGCGCCCCCCCTCATCTGGGATCCCTACCCCCTCCGGCCTCAATCTCCATGATTCCATTGTCGTCCAGCTCGCCCCCTGGAACTTTAGTGCAAACCAGCCAGGCCCCAGTCTCCACATCCTCTTCCCTCCACCCTCTACTGAGCCGATTAGTCAATCCTAATTGGTTGCCACCAGCTACTTCCCATAGTCTCAGCCTATCAATGTCAGTGCGGCCGGTGTCAGCTCATCTGGTACAACAGATACAAGCCGGTAGCTATGTGGAGATGAGGAACTTGCTACGCGACAACATGACAGTACGGTCCCATTATGAGGAGTTGCAGAGTGGACTGGGGATGCATTTGCTGCCAGCGTCTTCGAGGCCGCGGGTGAGAGAGATTAATTCGCTGCCATCCTGGATTTGCTGTTTCTTGACATACCTTGCAGTTCAAACATCAGACCCAGTTACTCGTGACAGAGCTACGTATGCATTACTGATCGTCCGTGAGGCCATGCGACATGGAGGGATGGGGTGGCTCGACTATGACCGCTTATTTCGCCAGCAGGCAGCCATTGATCAGTCCATCCAATGGAACAGGCTCCATCCTGACCTACATGCGACGACAATTCTGAGCCAACGCACTTCGACAGGGTCATTCTGCACCTTATGCCAGGAGTGCGACCACAACGCCCCATCATGCGCACTGGCCCAGCTTCAACCGCAGGTAATCAGACCCCCTTCTCGTCAACCAAGTCGCAGCTTGGGAAGAATATGTACATCATGGAATGACGGAGCCTGCATCTTCCCGGGGTCATGTTCCTACCGCCATGTGTGCTCATCATGCTTCTCATCCTCCCACCGGGCAGGAGATTGCCGCTCTTCCAGGTCCAGGCCAGGGGGAAGGTCATACCATCCACTTCCACAAGCAGCGAGGCCCCCACATACCTCCTCTTAGGCTGCCCGCAGTAGCATACGCAGGGACACTGTTAACTGTTTCCAAGTCACTATCCCATTTAGCCATTTGCCTTATCATGCTGACATTTACCCAGTACAGTAATAGTCTCATAGGTTATTCCTGTTATGTACACCATTTCATGATCAATTACTCTTCTTGTAATAATGGTGTTCACAATCCTGTTTTACGGAGCAGAGGCACGCTATCTATAGCCTTGCATCTTAGCCTCTAGTCAACGGACACGTGGGAGATACTGCGCCACTCGAGCACTACTCAGCTCTATATTACCCCCTTTGCATTTCTCTACAGGTCTGGCCAGAGATTTGACCTACACAACAATGGACCTTTTGGGCGTGACACCTGAGGGTTATATCTACATGCTCAGCCTACGTAGCCTGTCTATTTCACCGGTTCCTCGCCCACCTCCTGTTACTCCATGCCCCCAGTGTAGCTCTCCAGTACGGCTGCCTTTGTTGGGGTATTACCTACGCCACCATCCTGATCGAGAGTTTGTGTCCTTCATTCTGAGAGGACTCCACGAAGGCTTCCATGTCGGTTTTTCCTCATCACTTGCACAGCTGAGGTCTTCAAATCGGAATCACCCTTCCTCGCTTGCTAATCCCCAGGTAGTCAATGACTACCTCCACAGTGAGACTTCAGCAGGACGAATGATAGGCCCACTTCCATTACAAGCCAGGGAGGTGGTACATTGTAGCCCGATAGGACTTGTACCTAAGGGAAGGCAGTCCGGGCAATGGAGGATGATAGTGGACTTGTCTTACCCAGAGGGCAGGAGTGTGAACGATGGAATTCCTGACCGGCTGTGCTCTGTTAATTACTCAGCAATGGACGAAGCTTTGTTGTTTATTCGGCGACTGGGACGAGGGACCCGACTGATCAAGGTCGATTTGAAGGGCGCGTATAGGATTGTCCCCCTCCATCCTCAGGACCAACACTTGTTTGGTGTGACGTGGGAAGGGCAGGTTTACGTCGACCAGGCATTGCCCTTCGGCCTTTGTTCTGCCCCGAAGCTCTTCACGGCGGTCGCTGACGCCATTGGGTGGGCGCTGCTAGAGGCCGGTATCCCATTCCACATTCACTATCTCGACGATTTCCTGTTCTTCTTAGACCCGACCGCGCCACACGAACCTGTCTTACCTCACATCTTGAGCGTGCTCGGTGAACTCAGAGTCCCTGTCGCAACTCAGAAGCTTGAAGGCCCAGCCGAAGTGGTCACCTTTTTAGGAGTGGTGATTGACACAGAGAGGTGTGAGCTCCGGCTGCCTGAGGAGAAGCTAGCTCTTACGCGAGCTTTGGTGCGTTCATGGCAGAGACGACGATCTGGAAGGTACAGAGACTTCGAGTCACTGTTGGGTCACTTATCTCACGCTGCGACAGTAATCAAGCAGGGCCGTACTTTCCTTAGGCCCCTTTTCGCATCCCTCAAGGCTGCGCGCGCCTCCAGCCACTTTGTTCACCTTGATATTTCGGCACGTGCGGACCTGTTATGGTGGGAGTACTTTCTTGTTCATTGGAATGGCACTATGTTCTTCCATTACTCGCCAACCCCATGCAGCAATTCACATCTATACAGACGCGTCAGGATCCTTTGGCTGTGGTGGGGTAGCACTCCTCCCCATTTCCCCTGCATGGTTCAACCTCCAATGGCCCGACTCATGGTCGGACGTCGACATATCTATCAAGGAGCTGGTTCCTGTCGTCATCGCAGCAGCTATTTGGGGCAGGCACTGGTTCCGCTTGCACATTCGCTTCCACTCAGACAACATGGCAGTGGTGTCGACACTGGACAGGCGGTCAGCAGGTCAGCCGCTCGCAATACATCTTCTTCGCTGCTTCTATTTTTACTCCGCACTATACCAGTTTGAATACTCCATTGAACATGTGCCAGGGGAATTGAACACAGTCGCTGACGCGCTGTCTCGCAATAACATGACCGTATTCTCCTCTTTCTTTCCACAGGCCACCCAGCATCTAGTCCCGGCGGCACTGATGGACCTTCTGGTCAACCAGCACCCGGATTGGGGATCCCCGCGTTGGACCACGCTGTTCACAGCTACTTTGTCAACTCCCTTGCCCCATCCACATTAGCCCTCTATCGCTCTGCCTCTCATCGCTACATAACCTTTTGTGGTCAGTTAAACCTCTCCCCTCTGCCCGTGTCTCAAGAAACTGTTGTTCGTTTCGTTGCCTACCTTGCTCAGTCTAACTTATCTTACCAATCTATACGGACATACCTTAGTGGGATCCGCTTCATGCAAATCGCTTGTGGATTACCAGACCCCCAAATCAGATCATTCCCAGTGTTGGATTACGTCCTACGTGGCATACACCGTGTTATCCCAACATCTCCTCGGCAGGCGCGACGCCCAATCACTCCTGAGATTCTCGGTTTGCTCCATGCGGCCTGGTCCCACCCTACAGACATTAGCCAAGCTGACGCGACCATGCTGTGGGCAGCGTGTTGCACAGGATTCTTCGGTTTTTTGAGAGCCGGCGAGTTTACTTGCTCATCTTGGAATGTGTATACTCAGGAAATGCTAAGTTTTCGAGATGTATCTGTCGACTCGCACCACACACCGTCCCTGATCTCTATCCGCCTACGTCGTTCTAAATCGGACCCATTTGGCAATGGAGTCACAGTCCACCTAGGCAGTACAGGACACGCAATTTGCCCTGTCGCTGCCTTGCTCGGATACCTTGCTCAGCGTGGACAAGGACAGGGGCCGCTGTTTCTATTCCAGAATGGCTCGCCCTTGTCCAAAGTCAAACTCATGCAGCATCTCCGGGAAGCTTTGGGTGCAGCTGGAGTCGACACATCTGGTCTGCGAGGGCACAGCTTTCGAATCGGCGCCGCCACAGCTGCAGCGGCGGCAGGGCTGGAGGACTCACTCATACAAACTCTCGGTCGCTGGCATTCTTCCGCTTTCCTCAGATATATCCGAACACCCGCCCATGCCTTGGCTGCATCTAGTGCCCGACTATTGGAGTGCAATGGGCCTCCGACCCCCACACAAGTCTCCCCACTTCCAAGCACATCACAATAATTCACCGAGGCAAACAATGGACTGTGGGACATTCGCTGACACTGTTCATGTTTGATTTGTATTGTGTTACGCATGTTGTTGTTGTTTCATTTCGTCTACTGCAGTTTAGACTGTTCATTATTATCAGTGTGTATTACCTGTGTTTGTTATTATTCAGAGTAATGACAGGAGTGGAGCGGTGATGAATGCAAAAAGGGAATTATTGATAGGGAGGTATCCCCTTCGGGGGCTGGGGGAGTGTTTGGGCATTGATGTCGACGGCCGACATACACTCCCCCAGATAGGTAGAGCTCTGTGTGCTCGGGTGCCGGAGTCGGTACCCAGCTTACGAGAGGGGCGTCTGCACTCCTCCAAGCCAGCGCGGTTACGTGTGGTTGGCGTCCCCTGCGTAGGCAGGATGATTGTGTTTGGCGTCCCCTGCGTAGGCAGGATGATTGTGTTTGACGTCCCCTGCGTAGGCAGGATGATTGTGTTTGGCGTCCCCTGCGTAGGCAGGATGATTGTGTTTGGCGTCCCCTGCGTAGGCAGGATGATTGTGTTTGGCGTCTCGCCCCTTTGGGCAGAGTATGTGTTATGTGTTTATAGCTTGGCACTGGGGAGTGTCCCTCGCGGCTTTACCAACCCAACCCCCTCCACGATGGTGGTTACGGGCTCTCAGCTGCGGCTGCGAAGATCGTTAATATTTGTTTAGCTTCATCACTGTTGACAACCACTTCTCTTTCGTAGTACTCAGCACAAAGTGTGGTCAGTTCACTTGGTGATACATCGGGCTGCTGTGATAAGCTCCCGTAATGCTGCTGTGCTGCCTTGTCTCCAGTGGAATATCTTGCCGAACGTCTCATCTGTTGGTAAGTTGGTTTTTGTTTTCGTTCCTTGTCTTTTTGTTGTTGCCTTGAATGTTTGTCTGCAGCTGCTTGCATGATCTGTAAATAGAAAAATTAATGTAAAGATAGCACTTGAGATTGTACTATACTTTAACAATGGTACACAGTAACACACCTGATTTGGTTCTTCTCCTGTTAATCCCTTCCAGAATTTCACACCCCACTGTGGACCATGTTGAGCCTGTAACCCAGCTGCATAGCAACGATGCTCGAACGATCCTGACTGAATGCGGTTGTACTGCTTTCCCCCATCACAGATTGCTCTTAGACCCATGTAGCACTCGGCTAAGTTACTGGTGAGGTTGCTGATCAACTGAGGAGCGAGCATCACAAGTCGATCTCCACATGCCATCACTTTGCGGAACAATCCATCAGGTAGCTCTGAGAGAGATCTAGTGTAACCGGACTGTGCTGCAAGTTCATCTTCCGGTGTTGGCTCAACTTCTGTCTCTGCTTCTGCAATTCTATTCAGGTGACCAAGCAGAGTTGTTGGCTCTTGGTCTTCTTGTTGCTGCGTGAACTCCTCTTCTGACTGATCATCATCTACAGGTACCTCAGTTGCTTCGTCAACATACTTGCAGAAGGAGGAGCTACATGAGCTATGGTCACCGAACACGTGGGCTGGTCCATTTCTCAGGTCTTTCCGAAGCTGCTGTATATCACCATTCTTGCTATGAAGTCGGATGGCAATGCGAGCCCCAACAGTGAGCCGTTGTATTGCTCGCTTGGTCAAGCCACCTCTACCACGGTACTCGGGATGATCTTTGGCAAGCTGCTCTAGTCGGGACCGGTAGCACTTTACAGCGTGATTGGCGCACTCAATTTTTTCGACATAAATGCCATAAGGTACAGCTTCTCGAATTGAGTACATAACTGAGCTGTCTCCATCAGCAACCACCTTTAGGTACCGAATGCCGTGTGTTGCTTCAGATAATCTGAAACCTTCGACAATGATGTCTCTCTCCATCGCACAAGAAGACCGGTCCCAATTTCGGTAGCAAACATGCTGCTTTGGTGATACTTTCTTGTGCTCTGCAACAGCACACACTGAGCAGTACTTGTTTCGTACTCCAAGGAACAGCAGCTGTTTTGTTTTCAGGCCAAATATCACAGCAACTCCACTTTTTGCATTATAAGAATGCTTGTGTGAACGCTTTGACCAGCCGCCATCAGCAACCACACTGACATATGGCACACCCTGGTGGTAGTTGTTGCTGGAAATTGCTAGTTCTCTCTCCTTCTGACCAGCTGCTGCCATTGATTGAACCAACTGTTCTTTCATGCTCTCTCCTAGAAACTGCTCGGTGCTTCGGAACAGCTGTTTACGCATTCCAGGAACGCCCATTGTTGTGAGCACCTTTTCAAGACGAGCATTCCCACCTCCTGTGGACATTTGCCCAAGAACAGCTGCTATGTTTATGTGCCACTTCTTGGCACCTGTGGAAGTAGTGGTGTATGTTGAGGAGCTAATCTTGAATTCATGGTGACAGTTGGTACACCTAGCTGAAATGACAGTAGCCAA
The DNA here is from genome assembly GCA_964017065.1 of Haliclona indistincta. NCBI lineage: Eukaryota > Metazoa > Porifera > Demospongiae > Haplosclerida > Chalinidae > Haliclona > Haliclona indistincta. Next base: position 10,692,462 of record OZ024788.1, on the reverse strand, counting down.
TCCCACATGTGTTTCTCCTTCAAGCATGCAATATCCACCACACTTTGCACTGTGTGAAGTAAGATGTTCTATTGACTTTGATAGTTCTGTCATGTTCATTATGCGACTACCGGTGATAGTAGGAGCGTGCTCAGGAGGATTCCATCTTCTTGATATTGCTGTTGTTGCCCTGCCTTTCTTCAAAACACTTGAATAGCTTGCTCGGTCTGAGCTTGGCTGATATTTTGCCTTGCGCTTGCTATCGGGCACAGCAGCAGTCGAAGTGGATGCCTGTATATAATATTATATATATATTTAAAAAGCAGTATTTTTATTTACACACATTATTTTCACAATAGTAATTCTGTTGTACACTCACCTGAGATGTCAGACGCTTGCTGGGTTGAGGTTCGTTCTGAAAAGAACGGGTTTGTTGCTCAGAAAGCTCGGAATTATCGTCAGCTTGGTGCATTGAAGTAGCCATTGTAACGAGCGACTGGAACATGCAGAGCTTCGCGCCTTGTATTCATATTACGCGCGGTTTACGCAGGCGAACAGCTTGTGCATAGTTGTGGTAACCACAACTATGAATAATTCTACGCGTTAATGACCGTACCCGCCACCTTAAATATTCTCCTTTCTGTAACATACAAACCAAGATCTTTATGCAAAATCAGATGCATACGTTTCCTCCTTTTATCTCATTTTGTGTGGGTGTGACATGGTTGGGAGAAAAATGCCACTTAGTAATGCTCAGAAGAATGGTGACAATCAGTGTGATTTGCCTGTAAAAACCAAAATAATCCTTGTTTGTTGCATCCAGGCTTAACAATCCATTGTGCAAGCACTGCACATGCAAAGAACGGTTTATACAGTGTGCCACAAATACTGCTGATAAAAACACTGCTTGATGGGTAAGTATAGTTCATGAGCCAGTTCAAGAGTTGTGAACTCTTGGCCATCCAGAGGTCCAAAAATGGCAGTCGGTACCATCGGGTGAACTGATCTCATCATGCAGGACTGCGTCATGTGGGGAACACATGTGCTTTAACCCTTTATGCCCTAATGACGCGATTTGGCGTCATACATACTTCAGACACCATAACTTTATCAAAAAGTGTTAAAATATTCCGAAATTAAGCTAAATTGAAGAATACAAATAACCGTAAAAAATCCAGTAGTTTTCGGCGCCGGCCCTCCGCTAAAAGTATTGGCGCACGGCACTTCTATGGCCTCAGTGCAAAATTCGCAACATTTTAGGAAAGCAAAATGACCGCCAAAAAATTTGAACATTTTACGGCTTCAGGACACTTCAGTGGAAAACACATTTTCCCACATTCTCCATAATCTGGGCTACATTTTGCACTCACCTAAACCAGTATGTACTTTTCATTAGCCAGCCCAAAAGTACTAACTTTGAGCAAAATATGACTAGGTCGCTGCACTTTATTGGCTTGACTTCCGAAGTGGGAGGAGCATATTGATCGACTTGAGTGTGAGCAATTGCAGCTACTCGCTGGCGAAAAAGGACGCAATTTGAGACCAGTAGCGCAAAGGACACATGAGTTATTTGCGAGAGAATTGGTCAGCATTTACGAGGTTAAAATTCCAGCAAGATAACTTAGTATTTAAAGGGTTAAAAGATAGATTAAAATCACCAGCTATGCCGGTGGCTGTGCCAATAAGAATGCAAGGACTGCATGCTATTATCAAGGGCTAGCTGGTAAACCAGAGAGGTGCCGATTCCTGTTAACTGAGGATGATAAATTATGAGAAAAGAAGCCAAAGAACACTAAAGACTCAAAAAGTATTGGCTTAAATTTTTATGTACATTCTTTACCAAACACACAATGGTGGCGTGTTAGTTCTGAAGATTGGCCAGCTTTGGTTTGTCAAACAATTCTGAATAAATTTGTACAAATAAAATTTAGCCTTCGTTACATAATTTTGCTCAAAAATTTGTCCGATTATTCTCAAAATACAGAATAATTATCATTGCCGATATGTAGGGATGACCTCGAATTAAGATGACGGCTACTCATGTGTGAAAATGAGTTCTCGCATATATCTCTACTGTTATACATTTCTACTGCATTTTAACTATCTTTAAGTGAATCTGAAGTGTAAGAAGTCTATGAAAGTTGCTGATACTGCTTGCGGGCTGCCGCAAGCCGCTGATGTAGGGATACTCAGTGTGTTCCCTGAGCGTGCCTCATATCTTGTGAGGTGTGGCTCACATGTGGGCGCTGGGCATGTCAGCGAAGCAGGCATGGCTCACTGCAAGCGCATGCAATCCCTATCCAGTCTTGTTTCCTTACTTTTGCAAGTGCTATCCCATCTTGTTCCCTTCCTTTTTCAAGCCTTGTTTGTTTACTTTTGCAAGTGTCATCCCTACACTTCTCAGGTTTTATTAAACTTTTTTACTTTACTAATGACTACCTATTTCACTGAGATGTGTATGCAAAGAAATTACAGCTAAGGAAAACACGAAAACAATAAAAATTATATAACTATTTCGTATTACATAATTATTATTAACAGTTGAATAAAACCAGGTAATAAAACTAATTAATTGATGCTTGTTCAAAAGCTGTTGATGCTTGTTCAATAGCTGTTGGTGCTGTATCATAAGATAGATTTTCAAATTGTTCAAATCTTTTTTTTTCTTCTTCCAGCTGGTCTGCGAGATTTCTTAGCTTATCTACAGTTTGTGTTTTTCCAATAGCTTCTAGAATAATACGAATAAAATTTCGTAAGTCATCAAATGGTATGGGGTCAACAAGTAGGTGCTCTAACACACTTCTATCAAAACGAAGCTGTGTAGCTGATGCTTTCATGTAAAGATCCTCCACTTGAGTATGAGCCGCCAGAACCAATTCAAAAGCTTCGTGTTTATCAAAGGCTGTAAAAGTTATGCAAATATCTTCACAAAATTTGGAAACTGACTCCATTTGCTCATTGACTGTATTACGCAAGTCTCTGTCTTTTTTTATCTTTTCTTGAGAATCATCATAATTTCGTCCCTCCAAATATTGAGAAATCCATGCTTGAACGCCCACAACTGCAGCTCCGCCCACTGCTACTCCTGCTGTAGCTCCTGCTGCAACTCCTGCTGCAACTAATAATGATGTACCAAAAGTAAATGGTGCCAAAGCAGTGGCCACACCCACACCCACAGCTCCTATAGTTAGGACTGCAGTTGTCCTTCGATGACTAGCGATGCTATCAGCTTCATTCCTAAGAACACTAATTGTCTCAGTTCTTGCTGGAAGCCATTCTGTGATTGCTGAGATTAATGAAGAGCCTCGATGTGCATTTTCCGAGATCACATGAGTAAACTCCTACATAATGTAGATGTACCAATGATATAATTATTGTATAGTGGTAAACAAATCACTATCCTCACAAAGCACATAATTACAATAGCAAGCAATCATAGTTATTTAGGGTTGGGCAGAAAACAAGATGGCGGCTACACTTAGGCTAAACGCAATAATTCACGTATATCTGTTGACGACATCAGTGGTATTTTAATTACTATCCTAAGAGGTAAGCGCTTACATTGACTCTACTAATAAAGACTATAAGGCCATTTGCTATGGGCATGACAAGATGGCGTCTCGCCTGGAGGCACTAAGTACGGCACTGCCATATCTTCGCCGTACGGGCGTTTCAAGCCAATATAACGTTCTGAAGCTCTTTGCACGATTTGTGCGATTATAAAGAGACCTTCAGAAGCAAAAGAAACCAGGTCTAAGGTGGTAAACCAGAGTTCACGTGGTCACCCGTTTGTTTATCTTCTTTCTTCTTCTTCTTCAGAGAGCCTAGCGCTGTGTCTAGTGAGCTATTCAAGACAAAACCTACACAGAAACTACACTAGTCGTTGTGAGCAGTGCACCTGACATCTATTCAAGCCTAAAACACTAGCAGAAGCGAGTATTTTCAGGAAAACAGCGATTTTTGGTCCATAATAGACTCCATTCCTGTTTGAACTCCGTTACTAGGTTACGCCTACTCGCGCACACCCGTGTATGTAATTATTCTAATACAAGCGCACCTTAGTACAAATTGCTTGGAACGCGAGTGCTGCTGTCACTAGCAGTGTTCACAGCCGACAACGAGCAAATCTTCACTGTTACACTGGATTTGTTTGTTCAGGCTTGTAAGAATGCTAGCTTAAGCTTAGCTAATGTTGCATGGTACGTGTTGCATGCAGTGCAGAGTCGATCGAGTGCATGCACTGCATGCCGGGACGCCGCCGGTCAGCTGAAATAGTTCTCATTATATATACACTGTATTAGCATAAGTGGCAACTAAGTCATTAATAAGAAAGAAAAGAAACAAGTAATAAAAACATTTTTACCAAAATGCAAGAGATTTAGGTTGGTGCATTTATCGAAAAAGTATGGAAACAAGATTTTGAAATGAAAAGGATTGTAACAATAGCAGTGTAATGCTACCTCCCTAAATTAACTGCTTTCGATAGTTGTGGTTAATTTAGTAGGGGGTAGTATTACACTGCTATTGTTACAATCCTTTTCATTCAAAATCTTGTTTCCATACTTTTTGATAAATGCACCAACCCTAAATCTCTAGCATTTTGGTTAAAATGTTTTTATTACTTTAAAAGTAAACTTACTGGTTTTTGAGCTATCCTGATGGCAAGCACTTTGTTTCTGCCACCCTGTGGGTTTGCTACAGCAGCACACAAACTATCCAGTGTCGGAGGACCATACACACTCTGGTTATACTTTCCGCTAAGCCATGCTATAAGGGCTTCCTTAAGGCAGTCGCAGGGGTCGTTGGACTGCGTGCTAGAATGTATACTGTCGATAGTTTTCTGAGACAGTCCTAGCTTTTTTGAGAACTTCTGCCATCGGTAGTCAATACGATGAAGATCTTCAGTCAATGTCTGCTTGTTACGTATTTCTATTAAATTATAGAATTGCATGTGTCACATTGTTTAACACTTATTGTACTACAATGCGTGGGTGGATCAAAGGCGCCGCCAGTCATCTGAATCCCATACACATCGCCTTTGGAAGTTATTCTAACTATCCTTGTGAAGATAAAAGTAAGATCTAAGAGATATGCAAAGTCTCGGTGTTCCTCGACAAATGTTCACTTTTAGCCTTGTCGACACACAATGGCTAACCAACAGGGAACGATGCAGTGGATTAGCGATGCTTCAAACAGCAATTCGACTCTTAGCTCACTCATAAGCACACAATGCCTTGAGCGAATGATCCCAAACGGTTTAAAATACAAAATTTCTTGGGAACGCTGGCTGGCTCCACTCCTAGACATGCAACACCCTCGAGTGAGCAATTCTTGGATCGCAAATGGGCACGCAATGGCCTCAGAAAGCAACGCCCAGTTCGATTACACTATGTAGACGCACAATGCCAACACAGAACGATGCCTAGCTAGCTGTAGACTCAATATAGCACAGCACAGAGAGACCCTAGCTAGGTAGCCATTGAGCTTGCTGCGCACGAGGCATATGCGTAGACACACACGCATTGTAGTACAAACCAGATAAACTACACCTACCATGGGTTACTGGATACACACTCGGCAGTTAATTAATTAACCGCTAGTGTATATCCTGTAACCTATGGTAGGTGTAGTTTATTTAAAACTTTTATACCTAGTTTAGAAAGAGGACTCCTCTGTATCCACTTCACAATTTCTACAAGGAATAATAAAAAAAAATTCTTTCCCACATGTACAAATTACAAATATTATCAAGAGTTCATAACTGAGAGTATAAAACGAATGGTCAATGCGTTATTATAAACTTCATTCTCAAGGAACTACTTCATCAGTTGGCCAACAATGTGTATTGATAGCTGATTGCTACTGTATTCAGCAATGCTGTCAATACATATAAGTCGTTTACGATTATGCCATAATTACGATGCGCTGTTACTGTTGGTTACTATAGCCTATAAGTAGCCTTAACATGATCTGAACACAGTAGTAAAAACTTAGCGAGTATGTTCTTGAGCCCACCAGAGATAATATATACAGGGATAAGAAACTCATTTACGGTACCATATCAAAATGTATTACGTGACGTCATCAGTCTGAAACAGCCCGCGTTATGCTCATTAACTGCTCGGCGACTCACACTTGACAGAGAAACTCGCTCTGTAGCAACTTTCCGCGTCTCGTCTTTTCTGTAAACCGACTTCCTTCCTACTTCTCAAGGGTTATTCTTTCACGATGTCGGTCTTTACTGGCAGTAGCAATGGAAATACACGATTGTGAAACGGATCTTCAACAGAGGTAAGCCTGTTTGTATTGCCTGTACACTTTTAGACACGTTTACTTCGAAGTGTTTGGGTTTGCTTGGCTAGCGCCAGTACTTATTCAATGTGAATGTGTCGGTGTGTTGTTTAGTTAAGGTTTTATGTTCCTATTCGCCGTTTACGGCGAGCAAAAAGCAAATTGTTTCTGTCTCTCGTGTCATATGGTGCATATAGTTTTGACACGTTTTCTCTTACAAGCTTACAGTATGAGTATGCATATGGCTGTAGGTAAGTAGAGTGTATGTTGGAATGTTGTTATACTTCGTAAAATTTGAACTGCAATAGTATCTAAAAGAGCTATACCCACTGAAAGTATCATGTAATTTGTATTGTTCTCCCATTTTGTAGGCGTGGCAAGTCTAAGTACAGTGGAACCTCTCTAAAGCGGACACCATTGGGACCAGCAAAATTGTCCCCTGTATAGAGGTGGCCCCAATCGGGAGGTCAATAATTAGTGGGCGTGACCAATTTCGTAGCGCGGGACGATGCGGGTGCGTCAAAACCGACTGAAACTCGAGTCTGTCGTACTTCACGACAATCTAGGCATCACCACGAGGTATCTTTCAGGCCTTGCTCGATTCTTGGAAGATCTTCAGGAGCAAGGTATCACGCACGCGGCGCGCTGTCCGCACTATCGAGTGTGTTAATGTATTACGTTGATCGTGTCGGACCGAATATCGTGTCCGCAATACGGAATAGAGAGGTGGCCGCTATTCGGAATGTTTTATTGTATTACGTCAATGGAGTTTCAATTGGGACCGCGCGTTGGTGGCCCCATTAGCGAGGTGTCCGTTATTGGGAATGTCCGTTAAGAGAGGTTCCACTGTAAAGGCAAACTTGGGCTCAAAAGGAAGTCACAAGTTCAGCAGAAGCCAGCTCCATCACAGTCTATCCCTCCCAGTGACTCAGTAGTATAGCAATTTCAAAGCAATGATAATATTATAATATATTTACAATAATTAATTATAATAATGTAGCAATTTTAAAGTCAAGCTAGCACATGCATGTTTCAAAGCCTTTGCCAACAGAGAACTCGTGGTAAGGCTTATCCAGCTTAGAAGTTACAGATCGCCTAAGTCGCTTGACGAAGTCTAGCATCTGCCCATACGATCGCCTCATACGTTCGACTAGCTTCTGCCGTCGAACGTATTAGCCATTCGACAACTTCTTTGTCCAGACAAAGAAGTTGTCGAATGGCTTCCACGTACAGGCAGTGTCACTTTCCAGCTCGTCTAGGTCCAGCAATAGCTGATGATGTACGTCTGCTTACATGAAGTAGACATTTTGAGACGTCAAGTGACGTATCACGTTTATAACGCGGGTTGTTTCATTCGCTTAAATAGAGTTTCTTATCCCGGTTACGTAGTATATATTATCTCTGAGCCCACTTTCTAACAGATACATCTAGTAGCTTATTGCGTTCACACAGGCACAAGGTTGCGGGTCAGCTCACGTTGGTGCACACCAACTTGCTTACAAAATTACCGTGTGAACACGCACAAATCGAGCCGAGTCGAGTTTGACTAGCCCACTTTCCAATAGTGAGCCAGAATGGGGTCTGGCCAGGGTAAGCGTGCCGGGAGTGGCTGTGTGAACGCTTAAGCAGGGTCAGCCCACTTACAAACTTTTCTTTCAAGAGTCAGCGGTTAGTCTATCGGTGATATGTGCTTAGAAAAATACTTCCGGAGTGGTAAACAACACGTCTACCTACACATGACTGCAGGAAAACTGCACGAGCAGTTCTCCGTTCAACACCATCCTTTTGCGCGTAGCGAGCTAGAGCTCGCTTGCGTGTTCCTGTGTGAATGCAGCCAAATAGCGAGCCAGTTACCTGTGTTGACCTGGGCTGGCTCACTTCACATGGCTGTGTGAACTTATACTACAGTTCAATGTAATTCTAGAATCTTATTGGTAATAGGAGGATAATAAATCACGTAGTCTTCCGCGGGAACTCGTATTTTCCGCTGGAACTCATGATCATGTTTTTCTCTGTCATGAGTTTCTTTTTGTACAAGTACTAGCTTTGGTAGTTACTGGGCCAGTAAGAGTTGTGTTCGCTTCTGGTATGGGCAGCACAGCGTCAGGAGTCCATAATCGACCGCGCCTATTTAAGAGTAGGATTGTAAATAGCCCACGCTTTAATTGGATTTTCTGCCAGCGAACTGTCGCTAGCGGATATACTATTTTTAGCGCTGTAAGACCGCACCTCTTCAACATGGCACAATTGACAGAGGCATCAGAGCAACTGTATTCACTCATGAAAGTACCTGGTAGCCTAGCCAGCAGTATCATAGCGTCTAGTTCAGCTGTTCGTTCGCCGTTCGGCTATCTGGTCCTATCGAAGCTGTTTATCGCTCGATCAGACACTTGGATCCATGAAGGCTGCCGAGGTAGCTGTTCCGTGTGTGTGTGATATCGCTGCTACTATAAGTATCGACTTGTATACCTACTGCTACATCTCTGGTAAGGAATGGAGTCTCTGATGAAACAGCTGACCGTATGTAGGATAGCAGCACTGACGTACGATGCTATCAAACATACAGTCAGGTGTTTTCTCAGAGACTCCATTCCTTGTAGCAGTAGGTATACAAGTAGATACTTATAGTGGCAGCGATATCACACACACGGAACAGCTACCTCAACAGCCTTCATGGATCCAAGTGTCTGATCGAGCTTCAGAGCGTTAGATTAGCTTGAAACGCCTGTACGGCGAAGATATGGCAGTGCCATACTTAGTGCCTACAGGCGAGACGCCATCTTGTCATGCCCATAGCAACTGGCCTTATAGTCTTTATTAGTAGACTCATTGTAAGCGCTTACCTCTTAGGATAGCCCCTAGGTAGTTAAAATACCCCTGATGTCGTCAACAGCCAAGATATACGTGAATTATTGCGCTTAGCCTAAGTGTAGCCGCCATCTTGTTTTCCGCCCAACCCTAAATATGCCATGCACGTCTACCGCGTGGCATAATGTTAGCCTCTCTATCCTTGCGTATGTTCAAATTGTTGTGTTCACATTGAGACGAGCAGTTTCTTGCCTCACTAAGGTAAACGTTCGGACATCACTTGCAACCGCCCTATTTTGAACCACAAATGTGATGGCATAGTTCATGGAGAATGCCTTACATTTCCATTGAGCATTTATTCTCAGTTTTGAACTCTTCTGAATTTTACCGTGTACATAATTATATCTCTCATTTGGATACCTCCTACGACAAAGTTGGAGGCATGCAAGCAAGCATCGGTCCTCTAACCTGGAAGTTAGTGAAATTATCTGGCTTTTTCTTTGTGCTAAAACACCTACATTTGCTCTATCAGCAGTATAAAAAAGTTGTTCATTGTTATAAATCAAGATAGCGTCTTTCTAGGAGGCATTCTAGATCTTTACCATCTCGTGGAGAAGAAGTGCTCACAAGAGACAGAACGAACAAATGAGAAAGCCATCGTTGGAATCCATTATGGGAATAAAACCATTGACGTGTACGCACTATGTTTATGGTACTTGCTTTCATGTATACAGTAGGCCTCAAAATAAATTTCCCGTTTCGTCTTTTATTACGATTAGTAAAACGATTATTACGATTAGTAAAACGATTACTACGATTAGTAAAACGATTAATAAACTTCCCGTTTCGTCTTTTATTACGATTAGTAAAACGATTACTATTGTACGTTTTAAAAAATAGTCTAGTTTAAGGTGTTAGAGGTGTGAAGGTGTAATTTTTTGTTATGTGGAGAAAAATCACCATAAGTCTAAAACCGAGTAAGGAATTTAGCTCCAGTTTTTTCTCACTGGTTCATCAGTTAGTGGACGAACAGTTAAAATTTAAAGCAAACTTTTCCACTGAATAACAAACAAGCTATGCAGCTTTGTTTAAGCCAACTGGTTTTTTACAATTTTGCTCATAACTTCTCTTCCATGACAGTTTGGTACATCTTGTATATACTAACACGAAGAACTATGATATCACCTGTAGCCAGTAGTTCACACATGCTGACAGGCCTCCAAAGTATGCTACTAACAAAAATTGTCGAAGAACAAATTTCAGAGACGGCTACGAGTGAAAAGGTAGCTTTACTCGAGGGCTACTAGAACGTGTACAGGATAAAGTGCCAAGCGATTCCTAGGCCAAAAATAACATCATTGTATTCACAAAATGGCGACGCTGCACCGATTCTTGGCTGTACAATCTTGAAAATAAAGTAGAAAGTCACCAAACTAGTTATCTGTAACCTACACGCGGGCCATCGACACACACACATCACTCACGTACAAGACCGGCTTCGCTTCCCCAGCAAAACCTCGAACAAAATAGCAACTTTTGCCATGGCGCCACAATGTGTAAGCCATGCCCCTAACAACAGATTAGGTACTAATCTTGCGTAGGTAAATAAACAGTGCAGTACGCATACGCGTGGAACGAATCTGCATGCAGATATCAGATCCACCTGTACTGTTACGACGAAACGTACTTTCCTGGCGTCTGCACGTGGTTAGGCAGAGGAGTTGGATCTAGGAAAAACGTAGTGTGTATGAAGATGTTAATATGTAAACAATCAAAAAATAGCAACAAAGACTAAATTTGCACTAAAATATCTCCACAATGCAAGTGAATTCGGAATTTTTACTTGGTAATAGTACTTATCTCAACCACAAAAACAAACTACTAGAAAATGAACCAAATTTGAGGGCTGACCCTTGAGGGTCGTACCACCTTAAACGATTGTCATTTGTAATAACGAGTAACTCTGCATACTAACGAAAATTCTGCTTACTAACGAATGCTCATCTAGTGGCGCCTGGCACGTGATCAGTGCATGTACGTGTAAAAGATGTTAGCGCTAGAGCCTAGAGCACGGCACGCTTCCTGTACTTAGACGCTGCCTTTCTTGCACAAGTCGCCTCCATGAGCAGCTGCAAAAACTTTGAATAAGCCAGCAGCCACAGCTAGCACGATGTATTTGTAGCACGCGACCGCGCAAGCGAACATATATTTTGCGTATAAAGAATCGTTTAAACGATCGATCCCACGATAGCACGCGATCATAACAGTTCGTTTGTACGTTTCTAGTAGTTTTTTTAACAACGCGTACTTATAAAAACGGTTGTAAAACGCAGACAAACGGGAAGTTTATTTTGAGGCCTACTGTAAATTTACATGGTTTAACTGCCCCCAAAAAAAACAAAATTAATGTACCCAGGTGATACCTGGATCAATGCATTCCAAAACCAGCTCTTCTCCAATGAACACTTGCAGAACTCCCATGGTCAGGAGTGAGTCGGCAGCTTCAAGTATGGCTCCTTTGAGCTTCTCAGCATTAGAAGCAGAAAATAGCCAGACAACGGCGATGCACTCGTACGCCACTTTGGAGAGATGGAGGTTGTCAGAAATATCGAATTGTCTGACTAGATCGAACAAATCGCTGAGAGGGCTTTCACCCCACTTGTTACGAAGCTTCAGCTTCAAATATGTTTTCTGGTCGTTCATTTCTAACTCTGAAGGGGTAGCTGAGTCTGGAAACAACTCCTTGAACTTGCTGACTGTAATTCCAGTAAGAAAACTATCACATTTCTCTTTGTACCGGGCGACAATTTCTTTCGTAGTAGCACTGTAAAAAAAGCAATAATTATTGTATGAATAATCTGTATACAATTGCTGTACCATATATCTGATGGAAATTCATCACAGATCCCTTTCAGATGGTGGATATTAAAGAGGGACACTTCTTCATCTACAAGCTTTTCAAAGTATGACTGAAAGTCACAGTCTGACCCACGCAATTTTCTCAGCCTCAATACTGCTGGTACTGTCTTGACAAACACTTCTCGTGCCTTGGGACTGTTCTCCAATTCTTCCTGATATAGTCGCAAGAGTCTGGCATAGCTTATTCTCAATGAAACCAATTCTTCAAGTAATGAGTCAGGAACGACAACACTTATTTGAGGCACTCCTATAAATTGAGCTTAATCGTATGTATGGATTAGTTATTATGTTGCCATACCGTCAGGACTACATTTCACAGTTGGATTTTGTTGCATTGAAACAGTCACTTTTCCCAGTTCCTCTACAAAAGAGATCAATAAGTTTACAACTTAGTCACAGATGAAAAGCTGGCTAAACCATGAAATTGCAAGCGAGGCAGCAACAACAACAAGTCCTGTATGTTCTGCCATGCATGGTCTGCAGTCGGGCTCGTTAACATTAATTAGCCAAAAATTTCGCAGTGCGAACATCTTTTAGTTCTTCCAATCCAGATTTACTTTCGCCGCCCATGCAAGTTGGTACAGCCCAAAAGCAAATCCAAAGTTAGTCTGGCAGCCGCACCACCCCCAAAAGCAAATCCAAAGTTAGTCTGGCAGCCGCACCACCCCCAAAAGCAAATCCAAAGTTAGTCTGGCAGCCGCACCACCCCTTCACATTACAGTGGAAGGGTCTGGCGTCAACAGTATCAAATAGTTGTACCAATCGCAGGGATTTCTGCGATCCAATTAGATTGCAGAAACAATTAATTATCATAAGCTACGAACGTTTGCCTAGAAATCACGCAGTATTGGTTGCAGTAGACGCGCTGTACACCTGTTTTGACCTTGCAAATTTCATGAACGAGTTACTGAACTTAATGGTTACATAATGGTAAAAATGCTAGAGCTGGCTTAAGTACGCTCGCCTTTGTAACTTGCACTGTAAACACGGTACAGAAAGTGTCTATGCTTTGCCTGCTGCTTTGCCTTCCATTGGTGCATGAATTAAATGTCATAGTTTCATTTTTAAGCTGACCGAAGGTTGCTTCTTCCACCAATTTGTGAGCTAGCAAACAGCACACTGGCTACCGCCATCTTGTTACTAATAATGGTCACATGAAAATTTGACGTGCTTTAAATTCACATTTTGATACTGCTGACTTCCACTAGTTGTAATGCGAAGGAGCGGGGCAGCCAGACTAATCCCAATTAAGGTGCTACCATGCACATGTATTATGCCACGCGGTAGACGTGGCATATTTAGGGTTGGGCGGAAAACAATATGGCGGCTACACTTAGGCTAAACGCAATAATTCACGTATATCTTGGCTGTTGACGACATCAGGGGTATTTTAACTACCTAGGGGCTATCCTAAGAGGTAAGCGCTTACAATGAGTCTACTAATAAAGACTATAAGGCCAGTTGCTATGGGCATGACAAGATGGCGTCTCGTCTGGAGGGCTAACTACGGCACTGCCATATCTTCGCCATACGGGCGTTTCAAGCTAATCTAACGTTCTGACGTTCTTTGCACGATTTGTGCGATTATAAAGAGACCTTCAGAAGCAAAAGAAACCAGGTCTAAGGTGGTAAACCAGAGTTCACGTGGTCACCCGTTTGTTCATCTTCTTTCTTCTTCTTCTTCTTCTTCTTCTTCTTCTTCTCCAGCCAGCCTACCGCCGTGGCGAGTGAGCTATTCAAGACAAAACCTACACAGCAACTACACTAGTCGTTGGGAGCAGTGCACCTGATATCTATTTAAGCCTAAAACACTAACAGAAGCGAGTATTTCCAAGAAAACAGCGATTTTTGGTCCATAACAGACTCCATTCCATCTTTCTGTTTGAACTCCGTTACTAGGTTACGCCTACTCGCGCACGCCCGTGTATGTAATTATTCTAATACAAGCGCACCTTAGTACAAATTGCTTGGAACGCGAGTGCTGCTGCCATGCACTAGCAATGTTGTTCACAGCAGACAACGTGCCAATCTTCACTGTTACACTGGATTTGTCTGTTCAGGCTTGTAAGAATGCTAGATTAAGCTTAGCTAATGTTGCATGGTACGTGTTGCTGCTGCATGCATGTAGTCATGCAGAGTCGATCGCCAGTGCACTACCGTCGTACGGCCCCGGTCTCGGCTGAAATAGTTCAAGAGGCTCTTTACACTGTACTAGCATAAGTGCCAACTAAGTCATTAATAAAAAAGAAAAGAAACAAGTAATAAAAACATTTTAACCAAAATGCAAGAGATTTAGGGTTGGTACATTTGTCGAAAAAGAAAGGAAACAAGATTTTGAGGATTGTAACAATAGCAGTGTAATGCTACCTCCCTAAATTAACTGCTTTCAATAGTTGTGGTTAATTTAATAGGGAGGTAGCATTACACTGCTATTGTTACAATCCTCAAAATCTTGTTTCCTTTCTTTTTCGACAAATGTACCAACCCTAAATCTCTTGCATTTTGGTTAAAATGTTTTTATTACTTGTATAGATAGGGTCCGCAATGAAAAAAATAAAGTCGGAGAATCTAGCCTTTACTGCAGTTACAAACAACACTATATACGTAACAAACAACTGCATATTCAAATCTCTGAAATCGTTGCTCGTTGCTCTGCAATCGCTAGCTGAAATCGGCAACTTTGATGACCTTTGAGCTTGGGGTTAAATAATAGTGCATCCTTGACTCTTTGCGACAGTTAGCAGTCAGTGCTCTGTTTGCGCGTGCAGCGTGCTTAGTACCGTCTCGGCAGTTCTTGTAACAGCTCACATTGGCAGGCTTACCTCCCCAAATAAGCGTTTCAGGACAAGCAATGACTTGTGGTTCCAACATATTTGGGCTTTACTTTTTGTGACATTGAAAGACAGATCCCTACCTGTATTTTCTGATAGTACTAATTCTAAGCACTGCATATAAAAAAATTCAGCCGAAATGCTTACTGTTTGCCATCTGGCTGAAAAGGCTCAAAATATTAACCGTAATACAGAGAACTATGACCATAAACGCGGCATCACCAGCACAAAACTGGCATCAAAGGAAAGATCTCCAACTGTAGCATCCGTTGCAAGTACAATCAGCAGCCACACGCAACTTTTGAGCCTACTTTTCGAAAAGAAAAAAATTGCTTTCTTGTGGGCGTGGTACTAGTTTGAGGGATTGGCCACGCCCCCTACAGAGCACAATTTTATTTGCGAAAATACAGGCCTAAATTAGTGTGTGGCTGCTGATGCTACAGTTGGAGATCTTTCCTTTGATGCCAGTTTTGTGCTGGTGATGCCGCGTTTATGGTCATAGTTCTCTGTAATATTTTGAGCCTTTTCAGCCAGATGGCAAACAGCAAGCATTTCGGCTGATTTTTTTTATATGCAGTGCTTAGGCTTAGTACTATCAGAAAATACTGGTAGGGATCTGTCTGTTCAATGTCACAAAAAGTAAAGCCCAAATATGTTGAACCACGAGTCATTGCTAGTCCTGAAACGCTTATTTGGGGAGGCAATCTTGCCAATCTGAGCTATTGCAAGAACTGCCGAGACGGTACTAGGCACGCACAAACAGAGCACTGACTGCGAAGAGTCGAGGATGCACCATTATTTAACCCCAAGCTCAAAGGTCACGAAAGTTGCCGATTTCAGCTAGCGATTGCAGAGCAACGAGCAACGATTTCAGAGATTTGAATATGCAGTTGTTGGTTACGTATATAGTGTTGTTTGTAACTGCAGTAAAAGGCTAGATTCTCTTGTTTTAATTGCGGACCCTAATATAGAATAGACAAATAAATAAACTAACCACGAAGAGTAGATGCCTCTTTCACGCATCCGACAGTGTCCAGTACTTGGACGAATGCTTGGAAATTACTGGTGTCCGCATTTACATTTTTTATCAAGATATCAAGGAATTTTTCTACTTTCTTGTACGGACTCGCCTCGTTAGTACAATCAGCTCTCTGATGATCAGAAATGAGTCCTTTACTGAACGCGGCAGATATGAGTTCAGATACATTGCTGATACCGCGTGTCAAGAAGTGGAACTTGCGTTGCAAAGCTTGCGACTCGGCGGAGGATGTCATGTTTGCTGTCACGATGCTAAGCTAGTAAGCTTTTACGTCACAGGTAATAGGCACGTGATTATAATAACGATTTGGTCAGCTGGTCGGTATGGAATGCTAACACTGCTAAGTTTCCTGGTAGGCGTCGTTTTTTCTGTTTGTTGCTGTCTAGTGAGTACTTATTTTTACCCGTGCGCAGTATGCGCTAGGGTTAGGCGTTTGTGTTATGTGTGTGTGTGACTGTGTGTGTCGTAAAAAAACGCGCTTGTTTACGTCTTACCGCTCGAAACTCTACACGAAAAAACTCTCTGCCGCTTCTTCACTGAATTTACAGTCCTATGAAGACGTTTTCTGTGCTGGCAAGCCTTGCTCGAGCGGCTAATCCATGGCTTTCTAAAGCTACGTGTCCTCCTTGTAAGAGCACTTACGGTATTGTGGGTGTGTCACCCAACATGTCGAAGTCCTCACTCAGTCTCACATGTACCGTATAGTACGTCAGACTTTTATTGTTTTCATTGCGGACCCTAATATAGAATAGACAGCTACGGTATCAGTCTTTCTTGAGGCCTTCTGTGATGTGCCAATCAATTGTTAGTGCATGTATGCTATCATCTATTTTTCTGGAGCTGTCTATGGGCTAGCTGTAACGTGCGTGTTAATTGCGTAATGCTGGAGTAGTCGTGTTTAGCTCCTAGCTCAGCGCACGGGTATGTGTTCAGTAGAACTCTAGTTTCTCACTGATTCACTTGTGTCCATAGCTGGCTAGACTAGCTTACCACGTACTTCACAGCGCAGCTGACATGAGATTCACACGAAGTCGACTGCGCGTAACCGTGCTGTTTTGACTTGGTGTGTTGAATACACATGTAACTCAGTATTACAAGCTATTGTGATTCTTTAGATATTGTTGATGGGCGTGGTCTCCAGCTGTTCTTTCTCCATGAAGATGTCTCCTTACAATACTACATACCCGGACTAGCATAGCAAGATCCACCGTCAACACTGAGCCCTTGTACTCTGATGCATTCCTTCAAATGCCCCAGCAAGACTATGAACAAAGCACAAAGCATCCTACACATTAATAACTAGGGATCCTGATTCACTTATATACAATTAATTATAATAATTATGATGATGTCTAGATGTCACTTTATCTCATTATGTCACTTTAATTATGAGTACATTATAAACTGTCAGACTGTTATCTATGTGTTCAACAAAGAGCTGCTAAGTAAGTCTAAGATTAGATTATAGAATTATGTATGCTATTTACTGATTCAATTCTACAAGTTTTACCCATTGTTCAACTATGCTACATCATTGCATGCTCAACTTGTTCTCCACTGATTTGTCAACTGCGTACCGTAACTTAGTCTAGCAAGCTATGGGACCCTCTATATATCGACTCGAGCAAATCAGTGACGATGGATGGGGGTGGAGCTTGTCTACCCTATAACCTTG
Organism: Haliclona indistincta; assembly: GCA_964017065.1. Taxonomy (NCBI): domain Eukaryota; kingdom Metazoa; phylum Porifera; class Demospongiae; order Haplosclerida; family Chalinidae; genus Haliclona; species Haliclona indistincta. The sequence continues at coordinate 10,674,920 of OZ024788.1, read as the reverse complement.
TAGCATTATGCTTCACAAAGATGATAAACGTCAGAATGCCCCAGTGTTTTTTTGCACAGAAATTATTGTGGTTTTGGATAATAGTAGAATTTGCTACACAGTATGAGAAAAATATCTTCTCAAAAAATAATTTGAACAGGCTTGTGAATAATATAATGAGTACATATTGGCGGCATTGAAAAAATGTCAATTGCTAATGTTTTTGAATAACTGATTGCCCCTATAATTATAAAACATAATTTGTAGTCGTTGTCAAGGAAATGCTTTCAATCTGCCGGTTACTTTGGCGACCTTCGTGAGCTCTTTTTTCAATTTTTCCGTCTCTTTTTCAGCGTTATTCACCGCCACCTCTAAGAAGTACTGATGAACTCTCATCATCACCTCTGGGTCCTTGAATGCGTGTGACGTAATAGTGTTCTTAAATTGCCGATTTCGGTAAATGTCGATTGTCCGTAAGAATTTTCCTTTTGTGTAATCCGTGAAAAATATTTTCCGCATCTGAAGAGGAGAGAGAGAGAGCAGGTTAGTAGATGTGGAAGGCAACCGACTGAGAGCACGAGTGGAGTAAGAATTAAATAAGTGGGTGAGCTAGTGAGTGGGTGAGGGAGTGGGTGGGTGGGTGAGTGGGTGGGTGAGTGGGTGAGGGAGTGGGTGGGTGAGTGAGGCAGTGGGTGAGTGGGTGGGTGAGCTTAGTGTACAAGATTTCACGGATTTAAATAAGCGTGGGTGTTACTAGTATACAGAATAATACTATACATTGTAAGTATACAGATAAAACACGATGATTTGATGGTTTCTGGCAGAAGTGTACGAGATTTCTATGCATTTCGGGTGAGTGGGCAAGCAAGTATGAATGGATGAGTGATATTGAAAAAGGAAACCCAACAAAAATGCAAGTTATTTATCTACATGCGTGTGTCCATATTCCCAGTACGATATCGGCACAGGACTACAGCTGAAACATCAAAGTCAGTAAGCTACAGAAAGCAGTCAATACACGCATACCAGCCATATTGTAATACCTCATACTTAACCAACAATATACACAAAAACCATAAAAAGTAGACTCTAGACTTACAGATAGTAAGTATTCTCTGTCACCTATCACATCACATCAATGGAAGACACTGTACCATACTCCTCCACCTTCATTCACACTACATTACAGAACTGAAATGGACAACCTCTAGCCTGACCACACCTACCACGCTTGAGGTAACTCTGTTCTAAGCTAAGCTAAGCAGTTAAAGCAAGCAAGCATATTCCAGCAAGTATTTAAAGGGTTAAAGCAAACTTGGTTAGCAATCCAAGGTGACTAAAACTAGTGTTGTTAAGCCCAGCACTCATACTATATTAAAAAGGTACCAACCATAGTCTAATATCTACGGGGCATTAGATGTACAGTGCTAGATGACAACAGTATGCGTAAATGATATTTTAAAATAGAGGCTTGTGTGTACCTCATATGCCCAGGTGCACTGCACTCCGAGTCGTCTGCTGATGCATCGTCCCAGCTCAAGATCTTCGTTCCAAGACACCACGACATTTTGGAGACAGTCGTCAAGATGAACCACGAGTTTCTTGAGCAGTGATCGACTGAAAACCACTCCCGGCCCTCCCATACAATATCGCTCATGCTCCATTAGTTTAATTCTAGCCAGATCCTCTTTCTTGCCCATACCAGGGGACCCGATATACAAATCTTCTGAGGGGTCCAAGTTGCTTAAAAATTGAAGCAGTTCCGGAACTCGTACATACACGTCATCATCCGATCTCATAAACCAATTGTACTTGTCAATGTACTTGTCGTGCATGTATTTCAGCATTCGATATACTTTTTTCTGAGGTGGGTAAGAGTCGTCCACGTCCGGTAAATTCACCACAGCCAGCCCGTGCTTTGCTTTCGATGGGGCAGAGAAGAATTCTAGTTTCGGCATCAGCTTGCCCCAAGTGTTGTTCACTGCTCGAGCTCGTGTATGAAGAAACTTTGTAGCAGTGATCACACCAACGTAGAGAGGCTCACGTGGTTTCAACTCTTCTCTCCATGTCTTAGGTCTTCTTGTAGATGAAGCTACATAGTGTTGGTTCTCTCTGACTTTGTAAGTGACAGCTCCTGTACTGGCCGTGGCAGGGTCGGTTTTGGAGGCAGACTCGTCTTTTGAAACCTGTGGAGGGAGGGGGAGAGAAGAGGGAGGGAGGGGGAGAGAAAGTATTCAAATGTATTTCAAAGTATCTAATTACACACTATACTATAGATAGTACTACGTGTATGTACAGTAGGTGTTTACACTATGAAGTTGCTCCGGATCTACTCTATGGCGCGTTCTCTCCTCGCTTATTCTCACTCGTACCGCCTCCACCGCGTCCGAGCACTTGTCCTGAAGCAAGATCTGAGTGAGGAAGACCCCGATGAGTAGGCCGATCACCAGAAGAAGCACCTCTCGCGCCGCTGTTCTGAAACCAGCCCTCTGGCACCTCCAGACCACCATGATGGTGAAACTTGAAACGAGCAATAAAAATGGGCGGGTCCCGATTAACAATAATGCTGAATGTACATCTAGCTGCATTCGGCTTCTTCTTTTATGGTGTGTGTTAGGACGAGGCCTTATAGGTTTCGAGTTTTATAGCTATCACTTCCATCTGGATCAGGTTTGTTTACTGTTAGTGATCGCTCAAGCGTGCGTACAGTCATAACACATAACACAGCATACCAAAATCAAGGAAATTCTTTTGTTTTGCAACATGAGTAACAGCAACAACTACTGTAGCACAAGTACTATTTTAAGGTCTTCCTAAGTGATTGGACTTCTGGACGATAGGTCTGAACTAAAGGTTGGCTGAGAAGAATAGCTGTCTCGAGCCATTCCGGAATCACAGATTATTGTCCCGACAGGTGTCACAGCGGATCGGGTATATATACTGTGTTGTCCTTCAACAATCACTCTATTGATTGTTGTAAAGTGAATAATAAAACCTTTCCTACACTACACGCATGTTTGTTCAGTAGACACACTATCTCAGTCAAGCACATCTTATGGTATGATGTTTCTTCCAAATAGACTCTAGTGAACCTGCAAGTCACGAAACACATTATTATCATAGCACACTGTTAATGATTCTAGATCGATACTTTGGAGTCCTTCACACTGTGCGTCTAACACACTGGTAAGTAAGTATACAACACGCACGCGGAATGGTACTTCAGCAGAGTGTCTGTCTCAAGGGGGACCGAATCCGCGGAAGGGGGACCGAATCCGCTAGCGGTTTTGGTCCGGGGGACCGAATCCGCGGGGGGACCCGATCCGCTGTGACACCGGCTTAGATCTACTATCTGCATGTATGAATGTGTAAGTAAGCACGGAGCTGAACTAAACCACCAATCATCAGTATTCTAGTCTGACGTGAATGATTAGAGCAATGCCGACTACAGTTTAGTGCATGTACACCTCTAGGCTAAGCCCCTGCGAAATTGTTGCTGTGATCATGATTATCTATGCTGTGATTGGCTGTTTTACTGAAGCGTGACCGAGCGTGACCTCTTCTAGCCTGGTGGGTCATGGAAAAGACCTTTACAGTCGAACCGCAAGCGTCCAAAAATACGAGATTTTATTAACCCTCGGCGCATGCGCGAGGGTTACGGTACTTGGTTTGCAATTCGCTGTCCATCGAGCTGCAGAGAACAGCGATCACTTTTACGCGCTGGTAAAGTTATGACATGATAAGCACCGCAAGGGCTTGCAATTTGACTCGTGGATTTTGCTAAAGTGCTTTCGTTCTCGAGTTATGGCTAGCTGGCTCACCTTGACGGCCATCTTGGACCTCTCTGACGACAAAATCGCCCTTAGTTGACTATCTAGGTACTTGTAGATTCCATCTAAACTTCAGGACAGCTATAGGGGTGCGTAGATATGTCAAGAAAAAGCCTATCAATGGCTACCTACTCAGTGTTCACGGTCACGCCCTCTTGACACACCTTGTCCCTGTGGTCAGCACTTTGCTGTCTTCTGGTTAGCAGTGCAGTTTCAATAGCAAGCAGGTTGGCTTTAGCTGCTCTGCAAACCATAACTAAGGAGCTAACTCTACAATGTGCAACACGCCGAGGGTTTTGTGAAATCTGTTCATTTGCCACGGAAGTGGGCGGTACCCTTCACAGTCGAGGAGAAAACATGAACGCCAGTCTCTGCAGGAAACTTCGCTTTTATATCGGTTGTAAGCTGACCTGTTTGTTCAGAATATGGATTCCAGCTTTTGAACGTCGGTTCTTTTGTTATGTAAAAGCTGGGGCCAATTACATTTTCCAGAGAAGATGTATGACGATCACAACTCGGCCGTGCTCAAGATTCATCGAGTTCACTAGCCGCTTTTAGAGTGGCTTACTCCTAGACGGTAAGACAGACACCTCTAATAAGATACTTTTTGTGTACACTAGAGTGTTAGCCATAGTGTAGGGGTATTCCTGTCTACGTAGAGATGGGAAAACGAAAGTGTCCCACTGTTTTGTATAGTTATTTGACGTCGCCATTATAGTCTAACCACAGTGGGTATATAGTTTGCAGGAAAAAGTATGTGTATGATTATTCTAATCAGCAATAATAGTTACTAAAGAATCAGGAATAGAAAGTAGTCACGATTGAATCAGCCAGGGAAAGTAATGGATAGAAAAAATCAACAAAGGAAATAGTTAATCTTACGATAGAAATAGCATTTATGTGTACCAGCAGATTGTCTATGTCATCATTAATAAGCATGTCTGTCACTATCTCTGTCTGTATCTCTTCTTCCTGTTCACAGTCTCCTTCTTCTTGCTCTCCACACTAGCTGTGTGCGCTATGCCTCTGTGTCTGTAACACAGCATCCTCATTTTCGCCGCCCTTTTTCCATGTAGGAATTTTTTCATGTTGTGAACCAAGGTTTCGCTTTTCCTACAAAGACAGCTATCACCAGGTATGCTACTGGTACTGTATTGCCCTATGTATTGCTGCACATCTGCTGTGAGGCCTTTGAAGTGATCATACCTTGCTTGTTGTCTTCCACACAGAAAGCAAGAAACACAAGATCTTTCAGGGTGGTACTGTGATGTCACCTTTGCCCAGGCAGCTGTAGCTGCCTGACTCTGAGAACTTGCCATAATTATTATTCTTCCTAACAGTATTAGTAGTATTAAAGCACTGCAATATTCATGTTATGATAAAAAATACCTCTGGCTGGGTAAGTTATGGCAAGACAGCACTAATTTTGCAAAATATAGCAGATGGGTGGCTTCTCTTATTGATGCACTATAGAATGAATCCACAAGGTTGCAAAAACGAAAGTGTCCCACCTTTTAGCTTTTGATACATTTTGCACAAAAACTAGAGAATTACTGGAAGGATTTTAGTCGGATAAACATCAAATTATGTAGAAAATTACTACGTTTGGGTGCTCGCAAATTTCAAAGCAATATCGTTTACGCGCGCAAAGATATGACCGTTTGAAAACTAAAGGCGGCAAACTTTGTCTTAGTGTGCGTTAATTAGAGTGGAAATTGTAACTCTGGATTTCTACGTATTTCGGGACGCTTGCGGTTCGACTGTTTAGAAGATACGAGAGTCAGTCTATTGCACAGAACTACTCCAAGTATCGACCGACATACCCGCAGCAAGTTTATGAGAAAATATTTGCCTTCACAGAGCAGCATGGAGTGAATACAAAGACTGCGTTAGACCTTGCTTGCGGTACTGGGCTCAGCACGTTTGAGCTCTGCAGTCACTACCAACGAACACTCGGTGTGGACATCAGCGAGGCACAAATCGAGCAAGCACGAGAGCAGGCAACTATCTTGGACAAGTCAGTCGAGTTTATCCATGCTGCCGCCAGTCAACTACCATTCCCTGACTCATCAGTTGACCTCCTTACCTGTGCAATGGCTTGGCACTGGCTCGACCCTAGCACTGTCTTCACAGAGATTGACCGAGTACTAAAGAGCCCAGGAGCCCTGGCAGTGTACAGCTATGGTCCTCCTACGTATCGGCACAACGAGTGCAACAGGTTGTATCATGAATTCATTAACACCAAGTGCACTTGGCCTGTTGGGTCACATGGCAATATGCTTGATGCTATTAAAAACCATTATCGTACTGTCAGTCTTCCATTTCCTTTAGCTGAGCGACACGACATGATCGCAGAGACTGTGACAGACTTAGAACATCTTCATGGCTATCTAATGAGCCTGGATGGTTATGAGACATACTGCAAAGATCACCCCGAAGACAGTAATGCCCTTGACAACATGATAGATGAGATGAAGAAAATATTACTAAAAGATAATCCACATCAGTTATCATTGACATTCGATAGACCATATTTTATGCTTCTAGCACTAAAATAACAAGAAGTCTTATAATTATTTTAGAGAGTGAGGAGGCTCTAGCCATACTGATCAGCAATGAAAAATATACCCGCCGTTGTAAAAATTAATAGTTCATATCTATCAGTTAGCTAAGCAACTCATGAGTATAATTATAATGAGAACTTAGAGTGTCGAACGTAGCATACCCGCGTTCAAAATCTGTATGGAAAGTAATGTGAGCCGCTAATGTCGCTGAATCGAAGGTAGCTAGCTCTTCTTGGGCGACTTCTGTCGACACACCTCCAGTACTGGTTTCCATTGTGCCCCTCTAGTAAAATGTGTGTGTATTGGTCCCCACTCAAGTGTAGGCATCTGGCTCCTCGCTTTGTGTAGGTGAATTCTTTCATTTCAGTAGTACATGTACCGACACAGCTGATGGACAACCTGAATAATTTTAAAAGGAGAGATATCATCAATAGCAACAAAAACTCTACTTAAAGAATTAGAACACTGGAACACGACTTCAGTTAGAATGAAGCACCAAAGGTGCAGATGCCTCGGTGGAATGCAACCATTTCACATACACAGCAACAAACTGCAGCTATTATACCTTTCTGTACAGCAATCACAATGCAGTATAATAGTTATGCAATCAGAAGCCAATCAGTGCTGACCACTAATTCAACTGGGCGTGTCTATAATGTTCAGTTCAAGTGCAGGGCACAGCACACAAGCGAGATAGTGTCCATAGCTTGCTTACACAATTGCTGTAGTGAAATTCTAACCTATCAGCTTCTTGGCAGTCAACTGTGGATAGCTTTGCCTTTGAAGAACTCCAGAAACAGCCATGATCGATCACGAGTGAGCAAATTGCGCCATAACTCACAAACTAAGCTTCGTATAAAGTTTTCTAATGTTGTAAAGCGAGATAATACCGTGTTCTACTTGCATTGCTAGTTTCATAGCTTAATAACTTATAGTGTGCGCTACAAAACCGAACCAGCCGTGAGCAATTCACGCCATAACTCAGGAACAGAGCCTTATAACCAAAATCCTTACAATTCATTTTCAATCAAATATCGACTTTAGCTTGTGTTGCACGTTTCAGCGCTTAGTTTTCAGCGAGCGACGAGAAATCGTTGTGACGGAATGACTGACAGAATGACACCACGACTACTGTATGCCTCGTGGCTCCGCCCACCGAGGCATAAAAATTGAGCTTGGAACTGAATACTAGGTCAGCTGCAACACTGCAACAAGAAAGCGCGAAACATGTGTACGCCTCTTTTTTCTCAATCAGCAAATTAAACAATATTTTTTGTTTATTTTTATCACAATTTGACCCTTCTCTGCTTCCATGTTATTTGTCCTTGTTTCAAATCTACCTGTTAGCGTTAAATTTTCCTCATAGTTTTTTGGGGGGTTTAATAGCTCTTATTACTATCCCCTCAGAACTACCTCACTCCTTCTGCTCTTTACATTTTTATTTTTCATTTTACCTCTGTTCTGTAAGACTCAAATTGAGAATCGAGGAATTGTATGTGCACGTGCAGTTGGCCGGTGACCATGTGCGTGGGCGTTGTTGCCAGATCGAGTGCGTGGGCGTTAATTACATGGTCGACGAAACGGGACCAGACCCAACGATCGACTACAGCGGTTTTCAAGATGATCTTGCCGTACTGCACCTCCAAGTGAGTGAAGTGACACGCGCATGCGTGTTCGTAACTCTGCTTGTGAGAATAATAGCTGTGTACTCCCGTAGAGAAGTTAGAAGCAGATGTCTACCACTTCCTTCCACCGTGATTTGAGCTGCCTAGCTGTCACAAGAGCTCTAAAAGCTAAATCCATTCCTCTTGAGATCACGTTGCCCATGCGTGGTCCTCGTTTACGGTCGGCCGTTAATTGACGGTTGAGAAAACCGCTGTATAAGAACTATGACCTCTCGCTAAGCTTACCCATAATTTCCGTTTCCTATTTCCGGCCTATTTCCTCGTTCCTCAGTTTAAGTATGCTACGTTCAACACTTTTCTTCGTATTATTATACTCAGCCGGGCTTGGAGTCTTGGCTTCGCATGCATGGCATTCAAAAGGAGGCTCATCGTTTTCATCATTTTTGCAGTCTTCGTAGTCTCCTCAAGTGTTTTTCCAATATGGTATAGTATATACAAGAAGCCATCATCAATTCTCCCACTACCTTCACTTGTTGACCTGCCTTCAATGTGTCTAATTATGCCTGGAGAAATAAAATCCTGGATGAGAAGTGGGCTAGTGACTACTGTTCTGCCTCCAGTTGAGGCCAACTGTCAGCTGTTAAAGGATGGAAATCATACAGAGCAAGAGAGAGTGACGAATGAACTAAAGAATTGGACCAACAGTGAGACTGTTGATGATTTTTACACTAAAGTTAAGAACTGTTATTATGTGAGATACCTGCTATCTAGTAAAAATTTCTACATATCTCCCACTGAGAGAAACTTTCCATTAGCATATTCAATTCTGTTCCATGGCAGTCCTCAACAGATAATGCGATTACTGAGAGTGATATATCGACCACACAATGTCTACTGTCTCCATCCTGATGGGAAAGCCAACAAGACAATGATTCAAGCATTCAGAAAACTGGCTTCATGCTTTGATAACATTTTCGTACCAGACGAACTAGTTGACGTTACCTACTTGCACATCAGCACAGTAGATGCTCAGCTAAAGTGCCTTCACCATCTAGTTAATGACTACCAGCACTTCCATTGGAAATATGCCATCAACTTGTGTGGCAAAGAGCTACCATTTAATAGTAACAGAGTATTGGTTGAAACACTCAAGGAAATGAATGGAGATTCTGTTGTTGACGTTGAAAAAATTCCAAGTAGATATTTCAAGCCAAGATTTAAATCACATTATAGACCAAGGAATGGAAAAATGAAGAAAATAGGCCGACGCAAAGAAAAAATTCCATTTGGAATACAAATATATAAATCTCTGAGCTATGTAAGTGCTTCACGACAGTTTGCTACATTTCTACTCACCAGTCCAAAAGTGAAAGCTCTTTTCCGTTACATGTCCACAGCTCTAATGCCTGATGAAGAGTTCTATGCTACAGCTTACATGCTACCTGAAGCACCAACGGCTCATCGCATTGGATTGATATCATTAGTGAAAGCTTTCTTTCCACCTTCAAATTCCACCAAAGGATGTGCTGGCAAGAAAGTGCATTTCTCTTGTATTATCAATGTTCATGATATTCCTTTACTTTACATGAGAGAGAATAGCACAATTATGTTCTACAATAAATACTTTATGGAGTACGATCATGTAGTGATGGACTGTATGGAAAAGAGGATAGTGGAGCAGAACAAACTAGAGTATGATAGAGACTGTAAATGAAGCAGTAGATTAGTACTGTCATTGTCTAATGAATGCCAATAATCATACTAATTTAATTTAAATAAATGTATTATGATTAGGGCTGACAACAAAGCACCAAAGGTGCAGATGTCTCGATAGAATGCCACCATTTTTTTTCTTTAATAGAATTTAGCAAAGCAGGGAACAGAACAAAATTGCAACACTGTTACACAAATGACATACAGAAACAAAAATGGAAGATTGAAATGATTTAGTTATTGCAAATGGGATAGAAATGGTGTGTTTGAGGGTGGAAGAACAAGTATTACCTACTCAAGAGAAGAGAAGCTGAGTCAGCAGAATTATAGATTGAACAATAATACAAAAACCGTACAAAGTTTCACAACATTATTTTTAAGAAAACACAATGGCAGCCCCAAAAAATTGGACATTTTACGGCTTCAGGACGCTCGGAAACACATTTTTTACCCATTCTCCATGATCTGGGCTACATTTTGCACTCACCAAAACCACTGCTATTTGTATGTACTTTCCAGTAGCCAGCCCCAAATTACTAACTTTGATAGCAAAGTCATTAGTGATAAAAGTACAAAACTACCTCTTGTCTCCTCCTCCACATCTTTTACTTTAGCCACTTACTTCTCCAGCGCATAAGAACTCTCTTCTCCATGTCTGCCATTCTGGTAGAATATTCATTGTGTAATAGTTCGCCATTGTAATAAAATCTTATCTATCAGTTTGCTAAGCAACAACATGAAAACACAGTTAGTGAAAAGAATTGTGTTGACACAAACACAGTCACGTACGATAACATGCGTACAGCTTGGAATTTTATATACAAGCTAGTGCATAGTGACACTGACCGAGTTTTACCAAGGGCCATTGGCGTATCCAGGATTTAAATAAGGAGGGTGCTCACACTCTGTAATTGTTACTTATACACAAAAATAGCATTGTGTATTCAAGACAAAGAACACTTAGCCTCCAAGAGATTATTACATGTGGTTTTTAACAGCACTGATGAGTCCAGCCCAGATTTTATGAATATTATTAACAGCACTGGTGAGTCCAGCCCAGATTTTATGAATATTATTAGTGACATAGCAACTGTTTTCATAGCCTGCAAATAGCATGCTAAAAGGGGGTGCTTGAGCACTGAAAGCACCCGTGTAGATACGCCCCTGCTAAGGGTGTATAGAGAGATGGTTTTACTCAGTATCATGGCATTACAAACTTGGAGGTACATCGTTTGTGCAGTCTTCATGGTCTCCTACATGGTGATTCTATTATGGTATATATCGTACAAGCCATCGTCAATTCTCCCACTACCTTCACTTGTGCATGATTCAAAGTGCCAGATTATGCCAGGAGAAATAAAGTCCTGGATGAGAAGTGGGCTAGTGACTATTGTTCAGCCTCCAGTTGAGGCCAACTGTCAGCTGTTAAAGGATGGAAATCATACAGAGCAAGAGAGAATACTGAATAAACTAAAGAATTGGACCAACAGTGAGACTGTTGATGTCTTTTATACTAAAGTTCAGAACTGTTCTTATGTGAGAAACCTGCTATCTAGTGACAATTTCTACATATCAGCCACTGAGAGAAACTTTTCATTAGCATATTCAATTCTGTACCATGGCAATCCTCAACAGGTAATGCGATTACTGAGAGTGATATATCGACCACACAATGTCTACTGTCTCCATCCTGATGGGAAAGCCAACAAGACAATGATTCAAGCATTCAGAAAACTGGCTTCATGCTTTGATAACATTTTCGTACCAGACGAACTAGTTGACGTTACCTACTTGCACATCAGCACACTAGATGCTCAGCAAAAGTGCCTTCGCCATCTAGTTAATGACTACCAGCACTTCCATTGGAAATATGCCATCAACTTGTGTGGCAAAGAGCTACCATTTAATAGTAACAGAGTATTGGTTGAAAAACTCAAGGAAATGAATGGAGATTCTGTTGTTAATGTTAAAAAAATACCAAGTATAAAATTCAAGCAAAGACTTACTTCACATTATAGGATTAGGAATGGGAAAATGGAGAACATAGGCCGACGCAAAGGAAAAATTCCATTTGGAATGCAAATTTATAAATCTCTTAGCTATGTAAGCGCTTCACATCAGTTTGCTACATTTCTACTCACCAGTCCAAAAGTGAAAGCCCTTCATCATTACTTGTCCACAGCTCTAATGCCTGATGAAGAGTTCTATGCTACAGCTTACATGCTACCCGAAGCACCAACGGCTCATCGCATTGGATTGATATCATTAGTGAAAGCTTTCTTTCCACTTTCAAATTCCAGCGAAGTATGTGCTGGCAAGAAAGTACATTTCTCTTGTATTATCAATGTTCATGATATTCCTTTACTTTACATGAGAGAGAATAGCACAATTATGTTCTACAATAAATACTTTATGGAGTACGATCATGTAGTGATGGACTGTATGGAAAAGAGGATAGTGGAGCAGAACAAACTAGAGTATGATAGAGACTGTATATGAAGCAGTAGATTAGTACTCTCATTGTCTACTGAATGTCAATAATCATACTAATTTAATTTAAATAAATTTATAATTTTAGGGCTGAAAATGAAGTACCAAAGGTGCAGATGCCTCGATAGAATGCCACCATTTTTTTTCTTTAATTGAATTTAGCAAAGCAGGGAACAGAACTAAATAGCAACTCGATGGTAATAAGCATGACTGCATGACCAGGATAAGACTACAAAAATACAAGTGGCAAATTACAATTAATTAAAAAACCGAGTATATATAACTGACAGACAACTTAACCAACGAGCACAAGACAATAAAGTGATAGGAAAAGGCAGACTGTTTCACAAATGACATACAAAAACAAAATGGAAGATTGATATGATTTAGTTCTTGCAAATGGGATAGAGATGATGTGTTTGAGGATGGAAGAATGAGTATTACTCAAGAGAGGAGAAGCTGAGTCAGCAGAATTATAAATCGGTTCCTACAACACAGCAACACTATTTTGATTTTACGACGAGTAGCTAGCTAATTAAGTCAGACCAACCAAGATGAGACAAAGGAGAGTGGCTGGATCAACGCAGGAACAAGTCCTGTTTAGGATGACCCTCCCAACGATCCTTAGCAAGGGCACACCCAATTCTTGAATACTGTTCCGTCATTTGGGATTCATCTTCCTTGACTACTATTTCAGTCCTTGAATCTGTTCAATATTTTGCCCTAAAACTGTTTTTAAAATCATGGTCCACAGACTACAATTTCCTTCTTTCCTCCCTAAAATTACTACTTTGGCTCAACGAAGGAGATCTGCTGAAATTATACAATTTTCAAGTTAAAAATCATCTTTCTCATTCAATCAATTCTCTACTTCAATCTCCTCCTCTTTCATCTTATTTTCCCCGTAATTATTCCCCATTCAATCTTATTCCAATTCATTGCAAGTCATCATCATAATTATTTTAATTCATTTTATCCAAACTCTAGAATAGTCTCCCTGTTTCTATTTACGCAGTTAGGAGGTTTTTTAGGGTTTAGGTTTCAAGTAGTAGCCAGGACCTATAGCCCAAGAGTAGGTGTGTTTATCACATTGGCATTGCTAAGTTGAAAGTGCGTCAAAAAATTATCTACCTGGCTTGCATCAGCTAGCTACGCCCCCATATGCCACTCCCTCAAGCCTCAAGAGCTTGTGAAATGCGTGATCGTCGTCTCCGGCGGTACATGTACCTACATCAGAGCCAGAGATGTAACCCCGAACGTCTCCTTCATTGTACAGTGGCACGTGTCCTAGTTATTTGCTATCTCGGCTTCATGGCTATGTTTTGGTCCATTGGCGTGCCCAAAGTACATGAAACAGAGAATGAAGAGAATGAAGCCCCTAGTAGGCCTGATGACAACTGCCAAATAGTAAGTTAGTTGCTACATTTACACGCATGCATATGTTACAAGTGATTCAAGGTATGTATTCTCATTGCTTGATTATAGATCAATAACATTGCTCCTAAGTCAACCACACAAAGTCCCTTGACATCAGTGAAGCATAATGCTTGCTGTGACAGTACGAGTGACTGTGATGTAGGCAATTGGATGGTCATACAGCGCAGGATTAATGGCTCTGTTGATTTCTATCTGGACTGGACTGACTATGTTAATGGGTTTGGTGACTTGGAGGGAGAATTTTGGTATGGACTGGAGAATATACACTGCCTCACCACACGAGAGGACGTGGAACTGAGGATTGAACTGGGGAACGGGACTGTGCCCTCTATCGTGTGGACCTACCAGCTGTTCAAAGTGGGCGGAGCTGACACTAACTACCGACTGACCATTGGTCAGGGCACAGGAGTGGGAGGAACATTTGATGCAATGGTGTATTCCAATGGAGCAGCATTTAGCACTCGGGATCATGATCAAGATACATGGAAAAAAGTTAACTGTGCCAAAGTGCATGGTGGAGCATGGTGGTATGCAGCATGTGCACATTTAAATTTGAACGGCAAATATGTATTTCACATTCCTGAAGACAACAGTGGATATTATCCTAGCATGGGTTCCAGAAGACTCTCTTGGTATGATGGCAGAGTTCATCAACACTACACTAAGGTCCAGATGAAGATACGTCTGATTAAGTAACTTAAAAACATACTAGGTTTATATATCAAAAGCCTACATGTAAGTTCATTATACGAAATATTTGGCTGTTGAAAATTATCTGCTATACAGTGATCAGTAAAGCATGATCATTTTAACATCATGAATGAATGTGATGTAGTGGATGGTCATATAGCATAGCTCTGTTGATTTGTAACTGCACTAGACTGACTAAAGTAATAAGTATTGCTGCCCAGCCTCGTTCCCTGACCTTTGATTGAAAATAATTGCTGCCCAATGTTAGCCTTTCTCTTCGTTTATATAATAGCTTAGAAAATACAAGCACAAGGTCAAACACATTCTACTGTACACATCATTAACAAAATAGTTACACAGATTAAACAAGAACGGTCCTGTCCAGCGCTAACTACATTACTATCTAGCACTAACTACATGCAGCGGCTAGTAATCAATACCAAATAATTGAAGCAAAGGTTCCTATATAAAGGCAAACATCAGCACAAGCAGAGAAATAAGCATTATCTGCATTATGGTCATGGCGTGCGGCATGCTGCTACCACTAGGCATTGAACTGTCACAATTAACCCATCCAGTACCATAGGCACTCTGGGTAACATCGGAATCGAGTGAAATTGGTATCATTACGTCGCTCTCTTCATCTCCGCAGTCTACTTTGACAGTTGTAGTGTAAGTAGCTCTTGCTGAAATATCACCTTCTTGCACTGAAACGTAACTGTTATCAGGACTAGCCACACTCACTACAACACCTGTCAAGAGTACGGAGAGGGGATTAGTGTAAGTCAGTGTGAGGGTGATGTTTGTTGAGTTAGGATCTCGAACGGCTTCCACACTTATCGGGTCGTATAATAGTCTAACACGTAAAGAATCGTGAAACACAAATTCACCTGAACTATTGTATTCGCCTACTGTGTAGAGCAAGATGCTAGAATTACGAAGATATGCTAAATAGCTCATTTCTGTTACATTGAGTTGCTTCACACCAGTGATACTATTCATAACTTCAAGGGATTCTCCCATGTAGTTCCTAAGTTCCACTCGAATGACAGTGTTTTCGGCAGAAACATTTCCACCTGTGATTGTTAGTACGAAGCTCTCACCAGCTCTAGGGCTTGGAGGTGTTATGTTAAGTCGCATTCCTCCATCTCTTTCACAGCCAATGTAAGGTGGAGGAAGAACTGGATTGTCGTCTTCAGAAGCTCTTTTACCCAAAGACTGGATGAAAGTTTATAACTATTTGTGATGAATTCCGCGTTTTTGTAGTCATATACATTACGATTCATTCCTGGTCTCTTTGTCACCACAGCAAGTCCAATACTTCCAGGTAGAATTCTGCCAGTTATTGGGCACTTCTGCACTGCATTCACTTCTGCCAAAATGAATAAAGTGTCATATTTTGCAGTCCTTCGATTTGCTTTTATGTTTGGGACATATGCTGGTCCAGATTGATATGGACTATTTGGTGTTAATGGTGATGGTTCTTGAGGAGTAGCATCTAGTGCATTCCAGTTGGCAGGTTGTCCTAAATCGGGACGTGCAAGCCATGCCTCACTCCAGACATGAAAGTTCCAAATACTCTCGTCATTTTGCTTTAAATTGTCATATTGTCTCAAAACTGCTTTACAATTATTTGTTAGACCTCGATCATGGTGGCTTCCATAGTTAGTGACTGTTCTGGCAGGAATGCCTGAAGCACGCAGCAGGGAAGCGAGAAGACCAGCAAACCCCCAGCACTATAACGCACTTTTGATCCAATTTTAGAGAGTGGGGAGGCTCCAGCCATACTGAGCTAGACTAGCTAGGTGACATGGTGATGTATATAGTCTTCTCTTCTACACTAGCTTGCTTCTAAAACTGCATTTTTGTGATTTAGCAAGGTGCTAGACCATTACAGTGTATATCACTGCTGAGCAGTAAGGATAATTGTAATAACCACTGCACTCATTGCTCATTATAATGAATTACATGCAATGATGAAAGCTACATACCATCTTCTACTACTATTTTGACTATTCTAAACGTCAAACAATCACTATCAAGAGTGTACTCAATGTAGGATTCTACTCTATGATGAGTCATGAATCTTTGTCTACCCCATCCTTCAATGGCTATTTCTCCTGATGTAACTCTGTCTGATATATGTTCTTGCACTGCTGCTCGGTCAAAGTTCACAATTACTTCTTTACAGCTCTCCGTTTTGCGATTTATTAACTGTACAGTTACTGCACCTTGAAACGGCCAATTCAAAGTACTGTCATTTTCTCCCCTCATGAGATTCACAAAAACAGACAGATGTGTGCCGGCACCTCTACCACATCCATTGGCAAACACTTTTAGACACATTTTGTATCCTCTCAGCCCACTATAAAATGGTGGACTAATCCAGTCACTTTTAGATATTCTATGAGATTTATAATCGGCCATAGTGAACTCGGTATAGCTTGGTAGAGGATGGGAACTGATGAGAATGTCTATATCAACAACACAATGGTAGTAGCAAGGTCATTATTGATAATAGTACATACCTCTTGTCTCCTCCTCCATATCTTTTACTTTAGCCACTGACTTCTCCAGCATATGAACTCTCTTCTCTATGTCTGCCATTTTAGTAAAATGTTCATCCTGCATGTACATGTAAGGTACATAACAGTGACATGGTACAAGTATGGTGTGATGACGAGTTTGTGCTTTTAACAAACCCTTTGGCATGTTACAACCATTGTTATGTCATAATAGTTTGCAGCCATGCTACAAAATATATAGCCTGGTCAGCATGAAAAGCAACCGAGGAGGATTTTTATTATTATGAATGTATGAGGTTTGAATGGAATTCCAAACCTTTATCATCTCTACTTCATCGGTCACAGTAGCCAACTCTTTTTTGTGTTGCTCCTTCAGTTTGCGAACTTTATTTTGATGACATTCCTTCTCAGTAGCAAGTTTTATGTCAAATTCTTGCTCAAGTCTGTTACTTTCAGTTTCAATTTTCTCTTCAATCTTTCTCATCTCACTTGCGTGTCGTTCTTCCATTGACCTCATCATACGTTCTAACTTTAAAACAGGTCGCTGTTGGCATTCATCATGTTGGTGTTTAGCCATCATTTTTC
The DNA here is from genome assembly GCA_964017065.1 of Haliclona indistincta. Lineage (NCBI taxonomy): Eukaryota > Metazoa > Porifera > Demospongiae > Haplosclerida > Chalinidae > Haliclona > Haliclona indistincta. The sequence continues at coordinate 10,657,482 of OZ024788.1, read as the reverse complement.
TAGGAAGGATAGCACCACATTGGTAGCTGCACTCCGCCATTGCCCATTCACACTCCTCTCTCTCGTGAGAATCTACACGGCGTAGCTCACCCACCCACTGACAACCATCCTCGTGTTTAGAGCAGTAGACCTTTAGATTTAGTACCTGTGATTAATATGAGTGACACCCTGACTCGTTGCAATCTGCAGTGGATCACACTACCTTACGCTGCTCTTTTCGGTCCAGCATCGTGTTGAACTCCTGCTTACACAGCGGGCACGGCTGACTAACAGCCTTCACTCGACCAATACACAGCTCACAAAACTTAGCACCGCAGCAGCTGACGAGGTGAGGGTCCCGGAACGGGAGGAGGCATATTGAACACGAGAGATCTTCACCAACACTATCCACAAACTCATTTTCGTATCCTCCGAGACTAACAGCAAATCCTTCAGCCATATACTCTGCAAAATCCAGCCCAGCCCTTAAAATTACGGACTTGCGCACAAACTCGTATACTCGTATAGGGCGTGGTTGGGGCGATGACTTTTATTTTCAAACACCATAGAATCACAAAGTCAATCAATCTAGCACTACTAGCTACTGGTAGCAGTTAAAGCTGGATGCTGTGCTGGCTGATTTAGTGCAGTCTTCTTTGTCACCTCCCAGGGAACTTGAGGGGGCAGCTTGCCACAGATGCGCCAACTTGATTTAGTCAATTTTCCCTTCTCAGGAGTGAGATATCGCTCAAACGCGACGTAGTCAATCACATTTCTCGGTTCATTGGGGTCACCTTGCACCAGCCGACCAGCATAGTCATGAACTGCCATGATCTAAAAAAATACACAAAATAATGCTTGTAATCAGTCATCTTTAAAAAACCAACACACACACAAAGGCTAAACACACCACGTTTACCCTGTATAAACAAAACAAAAGAAAACATTTATTCTGTGCAATAGACTACATTCAAGTTTGGGCTAGTCTCGTCCACAGACCACTCCCCTTCCGCTGTGCTTGGAAGAGGGTCTGGTAAAACGAAGGCAAATTCCTGGTTCCGTGACGTTTCATTCTCAGAATTGTAAAATACCAATCAGATTGCAGTATTGCAAAAAAATTCACATGACCTGCACGCGACCACCACTTGCATTGATCATGGCTTACCCATGCGAGTGCTATCATGGAATCGATATCGAAGAGCGCCGAACAGCTCGGATATTCGTGTTTGTCGGCTGAGCAGCAAGAAGCCGTGATCAATTTCGTAGCGGGGCGAAACATGTTATTTCTCTTCCCACAGGCACTGGGACGTCTCTTTGCTAACTAGTCCTACCAAGTATCTTCAACTTGCTTCGTAACAGTAAATCTAGCATAGTTATAGTGGTGTGTCTTTTGATGGAAGACCAGGTAGCTAGCCTGGTCCCCAGGCTCTGAGCCTGGGGATGAGGTTAACCAGGTAGCTAATTATTCTGCACATGATTTCGTGCGTGACAATTATGTCATTGAACCAGGAATTTGCCTTCGTTTTACAAGACCCTCTTCCAAGCACAGCGGAAGGGGAGTGGTCTGGGGATGAGACTAAGTTTGGGCACACCGTGATAGATTATACAGTATAGCAACGTATTCACCATCACAGGCAAGAAATGTCTGCATCTCATGATTTTGGTTAGATTAGTCAGATTATGCTCTTGCATAGCAGTCTAGCACCTTGCGCAAAGTTAGCTAATTCATTGAAACACTATTAAGGTATAGCTATGCTCAAGCTAGCAACAATCCTTGTACCCTAGCTACTATCTCTCACCTGTTTGGTGTGCATTCGAACTACAACTTGTCCAAATAAGTTGTCCTTGGAAAGGTAGGGAACAACACGAGCACTGACCACTCGAGGTCTGTCAATGGTCTCTATGAACTTCCACACCACATGCTTGTTCTTGAAGGCACTGTCAAGACTCTGTGAAAAGACAAACACTACTAAAATCAGAGAAAGTGGAAGACTGCAAAATGCGAATAAAGTAGTTGCTTGGTAGCCTTTACATTGCCCAACCTTACCAGAGAAGCATTCTCAGTTGTCAGCTTTCTGAGAGTTGTCTTGTCTTTCTTTCTACAAGAGAGAGAGGGAGGGAGGGAGGGAGGGAGGGAGGGAGGGAGGGAGGAAGGGAGGGAGAAGAGAGAGAGAGAGAGAGAGAGAGAGAGAGAGAGAGAGAGAGAGAGAGAGAGAGAGAGAGAAGAAAGCAAGTGAGTTGACCGTTCATTTTCTTTTACATGTCTTACAATGTGATTGCTTGGTTAACTGTTATGAAAGTATCTTGTGCCCATCGACCAAATTCTCTCGGTCTAAACGGATCCACTTTTCTTAGTTTTCTACGAATCATTGCACCGCTGAAAATAAGAAATGGATTACAACACGAGATTTTCTGTGCCCTAAAATTAATGTCTCACCCGTAAATTGTCTGCAAGAACGATTTAAACGCTTTCCATCTTTGCTGTCTTCCCTAGTCAAAATTTATCTGATTATCAATGTCAAATTTTGTCACTTTACTTACTGCTTTTGAGTAAATTGGAGCTTTGGCAAACTTTTCCAATGGCACGTCAGAAACTATCAACTCGCCTGAGCACAGATAGTGACGTCATCAACAAGCATGTGACCAGAGTAATATACTACGCACCTGCGCTTGAGACAGTGTAGGGATAAATAAGCTCCCGTTCTCTTCTCTCGCGGCTCATTAGAGGAATTTTCTGTGATTTGAATGCATTGGCGTTGGCTAACTTCTTCTTGAGATGCAGATATGGATCCCGCGTGATGGCGCCAAATTTCGTTTTACCGCGAGCGGGAACACGAACAACAGCAGCGGGTAGACATCTGCACTCGAGAATACCGGGACGCTGAGAAAGATGAGCGGTTCTGAGCAGACTGGCGAGCGACATGGTCACACAACAACACGTGGATAGTGTTCAATTTTTATTTTTGATGACCACGCCTATTTACAGTTAATTAGATTCGTTATTTCCGGCATCATTAGGAGGTAGCTAGATAGGTTGGAAGTGACATTGTTTAAGCTAGTGCTGAGTGCTGCCTGGTGAGTTGTGAGTTAGTCTATAGGTCAAACTTTATCCTCGAATTTCTCTTTAGCCAGCGCTGCTGTTTACAGTTTTTGAAGCGGAAAGAACTGCGTTTTTGATTCAAGTTCTCAACCACGCCTTTCTTTGACTGAACGGTTTTCTCGGTGAGGAGCTGTCGAGATGGCGTCTGTAGCAGTCAAATCTGACGATATGACATCCTTGAACAAGCAGAAGCAGGTGAATGATGTCATGAAGCGACTGCTTTTTGATGACATGGACAAAGATGGCAGTTACTTTTCGTACTTTTTTCTTGAGAAGATCTTTGGTGGGACCCGAAAGTGTCGTTTCTGTGGTGCCTTTGGTTCTGGAAAGGTTTCTCGTAACGAGAAGAAGCTTGAACTGTATGTGACTGAATCCACTATTGTAGGGAAGCAAGAGGTCGAGTGTGTTCGATGTGGAAAATTTGATGTGATCACATCATGTGACGATCCAGCTGACGTCCCTTCAGACGAGCGGCTTCGAATACAAGGAATGGAGGTGCGGTACTACTGCAAGAAGGTCACCCACTTTGAGGTTCTTCATGACCTGATGGAGCTGCTTCATATTGCTGCTATTGAAGAACCAGCCAAGCGCAAAGAGAAGCACATAGAGGTATCTGGCTTCATGATGCAGAAGGCTAAACGTGTCTGTGAAGAATGGTGCAAGTCCGAGTACAAGGAGCTCCGATACAAGAAGTTCTTGCGTCTCCATGAAGAGACGTTGATTAATCCCGATCACATCTCATCACACCATCCTGACACGTCGGAGGAGTACAAGGAGATGTACCAGATGATGGCGATGAGTTTCAGAGACAATCGTGCAAAAGTAGCTAGCCTTCTTGAGCTCATGAAAGAGTCGCTGATAGACAACCCCACTCGGCCTTCCTTCATGTTGTGGCTGGGGATGGCTATGCGCCATGTTGATCAATACAATGAGTTCCATCGCTTGTACGATCATCGTAGCTTCATGCGTGCCGAGTCTTCCATTTACGCTGTTCTGAAAGAGCGTTACCTCTCGCTCAACGTCCCTGTGGGCATAAAGAAGATACCAGTAGTTTTTCTCTTGTTTGAGCTTCCCCGGTTCTTCCATTATTGCGATTTCATCACTCTTCGCATGGGAAAGAAAAAGCCTCAAGCATTCCTCACAGACGATGAAAGAATCAAGCTTGCAAAAATTGATAAAGACCTGAAAAGGACTCGCCCCACTCTCCCGCCCAGGAATATACCCCGCCGTAACATGCATCATTGTGAGAAGAGTTTGTCATACTTTCAAGAACCGAGTGAATACGATCTTGCCGTCCGTGCTCACGAAATGGAGAAGACAGGGCCTGGCTGCAACGTTGCACCTAGAGTAGTCACTGGTAGAGAATTCCGCAGCTCCTTGGTAAAGCATCTGTCTAGTCATCATGGCCATGAAGTCCCTGCTTCTAAAGACCCTCCCTGGAAAGATGGTCAAAAGGTTGTTCTCAAGATAGAGACAGTTGGTTACAGTGAGTACGATCTGACAAAAATCATGAGAAAGCTCAAGATCTCGGCTGATGTTGACTTGGATGATCTTCGCTTCCCCCACAACAAGCCGCTGAATTTGTCCTCAGACAAGACAGTTGCTATTCGAAAAAAGCAATCACGTGTCGATCGTGACGGACTGTACACTTTTGATCCAACCCTCGCTATAAAGCAGTCACCGTACGACTCGGCAATGGCTACTATCAGCGGCAAGATACCACTTGAAGAGGAAGAGAGTGACTTTGTACTGCGTGAGTCTATCCCAATACCTGATACCCTCCCCGAGTCGGTTGACCCGAAAGTTCTTGCCGCAATCCCCAGCGACGATGAAGAGAGTGACGACGAAAGTGAATTCGATGAAGAAGAACTGCACACTTGCCGAGTCATCTCGAAAATTGTCAAAGCGAAATTTGATGAGAAAAATTCCATGTTCCTCCCCACGGCTGAATCGGCCGGCACCGCAGGCTGTATCACAAATAATGTTGAGCCCGGCAATCAAGAGCAATATCTGAACTACCTCGATCAATGTTTCATAGTGGAAAGAGAAGGGCTCAAAGAGGACGACTTTGACGACATGCCCGGAGATATCTTTGACCCGAGTAGAGACTCGGAGATAGCGGTCGAGATCCCGGTGGGCGGTCCCAAGGGAGAGTTCTCTGTGACTCCCATGCTGTTTGCGATGGACCAGCACGGCGTCACTATCCCCATTATGCCTGTGATTGCTGAGGGCAAGCACAAGAAACCAGAGGACATCCCGACCACTACAGCGTGCATGAAAATCATCAGTGCGCTGTTCGGTCTCCCTCTTGGTCAAGTCACAGAAAAACAGAAGGACATCTTTCACAACTACATCGAGATCGGAATGGTCGCCATACGAGACCCGGCTCTCTTCAACACCATGAATCTAGGAGCTATCAAGGGTTTGCACACAAAGGACAAGTGCGTCGTCATTCGTTGCAGCATGGCAGACATTTTGAGAGAGGCAGCACACGAGGAAAAGAAGCAGAGAAAGTTCTTGAGAGAGTTAAAGAAACGTGACGGAAAACCACCACCTTCAGTGAGCGACTCTGAGCTAAAGAAACTAGAGGAAGTTGAGAAGATCAAAGTAGAAGGAAAAGACATGCCTCTTCCCATAGGTAAGTAATGCAGTACTGAAGTCCCATACAAATTTTGACATGTGCTACAGCATAGACATGGTCTCAGCGATACCCTAGATACTGTCAAACATAATAGTTTTAGCAAACCAGTAGGTAAAAAAAGAAAACGTTTTTGTGCTTTTACATGACTTAAAAGTGTGTACCACTTGTGGTCAAAACATTTTGATTGGTTATGAATTCGGTTAAAATTTGTCACATTTGCGTTGTCGAGGATACGCAAAATAGACAGCTGCAGCTGTAAATTTCTCATATTTTTTCTTCTTTGCAGTTGAAGTTACCGATGTGACAGATGAACCACACCCCTCATCAGCTACCAATCTTGATACCAACGCACCAATCAAGCCAGCAACAGATCCTGACAAGCCAGATGAACCAAAGGTCACTACCAATGAACCAAAGGTCACCACCGATGAACCAAAGGTCACTACCGATGAACCAAAGGTCACTACCGATGAACCAAAGGTCACTACCGATGAGCCAAAGGTCACCACTGGTGAACTGCCAACTAACAAGGAAGAGAGTGTTGTGCCAAACCAAGCATCTGATCCAGTAGACAAGGTGGAACATAAACAAGGTAAGAAAGGTCTATAAATCTAATTTTAGTATTGGCTTCAATATTTTTTATCAAGCTAAAAATTTAGTGCATATGTGTATTTATGGCCTGACTCACAAAAATGTTAACATTGTCTAACACTATGTCACTGTGTTGTTCAAGTATGTTTTGATTGTCAGATGGTTGTGTGTGCTTGTGTACATGATCTGTTGTCATTCTTATGTCTTTAGTTGATGTTGCTGTTGCTGGAGAGGAAGAGGATGGTGATGATGCACTGGGCCCTGCTGATCCAGAGATGAGGAGAAAAAGACGCAAGAATAAGCGAAAGAGGAACGGCGATGAAGTTGAAGAAAGTTTGCCCAAGCCCACTATCACTGCTGAAGGAGATGATAAAGAAAACTTAAGCAACGAGTCACCGAAGCCAGACCTCTCTGACCCCCCTAAGGCAGCCATTGCGTCCCCTCAGCCTGCTTCGTCTACGCTAACCACTAATGTCGACGATACCAAATCTGTCACTTCAGAAGGAGAGCGTCGTACGAGAGCCCGTGACAAGTTCCGTACTTGCGAGAGTTGCGGAGTGTCGATTAAGCGTATTCACGTCTGTTCGAGGTGCCGTAAAGTCGCCTACTGCAACAGACAGTGTCAACAGAACCACTGGAAGCAGCACAAGAAAATGTGTTCAACACCGACGGCCAACAAGAAAAAGATGGAAGTTGAAGAAGAATGCACTGGATGAATGATACCATACATACAATCCTCGGTGTTGTGTTCTTGTCGTAATTTTACGCATTGTACGTAGTCAACCTGTTTTATTACATTTTTATACAGTCCATGGTCAATTTTGATGAGCTGTAGATACAGTCGTGACTGCACTATATAATTTGTTTTAGAAATAATTAAGCTTCAAAAGAATTTCAGTCATTTTCTCTGGCGCCTAAAGAGCAAGTAAACATGCATAGCTCAATACTTCATACAGTACGCACATGCTATCATCAGCTTGTTTTGTTATTGAAAGTGCAAACTTCACTCATTTGAGAACTCACCATGCGAGCGTCTACAACATGCACCGACTCTGCCGTAATATTCTCTTGCTACTGTGACACACGCTACCCAGTACAGAGGCATTTGATCGAATTACTCTGCTCTAGATAAACACAAAAAGAGCATTAGTTATTTTCCCAAGTATGCGTTACACTGACTAAGTATATACCTCATCGTGCATTCTTACAATTGCAGCTAATGTTTATTATTCCAGTCATCATAAAAATCAGTCTGTAGTCAAAGAGCAAATTCCTATAATGGCTGCACTACCAGTCTTGTTGCTGTTGTTGGCGGCACCTCTCACTGGTTTCATGTCCACTGATGTCTACTACGTCACAGTTGATGATGAGCTGCCATGTCCTCCACACCAGATATGTCACAACCTCTCCTACTATATCTCCCAACCTGGGCAGTACTTTATCTCTAACACAACCATTATCTTCTTGGAAGGTCTGCACAGCTTTGACAGAGAGCCTGGGAATCCTGTATATGTCAGCAATGTACGCAACCTGACTCTGAAGGGACAAGGTCAATGGCCGGTAGCAGGAGCTGAGGAGACTGTGATGCAGTCTACTGTCATTATCAACTGCACCAGAGGGAGAGGAGGGTTCTACTTTGATACCTCGATCATAACATCACCATTGAAGGTCTTACTGTAGTCAACTGTGGAGAAATAAATAGCACTTCTTCGGTATTTCGCTTTTCCGCAGCTCAGAATATACTTTTTGTCAAGAATTCAATACAACACATGACAGGATATGGACTATTTGTTCATAACTGTGACAATGTTATAATCACCAACTGCTCCTACTATCATTCAGCATTGTGTAACATCAGTGACATGTCAGAAAATCGTCACGGCGGTGGAGTAGGCATAATGTACGAAGGGACAACTCATGCAAGCTACACACTAGAGCTATCACACTCCAACATGACCAAGTGTTGCAACAATGGCCCCGATGGAGGAGGAGGTATTTATTTGCGATCACACGAGAGATTTCGTTCAGCAACAGTAACCTTTACTCATTTGATATTATCACATAATAGGGCGACTCATGGAGGAGGATTGTCAGCTGTACCATTTGGTACTCATAATCTTGCATTTCTCATCACCAATTGCCGATTTTTTAACGGAACTGCTACATCTTATGGAGGCGGAATATTCGTAAATGTAGGCTCCCAATCAAACATCACCATTCAAAGTACTGCCTTAGTGGACAATTACTCGCCAGATTATGCTGAAGTAGGTGTTGGATGTCCTAGTTCACCACAATGGCCGCATATCGTGCTGTCTATACTTGATTCGACTGTGATACACACAGAAACACAAGCACACTCCTACTACGGAGTGATGATTTCTGAGTGCACTCATGTATTACTGAGAAACACCAGAACGAGATTTACTAATCTATATTCAGCAGGCTTCTACAAAATAGGTAATACTCCAAATTCATGGCTCACACTGGACAACTGTCAGTTTGAGAACTGTAACAATGTTCCTTCGATTCTTTACTTGAAACCATCGATCACCTCAATCATAAACTGTACGTTCTCAAACAACACTGCAGGTGACTCTGTGATTACAATCGGTAACGATGTTACAATCACAAATTCCTCCATATCAAACAATAGTATGACTGGTATCACCATTATTGCATCTGGAGTGAAATTTGTTGGTCAAAATGTTATTCAGAACAACAGAAACACAGAGGGAGCTGGTATTGTGCTAACAATGTCCGGATACATTGAAATCAAGGGTGAACTGTACTTGTACGACAACACTGCTGATAAACATGGCGGAGCAATTCTTGCTATGCAGCCATTGATAGCCACAGTGAGGCCAGCTTGCACTATATTTTTCGTTGGCAATTTCAGCTTTATGGTGTTCTCAGGGAACAAAGCAGGAGAGGGAGGGAGTGACATATATGGAGCTACTTTGATGGGTTGTTTTACCATATCCAAATCCAAATTTAATTAAAATGTTCCAGATTTGCAAATACCACACATAGGACACCCCAATGAAACTTCATGGTACTTTGACACTCCTCTCATGAAGCACTTTCATTTCAGTAACACTGACAGACTCTCCTCAATGTCCTCTGACCCCATCATGGTCTGCTTCTGTAATACCACCACCAACTTACCAGACTGCTCTGATAGGACCCATCACATACAAACATATCCAGGACTAGAGATCAACACATCAATAGCAACAGTAGGATACTATGGTGGTACAAGTCCTGGTGATGTGCAGGTCACTGCTCAACATGCAACACTAGTTCGATACTATGGACAAAATCAGACAACTAATTGCTTCCAGCTCCACATTCTTTTACAGAAGACCTTCTCAACAACAGCACTGGTTGATATCAAAGCGAGTGGTGGGAAAAATGACTGGGTTCTGTTTATTGGAGTGGAAATTGTAGAATGTCCTATCGGTTTCACTCAGATCTCAGAACAGTGTCGTTGTGACCAATTCTTGGCTGATCATTATGTCCAATGTAATGTCTCGCTTACACCATTCAAGTTCTTAAGATCAGGCAATGGTTGGTTTGGCTACATCAACAAATCAGAGTGTATAACTGGTACTACTAGTTGTCCTTTTGACTACTGCAACCGATCAAATGTCTCATTTGACATCATGGCACCTGATCGTCAGTGTTTAGGCAACAGAAGAGGTATAGTCTGTGGACAATGCCAGTCTCACCTTAGTATCATGCTGGGATCCAACCACTGTGGTACTTGCTCTAACTGGTATCTTTTCTTATTACCAGTGTTTGCCCTCGCTGGTATAGTGTTGGTGGCTGTGTTGATGTTCCTCAACTTGAGTGTCTCTGTTGGAACTATCAATGGACTACTGTTTTATGCTAATATGATAAAACTGAACGAATCATTTTTCTTTCCAAGTGGTATCATTCCAGTAGTGAGCCAGTTTATCTCATGGCTTAATCTTGACCTGGGTATTGAAGTATGCCTATTTAATGGACTGGATGGCTTCTGGAATACTTGGCTACAATTTGTCTTTCCTGTTTACTTGTTTTTGCTTATGGGTGGTATTATTGTGGGCTGTCGCTACTCAGTGTGGCTTTGCAGGTTGTGTGGCTTTGCAGGTTGTGTGGCTCTCATGCTGTCCCAGCACTAGCTACACTGTTTCTCATGTCCTATACTAAAATCCTACTCACAGTCACTAATGCTCTTTCCATGTCTCGACTGCCATGCAATGACAGTATACTGACAGTGTGGAGTGTAGATGGGAACATTGATTATGGCAGTGGTAAACACCTTATTCTGGTAGTCGTCTCCTGTGGTATCCTGGTCGTTGGACTGGGTTATCCTGTTTTAGTGTTGTGTGCTCCTCTGTTAGAGAGATACAGTCACAAGTGTATCCCACAGCGCAGATGGAATCCTGTGACAAAGTTCAAGCCACTGTTGGATGCCTATGGAGGACCTTACAAAGACAAGTATCGATTCTGGACAGGTGTGACTCTAATGGTGCGACTGATTGTCACTGTGATGTTCTCCTTCACTTCAGGAGGATTTGCTGTCATCAATGCTTACATCATCACTACCATTGTAGTGGGTATTCTCACATTTTGTTTTTTTGTGAAAGGTGTGTATAAAAAGATTTATCTGAGCGTACTTGAGACTTTCCACCTTCTCAACATATTTCTCTTGAGCACCATACGTCTGGCTATTGCTTCACTTGGATTCAATGACTATCAAGCAATAACCATTGCCTCTGTTAGTATGTCTTTCTTTGTTTGTCTTGGTACCATAGCATTGCACTTGTGGTGGAACTTTGATCTTCAGATGATTAAAAGAAAAATATGGTCTGAAGATCGAGGAGATTATACAGCTGTGTCTCAGGTGGTAATGGATGAAGATGAAGAAGACAGACCTCCTCCAGGATCCCCATCATCAATAGTATATGGCTCACGTAGAGGAGAGCATCGATTTTTACTTGAATTTCCTCGTAAAGGTGAAGAGACTTCCACTCCAGTGCTGTTAGCAAGAGAGCCACTACTGTTTGAACATTGAGTTCTCAATTACTTTAGCATACAACATAGTAATGACTTCATAACTCAAGAAATTACACATGCATATGTCCTTGTGCTTGCATTATTTTAGATAATTCCATAACACACCATTGTTCATGCTTTTTCTTGTACTTGTAGATGCAAATGTAGAATGTAGAAAAAATTTGTAGACATTCAGTCACTTTGCTGTTACAGTATACAATTCTCAAGCAGCTGCTATTAAGGAGGTGAAATACTTGTGTTGTTGCTACACCTCCCATTGTTTCAGCTTACATACATGTGCAAACCACTCACTGATGGTACTGTGATGCTGGCTGCCTGCAAGTATACCCGGAGTATTTTTTTGTCAAGAATTACAACAAAGGCAATAGAGGCAATATCTCAGCAGTGGAGGAGTATCAATGCAGTTGTATTAATGTGGGGTGTATGAATCAAAATCTGACCAAAATAGTGATATAACAAGGCAAAAATGCACTGAATGGTGATTGTTAAAAGCTACTATTCCTATCATGTAGTCAAAATGCTACTGACCACAGTTTTAGACTCTTCAAATTGTGCCAAGTAGAGGATCCTTGTACGTAAGTGAGACATTGCACTAGACACATGATTATGATTAGATCACAGCAACACTGTTCTGAGATCTGATAGTAGGACATTCGACCAATCCAACAGAAACACCCACTGTAGTCCACCATTCACTCTGATAGCAAGCAGTACTGTTGTTGAGGATGTATTCCGCAGGAGAATGTGAAGCTGGAAACAATTAGTGGTCACTGACCAGCACACCAACATGACTTGTACGTACCACCATAGTATCTTGCTTTTAATTGCTATTGTTGTGTTGATCACTATAGTCCTGGGTAAGTTCATATGTGATGGGTCCTATCAGAGCAGTCTGGTAATTAAGTTGGTGTTACAATGATGAGGCCAGAAGAAATCAAAGAGAGTCTGTCAGACTTACTATAAAAAAGATGTCTGTTTATGCAGGAATATTGAGGATAATCTACATAAGGTAGGTATACAAACTAGCTTGTAAGGGGCGACACAATGCATCACTGATTCATTGTTGACAAAGACTAGAAGCGGTGCATGTGCATGTGCATGTAATTTTTACGCTGTGGCTCCGGTCCCGGCAACGGGATCGACCTTTCCATGGTTGCAGTCCCGGCAACGGGATTTTAATAGCAAATGGGTCGATCCCGGCAACGGGTATATCACTATAAAGCCTAGTTCCAATGTCAAGTTGGCAACGGGTCTCTGTGGCTCAATGGGTAGGTGTTGTGCATAGCAGTATGGCGTGCTAGGGTTCGATCCCTGGTACATTCTACTTTTTTTGGTTCTTTTTTTTTTCACTAAAAAAACTGTCAGGCAGAGGCTAGGTTTGCGCTGTTAGCTCCGTAGGACGACCCTCCCGACGATCCTTAGTTAGTTAGGAAGACACTCCCGACGATCCTTAGTTAGGAAGACCCTCCCGACGATCCTTAGTTAGGAAGACCCTCCCGACGATCCTTAGTTAGGAAGACCCTCCCGACGATCCTTAGTTAGTTAGGAAGACCCTCCTGGCTTTTCGCAGTTAGGCGAAGTGTTTTAAGGTCTTGGGTTTAGGATTTAGTTTTGTTATAATTTTGTTATAATCCCGTTGCCGGGACTGCAACCATGGAAAGGTCGATCCCGTTGCCGGGATCGACCCAATTGCCATTAAAATCCCGTTGCCGGGACTGCAACTATAGAAAGGTCGATCCCGTTGCCGGGACCGGAGACACAGCGTAATTTTTAATGATGATACCAATGGCTGTATAACAAGAATAATGCGCCTGTTCGCCTTATATCAGCAGTGTTGTCGTACTAGGACAGCTCTTAAAATAGTTTATTGTGCATGAGTAAGTAAAGCAACAACTGAATCTACTGCTTACACTGAGGCATGGTTACTGAGTAAAATCTGCATGATGGCATTCAAGAATTGACTCATCAGATCATACGGTGCAAGCGCGTGCGTTGCGTCATCAGTTCCAAGTTCGTTTCTATTAAAGCTTTCATGCGCTCCTTAGCTGTGTTTCTTGGGAAGTGAACTATGGGGGGTTACTACGAGACGACTGTTCTATATTTGCGTCGCCACAAGGCGACTATTTTTGTAATTCTGAATGTGCTTTTTGCAGTAATATCTGTGGTTGGGCAAGTCGGACAAAACGTATCTCTTCCATTGTGGATAGGAACAGCTACTGGTAATCCAAACTGCACTAATGCTAGCAATGGTGAAAACAGCAGTAACACTACTGGCGCCAGTATGGATCCCTATTTCGTTCTAAGCTCTGCATCTTTTTCTTTCGTCATCATTTTTGGCGTAGCAACGTTGGTGTCTGCTGCATTTGGAAAAGTTACCAAGGAGGATCTAGTCTTTCCCCAGTGGCAATTATTATTGGTTGGCGTGGCGGACGCACTCAACGGAGTGCTGGTAGTTTTTGCTGCTCCAGCAGCTCGCACTGCACCATTCTTGCAGTCTATCCTGGTCAACATTATGATTCCACTCACAATCGTGCTCAGGTAAGTACTGCACAGGTTAGTATATTACTACATGCACTGGTGAATGCAGGTTAGCGATTCTTAGGAAGAAGCCAACTTGGTTGAAGTTGATCTCGGCAGGCCTGGTGTTGTTGGGAGTGGCTGTCTCTATCATACCTGTAGTCACCGGAATGGATCATGAGAGTGAAAAAGGAAAGGACCAGTGGGCTAGCCAACCAACAGCTTCTCGTATTCTGTGGCCACTTTGCTTTATGCTTGGATTAGTAAGTTGATTTTGCATGGAAGTTTCAAATTATGTGTCTGTTGTAGTTTCCAGCTGCACTTATGAACGTAATCGAGGAGCTGAGTCTCAAGGACTCAAGAAAAGTGAATTTGTTCTATTTCCTGTTTTGGAGCTCACTCTATCAGCTGTTGACAGTGGCTGTACTGTTTTGGGTTGATATTGTTCCAGAATTTGGATATGCAAATGGAATCCAAGAATTTGGAAGAAAGTCAGCACATGTCTAGCATAATTCACTGAATATCTTTATCCTCTCATTTCTTGTACATGTAGCTATTGGTTTGCTATACAGTGCTTCTTTTGGACAGGCTGGATGTGATTATCGAGCTGGTCTGAGAGGAAGTGTGTTTATTGCAATGTATGTTGTGTCTTACATTGGTAGTGGACTAATGCTCCGGTACACTGAAGGAGCTACTTATCTTGCTATTGTACAGGTATTATTTCAACTATAAAATCTTACCCAACAGTATTCCTTCTTTTAGACTCTAGTGACTCCGCTGGGCACTGTGTTTTGGAGTCTGTTTCAAACCTATGACTGTGGAGGGTTTGCATTTGAGCCCCATGCTAACTATCTGACGTACTTCAGCATTGGAGGAATGCTTCTAATAGTTCCAGCAATTCTCCTATACAACATGGGGTAAGCTCTACGTAGTAAGTTTGGCTACTATAATGATTACACTGCTGGTGTAACAATAGTAAGTTCTGTTGTCACATGATTGTAATAAACAATTTTAAGCGTATTTCATCATTCTGTGCACGCTCACGGCACATGCTGTCTATGATGTTATCTTTGCACAGATCAATTGAAAAGTTGAAAAACAAAGTCTTGTGCCGGTAATATCACAGCATAGTATTAGCTGGGCTTAATAACTGAATTATATTCCTCACTTTTTAGACAAAGCCTTGAGTACAGTGATCAAGATGGAGAGAAGGATCCTCTACTCAGGACAAATTAAAAACTCTGAAACTGCGGTCAGTAGAGACCAACGGACAGCTTTTTTGACTACATGATAGGAATAGTAGCTAGCTATTGTAGATTCAGTGCATTTTTTTCTTGTTAAATCACTGTTTTGGTCAGATTTTGATTCATATACCTCTATTACCCCACATTGATATACCTCTATTACCCCAAATTGATACACCTCTATTATCCTGCATATTAATTCATGAACACCCGCATTAATACTCCTCCACTGAGAGATATTGCCTCCATAGACCATTTCAGATGAGAGCGGTTATGTGAAGGGATACATCTATTGTGGATTGATTGCACACGTCTGCACACCACTGGCACGTATCTACGATTGCTACTATAGTTCCAGTTCCTTATAAATAGTTCTAGCAATTCTCCTATTCTACATGCATGGGGTAAGCTCTATGCAAGTAGCTATTTTGGCTACTATAACGATTACACTGCTGGTGTAACAATAGCAATAGTAAGTTCTGTTATCACACGATGGTAAAAAAGAATTTTTATGCGTATTTCATAATTCTGCGCATGCTCAAGGCACATGCTGTCTATGACGTTATCTTTACACATGTCAATTGAAAAACATTAATTTATCACCAAAGTCTTGTGCCAGTAATATCACAGCATAGTAGGCTGTGATAATTATTCTGAATTATTATAATAATATTTATTTATTATATTATATTAATTTATTTATTTATTGAATTATATTTATTCCTCACTTTAGACAAAGTCTTGAGTACAGTATTCAAGATGGAGAGAAAAAGCACCATTCAAGTTCTTGGCTGTGTGATTTGCAGGCTTGCATAGACAAGAACTTGAATGGTGAACATGTTCTTGGCTTGTGCAAGCAGCTGCTGCACAGGATGCATGGTCTTTTAGCTAGTCAATCGTGTTACCATTCCAGGCTATTCTACCATCCCAGATTTTATTTTCAATCCTTTCAATTTTTTGTTTGTGTCCTTTTTTCCCTTCAGTGAATTTTGGTGCAGCTCAAGATGCATGAGCTGAGTATTGGCTTCATTTTCACACTGTCGTTGATGTTTTTTCTTTTAGTGCCCATCATCAATAGTGTATGGCTCATGTAGAGGAGAGCTTCTTTAACTTCACAGTCTGTAGGTACTACTGAGAGACAGTCCCTCAGATAAAACCCTTATAATGCACGTACATGTTATTTGACTTGTCATCATTATTATTAAAAAATACTTTTGCATTGATAACAGTAAGCTATGTTACAGTGCTGCATGTCAACACGATAAGTGGTTACTTGAATTCTGCTTTATATGATTTCATTTCTTGATGTGTTCTTTAACTAAACAAAAGATTGTGTACATCACAAAATTCACTGTTTTAAGTTTTAAGTGTTTTATGTGAACTGTTGTCTCATTTCAGTACTTAACAATAATAATTTTTATGCTTATCTAATAATAAATAATAATTATTTTTGGTGTTTCAGCTAGGTATGGGTGTCACAGATGTCGGTAAAAATTTGTACTTTGCAAAATAATATTTTTCATGCATGAATTCTATGTTTAGGATCAGAGGTACCATGACAGTTCACGGCACAATCAAACTGCACACATGCAATTACCATTGGCCGGTGCACACATTTTTACCTTTTGAATAAAGGACTTCTTTTTGTCAGCTTTCTTACCAACCTCCTTCTCACCTAAAATAAATCATAAATTTCTGGGTAGAAAAGTCAACCGACATGTCCTGACCATATTTGGCTAGTTCTTTGATTGACGATATCATTTCTAATAACTGCTCCTCACTTCTTGCTATTGCACTTGGTCCAGTGCACTTCTCATCTTGATTCACTGCTATCCTATGAATATTCTCTGGAGAACAGCTTTCTGAAGGTTTGCTCCTGTAAAAATGCAGCTTGGTACCACCAGTGTATAATGAATAATTTATTATTATAGATAGAGTTATGAATTACTTCTTCATGACTACATGTACTAATGTTCTGCAGCTCGGTCTTTCACTCAGTGCCAGCAATCATAGATTTGGTGCAGTAAGTTTGTGTCAAAAATACAATATATTTCCGTGCAGGCACCTGATCATGAGCGTCATGATGCTACCAGCAGAGATCATGCATCTCCACGTATATACCAGTATCGCTGGAATACCATTAATATCTGCACGACTGACGACTCTGCATTAATTCTGATCTTAATTATAATTTTGTCTTTTTTTCGATCTTTGCCTCGTGAAGATGGTGAAAGTAAAAAAATTGATCATGCATGGGCTATCAAAATTAATACTGAGTACTATTTTAAAGGCACACAAAGTCACCCACTGATAAGTGTTGCTGCTGTTGCATGACTTTCCACTTACTTTTTCCGCACACTCTCTTTTTTCTGTGGAAGCTGAGTCACTTGTTTGCTGTCCTGCACGTCTGTCGTTGGCGTTGATAGTTTTGCATCTTCCACATCACCGGGAACGCCCTCAGAACTGAGTCTTTTGCGTGACTTCACTCTCGTTGCGATGTTTTCCTCGCGGTTTTCTTTCTCGCCAGGTAGACGAGTACTACTTACATCATAGCGTTGGGAATGAGCCATTGGAATATATATTATAAAGGCTAGTAGTGACTCTGATAGTGTAGTAGATTTCTTTCTGCAGTACTAATGCTGAAACCTTATGCGCAGTAGCGGCCCAGATGTGCACGTGCACGGGGCGGGGATGGGCGAGTTCGCACCACCGCCACCGTACCACGAGACACGAGTTGATAAAAATATGGCCGAGGTGAAGGACGTGACGATGAAAGAGGTACCCGAGGAGGGAAAAGATGGTAAAGGTGACGAGGACGCGGATCAGCAGCCCAAAACAAAGAAGGACAAAGACGTTCTCACAGTAGAAGGTTCGTAAAAGACATTTTTCACGGCCCTGACTACAACGCTGCTGATTTATTTTGTAGATATTCGCGAACAGATACGGTTGATCGAGCGAGGACTGGTACAGAAAGAGACGCGGTACATACACCGCTGCGTGCGCTCGCTACTGAAGCTGAGAAAACAGCTGAACGACAATGTGTTATGGCGGATCGTCAACTCGTTCTATCACTCAGGTAAGGAACGGTGTGCGGGTTGTCTAGGCTTGACTTGTGGTGTTTTTCTCAGGCCCTCTCAGAGAATCGCTCGTTCAATTCATTGAAGAGGTATGAAGTTGAACTTTAAATATGTACAGCATACATGTAAATTACCAGTGAGTATGTTCTATTGAACACATACCGTATGCGCGTATTGTGTAAGAGATGTCTGTTTTGTAGCTAGATCCAGTTTTAAAATAAATCATTAATATCCCATTTATCAAGGCCTTACGGTATAGCATCAAGATTTATATTCGTAGTTTGTTTATGAACCGTCAGGAAAGCAATGTGCAACTTTTTCTACCATGTTGACAACTGTCTGGTTGCCCCCAGCTCTGTCTAATCTGTTGTGCTGTAATTGTGTAATCATTTTTCCTGTTAACGATACGATAGCTTCAAGATAGCAGAATTTGTCTAGAGAAGAGTCGAGTTTCTCACCTAGTTGTGAGTTTTGATAAACAGACCATTTTTCGCCTACTAGCATAAAATGAGCTGTACCTTTCGTGAGACCAGCTTTCGTCAGCGCCTTCTCAAACATCTCTTTACTCGCTCAGCATTGTTGCTAATGACACCTATCAAGAATTCCAAATAAACACATTTTACTGCATAGTTGTGAAATGGAAGGTGTCAACTAAAATCACACCTTCACATGTTTGTGCTTAATATTTGTAGAATTCTGAGGTGCTATGTTTAAATTTGTTCATCTCTCTTCCTCTCTCTCCTTCCCTCTCTCTCTCTCTCTCTCCCTCTCTCTCTCTCTCTCTCTCTCTCTCTCTCTCTCTCTCTCTCTCTCTCCCCTCCCTCCTCCCTCTCTCTCTTCCCTCCCTCTTCCCTCTCTCTCTTCCCTCCCTCTCAGCCAATGGAGACAGAGGGAGCGTCTAAGCCCCAGTCATCCAGAGCGCGCAGCAGTCGTTTCACCTCTTCCTCTCTCATTCCTGAAGTAGACGTGTTCATCCATCTTCTTGTTCTTCTTAAACTACTCGACAACTCTGATCTTGAAAGGGTCTGTATTACATACATTACATTGTGTCAGTAGTATATGTAAAGGGAATAAGCTTATCTTTCTTGATTTTTACTGACATTTTTGTACCCAGTATGTGTATACTGTTAGCTTTGTGGTGCATGTAAGTCATAACTGTGTTTGTGAGTGATGGAATGACTGCTCTTTTTAAGAGTCGCAATCCTTCAGACTTTCCCGTAAATACAATTTCAGTAAGTTTGGTTGTACAGCAAACTTGACTCTCAGTTTTACTACAAGGACTGTTAATTTGTGGTTGGCACCACACCTCTCCCTGTACTAGCATGTACAGGGAGAGGTGTGGTGTTGACCACAAATATGAGTCCTTGTAGTCTGTTTGTCTAAACTGGGAGTCACCTTTGCTGCAACCAGCTATATTTTTGTGCCAAGATTAGTTGGAGTTGTTGGGGGTGTGACCTATTGTAGTGTGTGGTTTCTATTGATATGAACTCACTTCCTCCTATGATTTCATTCTCTGGTTCACACACACAGGCTAAGCTGTGCAGTGACCAGCTCACACACAAGCTCACCGTACACAATCGTCGTTCTCTTGATCCTCTCAGTGCTAAATGCTACTTCTACCACTCACGAGTCTACGAACTCTTAGATCAGCTCTCTTCAGTTAGAAGGTAACAAAGGAATGATGTGTCTGTGTGTGTGTGTGTGTGTGTGTGTGTGTGTGTGTGTGTGTGTGTGTGTGTGTGTGTGTGTGTGTGTGTGTGTGCAAATTCTAATATGTGTTTTAAACTGTGTGAAATTTACACTAATTTTAGTGTAAGATTTACATTATTTTACATGTAGTCTATCACTGTAGTTTTCTTTATGCTCGATTGAGAAGTGCTACACTACACAGAGACGAAAACAGTCAGGTAACCATAGCGAGCATAACTGTAAAAGGCACGTGATACGTACAGTGCCTGGAATTCTTGTTACAAGTACTTTTCATTGTACAGTCAGTTGTTGTACCATTTCATTTTTCTCGCAGGCTGTCTTGTTGAATCTGCTTCTGAGAAACTTTCTTCACTACAATCTTTATGAACAAGCAAGTTCTCCACTTTCTAGCTGTCTGTAAACCTTGTCCTGTTACATTTCCTGCCTCTTCTTTTCTTGCTCTCCTCACAGGCTAACAAACTCATCTCTAAATCAACTTTCCCAGCCAGTGCTAACAACAGTGAATTTGCTCGCTATCTCTTCTATGTCGGTGAGTTTTAAGTGCTTCTTCTCTCACTTACCAACTCACTCAACTACTTGCTCGCTCACTCTCTCTCTCTCTCACTCAACTACTCACTCACCTACTCATTACTCGCTCGCTCACTCACCTACTCACTCACTCAACTACTCGCCCGCCCACTCACTCTCTGTTCTTGTCTCAGGCCGTATCAGAGCAATTCAACTGGACTATACTGAGGCATATCAACATCTTGTACAGGTACCGAGACGTTCATCCTTTTGACTTTATTTTAACATCTTTGTTACATGTACAGTTTCAGAATAGAAGTTGAGCAAACATGACTTCACAAACTGTTTTTTTTTTCATTTTTGTTGTCTCTGTCTCTTTCAGGCTATCAGGAAGGCTCCTCAACAGTCAGCCATTGGGTTTAGACAGACTGCTCACAAGTTTGCTGTGGTGGTTCAGCTTCTACTAGGAGAGATACCGGATAGAGCGACGTTCAAAGAGGCCGTACTGAGCAAACCACTCCGTCCTTACTTCCAGATAACACAAGGTATGACTGGTCACACACACACACACACACACACACACACACACACACACACATACACACACATACACACAGTGCCCCTATGCATGCATACTTGTTTTTCATCCGTTTTGCCTCTCTTCTCTCTCTATCTCTCTCTTCTCTCTCTCTCTCTCTCTCTCTCTCTCTCTCTCTCTCTCCCCCCTCTCTCTCTCCCTTAGCTGTTCGTAATGGTGATCTTGTCAAATTCAACCAAGTACTGGAGATGTTCACTGGTCAATTCCAGCAGGAGAAGACGTATGCGTTGATCGTACGATTGCGTCACAATGTCATCAAAACTGGAATCAGAACAATAAGCTTGTCTTACTCGCGTGTATCTCTCAAAGATATCGCCGCTAAACTACAGTTGGACAATCCTATAGATGCAGAGTACATTATTGCTAAGGTATGATGTGCATGCATGCAGTCTTTGTGCTTGTCTGGTTATGGGGCTTGTACTTGATTTTGAAAAGCCTGGCTTGTGAGAGAGAGTGCAGGTGGTTGCGACACAAAAGATAGTTTAATAGTTGTTTGATAAAGAGAGTCTCTGATCATTTTTATTTGCTATCTGGTCTGCTATTGTATTGTTTTATAACTTTTCTCTCTTTAGGCAATCAAAGATGGCGTAATCGAAGCATCCATCAATCACGAGGAAGGCTATATGCACTCAAGTGTAAGTGTGCTTCTGTATCTTCAACCTTTAGTCCTGTACTTATGTATGTTTGAATTCTTTATTCAACTGGGTACAGCAGTTTTATTATTTCTTCGGTAAAGCGTAGACTGTAAAACGTGGAGCACTAATGCTATTCTCTGATCGTGCTCCATTTTGTGAATAAATACCAGTGACTTGACACATTAGTGACTGCAAGGTGACGCTATACACTCAACTCTTCCTTGCAAGAAGTAATAAACCTCTGTAATTCTTTCCTACCACCTTGGGTGGGTGATTGCCGTTAGATTCATTGTAAATACATACTCTATTGTGCACACGTATGAAATTCTGCGTATTTCTATTGAGGCATTAGCCAGTAAATTTTGAGAGAGGCGCTTGCATGTGTCTACATGCAGTATGCTTGTACAGGACGATCAGTAGCCTTTTATTTTGTGATTTCTGTCATATTTTTCATTTTACTTTGCACTAATTGAGTGTCAGATCAATATGTGTTGTTCATTTCTACAGGAGACCACAGATATATACTCGACCAAGGAGCCAATGGAGACATTCCATCAGCGTGTTCACTTCTGTCTAGAGCTGTTCAACCAATCCATCAAGGTCAGTGGTAGCTATGTACCGCCATGTTTTGAATAAGCATCTTGTATTGTGCATGTTTGCTGTTCACGGATATAATGTACTGATGTGTGTGTGTTGCTTTTCGGATGTGAGTCTATCTGTACGCAACTTGTGAAGTGGTAAGAGGGATCATGTATGATATATTGGGAGCGGTTATTACTGATTTTAAGAGCTTTGTGCTCACTTGCATGTTCATAAAAATTTGATTTTACTCTCAAAATTATCACTACACGTGCAGGGTTTCTACACAGGTAGTACAGCGGTTTTGCTAATTCTTGGAATCTAAAAGCGTCAATCGTAGAGCGTAAACTGTGTTCAAGCTGAATCACGCAATGTAATAAACTTTCCAAATAAGGCACGGATCACGCTTTATTGGCTGTTGCAAGGAGTAATAAAACTGTGCGCGGGTTCTCTTCACAGGTAGTATATCATGAGGTAGCTATTGCAGAAGTCAGTACAGCTCAATAATAATATTAATATTTATTACAGCACAATTATTCTTGTATCGCAAAAAAACTGTGATAAGCTGTGTTACTTGATAATTAAAAAGATCTTAATATCATTCTTTCACTCTTAAATTCATTCTTAAACTCTTAATAAAATATTATTGAAGCCATGGGAAAGAAATAACTGAAAAATTGTGATAAGACAAGTTACAGTACAGTTGAGAGATGTTTTTTTTTACTAGCACTTTGTCAAGAAATCTTTTCCTTAGCAATAATAGTTCGACTAACAGCGGCAGTGAATGAAATGATATGACTATTTGTCACATGCATCACAGGAAATGTGCACACACACTGTTGTCTAAGTTGTAAAAAATTCTCTCGTGTCTTACCAAACACTTGTAGCACTTTAGTTGCTTTTGTGGATTTGGTGCGTTTTGGTCTTATAGTTATGGAAGTGTAGAGATGTCAATTTGTACTGAGCAATTGTTACTATTTTATCATCATGATTATTTTGTCTTCGCTATCACGATTATCGATTGTTTACGACTATATTGTAGCAAATTCAAAAATTGAATTATACAATTCTGTATCTATTTTTGGAACCCATGGCTGACATAGACTTTGAACAATCTCTATTTTTGCTTACTTAGTGTAAGTTTTTTCGTTTCTTGTCCTATTTGGAACAAAGTTGCATAATAACCTAAAAAGAGGAAAGTTACTAGTCAAGATTCTCAGCTTGAAAACCAACAGCTTCGCATTTTCAGGAAGGAAGCATGCTCTCTTCTGGTTGGCTATAATTATTACCGGCAGTGCTGAAAGCTCTTTCCGCAGGCACAGACGTGGCTGGTATTTCTTAGCCAGAACAGTCAAGGAAAGACAGCGAGATGATTTCTGGCTCCACCAAACGAGGGGATCTTCTTCAACTGGTTCTTCATCAATTTACCTTCTTGCCCCTTCTCTGCAGGACTCGAGTAGAGGGATGTACGACATCTCTAATCGGTGTAAGCAATCGTTCTTGACCTTGTGGTCTTTTAGTGGTTGCCCTATCTCTGGTTTGTCAGCTGCTTTGCTATCACTGCTGACTGACTTCTCTTCCTGGAAAGCTATTCTTGATTTATTTCTAACACGCTTGTACCACAACACTCACAAGATACTGTTCCATCTGGTGAAGCCCCAAGGATTGGGTAACAATCAAGCCACCAGCTGCATCTTCCAAGCTGGTATGCTGCGCGACACATTGATGGATCACATGTGAGTAGGGATAGCAGTCAACTCCTATTGCGATCAAAAATATACTGTACTGTCCGAGAGGGAGCATGCAACTCGAAAATTTTTTAATATGGACAAAGTGCAGTTAGAGGATATCAGTGAAGTGAGGTAAGGTAGCTGGTGTGGAGCTTGCAAGTCGCCGAAAGAAGCTTTTCGTTGTACCCATGCTGAAGCGAACACCAAGGAACGACTGAATATTTGAGTATTTCTTTTGATTTTTAACTCGCTGTAGTTTATCCTTTTTGTTGACTTGTGCATTTTTAACGAGAAAATATTTCGTTCTTTTGGTGGGCTCCTATTAGAGTTTGTCCCTTATCCAAGATGATCTGGTAAATAGAGACTACACTGCGGGAAAATAAAAACGCTGTTGTTCTGCTGTTCACTGTTGTTCTGCTGTCAACTGATTAGGCACATCACAGCTCAGTTTCAATTTTACCTAGCCTGCGTTAACAAAACAGCATTTTTGACTTTGTGAATTCCATAACTACGTGCTTCGCAGCATATGCTAGAGATGATAATGATATTCACAATTATTCATTTGGAATAGCAAGGTCAGTGTCAACCCCTTCTGTCTAAATTTCGATACGAATCTGTAATTGACCATGTCCTAAGTGAATATGACCGAACAACAATGGTATCGTACAAGTCAACCTATTATTGGTTCTGCCATTGGGGTTAAAAATTGTGCTACTTTACTTTTAAGAGATAAATTCGGGATCTCTCTTGTATTGATATGAAATAGACAATTTATGCTGTCCATCGGATGTAAGAAACGTCAGTTGTACCCTTGCCAAAGTGAACAAGCGGGTCGAAGTCTCTCTCTTGCAGAATGGGTGAGCGCACCTGCTACAAGTTAAATCAAATCTTTTAATGTACATTTACTTTACAACTGTACTCAAATGCTTCGAGCATAACCAAGATCCATACCCGAGGGACAGCATTTCGAAAATTAGCATTTTGATGTCACCGTTCTTGAATCCAGATTTTGCAGCTTCGGTTGCCTGCGATACAAGAGCCATTACTTTCCTTGACTGCATGAGAAAAGGGAAATGCTAGCTTGTAAACACATGTGATAACTGCTCTTGCCTGCCATTACATGTACTGTACGCATGTGAATAAGCTACACTGTTTGTTTTCAAACAGTTCTATTCTATTATCACTTACTACATCAGCAATCTCAGACCAGTTAACGGATTCCAGCCTGCGCTTTAGCCCACTCCTTTTTCGTCGACCTGCACAATCGACACATTCCTTCTCTAGCCAGATATTAATATTTCTAGTGTTGTCACTTGATACTGGTCTAGACACCTCCTGTACGACATTTGTCGCTACTAACACAAAATCATCCTGCATTAGAAATTCAACACGAGAATTATTATCCTGACAATGATAGAATATGAGGGTCAAAAGTTTCTCTGTGGGTGAGCATCGTTCTCGATACTGCTGTAAGTGTATTCTACATGATTTTATGGTCAAAAGTTTGTCAGGCCACGCCTGAGTACATCACACAGTCATTCTCATGCTCCGATGTGCCTGCTCCAGCAATTACTAACGAAGCCAGCCAGGATGGTGTTATTTTGGGAAAGTTCTTTGCTAAAAAGCCTATAATAACAAGCTGTTCGCTTGCATTATTACATGCTTCAAATACGATAAGACCTGTATGCGTCACCGGATAAAATAGATGCACTTCATTGGAAGATAAGCAAATGACCTTGATCGTCTGATGAATTATTGTCGCAAAAACACTGATGTGGACCGCCTCATCCCATCAACCAGGAATACGAACAGAAGTTATCTCTCTGTTTAGCTGTTCAACAGTGATACTGTTACTGACATCCTCATGGTATTGATTTGCCGTCATTGAAGTGTTCCCGTAAGTATGGTACATCAATGCCTCGGTACTATTTAGTTGGGGACAATCGCCTTTCAAAAGTGAATCTAGAAGATCTATTTGGCGAAGCAAGCTTTGATCACTCTTAATTCTGTAGTACTCAAGCAGCCCTCTGTTATCTTCGTAGAATGCTTGTAGCAAGTAATGATCTTTTTTGTTACACCATTTCGGTGGTGTATAGGTTGTCTTCACATTAGCGGAAAGCTTGGTGAATGCTGTATAAACAGCGGAGCTACAAGTTACGTAATGTTCGTGGTAATACACCCATACACTCACACTATCATTAGAATAAATACAGCGAAATTCTCCGGCATCAATGGCACGAGTTTCTTTTTCCAGAAAGTTTGCTTTATCAAAAAGGGACAGGTCTGATTCAATGACAGCATATATTTTCTCTGCGCAACCAGATGCCTTTGTTATCAAAGAATCTTTAAAATGTTCTACTTTTATAAAAGCAATCTTTGCTGCTCCAAAATAAATCAAGACAGCTCTTTTTGATTTAGGAGATGACATCCCTACAGTTTGATAAGCACAATAATATATAATAAACATTACACACATTGAGATAATAGATAATAGTTGCAATGATGGTTTTCTGCTGGGTAGTCATGTTTGTGATCGAATTTGAGATTTCCGGTCTGACGAGATGTTGTAACCAGCAACCACTGAAAATATGCCTCTACGAATAATGAGCAATATAAGATAAGTACTACTATTACGATGTAGCTTGTGCTGTCTCGTATGGATCTGTGAGAGGTACACGGATGCCCCTCGCAACATTGAGTTGATGAACAAAAATGGAGTCTTAAAACGGGATGTCAGAAATTGTCCAGCTAAGTGAACTTGAACCAGCTTCTTTAAGGGGACGCAATTCGTTCATTAGGGTGCATTGTTCGCTTGTGAGTAACATTCTCGCCCATCCATCAACTAAAACTAATTTCGATATGAATCTATACTTAAATGGAAAGTGTATTAATGTTTAGTCAAAAGAGTTATTCTGATTGGCACAAGAATAGAGTGATGGACTAAATGATATGACATGTGTGATTACAGAACTCAAAGTCTGACTGCGAATTGGAAGACATACAAGATCACCACGTCTTAAATAATACAATACGCATGTGTGCATACTAATTTTAACAACTACAGTTACTAGTCGCTACAGATAGCAGAGAACAGGAAGTGCTGTCGCTGAAAACTGTACTTTTGAAAACGATGTTGCTGTTGCCGTGTAATTAGACAGATTTTTTCCAAGTTGAAGAATTATTTTGGCTAATATAAGCTCTGACTGAGAAAGCAAAGAATCTCCTCAATTCTAAGTGAACTCAACTTTTATCTACATCTTGAAACCTCACCAGCTTCAAGTCCAGCTTTGTGAAAGAGGAACTGGTAGAATGGTTCAGGGGGTGGAGTTTCCGGCCTACAGGCAAGCATCCTCTGTATAGCAACAAAGTTTGATATGCTTTCTTAGAAGTCACTCAGTTTACCATTCCGTCATGGTAGGCGTCTTCTAGGTCATACGTGAAATCGTCTATGACCTGGTGTAGGATGAAATGCGTATTTCTAGCGGATACTCGAGTTACTGCTTATAAAAATATGAAAACAACGGATTTATAACAAAATCACTCTCATTGTGCTGTCAATCAATGATCATTCTGAGGACAACAGCTTCGTCCAAACTATTGCATGCAACACCAAAAGACACTACTCTATCAATAACCTGTTTGTCTCTCATCAAGTTCTCAACAGTTTGTAAAGAAGATACTGACGGCATGCCAGCCAATGTCTGAGCTATATTGATAGTACCGTCAGCCTTGTATTCCTCTACGATTGACATCAGCATTCCGCTTAATTATTATACATATGAATCTATACTTTTGTAATCGAGCATGTCCTAATAGTGCAAATATAGATATATAATATACTTGCCCCAGGTGGGCCTATATTGATTTCAAAAGCATCTGTGACCTCGAGGTAAGGTGGTGGGCTCGTACCACTCTGGCATTAACTCCGGTCCTGCCGGGATTCATCTTCAGCTCTTCGGCGTCTTCTATCCTGTTTAGACATCCTGATCAGGAGAAAAATGGAAAAGCTCTGAAACATTCACTTGATCATCAGCAAAGTCTCCACCATTGGCAGCTTTTTCTTGCTGGTCCATTTTTGTAGATTATGGAGCGACTCTTCGTTTGTAATGTCGCACTTGTGGCTGCCAACACTATGCGAAATCTCAAAACCGCTATGATTTCTTTCAACTCACCTAACATAGCTATTCATTAACCTCTCCCATTACTTGTGAATTTGTCGTTAACTTCAATGAATTGAGCAGTTGAACTTGTCCAGTAATGTTAAGAACCACATATACATGTCTACATTCTGATGCATTGGTATAAGTATAAGTATATGCACGCTGGTTCAAGCTATATTCATTAAAATAATTTGTAGTGTAGCTTGCCATAGTTGTCGTCACTCCGTCTGGGGTAGTGACATAAAATCTTTCACAGCAAACCCCACCCCAAGGATTGGTTTGTGTCTAGTACGAGGATCAGGCTCGTGTCTGATTGGTTTGTTGTCTACTACGAGGATCAGGCTCGTGTCTTGTTGAAAATAATTATATTGAGTGCCGTCATTGATCATGGGACTCCAGTCACACTCCACCTTTCATAGGAGCACTCATACTGATGGTGTCACATACTATACCCCACAAATAGACAGTCTTCTTTAATGCATCCCGGTCTTTAGATGGGATAGCCAATGCACTCGATAGCGATAAATGTTTAACTATTATCAATGCTAGATCTATGAGTAGATCTCTCTCTCTCTCTCTCTCTCTCTCTCTCTCTCTCTCTCTCTCTCTCTCTCTCTCTCTCTCTCTCTCTCTCTCTCTCTCTCTCTCTCTCTCTCTCTCTCTCTCTCTCTCTCTCTCTCTCTCTCTCTCTCTCTCTCTCTCTCTCTCTCTCTCTCTCTCTCATTTGCATTGGATAATTTGGATTCTTGTAACACATTCTCACATAAGGCAACTACTTTATCAATCAACTAGCTCGCTCATGTAATTTCATAACTTGGGGAATAGAATTGGGTAACAAGGCTGCCCTGATGCAAATGTAAAGAACCATGATGATGCAATTGAGCACTCTGAGATATAGCGCTGTCAAGGGGCATGCATCCATTGGTGTGAACCTGCTGATCTTACCCAAGATAGAAACTACTGTCTACAGTACATTGGGGTTGGCTTTGAGAACCAACGCCGCTGCATCAGTGTTAGGGTTAACATCCATTACATTTGTATCTGACGAAAGAGATGTTAAAATTCTTAATTCCGTTCAAGACAGATTCGAGGTCAACATTACTGAAATGCCAGCCGAGATTGACGTCAGCAGTTACTGTGAGTACCTTCCCCTCTGGCCAGGCACCTCTAATGACATCTATTTCGTAAAATACTTCACAGCGCATAGAAATAATGTGGTGATATTTGCTCATTTGGATGAAGTTGTTTATAAATTTTACCAATCCAATCGACTTCGATCGGAGAAGGCGTTTGAAACAATTCATTTGCTAATGTTAATATTCGCCGTATTGCTGGAATATGCAGTAACCGCTGAAAATATGCCTCTACGAATAATGATCAATGTACATGTAAGGTAAGTACTACTATTACAATATAGCTTGTGCTGTCTCATATAGATCTGTGAGAGGTACACGGATGTCCCTCGCTACATTGAGTTGATGAACCAAAATGGAGTCTTACATCCAATATAGTAATAAGTCACTTGCTGGAACTATTCTTGAGTTAGGATTCTCTTTTCGATGGAGTAGCCTATGTTTATCATAATCATTAAATGATTCTTCGTCAACGACTGCGAAATTTCTTAAAACGGGATTCTGTTGTGAGGATCAATAGCCATGGCAGGTGCCATGGCTATTGATCCTATTGGCACATCTTGCATATAAATGCATCTTCCTGTGGAGATAGTAACATGGCAACATGGAAAAAAAACATAATAGGCATCAAAGATTTCTTCAAAGTTCTTGTCTGGATTTTTGTTCATCAACCAATGAAAAGTGCCTGATAACTTGAAACACTTATTTATCTCTTGAAGTAACACATCGTGTGTAATTCTGAACTCGATTTGCTCAGTCATATGGATGTCACTATAAACCGACTGGAGTAATTCAAGTAGTTCAATTTGCTGTAGAACAGTAGCCAACTAAGCAGTGATTGGTGGGATCTTTATTAGGTTCAGGAGTGTCGTACAGGCACATGTTGATAAATGATAATGCATATAATATAATGCACGAAGCTTTTCTTGACTCTTGCTTTGGCACCCAAGCTCCTCTTAAACCCAAATGAGCATTAAGAGTTGCACTCCACGTATGCTTTACTATTCTATTATGCCTTACCTCAGTCACATAAGGGTTTACATCTTTTAACAGAGTGGCATAGTCCGAGTATCTATCTAAGATATCTTCCCAAACTCCTTGATACGACGAACTCCGTAAAACACAGTCACTCACATCTAATAAAAGAGAAGGCTGAACATCTTGGCGTTTGATAGTGAATCACATCACTGGTGGTGATTGTGAATGGAATGGGTAGCCATACTTTTATCGGATCTAGACTTTTTGCTTTAGGAGGACCATCGTCAGAAGACATACTGTAGAAAGCAGAGAAAATGATTATGTGCATCAGAGATAGATATAGAAATGCACTCAAGAGCAAGGGCTAACTGGACAGAGTATACTTTTTCTTTCCATAACGTCGCACCACCATCCATGCCGCAGCTTTCCATCTGTGTCAACTATTTGTTCTCCAACAAGCAACCTACTAGATATATTAGATGGTTATGGACTAGGTTTCACTTTCAATCTTTATACAATAAACTCAATAACAGAAGACATCTTGCTGCCTGATCCAGTGTGATGCACCAAATCGGATCAATCATGAAAGCTACTTGAATCAAAATTGTTGTTGTCTTAGCGACCAAACTTACCGAGCTGTGCAGTGCCCCGTAAGACTAGCTGTGGAGTAGGTTTGGTAGTAAGTGGACCTTCACCCTCCTCTATGAAGCATGACAATCATGAGCTAGCTGCTGTAGAATCATGAGAATGAATATGAGGAATAAGTATGACCATACTATTGCAGTTGTCTGATTTACAGCAGCAAATGTATAGCGATTGGTTTTTATATTTGTCAACAAACTCCAATACACATCGACTGGTGTTGCTGCACTGACGTTTGCTTGTTGCAAGTAGACAATATTTGAGCCCTGGAGTCTATGTTCTATTGTAGATATACGTAGCACCGCAATAGGTGATGTCACCCTGATGGTCCTGCGATATAGTATCTACATGCTTCTGCTTCTTCTTTCACTAGATATTGTTTGGTAGACAGACACTGTACTGCCCAGACCATCTCTGTTGTCAAAAACTAGATGTTTGATCCTCACACTGTTCATTGAATGGCTGTACAGTGTCGAAGGTGAACAATTAGACATTTGTGACCTTAATGATGCCCTTTCATCTCCTTTATTCTGCCTTGCCCTTTTATCACCGCTCACATCCACTGTTGATACATCCCCACTTATCTGCACCTCTACCTCAAAAAGCTCAGAGGTACTTTTATCAACTTCTTTCTCTATCCACACGCTACGTTCAAAATGTTCATTCTTAAAATTAATTTTTTGCCTAAGTCAGACACATTTTAAAGTTTATGTAAGGCTCTCATAGTTTACCAAGAAATGCGTTCTTTCGTTGGTCTCGTCATTGTTCATGACCTTACCATTGTTACTGTCTGTATCACCCCTTCTCGTGGAGCATTCTAACGGGCATGGACATGTGATGCTTGACAGTTGCTGTGTTGGAGGATTGTCATTGTAGCTAACCTCTATTGTCGTCAGCCTCTGCTCCATTGTTCTAATCAATCCTTTTTAGACATTCTTTTAGCTTTCTTTTCACATCACAAAATTTCTGTATGCAGTTGAAACTGGTTTGTATCCAAACTTTATTTCTTAGAAAAGACCTTGTCAGATTTTGCCACCTGAATGGCAGACAGACAATCGTGACCAGTTATAAGCTGGTAGTGAGAAACTGTCCTATGATACTATGATAGTAATGGTGATTAAACTATCAGTGGTACCAGTTAATGCTAGCCACAGAACGTGGACGATCGTGGAATTTAATTTCATATAATATTAGTTAAATCTAAAACAGCGTCATGGTGGTAGCGACTTTATTGAATTCATGTAGTACATTTAACTAACAATGAATTTTTTATAGTAGACCATAATTCTGGTGCCCAATGTTTCTAGATTTCACACAGTCATACACCAAGCCAACAAGAAGATTTAAGATTAACTCGTTCCTGATAGCAAGTTGTAGCATTCTAGCTGAGCATCTCGGGAGCAGAATATCTAAGTATCGAACTTGTGCGACCACAGACAGCAAGCTCTATGTCAGCAGCTGAGAAAATCAAAGTGACGACCTCAGCCGATTAAACTTAGGCTTACTTACCAACTTGGTACTGTACTGTAGTCTGCGTAGACATGAACATATAGTCTAGTATCATAATCTTAGTATATATGATCACAAGTTATTGTTATTATACTATGACAGACTACTGCCTCATAATCTACAGTTAAAATTACACCGAAAAAGTTTCGCCTTTTACTAGTGCTTTCGTACCTCACCTCATCTCGCAGATGCCTTGCACTGTTGCTGGAGCCAGTCAACTGCACTATCATCAACTGAATCTTGAGTCAGTATAAAGTGTTGCACTGATGCAGATGATCAAAACGGTGAGTGTATCTATTTCGAGGAGCCGGCTCATATCTGGTCGATGGCTGTCTGAAGCTTACAAGGTCAGATGAACGGAAAAACCCACAATCGGCATCAAAAATATCCTCAAAATTCTTGTCCGGTTTTTTATTCATCAAACCAATGAAAAGAGCCTGCAAAAAGTACAGACAATAAGTAAACACTTAGAGTCACTTTACCTCTTGAAATAACACATCGTGTGCAATTCTGAACTCGGTTTGCTCAGTCATATGAACATCACTATAAACCGACTTGAGTAATTCAAGTAGATCAATTTGCTGTAGAATAAATAACCGCAGTAGCCGGTAATTGGTGGGATCTTTATTAGGGTCAGGAGTGTCATACAGGCACATGTTCTCCAGCAAGCAACCTGCTAGATATCTTTCTGCTTGTTGGGCTATGTGTTTGTATGTGAAAGCTTCCATGTGCATTGGTAGCTGACTTCTTTTCAGCTGCGAAAAATTATCTTAGATGGTTAAGGACTTGGTTTTACTTTCAATCTTGATACAATAAACACAATAACAGAAGACATCTTGCTGCCTGATCCAGTTGGCGATGTACCAAATCGGATCATCTTCCATCAATATTGAAAGCTACTTGAATCACATTTGTCAGATCTGTTATAAAGATGCAGCATATTGCGAAGTCTAACAGTTGCCTGCAAAGGTTGATAGGTTGCAGCAGGTCCTGTGGGTGTTCAAACGTAAAACGAACATAAGATTCATCAGATCCACTCGATACATCAGACCACCGTCTCTGGTGTCACAAACTATACTTTTGATCCTCATACTGTTCGTTGACTGGCTGTACAGTGTCGAAGGGAAACAATTGGACATTCGTGACCTTTAATGACGCCCTTTCTTCTCCTTTAATCTGCCTTGGCCTTTTATCACCTCAATAAGCTCAAAGCTACCTTTATCAATTTTTTTCTCTATCCACATGCTACATTCAAAATGTTCGTTTTTAAAATTAATTTTGCCAAAGTCAGACACATTTTAAAGTTGATGTAAGGCTCTCATAGTTTACCAAGAGATGCGTTCTTTCGTTGGTCTCGTCATTGTTCATGACTCTTGCCATTGTTACTGTCTGTGTCAAACCTTCTCGTGGAGCATTCTAACGGGCATGAACATGTGATGCTTGACAGTTGCTGTGTTGGAAGATTGTCATTGTAGCTAACCTGTATTGTTGTCAGCCTCTGCTCAATTGTTCTGATAAATCATTCCTTTGAGACATTCTTTTAACTTTCTTTTGACATCACAAAATTTTTGTATGCAGTTGAAAACTGGTTTGTATCCGAACTTTATTTCCTAGAAAAGACCTTGTCAGATTTTGCCACCTGAATGGCAGACAGACAATCGTGACCAGTTATAAGCTGCTAGTGAGAAACTATCCTTTGATACTATGATAGTAATGGTGAATAAACTATCAGTGGTACAAGTTAATGCTAACCACATGACTTCCAGCCAATCAGATCGTCCAGAACGTGGACGATCGTGGAATTTAATTTCATATAATATTAGTTAAATCTAAAACGGCGTCATGACGGTAGCGACTTTATTGAATTCATGTTGTACATTTTAACTAACAATGAATTTTTTATAGTAGACCATGATTCTGGTGCCCAATCTTTCTAGATTTCACACAGTCATACACCAAGCCAACAAGAAGATTTAAGATTAACTCCTTCTTGATAGCAAGTTGTAGCATTCTAGCTGAGCATCTCGGGAGCAGAATATCTAAGTATCGAACTTGTGCGACCACAGACAGCAAGCTCTATGTCAGCAACTGAGAAAATCAAAGTGACGACCTCAGCCGATTAAACTTAGGCTTACTTACCAACTTGGTACTGTACTGTAGTCTGTGTAGACATGATCATATAGTCTAGTATCATAATCTTAGTGTCTATGATCACAAGTTATTGTTATTATACTATGACAGACTACTGCCTCATAATCTACAGTTAAAATTACACCGAAAAATTTTCGCCTTTTACTAGTGCTTTCGTACCTCACCTCATCTCGCAGATGCCTTGCACTGTTGCTGGAGCCAGTCAACTGCACTATCATCAACTGAATCTTGAGTCAGTATAAAGTGTTGCACTGATGCAGATGATCAAAACGGTGAGTGTATCTATTTCGAGGAGCCGGCTCATATCTGGTCGATGGCTGTCTGAAGCTTACAAGGTCAGATGAACGGAAAAACCCACAATCGGCATCAAAAATATCCTCAAAATTCTTGTCTGGTTTTTTATTCATCAAACCAATGAAAAGAGCCTGCAAAAAGTACAGACAATAAGTAAACACTTAGAGTCACTTTACCTCTTGAAATAACACATCGTGTGCAATTCTGAACTCGATTTGCTCAGTCGTATGAACATCACTATAAACCGACTTGAGTAATTCAAGTAGTTCAATTTTGCTGTAGAATAAATAACCGCAGTAGCCAGTAATTGGTGGGATCTTTATTAGGGTCTGGAGTGTCGTACAGGCACATGTTCTCCAACAAGCAACCTGCTGGATATCTTTCTGCTTGTTGGGTTATGTGCTTCTTTGTGTAAGCTTCCATGTACATTGGGAGCTGACTTCTTTCTTCAAAGATTTCTTCAAAGTTCTTGTCTGGATTTTTGTTCATCAAACCAATGAAAAGAGCCTGATAAGTTTAAACACGCATGGCAGTGCTGTGCTGATCCACCTCCATGAACTTAAAACTCAAATCTATTCTAGCTAGAGAGGCACTTTATCTCTTGAAATAACACGTCATGTGCAATTCTAAACTCTATTTGCTCAGTCATATGAATATCACTATAAACCGACTTGAGTAATTCAAGTAGTTCAATTTGCTGTAGAACAGCAGCCAACTAAGCAGTGATTGGTGGGATCTTTATTAGGTTCAGGAGTGTCACACAGGCATATGTTGATAAATGATAATGCATAATATTTGCATATATAATGCATGAAGCTTTTCTTGACTCTTGCTATAGCACCCAAGTCCCTCTTAAACCCAATTGAACAATAAGGGTTGCACTCCACTAATTTTCTTGCCATAAAGTTGCACCACCATCCATGCCGCAGATTTCCATCTGTGTCAACTATTTGTTCTCCAACAAGCAACCTACTAGATATCTTAGATGGTTATGGACTTAGTTTCACTTTCAATCTTGATACAATCAACACAAGAGCAGAAGACATCTTGCTGCCTGTACCAAATCGGAACATCTTCCATCAATCATGAACGCTACTTGAAACAAAATAGTTGTTGTCTTAAGCGACAAAACTTACCGAGCTGTGTAGTGCCCCACAGGACTAGCTGTGAAGTAGGTTTGGTAGTAAATGGACCTTCACCTCCTCTATGACATGACATCATGACCTAGCTGCTGTAGAATCATGAGAATGAATAAGAGGAAGAACAGCGTGTGCAACAACTAAAAAGTGAATAAGAATTGCACCATATTCCTGACGAGCAGTAAGTAAGGACTCATACATAATACATGTATTCATCCTTACTATAAATACTTTTCAATGAAGATACCGCAATTTGTCGGTAATGTAACTAGCACTTTTTGCGACCAAGTGTGCTAGTAATAGTTACTACTATCATTAGCGTCTTCACATAAGGATGGTATCAGTAGTATCCTGTGATTTTGTTCCCTTGATTCCTCTGTTGGTCGCACCCACATGATGTGGACTGTTGGTGCCTTTATGACCTTGGAAAACATTGGTAGGATTTCTGTGTCATATCCATAGCCTGGAAATTGTTGCTCGACGTGTTGCTGAATAGGAAGTTCAATTGTATATGCAAAACAGTTGCAGCTGTGGAAGGCAGGAACAGCAATCATCCAGCACTTAAGAACTAGTTTCATGTTCATCATTTCTGGAGATAGCTGGTTTCTCTCAAATTGTTCAATGTACTCTACTGGACAGGTTGTACGATACCTGATAGTGAGCTGCACATTCACGTTTGCTACTGAGTATCCTTATTTGACCCTTTCATTCTTAAATATTTCTCCAAATTCTTTATCTCTCTGTTGCTTCATATGCATCATATCAATCTTTGCACTTACACCTCCTCTTTGAATATTGCTCGACGAATCCTTTCTTTAGAGATAGCTGGTTTCTATCAAATTGTTCAATGTACTCCACTGGAAAGGTTGTACAAGCTAAGAGATGAACTGGACTCACCATCTGATAGCTTCGGTTGATTTGTCAGATTTGTTCTAGAACATAAAACGAACATAAACACACCACGATATCACGCTGCTCCTGCTTCTTTCTTTCACTGGATATTTTTTGGTAGACAGACGCTGTACTGCCCACACTACCTCTGTTGCCAGAAACTAGGCATCTGTTTGATCCGCATACTGTTCTGGCTGTACAGTGTTGATGGGGTATCAGCTCCTAAAGTTTGAGTACCAAGGATTTCTATATAAAATTGACGTGTTTTTTTTCGATAAGACAGTATATCTGTAGGTGTGTTATAGAAGATTTTAATTGGGAAAGCAATCTCAGGATCAGTACTAATTTGCTGGCCTAGCTATCTTGCTACAGATATGGTGCCTTCTGGTATGAGTGCTGGTATGGTAATCACAGGTGTTTTACTATTCTGAACAGAAAAACCCTCGCTATGATCTACAATGTTGCCCTTTTATCACCTCAAAAAGCTCAAACCTACCTTTATCAACTTTGTTCTCTATCCACACGCAATGTTCAAATGTTCATTCTTAAAATTAATTTGCCTAAGTCAGACACATTTTAAAGTTGATGTAAGACTCTCATAGTTTACCAAGAGATGCGTTCTTTCATTGTTCATGACTCCTGCCATTGTTACTGTCTGTATCACCCCTTCTCATGGAGCATTCTAACGGGCAGGGACATGTGATGCTTGACAGTTGCTGTGTGGGAGGATTGTCACTGTAGCTAACCTCTACTGTTGTCAGCCTCTGCTCCTTTGTTCTGATAAATCATTCCTTTGAGACTTTCTTTACACATCACTAGATAACCAGGCTTTTTGAAGTGGTGCTGGACTAGCTCGTACAGTGTACCGAACCTTGTTGCACCAGATAAACTAGTTGTTTGAAACTGCATAACAGCGCTCACGAGAATGACACAAAGGTCGATGACACAAAGATTAACCACAAAATGTCTTGTCGTATTTTGAATAAAAATTCTTGAAATTTGCGTCATTTTACAGAATTTCCTTCAGATCACAACTATATAATTGATTTTTTTAATCCAAACTTTATTTCCTCGAAATGACCTTGTCCGATTTTGTCACCTGAATGGCAGACAGACAATCATGACCAGTTATAAACAGCCAGTGAGTAAATAGCATAAATCATGCTCGATTGCTTGACTGTTGAATCTTATTAGTGTTACTGAAGAAGTGAAGGTGTCGTCGAGTGGTTTCAATATGTGTGTAATTGGAAATCCCAACTTTTTTCCTCTGACGCAAAAAAAGACAATCGCAAATCTAGTGAAGAAAAAGTTGAGTCTAAACAAAACCGCGCTGTTTATCTTGGAAAGCTTGAAATTTGCATCTTTGTGCAACCACACTTTCTAAATTCCTTTCATATCACTATAAACGAAACTGAACTTCCTCGAAAAGACCTTGTCAGATTTTGCCACCTGAATGGCAGACAGACAATCGTGACCAGTTATAAACTGCTAGTGAGAAAATAGTGTATTATCTCGATTGCTTGACTATCATTAAGCCTACGCATAATTCCTGTTTTCTACTTCTATTGTATTTTGCTATATTTTTAGCTTTGCATCTTTCCTCTTCAATTTTTAGCAATTTCTCTACTTTCTCTTTTAAATCGCTGTCTTCAATTCTAAGAGGAATGGTTAAAATATAGAAATTTATTCTTTTTAGTGTGCAAGGTTCATGTCCAACAATATGCAGTTAAAAACTAGTTGTTTCCAACTGACTTTAGTTCCTCGAAGAGATCTTGTCAGATTTTGCCACCTGAATGGCAGACAGACAGTCGTGAACCAGTTCTTACTTCTAGTGAAAAGATAACGTATCACTGAGGACCTGAACCAACTAGTAGGTCAGATGAAGGCCGTGAAAATGACAACCTACGTATTTCAGAATAAGAATCTCTTTAACGCAATCTAATAAAAATTAAACTAAATTTTTTAATATTATTTTTATTCAACACTATAAATTATCACACTTATTTCATCTTTCAGAAGAGTAAGTGTCCTATATTCTATCACCTTCATCTGCAGCTCTCTCTTTCTCTTTGCCTTCCTATTCTTTTTCATATGCTTCGACCGCTTTCAGCGCCAAATTTTTTTTCCAATTACACGAAGATTTGTTTTTCCAGATACCTCCTCTATTGTTGTGTGAGCATGTAGATCAGTGTAGTCTCCCAGTTAGTGGTGAGCATGACTGCCTCTTCTCTTGTGTACTAGAAGTAGAATATCTGGTATCAAACACTATATTCCACTTCTTTCATCTTCCATAAGAATCTTTATTTATAATCTTTGATCTACGTACTACAGATAATATTGACAGTCTTGTTAAATTTTGCCACCTGAATGGCAGACAAACAATCGTGGAGTAGCAGCATTCTTCAGTGTTACATTCCATTTGTTGCAGCAAATATTGTCACCAGAGTGTTAGGTGATAATTACAGGTAAAGATGACCTTGCCACCTGAATGGCAGACAAACAATCGTTCTAAACCAGAGAGCAGTATGTATGATGCTTTCATGAACTAGTCAGTGGTTAGTTATGACTAGGGCACATTTTTTGCTGCAGAGACATTAACTGCTTACCTCACCAACTTACCAATGGTTAGCAGCAGGCCCAAGCCGCTAACTATCCAACGGATAGCACCAGCAGAGCACACCCCGCAACGTGAGGGGTGTGCGAGGGTATGTCGCCCCGCCCCTGACCACGCCTACCGATTGACTCGTCTCCTGGGCATAACCCACGAAGGGGGTGGCCACTGGGGGCGGAGTCAAAGCGTGGCGACACGATCACGCCGGGCTAATCCCAGCGGAAGATTACTAAAAACTACGTGTAGGACATTGCGTTAGAGGGAGGGAAGGTGGGACAGCGAGACAGAACAGTGGCACATTACGCTAGCTCCGAGTCGATCTACAGTACAGCTGGACAGCTCTGTCTTAGACTGCGCATGTGCCGGAGCCACGAGGCATCGCAACACTTTGAACCACGCTCCACCCCTATGAGGTAGATTATCATAAATCTCATTACTGATCACCATGTACTCCGCAGCAGTACACTCACTAAGCGACTGGGTCGCAATATGGGGATGGTAAGGAGCAGCTAACCATACTTAAACCACAGCTCTAACTTTACATAAAAATGATGATTTCCTTGTTAGTTCTTATTAGGGCAGTGGAATCGATCGTCATTGCAGACCCCGTGTGGATGCATCGAGTGTTGCAAATGCAAATTTAGATGTACTTCTTCTCCTTTTATTCCATTCTCGTCAATAATGGAGTACTTTTTGAAGATGCATTTCTTCAGCTGCAGCTCTCTGTGACAAACCAAAAAAACTACTTGATAGAGAAAAGCAATGAATAGTGGTAACAATCAAGTGTGTTATTCTGAGGTTTCTTGGGAAGGTGCTCTGGCCTTTGCGAATATGATTAGACAAAGAATTCAGTTCCACAGATGTCTTTTCAGTAAATAATCCTTCAACGCCTTCCCACTTGCAACTAAAACTTAGCTTTTTAAGAATTTCAGTACTGGTAGGGGTTGCCTTCTTTCTCTGCTTGTTCAAGTCATTGTCAGCTCTAAACACATTACGCAAGTCAGCCAAACAATAGAGCCTGTAAATTTTAATGGTAGAAAAATTGAACAATAATGAAAATCTTCTCATTTTTGATCGACTATCATATCATTCAAGATGTCAATGAGGAAGACGCTACTCTGAGTTTCATCGAAAGTGCGCTGCTGTTGGATCTCACAAAGTGACCTGTTTGGAATTAATTCGGTTCTAGCCGTGAGCTTACAAAGACTGAGCAACAGCAAAAGACACTTTGTGATCTCCTCTCTTCCAGAGTGACCTCCATCACAAAATGTCTTGTCATATTTTGAATAAGAATTCTTGAAATTTGTGTCATTGTATGGTCACACTTTCAAATTTACCTTCACATCACAAATTGTAACGGTTCAATCAAAATGACCTTGTCCGATTTTGCCACCTGAATGGCTGACAGACAATCGTGACCAGTTATAAACTGCTAGTGAGATAACTGTTAATCTTCTTGGAAAGCTTGAAATTTGCTAACCACACTTTCTAAATTTCCTTTCGCATCACTATAAACGAAACCGAACTTGTATTTCATCGAATGACCTTGTCAGATTTTGCCACCTGAATGGCTGACAGACAATCGTGACCAGTTATAAACTGCTAGTGAGAAAATAGCATAAATTATATGCTTGTATTAGCCGTAACGTATGATGATGTCGGTTTTTCACCATTGGATCTTTAACACAAGTTTGTTACAGACTTTACATTTTTCTTGTGGTGACAAAATAATGCTTATTTTTATTTTTCATCTCACTTTTGAATTTTCTTTGCGTGTAGAAAAGCCTTTCTCCTTCATCGGAATTAAACATCTTTGTTCACGATTCCAGTTGTAGAACCTCTATACCAATGATGTGATCTTACCGGTTTTACAACCTGAAGGGCAAACAAACAGTCGTGACAAGACTCGAAACATTTATGGCTGCAAGCAGGTTCTCCTTTTTGAGTTCTCTGAACCACCATGTAGTTTCTGAACCACCATGTAATTTGTTGACTCTGGCAGGCTTCATTTGGGTACCTTTTGCACTGTACTTGTGACTCTATCACTGTGTCTTGTTTTGTCACTCCTGCATAATCTTGCCAGATTTTACCTCCTGAAGGGCAAACAAACAGTCATGACAAGACTCTTACAAAATTTAATATGAACAGTTTGAAGTCTTAGAATTTTAATCATGACAAAATCAACCATACAATATCTCCTTTATCCATCTTGATTGATAATGATTTTCTAGCTGGATTTATGATGTGAAATTTGTGGAGAAAGTAAAAACCCTGATAGTAAGTTCAGCAAATATGGTTTATTGAAAGTTTGCCATCGTCTGTAAATGGTAGGCGAAAGATGGACTCTGTTAAAGACGACTTAATGGAGAGAGTTACATGCCCTCTTGTCGAAGACTATACGCCCTTGCTTGGTTGATGGCTCGAACTTTGTCTTGATATATGGCGTCCCTTCTTCAATAATTATTTTTTCATCAAAAGGTTGATCTGGTTGAAAATATGAATATCCTGCACCAAAATTAACACCCTGATTTTTGATTGGGCGGAATATTCAAATCAAGTAACGAGCACAACAGCACTTGTTATCATAGCAATGATGATATTTTGCCTGATTTTACCTCCTGAAGGGCAAACAAACAGTCATGACGAGGCTGTCACACGATGCGTAGGGTTGGATCAACTTTCCATTTTTCTTGTGATGTGACAAGACAATTCAGTTTTAATATAGTTAGACTTGTTTCAATGAAATGATGTGGTCTTGTCAGATTTTACCTCCTGAAGGGCAGACAAACAGTCGTGACGAGGCTGTCACACGATGCGTAAGGCTAGATCTACTCACAGGCTTTTCCATTTTTCTTGTGACTTGACAAGACAATTAAGTTCTAATATAGTTAGACTCGTTTCAAATTGTGATGTGATCTCATCAGATTTTACCACCTGAAGGGCAGACAAACAGTCGTGACTTGATAGTCACACGATGCGAAGGGTTAGATTGATCCACAGACTCTTAGCAAATCTTGTGCTGAAAAACACCGGTTTCAAACTCTGTGTTCTGGTTTAAGCCTTATAATGAGTATATATTCCAAGTTTCCAAGTGAAATACAATCCTTGAAACAACATCGTTGATGGGAGCGATAGTTGAAATAGTGAAATTTGCAGATCCACCATAGTCTGTCTCTATATTGAATTTCCAATTTGACTACACGTGCTATGTTCTTGTCCATACCAACAAGTGCTACATAAGCAGTTACTTTGTTCACAACACAGCAGTGATTCTGTAGTGCCAATGCCATCAAATTGCTTGCTATTAAAAAGCACTCTGCTTTGGCTTGTACTTACTTGTGACTTTGCAGGGCT
This sequence comes from Haliclona indistincta, assembly GCA_964017065.1. Lineage (NCBI taxonomy): Eukaryota > Metazoa > Porifera > Demospongiae > Haplosclerida > Chalinidae > Haliclona > Haliclona indistincta. Next base: position 10,614,651 of record OZ024788.1, on the reverse strand, counting down.
TCGATATCCTCTCTTCAATTCGCCTCAACATTTATTCCATCAACAGGTATTGGTTTGCTTCTTGTAACAACAATCCCACCTCCAGCAATGGTTGCATTTCCTCTAGCAACTTTGGAAAAATACTTATCATTGTAAAAGCTTATGTCGATAGCTGAGCTGCTGTACTTTGAAAATGCATCAAATGTGTCTACATAAGTTGTCATCTCCTGCTGAACAATAAACCACCGGTCCTCCAAGACCGGTTTAATCGATTGGAAAAACAATGCATGTCTCACATGTTCTTTTGTTTCACAATTGAGTGGCAACAGCACGAAATCGCGCGGATCAAGTGTTACTGTCACTTTCTTGTCACCATTCACAATAGATCTTTCCACATCAGTGTCAAGAATCAATGGGAATAGCCCCCGTCTTGTCAATGGAGCAAAGACAATATCATCAATTAATTTGGGGGAAGATGGAAGCATCACATTAAATAGGCATGTAGAAACAGCAAAACAAGAAATTTTAAAGAAGTATTCGTCGTATCTTTTATCAGACATCTTGTCCTTCTATAGTGAGTCAAAGAGTGATGAGGGCCGGCAGAGCACAGATCAAGGCCGGGCAGGAGCCAATTAACAGGAAAGAAATAGTGACGTCGGACGAGGCGGGGACGTGTGAGCTCAGTGCCAGAAGAGGGAGCTGAGGGAGATTGTAACGACGATAGGCGCAGGATAAACACGCTTATTACGACTGGAGGCTGTGAATGCTTGCCGTGATGTGACAGTCAACAAGACATCGGATCGGGATCAAAAGTCAAAGTTTTCGTCTTTAGACTTTACATTTTCAGATGTCATGTGATTATGGTATCGCTGTTATACTTGTTCTTATTGTTACTACAACGATGTGGTCTTGTCGGATTTTACCTCCTGAGGGGCCCTCCAGTCATTACTAGGTTGTCACATGATGCGAACAATTTGAAGTAATAGAATTTTAATCGTTTGATAGCATTTATGACGTGCACTTTTTTACAATAACAATTTTATATTCTCTCGCCGGATTGTTTCTCCTGAAGGGCAGACAAACAATCGTGACTAGACTGTCACATGGGTCCGAGTCATTTGCAGGCAGCACTTGTTATGATAACAATGATGTTTTGCCTGATTTTGTCTCCTGAAGGGCAAACAAACAGTCATGGCGCAAGTTCTAAACTGCTAGTGAGAAACGACACGAAAGGTCGAAAAGATATAGGATGCACGAGATACCACCACGATGATGAGACCAATGTTTTTTAATAACAATGTTGACATTTTGCCAGATTTTGTCTCCTGAAGGGCAGACAAACAGTCGTGGCGCAAGTTCTGAACTCCTAGTGAGAAATTACACAAAAGGTTGAAAATATGCATGTAATACCAAGATTTTACCATTATAAAGGTGATAAGCTCCTTTAGCAATCAGTTCCTGTACTAAGTTAAGGTCTCCATCCTCACTAGCATAATACAATGCCAATAAGGCAACGATAATAATATAGACATGTACTAGTATAGACATGTACTAGTATAGACATGTACTAGTATAGACATGTACTAGTATAGACATGTACTAGTATAGACATGTACTAGTATAGACATGTACTAGTATAGACATGTACTAGTATAGACATGTACTAGTATAGACATGTACTAGTATAGACATGTACTAGTATAGACATGTACTAGTATAGACATGTACTAGTATAGACATGTACTAGTATAGACATGTACTAGTATAGACATGTACTAGTATAGACATGTACTAGTATAGACATGTACTAGTATAGACATGTACTAGTATAGACATGTACTAGTACAAAACAATTCTTCAGTTAACACATAAATTGATAACCAAAAACTCAACAATATAGTCCAATTGATCCAAAGAGGCTTCCCGTCGCGTAATTGTTGTAGTTTTCTATAAAAAAGAGCATCCATCAAATGACTGCTACTTTGTCAAACATTGCTGAAACGCGATGACATTATTTTTATAGCAATAATAATAATAGCAACATGGTTTATGATGATATTAGAAAGATGTCTTTTGATTATTTTTCACCAAGTCGCAATTATACTACTGTACAGTAGGTATAATATGGGTAAGTATTTCATCACTGGATCATGCAATGAGAATGATTGAAATCAAGATGATCAGTTTGTTCAACAGTAATATAACACACTTGCAGATGAATCGATCAATCAAAAAACTGACAAACAGACAATTGTGGGACTTGCAGTTTTGGTTGATGCAAATGTTGCGTATGCGAGATTTCTGTCAGGAGTCATGTGAAAAATCTTGATGTTTTAGTTGGAGTGCTATCTTGTTGCTTTTTTTTACGCAAGTTTCTTGCTCATGTTGATTAAAGCACTCTAAGTGAGCTAGTGTTTTAGATAATTCATGATGCATGATTTTACCTCCTGAAGGGCGAACAAACAGTCATGACAAGACTCTTACAAAACTTAATACGAATAGTTTAATTTTAATCATCACAAAATCAACTATAAAACATCTTTTATCTATCTTGATTGATAATGATTTTCCAGCTGGATTTTATTATGTGAAATCGTGGAGAAAGTAAAAACTCTGATAGTAAGTTCAGCAAATAAACTTTCTTATGTAAATCTGTCATCGTCTGTAAATGGTAGACGGAAGATGGACTCCGTTAAAGTCGACTCAATAGGAGAGAGTTACATGCCCTCTTGTCTAAGACTATGCGCCCTTGCTTAGAATGCTTTAAATTTTGATTTTCAACGAAGTGAACACAATAGAAAGCTTGGATGAACAGCTCCATCAAGTCCTTCGGAGCAATACTGTCTTTATTTGGAGCAATATGAGGTTTGTATTCGTAAATGATTACTGGATCGAAACGGCAAATAACTGCAAAAGTAGTCTCATCTGAGTTGTCCGCATCTTCGTAATGAACACAACAATGATGATATCTTGCCAGATTTTACCTCCTGAAGGGCAAACAAACAGTCATGGCGCAAGTTCTAAACTCCTAGTGAGAAATAACATGAAAATTCAAAAAGATATAGAATGCACGAGATACCACCACAATGATGAGACAAATATTTTACTGTTTTTAATAACAATGTTGACATTTTGCCAGATTTTACCACCTGAAGGGCAGACAAACAGTCATGGCACAAGTTCTAAACTCCTTGTGAGAAATAACATGAAAATTCAAAAAGATATAGAATGCACGAGATACCACCACAATGATGAGACAAATATTTTACTGTTTTTAATAACAATGTTGACATTTTGCCAGATTTTACCTCCTGAAGGGCAGACAAACTGTCATGGCGCAAAGTTCTAAACTCCTAGTGAGAAACGACACGAAAGGTCGAAAAGATATCCACCACGATGATGGGACCAAGATTTTACTGTTTTTAATAACAATGTTGACATTTTGCCAGATTTTGTCTCCTGAAGGGCAGACAAACAGTCATGGCGCAAGTTCTAAACTCCTTGTGAGAAATAACGCAAAAGGTTGAAAGATATTATAGAGATACCACCACGATGATGAGACAAATATTAAAACCGTAATAATATTAAGAACAATATTGACATTTTGCCAGATTTTACCTCCTGAAGGGCAAACAAACAGTCATGGCGCAAAGTTCTAAACTCCTAGTGAGAAACGACACGAAAGATCGAAAAGATATTCACCACGATGATGAGACCAAGATTTTACCATAATAATAATTATGATGATATTTTGCCAGATTTTACCACCTGAAGGGCAAACAAACAGTCATGACAAGACTCTTACACGATACGAACGGTTAATTTTAATCATGACAAAACCAACCATACAATAATTATCTCCTTTTATCCATCTTGATTGATAATGATTTTCCAGCTGGATTTTATTATGTGAAATCGTGAAAAAAAATAAAAACTCTGATAGTAAGTTCAGCAAATAAAGTTTCTTATTTAAATCTGTCATCGTCTGTAAATGGTAGGCGGAAGATGGACTCCGTTAAAGTCGACTCAATAGGAGAGAGTTACATGCCCCCTTGTCGAAGACTATACGGCCTTGCTTAGAATGATTTAAATTTTGATTTTCAACGAGACGGAATATTCAAATAAGTAATGAACACAACAAGACTTGTTATAATAATAAAGGAATGGTTTGTAGAGTGTGTACCTTTCTTTAGAGCTAGTTTATAATAACAATGATGCCTGATGATGCCTGATTTTACCTCCTGAAGGGCAAACAAACAGTCGTGGCGCAAAGTTCTAAACTCCTAGTGAGAAATGACACAAAAGTCAAAAAGATATCCACCACGATGATTCATGCCCAGAATAGCTCCCGGTCTTTGGGAGTTACCATACATCAGTGCAGCAAAAAGCCACGAGGCAACAATGTTAATGTGTGAGTTAGTGAGGTAGCTGAAGACCAAGATTTTACCATAATAATAATTATGATGATATTTTGCCAGATTTTACCTCCTGAAGGGCAGACAAACAGTCATGGCGCAAAGTTCTAAACTCCTAGGGAGAAACGACACAAAAAGTAAAAAAGATATCCGCCACGATGATGAGACCAAGATTTACCGTAACAATAATTATGATGATATTTTGCCAGATTTTACCTCCTGAAGGGCAGACAAACAGTCATGGTGCAAAGTTTTAAACTCCTAGTGAGAAACGACACAAAAAATCAAAAAGATATCCACCACGATGATGAGACCAAGATTTTACCATATTAATAACAATGTTGACATTTTGCCAGATTTTGTCTCCTGAAGGGCAAACAAACAGTCATGGCGCAAGTTCTAAACTACCTGTGAGAAACGACAAGAAAGGTCGAAAGATATAGGATGCATGCGTCACCACCACAATGATGAGCAAATAAAGTTTCTTATGTAAATCTGTCATCGTCTGTAAATGGTAGGCGGTAGATGGACTCCGTTAAAGTCGACTCAATAGGAGAGAGTTACATGCCCCCTTGTCTAAGACTATACGCCCTTGCTTAGAATGATTTAAATTTTGATTTTCAACGAGGTGGAATGTTCATATCAAGCAAAGAACACAACAACACTTGCAATGATGATATCTTGCCAGATTTTACCTCCTGAAGGGCAAACAAACAGTCATGGCGCAAGTTCTAAACTCCTAGTGAGAAACGACACAAAAAGTCAAAAGGTATCCACCACGATGACTCATGCCCAGAATAGCTCCCGGTCTATGGGAGTTACCATACATCAGTGCAGCAAAAAGCCACAAGGCAACAATGTTAATCTGTGAGTTAGTGAGGTAGATGAAGAAGACCAAGATTTACCATAATAATAATTATGTTGATATTTTGCCAGATTTTACCTCCTGAAGGGCAGACAAACAGTCATGGCGCAAAGTTCTGAACTCCTAGTGAGAAACGACACAAAAATTCATAAAGATATCCACCACGATGATGAGACCAAGATTTTACCATAATAATATTAATAACGATGTTGACATTTTGCCAGATTTTACCTCCTGAAGGGCAAACAAACAGTCATGGCGCAAGTTCTAAACTACCTGTGAGAAACGACACGAAAGGTCGAAAGATATAGGATGCATGCGACACCACCACAATGATGAGACCAACATTTTAACATAATGTAAATGTGTGTCAGTGACAATAGTTCTAGTATAAAACAATTCTTCTGTTCTTGTCGCTTGAGGCGAACCAGCCATGTTCTCTTTCTGAAGATGAGAGAGGTCATTGGTGTTTGTACCATGGACTATACTGCGGTCGAGAATACTGGCATGAAGGTTAATGGCTCAAAGTCGTCAACAGATACTTCCATTGCTACATAGCAGCCTCGTGGTGGTGATGTGGAAACGTGCATTGTTGCCCGTTTTACCTGAACAATGCTTAAGTTGGTGACCACGGTAATCTCTGCTCTATAGCCAGTCAGGAGTCAATAATTTCGGTTGCTGATAGTGCTCAGTTTACAGATGCTGGAGTATACGGCCTCGAACCGATTCCGGAAGGTCGCGATGTTAGTCGGCATTTGGTATCCACCAGGCAATTGAGCTTTGACTAGGTGGAGCAGCCTGCACTACGATCAGAGGAAAGAGGCAGGTCACCTAAGAGGTCTAGACTAAGTTTGGCCTTCATACCGAAAGCAACGATAGCAACATGGATGATATTGGCAGAAACTAAAGCAATGCAGAGATCCGCGAAGATGATGTATTGCAGAGATATGCTCGCGATAGGCACTATAGTTTGCATCTTACAAAACAACTATTGTATCTTGGAGATTGTTACGTCAAACATGGTGGTATGCAAAGAAAACATTATACAGATGTGACATCAAACACAAGGCCTCTATAAATGTTATTGCATAGTACGTCATCAATTACCAGTAAAATTGCCTCATTCAGAGACAAAAATGTAAGCTACGTAACTAGCTTATTGATCACACACCAACCTTCATCGACTCTTAGTCTCTTGTCACCTGCGCCATCTGATTCTAAAAGGTAATACAGAACTCATCAATCAAAAATAGTAAGCTATAATAATGAATACAGTAGTTTGAAATTCACTGACATACAAAGATATCTGTTTCACGTCTAACCTCTCCTACTAACGCTCTCTGGTGGATACATGGAAATAAATCGATGTTTCCTTTTCGGTATATTTACCACGTAGTTGTGGTGAAGGCCATTTTACTTCATCTGCCTTAACAATGGTAATCATTTGTGAAGGACCATGGCCCGGCACCCTTTGCCACTAAAGAGATCTATTGAGTCGATGCCCATGGGTGTCAGCAGCATATTCAGCCTGTACTGGTTACTAGGCTTCTTCCTAACATTGGCCTTGACCAGTTTGGGTATTTTAGTATTTTGGGCTTTAATTGGAAATTTAAAATGGCGCCTAAGTACTAGACAATTTGAGGCTCATAAGTTATCATGTTCAAATGCTTATAAGCTTGAAAAAAAAACTACCCAAACAAGAAAATAGTTGTCAGACGATCTTCCACCATTCTGCTCTTCATGCGGGTCTTGTAAGAGCGGAGAAAGAACGTTCTGCTTTGCCCCTTATACTTGCATGTATTATTGATATCACTTGTGTTCTTGTTGTCTTGAATTAAGATGTGATCTTTCCAGATCTTGCAACCTGAAGGGCAAACAAACATTCATGGCTTGACTCGAAAGCCAGAGAAGACCAAAAATCGGAGTCTCAATCTCAGAGAGCATAATTTTTAAAAGTCATTGACAGACCAGCACTTTCACGTGTATACTCTTTTGAAAAATTCGCTGCAATGAGACGTAGAAACACAGTGTTGGATCTTGCTGGATTTTACCACCTGAAGGGCAAACAGACAGTCATGACTGAACTGGAAAAAAAAACGTGCAAGTCATCGTAGATTTCAGGGCTGTGTATGATGCACTTTTATCATGATAAAAAATATCCTTTGATGAAAAAGATGGATCACAATCTATCCATGTTGCACATTGACTATTAAACCACAGTCGGGTGTTATATCTCAAAATTTATATCACCCGAAGGGCAACAAACAATCGTGGTTAGTTTGATGGAGCACTTTAGGAACAGCTGGCTATATCTGTGGACTCACTCATTGAACTGGACTCGCTCTTCAGGAAGTAGCATCGCAATGGTCCTCCGTCTTTAGTCAAGACACACCTTGGGAATTTAGTCTATACTACATGTACATGTTTGCATTTGGAGACTGTATGAATATGTTGCTCTCACTCAAGCACTCAGCGCTACTGCACCATGTGAGAAAACAGATGCTGAACAGAAGAGACTAGGTAAGGCAGCAACGACACGGAAGGTCGAAAAGATATAGGATGCACGAGATACCACCACGATGATGAGACCAATATTTTACTGGTATGTACCTCATCGGGGTTATCTTCTTGACGATCACAAAATCCTGCATGCTCTAGTATCAGCATTCCTATTGTTGGACTCAACAGCTCGCTCTCCAGTGTAGCTTCGCTCTCCAGTGTAGCTTCTTGCGACTTGGGAACTTCACTAACAATGTTGACATTTTGCCAGATTTTGTCTCCTGAAGGGCAGACAAATAGTCATGGCGCAAAGTTCTAAACTCCTTGTGAGAAACGACACAAAAGATCGAAAAAGATATAGGATGCACGTGGCACCACCACGATGATGAGACCAAGATTTTATATAAAGGTGTGTCAATGATAATAGTTCTGGTACAAAACAATTCTTCTGTTCTTGTCGCTTGAGGCGAACTCATCGATAACGTTGTCATAGTCAATTTTTTCTACTATCTCCCTCTCAATTGACAAGATAGCTAAGGATCAGATGATGATCTTCCACCATTCTGCTCCTCAGGCGGGTCTTCTAAGAGCGGAGAAAGAACGTTCTGCTTTGCCCCTTATACTTGCATGTATTATTGATATCACAAATGGTGCGTTCTTGTTGTCTTGAATTAAGATGTGATCTTTCCAGATCTTGCAACCTGAAGGGCAAACAAACATTCATGGCTGGACTCGAAGACCAAAAATCGGAGTCTCGATCTCAGAGAGCATAATTTAAAAAAGTCATTGATAGACCAGCACCTCCATGTGTATACTCTTTTGAAAATTTTGCTTCAATGAGACGTAGAGACACAGTGATGGATCTTGCTGCATTTTACCACCTGAAGGGCAAACAGACAATCATGACTGAACTGGAAAAAAAACGTGCAAGTCATCGTAGATTTCAGGGCTGTGTATGATGCACTTTTATCATGATAAAGAATATCCTTTGATGAAAAAGATGGATCACAATCTATCCATGTTACACAATGGACTATTAAACCACAGTCGGGTGTTATATCTCAGATTTTTGTCACCTGAAGAGCAAACCAACAATCGTGCTTAGTTTAATGGAGCACTTTAGGAACAGCTGGCTATATCTGTGGACTCACTCATTGAACTGGACTCGCTCTTCAGGAAGTAGCATCGCAATGGTCCTCCGTCTTTAGTCAAGACAAACCACACACTGGTACACCAACCGAGGGAGGAAGGGAGGGTGGGATTGATTGACTAACCTGGTGTCTCCACTCGGATATAATGATACGGGTTTATGCATACTTTTTCCGAGAGAAATCATACTCGCTGCTATCTATTGGTTTTAGTTCGTGATGGGTCTGTATTTCTGGCCAGTACCACTGGCGACAGTGTATTACATGTGACTATGTCAGCAGTAAAAAACTTGTCATTGTAGATTTCCACATCAAATGGATACTGACTTCCAACATGTTGTTCTCGGAGACTTTTGGTATACTACCTTTCAAAATATATTTTCACTTAAATTTGAGCATGGACTTTGGTATACAACTTTAGAAGCTGATTTCTGTCTTTTATAAGAATGTCGGTGAATAATACCTTTTAAAATTTCTTTTTTAAATCAACTTGAATTTGTGCTGGTACTTTATTGTACAACTCCAAGTGCATTGGGAAGCCTACTTCATCAGTGTTGGTATTGCGGTTTCTTCTTGGCTGGTGCTGGTACAAATTTGACAGCAAGTATGGACGATCTCAGTAAAGATGATGTCAGGCATTTCAAAACGTTTGTTGTGCCATCGGTCATCGTCATCCAATTTTTCCATACTACCAAGAAGTTGGGCACGTGGATTGGAATTGCGGATCTTGTTTTCAGTCACCATTCCTTGTAAATAATCATGTTCTAACACAAACCCACAATGGTGTTGAAGACAACACATATATAAGTCTGGTTTTGAAGTAGCAAACCGACTATAGTGGTCCATAGGAGATGTGATAATAGAAGATTTATTTGTGGCAACGATATAACCTAGACTTCTTGCCACGGCTGCTACCTTTTCTTTGACATACGTATTTAGAGACTCCTCTTGCAGAGTAACTGTGGAAACAGGTCTGGTTGCAACTTTTTGCACGTTTTCTTCCAGAGACAATAGCATCGCTTTTACATCCACCTGTTCTGTCGAATCGAGGCATTTCTTCACAACTTCAGCTACAACAGCTTGACATGCTTGCATGGCAGTGCTGTGCTGACCCTACTGTGTTGCAAAGATACTCACTACCAAGACAATAAACAAAAGCGCCATGTTCCTTTTTGCCAACTTAACTCTCAGCGTATAACTCTAAGTGCATCAGAAGCTGATTTCTAATCATAGGCTAAAAGTATAATCATCTGCTTGTATCTCCAGATTTAATGGTGGGCTTTGTAATGTTTAGTAAAATGATATACGGATTAGCACAAGAAACAGATAGCAAGCACGACAGAGCACGTGAAGATCATAAAGCTAGGCGCTTGCAATCAGTGTGGAGGCTGCGAGGAGTACATGTCCGATAAAGAGAACTGTTACACGCAGTGCGAATATTGTGCGTGTCCTGCCATCAAACACAAAGGCTCGGAACACTGTTAGTCACTGCTTCTGTTACTGTAAATGTTATGTGTGTGGGCAACTATGTGTCTCGTCGCTTCTGGAACAAAATTTGAGACCACTTCGGATCATACCCGCTTGACCCAGGCACCACAGCAGTATGACTCTGTGTTTGGCAAAGCAGGTGGAACACTCAACTATCCTGAAGTAGTCGTGTATATAAGAATATATAAGCTATACTGCCTCAGTTGCGATTGTGTACAGGCATAAAGGTGTTCACCAAATTGCGAAATAAAAATGTCAATCCAAAAAAAATCAATATTTCACAAAAAAAATACAGAACTTAAATGTCTAACTGTAAATTAATAGACATGCAAAATCCAACCACACTTTAACTGATAAAAGACGCATGTGTGCATACTGACAACTACAGTTGATAGTCACTACAGACTTGCTCTAGGAAGAATAAGAGGTAGTACACACATCTGAATTAGCGGATTCATGATCTCTCTTAGTCTTGGCTAGATTCTACTGTTTGAGTTGCTGTTGGTCTACGTCTTTGGTCTAGCTTTTTGATCCAGCAGCTGTCATTGTGGCGCTTCTATCGACAATTGCCAAATCCAGATTCTACTGTCAATTTAAATATTTATTGACTGCAGTAATTCCTGCTTGTTTCAAACCATCACACATGGTAAAATACCAGATGGATGGAATTACAAATTATTTTTGTTCTTCAACGTTAACATTTTTATTACACAAGAGAGCAACAAACTAAGAGACATTTGAGCGGCATGGTTGCAATGAAGCGCCAAAAGCTAGAGGCCTAAAACAACTATAATCATAATTATGTAGTCTAAGTAATATTTAGACCATACTGCGTGACTTTCGACCAATCTTTGTTACTTTGTTTACCTAAAAGTGTGCATTAATAAAGTGCTCATTAATAGAAGTGTACCTAAGTGTGCATTAAGCTATTTAATGCACACTTTTTAAGCAATCTGATTGGTCGAAAGTCACGTGGTATGGTCTAAGATCTAGTTCATGGGCTGGAGGAAGACTGACATCTTTGGTACTAGTCAGATTCAGATTGCTCATTAGTAGGAGACTAATTGTCGTACTCATCTTTCTACTACGACCATTATCACCAAGTGTATCTTTGTAGGGTAGGGTACCTTCCCTCTCCTGGAACTCCACTGACATAGAGCCCATACCGATAAAACAGTGCTCGTGTCTTATCCCACACAGTTCCTGCAGACTCCTTGCTCGGGTTCAAGGAGCTAAATACCATTTTTTACATTGTACTTGCTCGCGCGTAACCTTGTTGAATGGTAGTGAGAGGCTGTGTGTGTGTGTGTGTGTGTGTGTGTGTGTGTGTGTGTGTGTGTGTGTGTGTGTGTGTGTGTGTGTGTGTGTGTGTGTGTGTGTGTGTGTGTGTGTGTGTGTGTGTGTGTGTGTGAGTGTGAGTGAGTGTGAGTGAGTGTGTGTGTGTGAGTGTGAGTGAGTGTGTGTGTGTGTGTGTGTGAGTGTGTGTGTGTGTGTGTGTGTGAGTGAGTGAGTGAGTGAGTGAGTGCACGCGCGTGTGTGTACAAACATCGCTGCTACCAAGCATCACCTTATTTTATTCCGCAAGCAGATCTTCTCTTTATTTCATATCACTACATCGATCTTATCCTCTTTTTTTCAAGTTACACAACAAATCTCAGTTTGATCACGTCTTGTTGTCGTATGATGTTGCAATCAAATGATACTGAGATAGTTATCTGCTTGGTTTATTATTGTGTGATCTAAGCTTGAGAATGACTGGCAGAGAATAGGAAATCTATTTTCTCTCAAAGCTGTTAAATTATATTTATTTTTTTGGTTTTTACCGAGGGGCCCAACACAAGTGAAATCTCATACGCTGACCTGTGAAATCACGACTAAAATCACCGTATTTTCCGTATACTCTGCATTTTTCTGTATACTAGCACCCACGCTTAAAATCAATGAAATGTCATATGCTTAAATCAGCTTGTGTCAGACCCCTCGGTTTTTACAGGGATTTTCTGTCATGTTGCAATGCTAAATTAAAAAGTGTAAAACGTCACCTCAAGTGTGCTAGAATTTTCGTTCATCCTAAAAATACCTTAGTGCATAAAGGTGACATACGTGTTGCAGAACATCTCTGTAGCTCTGATATATGTATTTTATGTGTTGTATAATTATGTGCTATTTTGCATTTTTGAATTTTTTTGTTGTATGTTAAATGATTGTATGTTTTTGTTTCTTTCTTCAGGCGATGAGATATCCTCCTAAAGCTTACAAGAAAGATTTGGAAACTGCCGAGGTATAATTATTATGAACTAAGAAATTTGAGCTATCTTTTATATTTTTCCACTACAGGAAATGAGAGAGAAGGAGCAGGCTACTATCGAGCTAGCTAAAGAAATGGCTGACGAAGAGGACGATGATTTCTGACAAACTTAACTTTTAGACTTCCTCAACATGTACACACTTAACTTTAGACCTTCTCAACATGTAAACTTAAGTTTTAGACCTTCTCAACAAACTTAACTCTTCTCAACATGTACACAGTAGATGTTAGTGCACTTCCGTTTATATTTCTGTCACGTCCGTGTTACAGTAGATATTTCCGTGCATGTCCGTATATTTTAGTTTTGTGCACAATGAGCACATTTGTGTCTGGAGTTGGAGACGAAGTAGTCTTGTTTGCAGCGTTCCTTGTTCTCTCGGCTGCATTCATCTGCTTCATTTCTCTGTATAAGAAGGGCAGTGAGAGAACTGGGCAGGAGCAAGGTGAGAAATGCTCCCTAAGCTTAGTGATTGGTTGATCCTGTGGACATTCTTCTCAGAGAGACAACCACGTGAAGATGCAGCTAGCTCACGTGATGTAGATACTACAAGGAATGAGCAAGAGTCTGCAGATTCACAGCTGAGGCGTCGAGATGTACCTGGTACTGGTGGGGGAGGGGCTGATGATCGGGGAGGAGGAGGAGAGGTAATGGTGACAGTGAAGCTGGTCAGTCTGGCATCCACTAAGTCGGTGCGATCATCAGTGACTGCATCGATGGCTGACCTCAGGAGGTGGGTGAAGCTGACAGTAGTATGCATCATAATAGTCTAAGCGGCATACATCATAATAGTCTAAGCGGCATAATGATAGGTCGGCACATTCTCTCTGTGTATTATCCTGCAAGCTAGTTTATCACCTGAATAATATTCTTGATCAGAGACAACCTGTATGTACGTCTACATAATGTTTAGAGTTATCTTTACAACCTTATCTTAGTATGATAGTATCATTGCAGTATTCTCGGTCATAGTACAATGTTCCGAGAGGTTCACCGTACAGAATATGTATGTTTTAAATACTGTGTGCACTTTAGCTAGCCCAGAACCTGTGCATATGGAATATTTGAGAACAGATTAACATGTAATGCTTTGTTCAATCACATGACGTGGTTATCTGTTAATTTCCTTGCTTTATCTGTAGGCTTCATTTTTCTACTGAACTTGCCCAGCAAAGAGACGTTAAGTTCATATATCGTGGTCAGGTTATTGAGGATGATGACATGACTCTACAGCAGCTTGGTGTGACCAACAACTCCGCTATACATGTCCACATATCACAGCCTCGTACCCAGACTGCAGAACAGGAACCAGCTGCAAACCAGACCGACGAGAACGAGATTCTAGACTTGTCCAATCTGTTTGTTCCACTGTTCGGAGTTATTCTTGGTATCGTCTGGGTGTGTTTCTTCATGTGGCCGAATGTTTTCTCCCTCATAACTAAGATATCATTATTTGCTCTCTCTCTTGGTTATGTGGTGTTGACTTATGTAACATCATTTTCATAAAAGTTAATGTTTTACTAGTATAGCACAAGGGTCACTAATGAGTTAAGTAAATTCACAATTGATCACTCTCCAGGCGGTGTAACAGAGCTATGTGTTCCCCGACAGATACCTCTAGTTTCCCTTATCATGGCTATTAAATCGCCTGGATATGTGTTCCCCAGCTAGCCAGCCAGAGTTCACTACCAGTTCAATGTTGTTCTTCTTGCCGATTTGTACCTTTATAACTGGAACAACTCTAGTAACTGGAATATATCGCCACACCATTAGCAACAACTCTTGTAGGTCTGGGATTGTACCAGTTTATGACAGAGTACTGAGTCATGGTAAGGACAACTGAAACGAAATATTGATAGATGGACCCCTTGCTCAATTCATCAACTATTGCAAGCATTTCCATCCGGCACACTTGCCGGACATTTGCAAATACAATGTATGTCGTTTAGTGGGAAGTTACTTTGTACAGCCTGTCGGTCTAAAGTGAAAGATTAAACTCTACATAATGACCAGGACTGTGGGTAATGTGTAAAGTCACGTTTTAGTTTGCATCGAATCTCATGCGTGCAGATGTTATTAAAATTCTTTTCATGATCATGAGCTATACATGTACTGAACAGCATACACACAGATAGTCTGCAGGTTAATTATTATAATAATACTTGGTATCTATATTGGTCACTCTCCAAGTCAGATAATCATTACACAATTTAGAGGATTCTACAAAAGAATGTGAAATGAACTTTGTAATAGAACAGTCAAGATTGACTTTTCCATCATTGCTTCCACCCAAACGATTGACTCTTCTATCAATGTATCCACCAAAATACAAAATCCTCTGATGATCGCATTGAACTAGTTTTATGGTGACATTGCAATAAAAATCTGATTTGCTCATTCTCACATAATCACTTCCTTCCATGAAGAACACATGAACAGACACATGAGTGCCAGCACCATCACCCCAGCCATTGGCATCCACTCTAATACACAGCTTGTATCCTCCATGACGTGTCAAAAATGGTGGACTATACCAAGGAACCATAGCTTTCTTGTATGTGGAGAACTGGGTCATGATAAATTCAATAGGAAAACCAAGGAGGGCACCTGATAATTAATACACCGAAAATCAATAATTATATTAGAAAATTTTCTATATGTTTTACCTGGAGGCTGAGTCTGCGGAAGAACATCCTTCGTTGCCTGTTCAATCTGGAGATAGTCAACATAACCACATCAAGTTTTTGAACGTTACAGGCAAGAGCATTGCACGGTCTGCTGTATTCATTACTAAAATCATTTTAGACTATACATTGCTCGATCTCTACCTAACTTCAGGCCTTGCTAGAAGTATGGATTCACAAACTATTAGCTATACTACAATCAAAAATTTTAAGCAGCTTCTTTAACAAATTTTTCAAATCTACATGCTATCTACATGCTCAGTACACATGGACGCCAAACACGAAATTCAAATGTATTGCAGCGAACAAGTGCAACTAAATTCAGTTCTACATAATGAAACCTAGCTATAATCCAGTCACCCTTGGGCCAATAAAAATGATCTGTGATTGCATTATAGAGGGTGAAACTCATTGCAAGTTATCATTTGAGACTCTAGCATTAGAGAGATGACTGTTAGCTCATTTTCACTGTATGTTACAATACGTGAGTAATTAGTTATGACACTACATGTGTGCAAAGTAGTAGTTTAACAAACTTTAATCGTTTCTATCTTTTTCTTCAAAGCAGTCAGCTCCTTTTCATATCGTTCCCTCTCAGCTGTCAGTTCAGTCTTCATTGCCTTCATCTCCCTCTCATGTTGTTCCTTCTCATCTGTCAGTTTAGTTTCTAGCTTCTTCATCTCTCTCTCATGCTGTTCTCTCTCTGTCACTATTTTGGTCTCAATTTTCTTTACCTCTGACTCAAGCTGTTTCTCCATTCTCCTTGTAAAGCTCTCTAGTTTGGCATCAATCGGACGCTGTGGGCACTCATCACGCTGATGTTCATCCATCAGTCTGCGAGGGAGGTGAGCACCACACTGGTAGCTGCACTCCACCACTGCCCACACACACTCCTCTTTTTCGTGAGGTACCAAATGGCGTAGCTCACCCACCCACTGACAACCATCTTTCATTCTTGAGCAACAGACTTTCATTTCTAGCACTTTTCTCTGCAGACTCCTGTCCAGTAGTGAGATAAACTCTTGTTTACGACACAGCGGGCATGGCTGACCAGCAGATTTCACTCGTTCGATACATGGTTCGCAGAACTTAGCGCCACAGCAGCTGACGAGGTGAGGGTCCCGGAAAGGGAGGAAGCATATTGAACACGAGAGAATGTCAGGAATAGACTCCACAAACTCAGCTTGATAACCACCAGCGATGATAGAGAGAGGAGCACAAGATTCTGCCATCTTGTCTTCTTCGACCCGCCCGTAAACAAGCTCCACCCTCACTAATAGTTGCACGACCTTTCATCCTGGAGATGCAAGCATCGTCTTGTGTTTATGAAATGAGTCATAGCGTGATGCATGCTTGTCTCTGCACAACATGATATCTATTACAGTATGCAATATTATAGATGACTATAAAAATTTTTGACTTTTGAAATTTCAGTGAAGTTGGTTAATCCAATAATCAAACCTCTTGGCAGACATCAGTACTTCAATTCAAGCATAATACAGAAGGCACAATAATATCTCCACAGTAGTTTATTAGCTAACACTATTCTACTTGGTCACATACACGTTTTTGTGTACTGATTGTTAATAAAGAAAAATGGTTAAGAAAAGATAAGTGTGCATAAGAAAATGGATATTGCTATTTCATAGCATGGATATAAGCTCATAGACTAGTGTTTTAATCTTGTTCATTCCATGCATAAAAATATTAATTTTTTCTCCAGCATCAATAATTCATATTAATTTTCGCACAGATTGTATAGTTGAGGACAAAAACATCAGACTGCAGCAGCTACATGTATATACCAACACCTCTGTCAACTTGAGGGGCAGCATTCTCTTCGTTCAATATGGATGTTTTAAATTGTGTGCACCAGAACACGTGCATAAGAATACATTGTGTAGTTGAAAACAGAATAACATAATTGTTCAATCACATGACGTGGTTATCTGTTAATTTTCCTTGCTTTATCTGTAGGCTTCATTTTTCTACTGAACTTGCCCAGCAAAGGGACGTCAAGTTCATATACCGTGGTCAGGTTATTGAGGATGATGACATGACTCTACAGCACCTTGGTGTGACCAACAACTCCGCTATACATGTCCACATATCACAGCCTCATACCCAGACTGCAGAACAGGAACCAGCTGCAAACCAGACCGACGAGAACGAGATTCTAGACTTGTCCAATCTGTTTGTTCCACTGTTCGGAGTGATTCTTGGTATCGTCTGGGTGTGTTTCTTCATGTGGCCGAATGTTTTCTCACTCATAACTAAGATATCATTATTTGCTCTCTCTCTTGGTTATGTTGTGTTGACTTATGTAACATCATTTTCATAAAAAAAGTCAAGCCAAGACTATTAGACTTGGTGTGTGAACTTTGGACACTCGCATTGGTCAGGTAGAGAGAGCAATGCAGGTCACTGATTGGGTTATGGTAAAAACTCGATTGTATAAAGAAGTTGCAGGATGAAGAGCTTGTGATGTAAAATAGGCTAGCTAGTACACACCACAATTTAATAATATATGTCTGTGGAGTTCTTTCGAATCTGGAGTAGTTTCTGAAGTAAGCTAGGGATATTCTATATTACTTTAAAAGGAGGAATTACAGGATGATTAGTTCAAGCTCAAATTTCTTCATAACTTGAGCTGCCAACGAAACAAAGGCTGCTTCATGCTTTTCTAGTTACATCAACTATATAGAGATTCTATACTGCTCTGCAAGTGGCTACCTGTATTTACGACTAACAATAATAATTATTATAACCTCTATTTCTCGTAAGAAGACTCACGTGACCAATTTTCCTCTTGGTGGCGCTCCCTTTGATGTATTGTACGATCGTAGGATTGCATAATGAATTATATTAGGACAACAGGCACAATCCACTTATTGAAAAAACCATGATGCTAATACATGTATAATAATTAAATAGAAAAATAATATCAAAATCATAGTTGAAAGCTGGGCAGTGCTGTTTATTAGCTACTAATGAACAGCACAACTAATTAACTATTCATTAGCATTATTATTTGCTACTAGTTAATGAAGAAGAATGGTAGAGTATAGAGCCTACTTTCAATGTCATGAAGTCATTGTAAGCGTATTTTTCAGCAGCCTCTTTATGTGTGACAAACCGATCAATGCCATATCCAAGGGTAGTTTTATCTTCTTTAAATTTAGAAGGAACAGAGCCCTTAAGTAATAAGCCATGTACTATCTTCTTAAGTAAATAAACGTACCTACCATCATGAATATTTTTCACTAGTGCTACTATTTCAAGATCACAAGAAAGATTCATAAAGCCTTTTGACCTCGCATTCTCATGTTCTGCATTCATGAGGCACACGTGAACAGACACATGAGTGCCAGTACCATCACCCCGACCATTGGCATCCACTCTGAGGCACATCTTGTATCCTCCTGGCTCTGTATAAAATGGTGGACTGAACCAAGGAATGCTATTTTCCTTGTATGTAGAGTACTGGGACATTTTGAACTCAACAGGAATACTTTCGAGGAGACCTAAAATTAAAAATAATTCACAATGCTCTTATAATTAGGAAAATAATTATTTACCTTGTGGTTCAGAATATAGAATGACTTCCTTTGATGACTGTTCAATCTGAAGAGGGTACATATACAACTATGATGGTACCAATTTTAGGGATGTAACTAGGATCAAGAGAGAGAGAGAGAGAGAGAGAGAGAGGAGGCACACACTTTTGTGTGCACGATTTGAAAATTTCTACATGTACATAACAGTACATTGTAAATAAATTGAGTAAGACCGCCTCATGACCGGTAAAAGTTAATGCCCGGGAGTCCAAATGCACAGACAAGCTATAATATAAGTCTTGTCTAATAGCTGCTTAGCCAGAGCTTGAGATCCATAGGCTAGCTAAGAATTTATGAATATTAATTCTGGCAAAGCAAAGAAGCAAGTGCCTCTAGTTACACCCCTGCAATTTACATGAATTCTATGATTATGGGTTATATCTAGATTACCAAAATTTGTCAAATGTGCATGCTAGTAACAGTTTCTAGCCTTGTTCGCAGGCCTTTGGGTGTGCTAATTTTAGTTTTAGTTAGACAGACTGCGAAAAACTGTTCAGACTAGTGAATTAGATTTGACTTGTATACGGCTAGTATACAAAAAATCAGAATGCTTCATAGCTGAAAATATTAGAACATGTTATACCTTGATTTTCTCAATTGCCTCCTTGACAGCAACCAACTCCTTTTCATATCGTTCACTCTCGGTTTTCAGTCTTGTCTCAATCTCCCTCTCATGCTGTTCCTTCTCAGCTACCAGTTTAGATTCCAATCTTTCTATTTCTAACTTATGTTGACCTCTCAAAGCTGTCAAATTAGTCTCCATTGCCTTCATCTCTCTATCATGTTGTTCCCTCTCGTCTGTCAGTTCAGTCTCCATTGCTGTCAGTTTAGTTTCTAGCTTTTTCATCTCTCTCTCATGTTGCTCCCTCTCTGTCATTAGTTTCGTCTCCATCTTCTTTATCTCTCTCTCGACTTGCGTCTCCATTCTCCTTGTAAAACTCTCTAGTTTGGCATCGATCGGTCGTTGTGGGCACTTGTCAAGCAGATGTTCATCCATCAGTCTGCGAGAGAGGAGAGCACCACACTGGTAGCTGCACTCAATCACTGCCCACCCACACTCCTCCTTCTCGTGAGGGATCAAATGGCGTAGCTCACCTACCCACTGGCAGCCACCCCTTTTTCCTGAGCAATAGACGTTCATTTCTAGTACCTTTCTCTGCAGACTCCTGTCCAGTAGTGAGACGAACTCCTGCTTACAGAGCGGGCACGGCTGACCAGCTGATTTCACTCGTTGGATACATGGTTCACAGAACTTAGCGCCACAGCAGCTGACGAGGTGAGGGTCCCGGAAAGGGAGAAAGCATATTGAACACGAGAGAATGTCAGGAATAGACTCCACAAACTCAGCTTGATAACCACCAGCAATGATAGAGAGAGGAGCACAAGATTCTGCCATTTTGGTCTCTCTACAATAACAAGCCCCGCCCTCCTTATCAAAGTGAGCACTAGTCTTGATTTTTTAGCATGTATAATAACTGTTAGATATTGATAGTCATGTCTCTCGTATTTTTATCACCAAAGATTTTTCATGATTTTGACTTTACTTGCATTGCACAATTGTATTAGTCCTCAAAATTCAAATTGTACGTAGTTTATTCATTTAATGTGTTCACTTACTAGGTAGTTCTGATTACTCTCCACGTTAGACAGACATTAAAAATGTACAATCTAGCTGCAATCTAGTCTCATCAAAAGATTCAAGAAGATCATGAAGATGACACTTGACTATAAATAGCATGACACAAAAAATCATGTCCATCCACATGATGATCACTTCCATTACGTGTACCAGCATCATCAACCAAACCACTAGCATCCACTCTGATCCATATGCATGCTGTGTTTTCCTTGAATTGTGGACTGCAATGATGGTGGACAACGGAATGTTGGTTAGCGATGAAATTCTGTCTCATGATGAACTCAATAGGAAAACCATGCAACCTAACAAGTATCTGCCTAAGTAATCTTCATTGCAGTTTTAGTGGAATGACCTCCTTTAATCCATGTATGAAACATGACATCTGACAGAGGAACACCTTTTGTTTGACGATATGCCCACCCACAGTTGAACTCAAGAGTCTGATGATTATTCTTGTTATACGGTAATAATTATGATTACCTATTGTTAGCGGGTAGTAATTTTAGCGAATTTAGCGATGACATGATAATCGCTAAAAATAGTACATGCCAAATTGGTTTAGAAATTTTAAGGGAAACGCTAAAATCG
The DNA here is from genome assembly GCA_964017065.1 of Haliclona indistincta. Classification (NCBI taxonomy): domain Eukaryota; kingdom Metazoa; phylum Porifera; class Demospongiae; order Haplosclerida; family Chalinidae; genus Haliclona; species Haliclona indistincta. Next base: position 10,593,423 of record OZ024788.1, on the reverse strand, counting down.
CTAAATTTTGTACCCGCCAATAATAGTGACCTTGCATGAGGTATTATTTTGAATAAAACTTCACAAATTCCCTAATAATAATTATAGTATTATAGTACTACTATTAGTTTATTCTGGACACTCTCCATGTAAGACAATCGTTAACAATAAATTGCCTGCTATCAGAGGAGGAGGATTCCAAATCATTGTGAGAGACGAACCGAGTAATGCCATATCCAAGATTAGTTGCATGACCTATATCATTCTTCATATAGGATGACTTATTTAGTATATATTGCACAGTCTTCTCATCAGGGCCTTTGTGGCTGACCAGTTGTATAGCAAAATAATATTCGTTGCGACCTGATTCGCCATTCAGTTCATTCATCATCCATGGAACATATTCTGCATTCATGAAGAACACATGCACAGACACATGAGTACCAGCACCATTGCCCCATCCATTGGCATCCACTCTGAGGCACATCTTGTATCCTCCAGGTTTTGTATAAAATGGCGGACTATACCAAGGAATGTTGGCTAATCTTTTGTGCGTGGAGTACTGGGTCATGACAAATTCAGCAGGAACACCAGCAAGGGCACCTATATTGAAATTCGATCATCGCGTATAAAAATCTTGGTAGTTTATACCTTGAGGTACTGACTGTGGAATGACATCCTTCAATGACTGCTCAATCTGAAGAGGATCAATCAAAGACAATACACTGATGCATTATACCGTATAGCCGGTTATTTTCGACGGTCAGATATTTCGTTAGTAATATTTTAGATTGGATCTAATTTTCGATGCGCACTCGTCATTCGAAAATAAAATCCTGGCTAAAATTTATTGCCCTTCAAGTTGCTGTACCGCGGTGTCCGCCTGGAAGTTTCGCTTATCGTGCAAGTAGTCTCTCGCCGCGTGCAGCAGTGCGCATGGGCCACAGACATTTCTCAGTCTAACAGAGGCGCTTGGCGTTTTTACTGCTATCGCGGCACAAAGCTACCCGTTGCTACCGTCAGATTCTGGTCAGTAGCGTTGGAAGCCTCGATCTGTTCGCATGTGCTTGCACGAGGAAATTTTCGGTCTTCAAATTTTTGGCATGGTTCAAATTTTCGTGGATTTAATTTTCGAACTGCAGTCGGTGATCGAAAATAAAATCCTGTCGAAAATAACCGGCTATACGGTACTATTAGCTATACTGTAATACCGTATTATAGTGGGTAATTTTGGAGGGTCAAAATATTGGTGATTACGACAACCGGATTACGACCCAGATTTTTCGTTTTGGGGAATTTAATATTGGCGCTCAGTTCACATATTACAGTAACATAAAAAGCAGATTTGAGGATTTGCCAAATTCATCAAATTTTCCTCCTGCCATTTGCCAAATTGGCAGGAGTATTTGCCAAATTTTGGCAGGACGATTTGCCAAATTTTCTCATTTTGTCACAGCAAGACATGGCTGTCATCTGGACCCTGCATATTGATTTGAGTTATAACCCCTGAAACAGACTTAATAACTATGAATTGAAGAAAGCAGGAAACTACCATCAAGCAGCTATAGAGGCTGTAAGAAGGCTCGGGTACGCTATATCGTATCTCCCATGCACACTTGACTTGCTTCTTGCTCATGATTTACACTCAAAATGCCTTGGAATACAATGTAGGCCAACACTATACTGCAGTTTGCAAGTTGGTTGTCATGGTCAATGCTTGATGTGTGGTTAGTAGCAGCACCTGATAATATTTTGTAGCACTCTGCGTGGGCGTATCAAAAGCGCCGCCCGTGCTATATTATCCATATTGAGAACGGTTGGACCACAGATATTACAGTACGGAATAGGAAGCCGCACTTAATTGGGCGGTAGTATGAAACACGCAATCTTCAACAATAAGCACTATAATAGGCCAAAGACAGCTAAAAAAAGCTATACAGGCAAAAAACTACACCGCACTCGTCTGCTGCTAATTAGTAATCACTGCTACGCGCGGTAATACACATTGACCACCTCGACATGACTTCACATGATACATTTTGATTTGGAAGAAATTTTAGCTACCTATCCCGTACTGTAATATCTATGGTTGGACAATATAGCACGGCCAGGGATAACATAGCACGGCCAGGGATAATATATAGCACGGCCAGGGATAATATAGCAAGGCCAGGGATAATATAGCAAGGCCAGGGATAATATAGCACGACCAGGGATAATATAGCAAGGCCAGGGATAATATAGCAAGGCCAGGGATAATATAGCACGGCCAGGGATAATATAGCAAGGCCAGGGATAATATAGCAAGGCCAGGGATAATATAGCACGACCAGGGATAATATAGCAAGGCCAGGGATAATATAGCAAGGCCAGGGATAGTATAGCAAGGCCAGGGATAATATAGCAAGCCCAGGAATAATATAGCACGGTGGGAGGAGACTTACTTTGTCTCGACCTCAAAAAAAGTCGCCCAGGCACAAAGATTCAGTGACAGCGGCAAGTCGTCATGCTACAAACCAGTAAAAGCACCGTCTGCTCGTGCAATACGGGAATTATTGTGCTCGGGGTGTCGGTCTAGACGCTGATACAGCACTCAGCTTCGTCTCGTGCTATATCACAGTCTCGACCACACCCCTTATGCAATAATTCTTGTATTGCACTCACAACGGTGCTTTTACTGGGAAGCTATGTATAGCTGTTATAACAGGCTAATCACACATTCAACTATCCATGCATTGACTATGACAACCAACTTACAAACTGCAGTAGAGGCTTGGACCTTACTTCACAATCAACATTACTCACTGTACATTCGCTGGAATGTTTTACATTCGCAGAATTTAATTATGCGAATGTACACTAAAAAAGCTTAACCAAAATCCGACCAAAATTATGTATTTCAGTGGGTGTTTACCACAAAATTCAAATCTGCACACATGTTTTAGTGTGATACTTTCCAACAATATACTAATTCACATAATTATTGCATTATTATGCATTATGGTACGATAGCTCTTTAGTTTTGATACTCAGTATAGATCAGTTTTAGGTCAGTGTTAACTGTTGATGTCGCCGTATTAAGCTGTAGGTAAAGCGTGTCTTTTTACATGCCTAGATAGCTGCTTTATGCATGCAAGCAAAAGTATATTGTTCATACGAGTTGAGCTAATAAACTCATATTTCAAACAATCTAGAAACTACCAAGTTTTCAATACTGACATGCAAATGCAGTAGTAAAATGCAAGCAGCTAACCAAGCACACAAAAATGAGAGTCTTTTTACCTACATTACAACAAATTATCACCAAAAAGGTATTGCCGATAATGAAAACAAAATAGCTCTTAAACACACCTTGATTTTTTCCATTCTTTCCTTCAAAGTAACCAACTCCTTTTCATAACGTTTGCTTTCAGTCGCAAGCTTCGCTGTCAACTTAGTCTCCATTGCCTTCATCTCTCTCTCATGTTGTTCCCTCTCTGCCATTAGTTTGGTCTCCATCTTCTTGATCTCTCTTTCAAGTTGCGTCTCCATTCGCCTCGTAAAACTCTCTAGTTTGGCATCAATCGGTCGCTGTAGGCACTCGTCAAGCTGATGTTCATCCATCAGTCTGCGAGGGAGGTGAGCACCACACTGGTAGCTGCACTCCACCACTGCCCACCCACACTCACCCTTCTCGTGAGGGATCAAATGGCGTAGCTCACCCACCCACTGGCAACCATCTTTCTTTCTTGAGCAACAAACTTTCATTTCTAGTACTTTTCTCTGCAGACTCCTGTCCAGTAGTGAGATAAACTTTTGTTTACGACACAGCGGGCATGGCTGACCAGCAGATTTCACTCGTTCGATACATGGTTCACAGAACTTTGCGCCACAGCAGCTGACGAGGTGAGGGTCCCGGAACGGGAGGAGGCATATTGAACACGAGAGAATGTCAGGAATAGACTCCACAAACTCAGCTTGATAACCACCAGCGATAACAGAGAGAGGAGCACAAGATTCTGCCATTTTGTTCTCTCTATACAGATTCTAAGATCGTAGCTGGAGGACAGTGATAAGGAGGGCGGGGCTTGTTATTAGACTAATAACAAGCCCCGCCCTCCTTATCACTGCGCAGCAATGGTTGTGTGTGTTGCATTACTAGTCTAGTCCATCTATGACTGAGTCTGAGAAGAGAGATAGATGGATTGATTAGAGATGAAATGAAAGGGCTTGATGGCAGAGGACTTATAAATGCAAAATAGTCCCAAAATACCTGCCGGTCCCTATAGTCTGAATTCTGACACTAGCTATCATTCTATGTTACTAAGACATCAAGACAGTTAGACATAATGACATAATGTTACACAGAGTATACGATTGTTTTGGTGACTCTCCATGTTAAACTATCATTGATGATGTATTGTCTTGTCTCAGTAGGGTACTCCACCGTAGAATGAGATATGAATTTAGTGTTGCCCAATCCCTTAGTCGCTCTCAGTTCTGAGGTCACTCTATCAGACACGTTACCAGCTACTGCTGCATCGTTGAACGGCACAGTCATCTCACATCGATCCTGGTCATTCCTGTGGTTCACTAGTTGTACAGTGATGTCTCCTCTAAACGGCCATATTAGTCTATTATCATATTCTCCTCTCATGAGATGCACCAGCATTGTCACATAACTGCCAGCTCCTTTACCAGTACCATAAGCAGACACAGCAATGCACATCTTGTATCCTCCTGGTCCAGTATAGAATGATGGACTGTACCAGCCGCCTCTAGCCTTCTTGAATGCTGAGTATCGTGCCATGGTGAACTCAATGAAGGAGGGCACAGGATGAGAGCTGGTGAGAAGACCTGAAGGAGGAGACAATTATGCAGCATGTAAACCTGGTAATATCTCCATTGAGCAAAAACAGTGTGAAAAATAAGTATTCACCTATTTCTGATTGATACAATGTAGTTGGAATTAAATTTCCATTTTTAGTGCCAAACCGTGAAATTATATTCTTCCAACAAACACTACGAATCATACAGTCACTCCACAGGCAAAGTTCAGCTACCGTATAGCGGGTAATTTTCGCGGGAGAATATTTTCGCGAATTTCGCGAATAACAGGCTATTCGCGAACATATTATTCACTAAAGTCTTGTTTTTGTTGACAAAGATAGGGCAATAGCGCTGATTCGCAAAAATATTATTCACGAAATGCTATATCTAGCGCATTCGCGAAAATTTTCTCCTGCGAAAATTTCCCGCTATACGGTATCTCTACAACTCTTAGAGCACTGAAATGTTCTAAAAATACAACAACTACTTAAAATTCATGGTAAGTGGTCAATTATTAGATTATTTTGACAGGAAATGAGATGCTAATGAATTCAGACGGCATTCAAGTGCCGTAAAACCCTTGACAGGGTAGAGTCGGAGCTTTATAAAAAGTGTATTTTACATGAACGGTTGGCAAAAAACTCATGTAGCTAATAGGTTGGAATACAAATTCAAAAATCTGATGGGACAACAAAGTAGTGCTTAACCTATCACTTGCAAAATTAACTAGATTTCTGAAGATATTCTTACTACAGCCCTGCCTGTGGTGCTTAAGGTCTTCTCAAAGCAAAGAGCATAAAATTTTTAATCATTTCTGAACGAGGAAGAGAATGTATAACCCACATTTCATCCGTGGAATGACCTCTTCTTCCAATTTCTTTATTCTCTCCAGCACATCGGCCATTTCCTGAAGGGCAATGTTACGTATAAAATTGACTTCATGAATCTAAGTTTTCTAACAAACCTTGATTTTCTGATCTTGTTCCGCTATCTTTTTCTCCATGATTCTCATCTCTCTTGTGTGCCGCTCCTCTATTCTCTTTATAAATTTATCGATTTTTACGTCCGTTGGTCGCTGTGGGCACTTTTCTTGCTCGTGCTCCGCCATCAGCTTTCTAGGAAGGTGAGCACCACACTGGTAGCTGCACTCTATCACCACCCACACACACTCCTCTTTCTCGTGTTGTACCAAATGGCGTAGCTCGCCCACCCACTGGCAACCGTCTTTATTTCTTGAGCAGCGAACGTTCAATTCTAACACTTTCCTCTGGAAGCTCCTGTCTATTAGTGAGACGAACTCCTGTTTACACAGCGGACATGGTTGACCAGCAGTCTTCACTCGATTAATACATATCTCACAGAACTTTGCACCGCAGCAGCTGACGAGGTGAGGGTTCCGGAACGGGAGGAGGCATATTGAACACGATAGAGAGTCAGGAACAGACTCAGCAAACTCAGCTTCGTAGCCTCCATCGAGAAGAGGCGCACATGACTCCGCCATGTTGTAAAACTCCGCCCCTATTCAAACGAGGTATTACGTCACTAATAAGACGAGCCCCACCTGCGCTGCAGGTTGCTCAACTGTTACTCACACCAAAATCTAAACTGTGCAATACAACATTATACCGCTAGAAGTCTCTACCAAATCTGATAAGCCTTGTCTGAACAATATGCTCCTCTTCATTGTATAAGGAATTCTCTTCAGCTGAAACATTTTGCGTTACTCTTTTGAGTGCAAGGTTCAAGTTGCAGCCAACAGACAGAGAAAGGGGGCTATTCTAGTGAAGCATATCTTGTTGATATCCACAAAGGAATTATATATGGTCCTAGAATCAGAGCAAGGCTAGAGAGTTCTATCATTTTGAAATATTCTCCACCACTTGAAACCAGTGTGCACACTCGATCCCTTGCACTAACTCAACATCACTTGGTCGTGATCGCTCTTACTCTCATATGTTCTCACTGTGCTATAAAGCTGGATTAACCACGATTATTGTTGCGTACAATCGAATACTTCTAAGCACTACACGTTCGTTGCGAGTTATGATTGCGGCAACATTTATCGATGTTAGAAACTAAAACAATGACAAACACACAACAACAAAGTTTCTTTGTGAATCTTGTACTGAGAGAATAAAATAGTTACTTACACATAAAAGTTACCATATCACAACCAACACATTATACTAAAATACGGTGAAGTTGGAGGCAGAGGCCCATTCCAGTTCTAAAGTATATAATGTCCATGGATGATCTGGGAATGAGTCTATGCAAAGCACACTTCTCCCAAAGCTAGTTGTAGCTTCTCGTTGGCGGCGGGTGAATTGGCTTCAACATCAACAACAGGTAGTTTCTCGGGCACTCTTGTATGTAGTGTGTAACTGTCGGTATTTCCACTAGTCTAAAATGAGAAGATAATGATTATCCAGTGCAAATGTACTAATGTTAATTTCACAACTATAGTTCATCTACAACAGACTATACAGGGGATTGCAGGTTGCTTGACCAAACAATTTCCTGTTAGCGCATGCCCATAGCGTGTTTCTGTATACTAATTGTACAGATAACGTACTGTGCGCATGCAAAACATTTTTGGTCAAGCAACTTGCAATCCTCTGTATCTAGTTGTGAGTAACTTGACTATTGCTAGCAGCGTGTCTGTTTGTCTATTTACCTTGCAGCTAAGGTCTGAGTCCAGTTCATAATTGATTGACCAGCTATATTCGCGGATTGGCAGCTCTTGTCCGTTCCAGCCAACCATTCTGATTGGTTGACTAGATTTGCTGCAGGTATGGCTGACTGTCTGTAGGGCCACCTGGCTGATAACAGCCAATGCCTTCAGCTGACGGTCAGCTCTAGCTCCAGCACCATAGCTGAATGGTGCTCTATCGGACTACAAGAAGGACAGAGAAGAGAGCAGTACACAGTATGGTCGATGGTTGAGTGATGCTAGCGTACCTTGCATGCAGCAAGACTCTTTGTGTTATCTCTGTTCTTCTTGCACTCGTCACCACTGAATTCCTGTCACAAAATCAATGATTGTAGTCAATCTGGTGATAGTATCACTGACCATGATTGATTTTCGTGGCTTGATGCAAGTGAACCATCCTTGGTACAGCTCCATCTTGCGGCAGATAACCTCAAAAGCATCTTCAGGGCTTCCACCATTAGGATCAACATAGTATGTAGTGTCTGTAGTCAAGAAGAGTGCAATAAAAGAGTGAGTGAGTGTGTCAGTGATCGAGGAAGCAAGCAAGTGAGTGAGCAAGTGAGAGTGTGAGTGAGTGAGTGAGTGAGTGAGAGTGAGCAAGCGAGAGTGTGAGTGAGTGAGAGTGAGCAAGCGAGAGTGTGAGTGAGTGAGTGAGTGATTGAATGAGCAAGCAAGCAAGTGAGTGAGTGAGTGAGTGAGTGGGTGAGTGAGTGAGTGAGTGAGTGAGCAAGTGAGTGAGTGAGAGTGAGCAAGCGAGAGTGTGAGTGAGTGAGCGAGCAAGCAAGTGAGTGAGTGAGTGGGTGAGTGAGTGAGCAAGTGAGTGAGTGAGCGAGCGAGCAAGCAAGCGAGTGAGTGAGTGCATGAGCAACCAAGCGAGCGAATGAGTATGAAGCAAGCGAGAGTGATTGTGCGAGAGTGCAAGCGAGAGTGTGAAGTGAGCAAGCGAGAGTGTGAAGTGCAAGTAAGTATGATTATGTATGACAGCTTACTTGTCTTCATTTTGTCGTCAGCAAGAGAGAGATCGTAGCATGATAGAGCTGGGTGTTCCAGGGTTCCGTATTTGGGCATGTCTGGGTTCTCTCCTGGAGCGCTGATGTAGAAATGAGTCTTAGTTGGGTTAGCCTGTACAACACATCCTGAGCAGACACCGGGTGGTCCCTGAGAGAGAGAGAGAGAGAGAGAGAGAGTGAGTGAGTGAGTGAGGAGAGAGAGAGAGAGAGAGAGAGAGAGAGAGAGAGAGAGAGAGAGAGAGAGAGAGAGAGCGCGAGAGAGAGAGAGAGCGAGAGAAAGAGAGAACATGAAACAAGAGTGAGGAATGAACTTGGTAAAGCTAACCTTAGATCCTGTGGCACCAGCAGGACCCTGAAAGAGAGAGAGAAAGAGAGAAGGGTAAGTAGCGATGATTAAAGTGAATAGTAATCAGCTTACCCGTGGTCCAACATCACCATGTGCTCCCTAGAGAAGAAAATAAACAAGTTAAGACGTGTAAGAATGTAACACAACACTAAGATGCATTATAGTGAACTGTTAGCATGAGCATTATACGTATGTTGACAGTGATCTAACTCACGTCTTTGCCAGCAGCACCAACAGGTCCAGGTGGTCCATTAGAGCCGGCAACACCATTGTCTCCCTGGGAGCCGGGAGGTCCTTGTCGTCCCTATGAACAGAAAAAAGTTAACATCAGACTGTCAATCCTCTCTTTGTCTCTGCTTACTGATGGTCCAGGTGGTCCAGTTATTCCAGCAGTTCCACGTGATCCAGGTTCACCACGTTCACCTCTAGTACCCTGGACTCCCTGTAGACCAGGATGACCTTTGTCTCCCTGTAGAAAAGTGAGAAAATTAATATTAAACTGGAACATTAGTTTTATAATCCACTGTTTAGTTACAAGATATGAAACTTGTTAGTAGCTCACCTTTCCTCCCTTGCCACCCAGGTCTCCTTTCTCTCCCCGACTACCAGTAGTTCCCCTGCTTCCCTCTGATCCTCTATCGCCTTTCTCTCCTCTTTCTCCACGTTCACCCTATCAGAAAACAAAGAAGTGAGATTAATCGACAAGAAAGTGGAAGAAATGACTAGAAAGAACGACTAGAATACTCACAGTAACTCCCTGAGATCCCTGTGCACCGACGGAGCCAGCTGGACCAGGATTACCCTATAATTATTGGAGAAAGACATTTCACGATAAAATGTTACATGGCTGAATATGTTTGTAAAATCCAATCAAACGAAACACAAAAGAAAGTCATACAAGCAAGGCTTTACATGTGTGTGTGTGTGTGTGTGTGTGGTGTGTGTGTGTGTGTGTGTGTGTGTGTGTGCGTGCATGTACTCACAGGAGCTCCAGGAGCACCAGTAGCGCCAGCTTGGCCAGCAGGTCCTGCCGGTCCCTGTGTTTAAGGAATAGTTTTAAATTGTCACACTGTCATAAAAACATACTTACGTCATTTCCAGCAGGTCCTGTTTGACCAATGCTTCCGTCAGTACCATCTCTACCCTATAACAAAGCAAACATGTGAGCAAGTGGGTAAGTTTGAAAAAAATCGCAAACTTACGTTAGCTCCATCTTGACCAGGATCTCCCTTTTGACCAACTTGACCAACTTGTCCCTACACGATTATTAGCAACGTAAATCATAAAATGAATGGCTATTCTCGCAATCGTTCTCCTTCTCCCTCATGCCGACCTTTGCTCCAGTACTTCCAGTTGCTCCACGTGGACCAGGAGCACCAGTGTTACCATCTGCTCCACGTTCTCCTCGTGTTCCCTGGGCTCCTTGTGCTCCACGAACTCCCTGAACAACAAGATTACCACAAATCACAAAGAGTGTCTTTCAGCTTACAGGTCCTCCGTCATTTCCACGGGTTCCCTGAGGTCCAGCTGGACCAACTTGTCCTTTTGCTCCTTTCAAACCTTGTTGTCCTACATCTCCCTTTTCACCTGCAACACCCTAAATAAGAGCAAATAGTCAGATAAGTAAAAATTTCAATCCAAGTGAAGAATTCACCTGAGGACCCATTGGACCAGATGTTCCAGTTCCTCCTCTTTGACCAGATGGACCAGTAGGACCGGCGGGTCCCAAGGCACCTTGATCACCAGGAGGGCCTACTTGACCCTGAGAGAAAAGCAGATAGGGTCAGTGACATGAGTATACAGAACATGGTTTGGAGATGAAAGACAGTGAGGGCAACTTACAGTTGAACCAACAGGGCCAGTAGGTCCTTGTCCACCGGTAGCACCACGCGGTCCCTGAATGAAAGAAAAAAGAGCTCACGTTATTTTCAGTAGACAGATAGCAGAATTACTTGATCTCCAACTTGTCCTTTGTCTCCCTTGGCACCAGCAGCACCATCACCTCCATTCCTACCCTGGAGTAGAAGCGTTCACAACAGCGAAAAATCACAGACACACCAATACTCACCGGAGTACCAGCAGCTCCATTAGAACCATCTTCTCCACGAGGACCCCTAGCACCAGTATCACCACGATCACCCTTAGAACCTCCAGGTCCAGGTGGTCCCTTAACATAGTGAGTGACAATGAACCAAATAAACGTCGTCATGTTATGAAGCGACAATTATGTGAATTTAAGATGGACCCATATGCCCAATAATGCTTGTGGGAATGAAAAGTTATATGATATGAATGTAACGTTCAATATAAAATTGTTTTTAGAAGTTTCTAGCTCAATAAGAATTAATTGCTAGCCATACACGATGGTGTCGCAAATTCTTGTTTTACAATAGTTTGCAAGACTCTTTCCAAAAAGCACTTTTAAATGCAATGCGAACACAAATACAATAGCACAAAATTATACTATAAGGTGAACTGTTTAGATTTTGTGTGACACTTACGGATGCTCCCTGAGGTCCATCAAGACCAACTCCTCCAGCAGGTCCTGGAGCTCCCTATGAGAAAAAGATAAGAAATAGAGCGAAGAAGTTTTGGTGACTCACAGTTCCTCCAGATGGACCTGGGTTACCAGCAGACCCGTCTTTGCCAGGTTCTCCCTGCAATAACATTATCATGTAAAAATTCATTGGTGAAATCGAACAGTGACCTTTGCACCCCTAGCTCCAGCTGCACCAGTGCCTCCTGGTGGACCTCCGGGTCCCTGGGGACCTGGCTCACCAATAGGACCAGCTGGACCTTGTGCTCCAGTGTTACCCTGCGAAAGACAAACAGAATAGCAGTGAAACACTACACATTCGGAAGAGTGAGTACAAACACCGAAAACTAGAAGAGCAGTAAGCTAATGACAGACAGAATGACACACCCTGGGTCCGCGATCACCAAGATCTCCCTTAGGGCCTTGTACTCCCTGCAATCCCTCTGGTCCAGGAATACCAGTAGCTCCCTCTGGTCCTCGACTACCATCAATTCCCTACACAGTGAGTGAAATAACAAAATAAATATCCACATAACTCTTGCTCGAAGTACAGTATTAAGATGCAGTACTTATGCATTGCGTGAAGAATTTTACACTGTTGTATGCTATAGATAATGAAAATAGTATTCTTTTACTTACATTTCTACCATCCTGTCCGGGATCTCCCTTAGCTCCAACTGTTCCTTGTAATCCCTATATACATAGACTCTGCTTTGTCATGTTACAATCATTTACGATGCATACCACTTGTCCTGGTTCTCCCTTTTGTCCCTTCGCGCCATCATTACCGGCATTTCCTGGTCCACCAGTTGGTCCGGAAGGACCGGTCTGTCCCTGTGGACCCTGAGGTCCGGGGTTGCCATTGGTACCTGGAGGACCTTGACCTCCCTACGCAGCATTATGAGAATATAGCGCATGCACTGAAAATGGTGCTTACTGGAGCTCCGGTCAATCCTGGTGGTCCTTGTGGTCCAGTGCCTCCTACTTCACCCTAAGAGGAAGAGAACAATATAGAACAATGTATTGTTACGTACTACCAGTGGTTGCTTACCTTTGACCCAGAGTCTCCCTTAGCACCAAGAGTTCCTTGTACACCAGGGTCTCCCTATGTCGAACAAAAAAATTGTTCATTGGTAAAAATCATACTTTTTGGACCAAAATGCTATGGTTACACTGCTACATCAAAATAGTTAGTGCTCACCCTTGATCCTGGTCCTCCGGTATCTCCCTTTTGACCTCTCTCTCCTCCGGCACCCTGAAGAAATATAGCAATACAATAGCATACTGAAACACACACACATGCACGCACGCACGCACGCACGCACGCACGCACGCACGCACGCACGCACGCACGCACACACACACACACGCACGCACGCACGCACACAAACACGTACGCACGCACACACACGCACGCACGCACGCACACACACACATGCACACGCACACACACATTCAGTTGCTCTCAAATTGCTAAGTTTTCATCAGTTAGTTGCTTAGGTAATGTCTATCTACAATACCTTCTTGACTAATGGCTACTCACTTGAGGTCCAGAAGGTCCAGGGGGTCCTGCTAGTCCTTGTAGACCACGCTCACCAACTGCACCAGGGTTTCCAGGTGCACCATCACGGCCCGGAAGGCCTGCAGATCCATCAGCTCCGTTGGCACCGTTCACACCATCTGCTCCTGACTGTCCTCGAGCTCCAGGAGGTCCAGCTTGTCCCTGAGCTCCTTGGGATCCCTATAGAATCACAATTCACAATAAAAATGAAAGCAACAAGATGCTGATGCCTCTGTGCAGTCATAAAACTAATTTATAACAAGTATCCATGCACAGACACAACTATGCACCATTCTAAAAACACAGCAACAGATGCATGTATACATGATTTCTGTACAGCAAACATTTCAGTAAACTGCAGCTGTTACTCCTTTCTGTATGGCAATCACAAAACAATATTTAGATCTATGCAATCAGAAGCCAATCAGTGCTGACCACAATTCAACTGGGCGTGCCTACAATGTTCAGTACAACCCATAGCTACGAGCGAGCGAGATAGCTTCCATAGCTTGCTCACACAATTTCTTGGGACATGTGCTGCTATCCTGTAGTGAAATTCTAACCCATCAGCTCCTAGGTAGTCAACTGTGGATAGCTTTGCCTTTCCAGATTGCCAGCAACAGCTCGATCGCGAGCCGATGAGCAAATTGAATTGCTCCATAACTCACCAACAAATTTCGATTTTACCAGTTCGAAAGCGAGATAATACCGTGTTCCACATGCATTGCTAGTTTCAGAGCTTAACTTTCAGCTTGCGCTACAAAACCGAACCAGCCGTGAGCAATTCACGTGGTAACTTACGCACTAAGCTTTAAAATCAAACTTCTTAAAATTCAAATCCGAGCAAGTATCGATTTCTACCCATTTGCTTGTTTCAGCGATTAGTTTTCAGCGAGCTACGAGAAATCGTTGTGACAGACAGAATGACTGACTGACAGACAGACAGAATGACAACACGACTACTGTATGCCCCGTGGCTCTGCCCACCAAGGCATAATTACAGTCTGAAGTCTATGCAGTGCTGCATCAACCACAATACTGATTAAAAATACAATTTAAAAACTACTATATAACCGATAATTAATTTTTCGTGAGGTTAAATTTTTGTTTTTTCGTTGTACCTGCCTACCCGAACGAAATTTTTGTATGTACAAAATTTAGCCTAGCATGTTGCAATAGAATAGCGCGCATTTTGCGAGAAATTACAGTGGTAACGCTAATTCAAGCAAGCAGTATGTGATGGACACCAAATTAAGAGGGAATTTTATCTGAGAAAAGGCTTCTCTGTGAGGTTTGCTTGGGCAAATAAGAATGAAAATTTAACTCAAGAAATCCTGCCTCACGAAAGGAAAGTTAACTTCAAGAAATATCCAGCTATACGGTATTGACTAAGAACTTCATGTAGAATTATTTACTGTATTACGTACACGTGCTAAGAACAATAGGTCAACTGGACAGCTTAATGTGTTTATTATGCTTACTCTTGGTCCAATACTACCAGGAGGTCCAGCGTCACCAACTCGTCCAGGTTCTCCCTGGGCTCCATTAGCACCAGCGTTACCATTACGACCAGATAGACCAGGGAATCCACGTGGACCAGCCTGACCAGCTTCTCCAGATGGACCTCTCAAACCAGTGGCACCTCGTTTTCCCGCAGGTCCCTGTTGACCGGGTGACCCAGGCTGACCTTGTTGACCCTGAGGTCCGATACTACCATCAGCTCCAGGGTTTCCTGAAAAGAAAACAAAGGTACATAACAGTGATATAGAGCTTATACTATCATGTGTCATATTCTAGCGAGTGGTTGCCATAGTTACCTGCTGGTCCAGGAGCACCAGGTGGTCCAGTAGCTCCAGTAGCACCCTGTGAACCAGGGCTACCTGATGGGCCGGGGTTACCAACTGACCCCTGGGGTCCTTGTGCACCAACTGGACCCTATAGAGGAACACAGCTCTGAGTACAGTACCATTCTTGTACACTATTAGGTATATGTACTTCTGCAAGTAAGATTCTACATAAAGATGCTGAGACACATCTACAAAGTTATACTATAAAAAATAAGTAATAAAATTAATGTGCAACATTCTCTTCAGCTACTCTATAAGCACCACAGTACACATAGCAAAACAAAAGTACATAATATTTTACAGTGAGCAAAACTTACAGAGGGTCCAGGTGGGCCGCTTCCTCCTTGTTCTCCTTTGGTTCCCTGAGTAACAAAATTATAGGACATGTCACTCATTATACCTTTAGCAACTTACCTGTTGTCCAACTTGTCCTTTAGTACCTACTTGTCCAACTTGTCCCTTGTCTCCCTTTGATCCTGACGTTCCATCGCTACCACGAGTTCCTTGGTCACCTGTAACCATTTAGCATAAACTATCACCCAGCAACTGTACAAAACTGCACTTGCCCTTTGCTCCATGTTGTCCTGGTAAGCCAGCTATTCCATCTTTGCCATTAGCACCAACAGGTCCCTGGGGGCCGCGCTGACCATCAGCACCATTGACACCACTAGCTCCTTGAGGTCCAGATTGTCCTCTTTCTCCTCTTTGACCTGGGGGTCCCTGAGAAAAGAAAAACATCATCAAAGAGTTGAGATTTTTCAAATGAGAATGCATACAGAATTTCCTCTGGGTCCAGAAGGACCAGGCTCTCCTACTGGTCCTTTGTCGCCACCGGCTCCTGGATTTCCATCGACACCATCCCTACCGGGGTCTCCCTGTGTAACACAAGTCTCTCCAACACAACACTGCTGCAGCGATTCTTACAGTGGGTCCCTTTTGTCCTTGTGCTCCCTGAGGTCCTTGTGGTCCAGCAACACCCTACAGACAACATCACATCAACATAAACACCACTTAATGTTGTCAAGCATACGTGTTCTCCCGCAGGTCCTCGTTCTCCATCAGTCCCGTCACGACCATCACTACCCTAAGATTACAGAAAGATCACAAGAAGTAAAAACATTGTGTGCGCCTCTTACAGGACTTCCTGAAGGTCCTGGTAAGCCGTTAGGTCCCCTTGGGCCAGCCGGTCCCTTGAGAGAGAAAGCATGTTTGACAAGAATCAATGATCACAGCTTATAGCTAACCTGTGGACCTCTTGATCCAGCTGGGCCTTGTCTTCCTTCTTGTCCTATTGGTCCCTTTAAGAAAGGGCAATCGACAAAGTCTTTTATGTACATGAACACTTTTATCACTCACTGGTGGTCCTGGGGGTCCAGTTGGTCCGGGGGATCCTGAAGGTCCCTATACAAGCACAAACGAGCCTAGGTAACAAGTGGTGCATGTTTATATTGCTGCAGTACCGGTGGTCCGGGTGTTTGCGATCCAACAGTTCCTGTCTTATCACCCTGCACGGAATAGAGTGGAGCTGTTGATTACCACCACGTGAGCTCGCCATCATCTTACTTGCGAGTGTGAGATTGCGATTAGTGCCGCTAAGGCAAGTGCCGAGAGAAACAGCCTCATTATCGCCTATGCACAGAAACAACAATGATTCCCAGCCATCAACTCACTCCAGCAGTGAATGCATTCAAGACAGCCAATAGCATCATTGATGTACTCGTGTTGTTACCTTCCACTACTTTAATAGTTTTCACACAGCAAATGGAAAGGGAGTGAGAGAGAGCTGTAGATAAGTTGCTACGCTGCTAGCCCGGCAATGAACCGCGCAAACAGACGAGCAGACTTGAGAGCAAAGAGCTTGGAACTGCACCCAGCTGAGCGTAATCGCTGGAATGGCAGTGCTGTTGAAAGCGCAAGCGTGTGTCACACGCCGTGTGTGCGCATGCAGATTGTGGACAAATAAAGAAAAAAGCCACACCATTGACCATGGCGGACAATGAACCGCTTCCATGCAGGCAACAATACCCACCGCACTATGCAGCTTTTTGTGTCTACCGCGAACGCTGCGCGAAGTTGTTATCAGTGATGCGCTGAGCGGCCGTCTTTGTGCAGGATCAGAAACTGGTTCTTGGAAGCCGTGCATGAGGATTTTCAAAAAGACGTGAGGCTGGCGCGCGCGCCTCCACGACTTAGCAACACGCATGCGTTCTTAGTATGAACGAGACGACAATGGACTGTGTAGGCGTGCGAGCATTGGTCGTTCGGACCTGTGTTGATGATGTCCGCCGAGGCACAGAAGTTACTCAGGAAACGTTTGCTTAGCCGGCACGAGCCCGGAAGTGCTTCAGCGGAACCACCTCCATCTGCCAAAGAGGCAGTGAGGTACACTACCAGCACTAGCCTTGTATCACTCACTCTGTGACTGTGCATTGTACAGGACTCTAGCCTCTTTACTGAAGAGCACAGTTAGTCAGGGAAAGGGGAATTCCCTACTCATCATCGGGCCCAGGGGTGTTGGGAAGACTTGGGTACGTGGGACACTGACCCTTGGGTGGGGGGTGTGTGATTGGTTGTGTTACTAGGTTACAGAGCAGGCGCTGCGAGCCGTCCGACACACCAAGAATATCGAGCGTTTTATCACTGTTCATCTCAGCGGTGAGTGACAAGATTGGCTGTTATGAGCTGAACAGGTGACAATGATATCATTATTTGTAAACACAGCAAAATCCCCAACTAGCCCCAGCCTCTGATAAAAATAATTGGGTGGATCCCAATTTCACCTGATTTCATATCTGTGTGTATGGGTATTTTATTGAACAATGATTTTTCTAATTTTAAATATCTATGTACAAACTTTTAACTCCCTTGGAATCTTGGATTATGTGAGCATTTGTAGTATATTTTTCAAATGCAAGCACCGTGCTACTATTCAGTTGAGTCAATTTCCGGTAATTTTGGATGGTCAAAAATCTGTGTTTGGTGCTCGAATTCACAAATTAATTTTAGAAGCTCAGGACCATTGTTGCATATTTAATGTAACAGTCATTGTGTGTTGAACTTGTTCATTCTCGTGATCACAGGATTGATTCATAATGACGACAGATCAGCACTGCTCAGCATCACACGTCAACTTGACATGGAAAAGAAACTAGGCGACCGAATATCAGTAAGATACATGTAGTAGAAGGATGTAGATGTTGTGAGACAAACTGAAAAAATTATGATTGTGATCAAGTGATTTTGGCTTTCTTTCTTGTAGCTTCCATTTGCAGCTGCATTGAATTACATGTTGCAAGCACTAAGATCAGGTAAAATATTTTATGAGGTAAAATTGATACTTTTTGAGAATTTGTCAAGTCCACCTTTATATTATCCTCTCCCTCTCTCTCCCTCTCTCCCTCCCTCCCTCCCTCCCTCCCTTCCTCTCTCCCTCCCTTCCTCTCTCTCCCTCTCCCTCCCTCCCTCCCTTCCTCTCTCTCTCTCCCTCCCTTCCTCTCTCTCTCCCTCCCTCTCTCTCCCTCCCTCTCTCTCTCTCTCTCTCTCTCTCTCCCTCCCTCTCTCTCTCTCTCTCTCTCTCCCTCTCCCTCCCTCCCTCCCTCCCTCCCTCTCTCTCTCCCTCTCCCTCCCCTCTCTCCATCTCTCTCTCCCTCCCACTCCCTTCCCTCTCTCCCTCTCCCTCTCTCCCTCTCCCTCCCTTTCCACTCCTTCCCCTCCCTCACTCTTGCTCTTCCCCTTCTTGATGTAGGATCCAAGAAGCAGCAGAGTGTGCTGTTCTTTTTAGAAGAGTTCGACCTTCTTGCTCAGCACAGAGGACAGACGTTACTGTATAACTTGTTTGACATTTCTATGAGTCCAGTTACACCAGTAGCAGTCATTGGAATCACCTGTAGGCATGTGAGTGATGCACAAATGGACCAATACACTATAGTACACATTTATTAGGTTAACCTATGGTTTAGCATGCAATATACTCGAGCCTGGTTATTGATAATGCACGAGAGCGTAGCATCAGAGGGCTGACATGATTTCAAAAAGAATTGTGAATAATTCGATAGTCAACAAAATATGTATTTGTCATTAGTTTTGGTTGCTCGAGAATGCTCCTTTTACACAAAGCGCTAGAATATGTGCCACCAGAATCAAACCCTATGAATGGATATCGCGTATGCTATTATGGTTAGACTCATAGGCTGAAAAAGACAAAACATGGATGTACCGCTAGATTTTGGTTAGCAGTGCTCAAATGTTTGCACACTAAAACATTAAGCTGTTTCAAGAACTTGCCAGAGTAGCTGTCTCTAAAACGTCTATAATGCACCTCTAATAATCATTACGCATGTGGCAGAAGGAGCCCGCCCAAGGGATTTCTCCATTTATTATAATTATGATAGGCATTGTAGAATATTCTCCTTTCAATTCTTATAATTATTTTCTAGACCTTACCTGACACTTCTATAGGATGTAGTTGAGTTGTTGGAGAAGAGAGTGAAGTCACGTTTCTCTCATCGTCAGCTCTTCTTGTACCCTGACTACAGCTTCGACCAGTACTGTCGTCTCTTTGTGTCTCTGTTGAGACTGCCTGTCACGACAACGAGTGACAGAGAGAGACCAGGAGGTAGGAAAAGGAGGAGAGAGATGACCTATGAAGAAAAATGGAATGACCATTTAGAAGTGAGAATTATTAACCATTGTTTATAATAAGAAAGTAAATTCTTATGAACTAGGTGTAAAATTTTTAATTTTGATTACCGTATAGCAGGTATTTTGGCGGGAGGAAACTTTGGCAAATTTGGCGAATCTTCAAGCATTCGCCAAAATCCGCTTTTTCTATTGTGTTAATACATGAGCGAGGCACTTGACGCCAAAATTAAATTCGCTAAAACGCAAAATCTGGGTCATTCGCCAAAATTTTGACCCTCCAAAATTACCCGCTATAATTATGGTATAGCAAATTGTATTCAAAATATTTTGTTTTTCAAGGATCTGGTGTTGGATAAAACTGTCAGGAAAGAGGTGTTGAGAAGACAGTTCAATGTTTCTGCTAGCATAAGCAGTTTGAAGACTATGCTAGTGAGTTGTATGTGTGTGCGTGCGTGCGTGCGTCTAATCACATGGACGCATGAGGTTAAGTGTTGTGAGCCTCTGTAGTAGACTACTATCTGCGTGAATTGCTGCTTTGATATTTTTTGATTTGTAGTCAAATATTCATTGTCTTTCTATAGCTCTACTGCCAATTAGAACCTGTAATGACAAGTGTATGTTAGCACAACGGTAATAGTAAAACCAGGAATGAAGGAACGGGACACCCCTATAGCTGATACCCCTACTAATGCTTTTGGTGATATCCCCATTATGCTCCACATTTCTCTGTCATTTCTCGTTCCTCGTTTCTTCATTCCTCGTTTTACCACTACCCTAGCACAACTGCTTAGCTCAGTTGTATGCCCAAACAAAAACAACTTTTTTCTGCAATATTATTTTCCTCCCTCTTCTCTTTCTCCCTCTCTCCCTCTATCTCTCCCTCCTGCCCTCCTTCCCTCTCCCTCCCTCCCTCCCTCCCTCCCTCCCTCTCTCTCTCTCTCTCTCTCTCTTCCTCTCTCCCCTTCCCTTCCTCCCTCCCTACCTCTCTCCCTCCCTCCCTCCCTCTCTCCCTCCCTCCCTCCCTCCCTTCCTCCCTCTATCTCTCCCTCTCTCCCTCCCTCCCTCCCTCCCTCCATCCCTCTCTCTCTCTTCCTCTCTCTCCCCTTCCCTCCTCCCTTTCCCTCTCTCCCTCTCTCTCTCTCTCCCTCCCTCCCTCCCTCCCTCTCTCCCTCTCTCTCTCCCTCTCTCTCTCCCTCTCTCTCTCCCTCTCTCCCCTTCCCTGCCTTCCTCCCTATCCCTCCCTCTCTCCAGGCCTACTCGGTATGCAAACTAGGTCACGATAAAGAATTCTTAACCCCTAAAGATCTCCAGGAGTCTATCCAGTTATGTCCTCATAGACAGGATGTCAACACCACTATGCTTCAAGGTGTCTCTGTGCTGGAGCTGTGTCTCATGGTAGCCATGAAGAACGTGGATGAGATCAACAATGGAGAACCATTCAACTTTGAAATGGTTTATGAAGGTCAGCGGATGGAATGTGTGTTTAACCTTTGTGAGTGTGTGTGAGAATATGTTTTTCACTTCTCAAAGTTAAACTTTTGGGAAATTGTTCTTGTGGTTTAAAAAATAGCTTGTACTAAATTTTGCATGGAGTGTTTTAAATTTTGTAGATTTGTAGGCGGTTCTCGTTTATGAGTTCTATAAATTATTTTAGTACAAGTGTGAGTTCCTGCTATTGTGATTTAAATAGTCGAGTACAGATTCCTAACCTTAAATTCTTTAAATAATTTTGTAAAAGTCAGACAGATGGTGTGTCAGAAAGCGACGTGTGTTGTGTGTAATCGTCTTTCTGTCATCCTCTCTCTTCTCTCTGCTAGAGTACAGTAAGCTAGTGAAGAAACGCTCTCACTCACTGCAACGATTTGAAAAGCAAGTTACTCTCAAGGTTTGTCATTATTAAATTTTTAAATCTTGCAATGGGCACCAAAGCCTGGTTTTAGATTTTGTGCAGTGAAAGTTATTATGCAACACCGAAGTAGGAAATCTTTCATCTTCAGCATAGTTGAATGTGTTCAACATAGACTTCCTCTTGAAACAAAAACACTAATCGGTTTAAACCAAGCAAGGAAAGATTAGGTTTAGCTAAACTTTTGACTCTCGCAAAAATGCAGCTCAGTATGAATTATTTTCCCCTCTGTACTAAAATTTTAATTTTGATGGAGTAAAAAATTGTGCTTACCAAAAATTTCACCTGTACTAAACATGAAGTTTAATTTTCATCCAGTATGCTTTCCAAAAATTTCACTTTACCCACGGAATGTGTTTCAACATAGACTTCCTATTGAAACAAAAACACTAATCGGCTTAAACAAGCAAGGAAAGATAAGGTTTAGCTAAGGTTCGACTCTCAGCCAAATAGCTGTACTTCTGCAGGATGTGCTGCTGGTACAGACTTGGTATAGATTCTGAGGCTCAGTATGATTTTTTTGCCTTAGTACTAAACAAAAATTTTAATTTTCATCCAGGAAAAATTGTGCTTTCTAAAAATTTCGCTTTACCCAGTAAAGTACGTTTCTTACACTGATGATTCAATCAATGAGTTATCATCATTCTTCTTCACTGCAGGCGTTTGAGAGACTGATCACACTGGAGTTTGTTCGTCCATTGTCGGACTCTGGTTCCGCTCGTCTCCAGAAAGAGTACCAGCAAATGAGGCTCCTCGTGAACAAACAAGACATCGTCACTTGCGTCAAGACTTATCCAAACTGTCCCACAGACCTGTTTTATTGGGCTACCACTAACCCTTTAGCATGAGAACAAGAACATCGAGAAGACATTCCTAAAATTAACTCTACTGTCATTTCAAGCATTTATAGCGCATTTCATTATAATAATCGCATTAAGAATCATAATATTTTTAAATGGTCGAAAATGAAAATACAGCAGTTGTGCTTGTTGATTAACTGATTACTTAATGTACAGTTGATAACTGTAGACTGAACTTGCAGTTGTACATGAACTGCTATTTGCTTCTCACACAATAGCATGCTTGCTTTTGAGCGCCTGTGTAAGCTGAACACCCGAGAGCTTTAACTGCTGCCGCATAAATGTTCGCCAACGAGTTGCATTGAAGAAAAAATTCACTAGAATCTTTCCGCCGGGAGTTGCAGTAGTCCATCATCTCTTTCCAGAACACGTCGTCACAGTGTGATTTGGGCTCTCCACACGTTCCATAGCAGATATCGTGGTTGTTGCACATTTCAACGAACCCGGGGAACGACTTGCTCAGAGATGCAGTGAACTGAGGGTCCGACGCTGGTCCACAGCCATTTGGCTGAGGTTGGTGTCCATTCGACCTCCTCACGTAGCCTTCCCGGCACTCGAAATCTGGACAATTAGTGTCGCTGTGAGCGATGGATATTAAGAGAAACAGTAGAGTGACAGTAATTCTGATTGACTCCATAACAGACAATGGTCTATCTACATGCAAAATGAAAGAACATACAACTACTCAATGAAACCGGTAGGTTACAGAAAATAAACAATTTCGCGATATCATTCATGTTATTCAGCTAACTCCACCCATCACAAGCTAGGTGGGGCTGGAATACTAATCTTCATAGGTAATTGGCTAGCTACTCAAGGATTATTTCTTCTCACAGAGCACTGCAGTGTGATAGTATGAGCAAGATACTTGTAGAGCTCTCCAGTCACTAGTGAGGAAGTCAACTCTACGAGGCACATCACTACGGAACAAGTATCGATGACCCTTAGCATCAGGGTGACCCAGCCGTCCATCACTGCCACACCCCCAAGTGAACACCTCTCCTCGCTCGGTCACAGCAGTGCTGTGAATTCCACCACAAGCAACCTGAGTTACGGCACTGCTGAAGTGGGCTGAATCGATTTTAGTGGGCGTGTCTTTAGACTCTTGGTGTCCCAGCCCTAGTTTACCCTTATACCCATCACCCCAAGACCACACCTCTCCTTCATTAGTGCAAGCGAGTGTGTGGGCGTGATGCTCTCCTTGGGAACAGCTAGCCTGAGCTATAGTCAACCCTTGCTGCACCAAGCTATCAACCAATGTCGGCTGGAGTTTATCTGAGTGATCCTTGCCCTGCCCAAGAGCTCCTTCACTACCTTGACCACACACAAACAGCTTCCCTCCTTCATCAACCATTGCGGAGTGCCCATATCCAGCTGACACAGAGATGACTCGATGCTTGCTAAGACCCTCCACGGCAGTTGGTGAGGGTCTGTCTCGAGTGTCACCATGACCCAGAGCTCCGTATTTGCCTGACCCCCATGTGAAGACAACACCCACTTCACTGACGACTATTGTGTAGTTGTAACCACAGGCAACCTGACTGAACCTCATACCACTCGGTGCTGGAATGGGTTTGGGGATTGCGTCTGTATCGGGCCCATCTCGTCCCAGTACACCATGCTGCTTGTTGTAGCCCCATGAGTAGAGCTGCCCGTCACGTGACACACAGCAAGCATGCCAGTGACCTGCTGACACTGATACAACATCCAATGCACCACTTGTCTCTGAAGGAACGAGTTTATCTTCTTCTGACCCGCTGCCTAGGCGACCATACTTTCCCCATCCACAAGTGAGAACTTGTCCAGGCAATGTCTCAGCCGAAGACGCAGTAGATTTAGTCTTCGTGTATCCAATAATAGCAGTAAAGTGTCCACCACACGACAGTGCCGTGGGCTTGAAGGAAGAGGGCACTCGAACAAGCTGAGGTAGCTCACAGTTACCGCTCGCACCATTTCCAAGTTGCCCGTACTTGCCAAATCCCCACGAAAAACACGAGCAACGAGAAGAACGCGGAGAGGACATCTGCATCGCTAACTCCACCCATTAAAGGGCGGGGCTCGTAGGCAGAATAATTAATTTTTTACTTGTCATAATCATGTTTGTTCTGAAGTATTATTTAGTTGCTTCTCACACAATAGCATGCTTGGTTTTGAGCGTCTGTGTAAGCTGAACAGCCGAGAGCTTTAACCGCTGTTGCATAAGTATTCGCCAACGAGTTGCATTGACGAAAAAAATCAATAGAATGTTTTCGCCAGGATTGGCAGTAGTCCATCATTTCTTTCCAGAATTCATTGTCACAGAGTGCCTTCGGTTTTCCACACGTTCCATAGCAGATATCGTGATTGTTACACATATCAACGAAACCGGTGAACGACTTGCTCAAGGCTTCTGTGAACCGTGGGTGTGCCTCTGGTCCACACCCATTTACAGCTGGTCTATGACCGCTTGGACTCCTCATGTATCCTTGCCGACACTTAAACTCTGGACAAGTGTACACGAAGGGTATAGATAGTAGGAATATAAAAGCAGCAGTAATGATGATTGAGCCTCTCTGAAATCGAAACATGATGGTAGACTTTCCTGCTTATAATTATTGAGGCTTATATCAATTAAATTCATGGCTTGCAAATTATTGCTAACTTAACTCCACCCAACAAAAGGCGGGGCTCGTATGCAGAATGCATGCGAATGGAATCCGGAATTTCTCTCCACGGCCACGTTAAAGCATGACAGCAAGTCAGTCACGGTACGTTTGTACCGTATTCACCAATCTAACTCTCTCTCTCAGTACCAGCTAACTATCGCTATACCTCGATCGCGATGGCTCGTCTATTCCTTCTACTTGCTGCATTAGCGCTCGTGGCGGCTTCTAGCGCCCAGACATCGCTGTCACCATCAGAGAAACAGCAGCTACTGGCACTGCACAATCAGGAACGCTCTACTGTCAATCCATCAGCATCTGACATGAAAATCATGGTAAGTTTGTGATTCACACGGACGAACCGTCCGTGTCCGCATAATGAAAAATGTCCTTCTTGCTGCAGGTTTGGAATGAAGAGTTAGCGAGAGTTGCCCAGCAGTACGCTGAAAGGTGTGTATTTCGGCACAATCAGGATCGCAGTCAGCAAGCACGATCCTTCAACTATGTCGGCGAGAACATTGCAGCAGGATCGGGGTATAGCTATGAACGCCTTTTCCAGGGCTGGGCTGATGAGAAGAATGATTATTCATTCAACAGCAACTCTTGTCGAGGAGTGTGCGGGCACTACACACAGGTCAACACATGGTCGTATTCAGTGTAAATTAGAGAGTCATGCTATATTCTGAGTGACCTCTCTCAGTTGCATGTGCTTACTAGGTGTTGTCCATGGTAGTACTATTACTATCAGACAAAGAGCAATTATTTTAGGAGTTATCCATGGTAGCACTAGCAGAATAAGTAGGGATATGTCACAGAGCAAAGAGAACAATAATATTAGTTTAGGAACATTGCACAGAATAAGATAATGATTGTCTGCAGTATTAGGCTACTGCAGTATTTGAACCTACTCTGTTATAATGGTTTATCGATCGATCCGGCAAGAAAGAAACATCATATAGCTAACAGCATAGCTGTTCAAAGTGGTGCAGTTTTCTATACATACTCATACTCTACGTTATATAATAGCTGTATACACAAGATTAGAACACATTGTGTATGTTTCCTTTAATAACAGGCATATTATGGTCATACACTATCATTTGGCTGTATAGTTTTGTTCTTCATCTACTGATGTGTGGTCATTTTATTATCCTGTGCCAAACTTCCACTATTGCATGCTTTGATTGCAGAGTTTATTTACTCCTGCAGATCGTGTGGGCTGATAGTGCAGAGGTTGGGTGTGGTATATACGAATGTGCTAACCTGCAGTATGCCAGTTTCGACAATGCAATATTTCTTGTTTGCAACTACGGACCAGGGTAAGCACGTGTTCTTGAACAACTAACAATGATTGTATGATTGTGATCTTTATAGAGGAAACTTCATTGGTAACAGACCATATACTAGTGGATCATCGTGTGCCGAGTGTGAAACAGGATATCAACACTGCGTGAATGACAAATTGTGTAGTCAACAGAGTGCTAGTAACCAACCACAGATTGCTAATACCACAGGTACTGTTGTTTGTCCAATTTGAATTTTACTTTATAGGGTATAGTAGTGCACTGCAGTTTAATTACTCACTGACTAAGCCTGAGTAGAACACATGCTTAGTCAGTGAATAAGAATGCGTTTGCTTAGTGACTAAGCATGCGTCAGTGACTAAGCATGCGCATACTTAGTCAGTGAACACATCTACCATGCTTTATAGGCACTGTAAGAGGGAATTCTAAACCTGTACAAAAACCGGATCGACTAAAATAATTGCAAAGCAAAAACCATTCTGACTCCTTTTTGAAGCTAGCTACAGTCATGTACTGACAATGCATGTACAGTTATACACAGCTTCAGTTGTATTGATCATGCAAGGACATTTTCAACCTCTTCATTTCCCAGGAGCAACTACTCCCAACGGAGCCATGGGCAGTATGGTTACCAGCACTACCACTCTACTGATGCTGCTTGGTTTAGTAGCACTGACACTACTCATGGCCTGAATCAATCATGAACATGTGTAATTGTGTATCATGCACTCGCTGCTTGGTATGGGAATTCAATGTGTAACTGTATATTATTGTGAGAACGTCAAACTGTTCAAGAAGAATTTGAGAATGTTGAGTATAAAGAGAATTATGAGTGGGATGATTATTATGCCTCGGTGGGCGGAGCCACGAGGCATACAGTAGTTCGTCGGTTTGTCATTCTGTCATTCTGTCCGCAGGCAGAACTCCGCGTCGGCGGAAAACTAAGCGCTGATACTTGCAATACATGTTCAACTCGGTGTTGCCTCGGAATTGAATTGATAGACTTTTGGTTCCAAAGCTTCGTTACCTTGAATGGCATTGCTGGACTCGTTCAGCATTGTGGGACTTCGCTGAAGATAAAGCTGTCTACTATAGTCTTCTTCACAGCTTGTAAGACAATTCTTTACTCAAGGTAGTACAGTGAGTGCTGAGAAATCAATCGTGCTATCGCTAAGCAGCGACAGCTCCAGCAAGCTAGCAACCAGCGCTCACGTGCTGCGTTGATTATAGGCACGCCCAACTGAATTCCATGTGGTTAGCACTGCTAGGCTTCTGATTGCATAGTTGCAACCCACTAGCTTATTCTGCAAACAGTGCTGTATTGCAGCTTGTTGCAGCGCTCTTCAGCTTTAATTTCATCATCATGATACAGGAATTGCATTGCATAACTATTATACTGCATTGTGATTGCTGTACAGCAAGGTATAACAGCTGCAGTTTGTTGCTGTGTATGTTTGCTGTACAGAAATCCTGTATACATGCATCTGCAGTTGCTGTGTTTGTGGAATGGTGGATAGTTACTGTACAGGAATTGTGCTATAGCTTGTATAATAGGTGGAGTTTACTGTAGCTAGTCCTGCTGTGTACAATGGAATTCCACGAGGCATCAGCACCTTTGGTGCCTAGTTACTACAAATTGATGGGTACAAGACTGACATAATTATGATCATCATGTTTACTTGGAACTGAATTTTTTGCACAAACTCAGCATGCCCACAAATATTTACGAACCCTGCCTACACCAAAAATGCATTTAAACATCTACCGCAAGTAATCGGATCTGGGCTCTAGACAGCTAGCTGGCTACAGACGTTACATCTAGGACCAAATTTAAAGACATGTGTATGAAACGTTGTGGAAGACACAAGCAACTAGGAGCATGTACATGTAACTCAAGCTGGTTCAGAAACCTAACTATATAATTGCAATGATTATGATAATTCCCAGTAGCTTACTGAGAAACCTGGAGACCAAATAGAAACCCTAAACTGAAAAGTAGCGGGAAGCCCATGAAAAACCGAATAGGTTTCTGTAACTCCTGACCCAACCACGTACAGTTGCTAAACGAAATGAAAGCTATGATTTTCTAATCAACCAATGGTCCTCTTAGTAAGTTGAAAGGATGGTCTACAGCGTCAGTATTAGTAAAGAAGAACAAGTACATTCTCTCAATGTCCTCTTTAGTGATTCTCCCGCTCTTAGTTGTGTCCAAGACATCGTACATCCGATCCAGATCTTTCTGATCGACAATTTTCTTTGTCATCAGCAGGAATTCCTCTCTGTTGATGTAACCTTTCTTGTCTTTATCTAACTGCTGTATCACTTTGGCAGTCTCTTTTTTAGTCCGTTCTTCGAATCCTGGTTGGTTCACCATCACCCACATGTTCTGGACGTACTGTGCTTCTGTCAGGCGATATCCTCGAGGCGGTTTCATCCCACAGTTGAGGTCATTGATCCATGCCTGGCGAGCTTGTTGCTTGAGGTATTCAGGGTCGAGACCAGGATAAGCTTTCAAAGCATCGAGAGCTTTCTGCACGCATTCCTCTTCTGTGACGTAGCCCTTCGTTCCGACAGTGCTTCTGAACATCGTCCTCATCTTGCGACACCAGAGGTTCGACGGATCGGTAGTCACTACGACTGGTTCTGCAGCCATGTCGATTAGTAAACCTACAAGACTTTTTCTCTACTACATGTGCAGTAGAATCTTTTTCTTCACCAGACAGTACACAATGGGTTAATAATTTTGGTGGGTGTGGTCTTCAACTGTGCAAGGGTGTGGCTGCTTGCTTGTGCTTTTCACATAGTATAAACTTTGACCTTATAATTATAATAAAATTTTCATGAATGTAATCGATGATCAGAAATGCAAGTTGAAAGATGATAAAATGTGCAAACTTTTTGTCGGTTTTGAGATTTTAGTTGTATCAAACGATTCATTTTGTCTATCTCATTTGTGAGGGCAGTCACTTGCTTCTTGAGTCTAGTGTTCTCAGCTCCAAGCTGTTCCAACCTCAAGTCCAGTCCGTCTGCCTTTTGTTTCTTCTTTTTTCGGTATCGTAAAGCAGAGACATTGTTGAGCTCTCTCTGTCGCTGCGATACAGCAACAGTGTCATCCAATTTCTGTTTTTTGTTTTGAGACGAAAATCTTACGCCTGTGTCTGATTGACAAGAAATCTCACTACATACTGATGCAACAGTTTCTATGCTCCTTGCATGAGTACCTGTAGAACTAGGAGGAATACAGTCTCGGCTAAAATCCACATTTTGACTGGAAGATGAATGCTCATGTCGTTGAGAAGGACTGCTCCTTTCTTTCTGCGTGGTCATATTGTCATGTGAGAAATTGGAAGGTAATGCATTTGATGACGAAAGCTGTTGCATTTCAGTCTCTGGCTCCATGAGAGACAATTGGGAAGGTATTGCAGTTGATGACGAAAGCTGTCGCACTTCAGTCTCTTGCTCCATGAGAGATGATTGAGACTCATCTTGTGGTGGTGCTATGCTGCTGGCATCAGGGAGAAAGGGAAAATGGAATAAATCGAAGAAACAGTCTAAGTTAGAGGATGCATTTTCATTCGGGTTTGTATAACCTAGAACTGAAGGAGTGCTGATCATTGAAGAAAGATTCGTAGAGTTATTCACAGACAAAGCTGGACCAGCGTGTTGGGATTGTGAGGTAGGTGGGGGGCACTGCGGTGAGCCAGACTGAGCAAGCTCATGTGATTGGGGCATGTTGTCAGCGCTAAAATTTGAAAATGTCAATGGGAAAGGAAAAAGTGACAGATTGTCAATAAATGAAGATGGTTCATCTCTGCTGCTGTTATTACTGTGGAGCGTATTTGGATCAGTATAAGAGAGTTCTGAGCTTGACGGGTGATGTGGTAAGATAGAGTTGGGACTAGCACTAGGCTGTTCTGAAGTGTAGCTAATGTTATCTGTCCCTGGGGTTGTACTTGGTCCTGGTTCAGTGTTTTGATCGAGAGGGAACAAGTTAAATAGATCAAAAACACAATCGAGCTCTACTGGTTGATCAGAATCAGTCAATGCAGGCTGCCTACCTACATTAGGGTAGTGTGACTGTGTGGATCGGAGTGCTTCTTGACCTGTAGTCTGACTCGAAGGGAGTTCCGGCTGAGAAAGAAGAGGTGGGAAAAAGTAGTGCCACAGGTCAAAAGCACAAGGCCTTGTAGATTCATCAAGTACATGATTATCTTCCCCACTGCACGTACCATCTCCGAGAAGTTCGTGTAGAGCATCATCCAACGCTGGATCAGAGTAGTTGTTGGACTTGTCGTGGGGTGCTGTAACTCCTTGGCTCATTCCATGATCCGATATAGACTGTAACGGGACCGTTCGTGAAGCTGTACCAGGGATACCGCCAGATCCAGCACCTATGCTTATTAGTCGCTCGTCACCAAGCCGAGAAGGGGATTGAGGTATCGACCGATCAGCACCATCTTCCATGTGCTCGGAATGGGCGTGGTGATATTCTTCCAATGTGACGAGCCACACCTCTGGTAATGCTGCATTTCTCACAGACTCCAGATCCACAAAAACAAAGCCCTTCAACCTCAAGACAGACACTCTAACTTTAGCCATTGCAGAGGCCAATGGATCCTGCTAAACTCCTACTATTTTCAAAAAACTGAACGGTCCTACATAAATTTTATTTTATCTTTGCCTACATGGTACTCAATGCATATTATTGCAGTTCATGTTAAAAAAATTTTTACTCAAGCCGTGGTATGGTAAACTACTGCTTCAGATGAAAACTGAAAATCAGCTAAAATCAGTGACTTGCCTTTTTTACTACAAAAGAAACAGTGATGCAACTACTTACAAGTATAATCTCGGTCACTGCACTGATCATGTGTTTCACTAGCAGCTATCTATAATATTTATCCTTGATTTTGCTGTATTCATATAAACTTAGCATTCACAAAGCCGGAAAATATGCATCATTCTGTGATTTGGAGTCAGTACGTCATGGTGCGTAACCATGACGTACTTCCTTGACGACAATGGGTTAACGTTGCTACACCGCCATGTTGGAGGGCCGTTATAGAGGGCAAACCAGTGGTATAGGCTGTAGTGGCGTTGTAAATGCCTCTTTTACTGCACCAAGTATACTGAAGACTATAGCAGTGTGGTGTTATTGTAGTCAGCCAAGATTCGGAACTATGATAGAGTGCATGTGACAATACACAGCTAGGTGTATAGAGATTCAGTGCGCGACTCATGGTAGAATTTGTAGCCCACCGAAAGGCCAATGGTACTGTCCATCCTGTTGCAAGCTATCTCGACCAAGAAAGAAGAAAAGTAAAGATCTATGAATGCAATCTTGTACAGTACATTTTAATGTTTGTAGATTGACTGTTTTGTAAAGATTTACTTATCTTGAGAAACTACTGATGGACACAGATTAACCAATGCACAACAAACTCTATAACAATCTTATCTAGGGTAGTGATAGGAATTGTTCCTTGTAAAATAGTGTACTTCTGCTTGATTACCCCGACGACATGTTCAACATGAATGCGTACAATCCGGACTTCAAGACTCCAATCAACATCAATCTTCTCCAGTTACTTTTTCCCTCTGGTGAAAGGAAGCATCTTCACTTCAGCTAGAGCCATTCTTGCATATACTCATCACACGTGTAACCTCTGTCTGCTCACCTGTAGTAACAAAACAATATGTAATGTCAAAATTCTTTAAATTGTCTGTACTGTTACTGACCAGGGAGAATACTGTGGATGAGTGCTCTCAGGGTCAGCTGGTTAAATCAAAACCAATAAAGATAATATTATAATCCAATACCCAACCTATTGGTTCACTTGTCGTGGGTTGCAGCAAATCCTCTTCCATTCCGTCTTCACACTGAGGACCTGACAAAAGACTTTGTGCTGATTTGGATATACCAACATCTACCTGGTAGTGCACTTGCTATGGGTTCTATGGCAACAGCTGTTTCCTCTGCATACTCAATTCTTAGTTGCTTATTGTGGCGAGCTTGTGCACGAGCATACCTACTGACTGGATCTGCACTGACACAAACAGGTACATGTATTTCTTACCCCATCTTTAAGCTGGGTACACAATCAGGGTTTGTATCGTCCTCTAGTAAAGCTGGTTTACCTGTATTTATTTTACATGTGATAATAAGTATACAATACTGTGAGCCCTTTTTATACCAGTAAGAATTTGATCTGAGCAAACTCTAGCTATGATGCAGGCCCGGCGCACCCAACAGGGCAGACCCGGCACGTGCCGGACCAATAATTTTGGGCCACGATTATACAAAATCACTTTCCTTACGTTGCCACGAGCTAAAATGTGGTCATTGTCGCTCTACGAGTCAGTATAAACTTGTTTCGTAGACAGAGACTCTCGTCACACGCGACCAAAACATCGAACAAATTGCAAAGGGGCGGAGTTGTACGCAATAAATATGAATATTAATGAGCTGCCGGTCCAATGAAAATTTGCTTCCGCCGGGCCTGTGATGGGGGCTTTGGAGTCCAATTCTTTCTGTTGATTCTTGCCACCCATTCCAAGCGTCGTCGGTAGCAGTCCTTGAACCTTGATGGTTTCTAACAGCAGGTATAAGATAAAAAGAAACTTTGTTACGTTTGCCGCAGTTGTAGCAGCCTGCAACACAGGAGCCTGGGGACGAGGCTACAACACAGCAGGTGAGGACCATGACAACGTTGGATTGGCTACCTGCCCTCGAACATGGCTGACTTCCTGAAAAACGTCGATGTCACATGATCATGACGTCATGCGCAGGTCCTGCCGTATTCTAGTTAAGTTCTAGTCTAGCTTGCTAGACCCTCAACGCTCTCTCGTTGAGGGTCTAGCAAGCTAGACTAGTTAAGTTCTGGACCGGAGCTATTAATATTTGGATGACAACTAATATCTAGTGTACATTTTATTATTTAATGACCTCTCGACCACGTGAGTAACTCGTGACTCGAGTACATGTAAAAATACACTCGCTTCTGCATGTTGTGGTAGGCTGTACTTAGTTGGGCGTGGCCCGACCACGCCCAACTAGGCTGTACTATTGTTTAAGTCGACCAGAGACTGTACGACGATGGTTGATTTCGGTGGATATGATTGCGACGTCGTTGAAGAGCTTCCCGATAACCTGATCTGTCCAATATGTAAGCTGCTATTTCGTGATCCTCACCTCATTAGCTGCTGTGGTGCTAAGTTCTGCTCGAAATGTATTTCCCGCGTCAAGACAGACAACAATCCGTGCCCAATCTGCAAGCACGCTGTATTCAAGACCATGTTGGATCACGGTGACAAACGTAAAGTAGAAGACCTTAGGGTTCGCTGTTCCTCATTTAAGGAATATGGTTGCCAGTGGGAAGGAGAGTTACGAGACCTGATAATGCACCAAAGAGAAAACTGCCGGTGGCAATTAGTGTCCTGTACACTCGGTTGTAAAGCTAAGATCCATCGCCACTTGTTAGAAAGTCACAAACTTGACGATTGCCCAGAGAGATCGCTTGATGAGAAGCTTGAAAGTTTAAGGAAACAGGCTACTTCTGAAGTTCTAAACAAAATGGCTGCTATAAAAGATGAATTGGAAACTATGTTTCATAATGAAACAGATCATTACAATAAGGAGTTGGAGAACAAGATTGCTGAGGACAAGAGGAGAATGGAGATCAAAATGGCTGAACAAAAGAGAGAGATGGAAAGGCAAATGGCTGAGCAGAAAAAAGAAATGGAGATCAAAATAGATGAACAGAAGAGAGAGATGGAGAAAAAAATGGCCGAACAGAAAGAAGAAATGGAGATAAAGATAAATGAACAGAGGAGACAGATCGAACATAATATGGCCGAACAGAAAGGAGGAATTGAGAGCAAGATGGATAAACAGATTCAGGTTAGTCTTAATGCACGGTCGAATCTCTTCAGCAGACCATGCAAAATGATATTGGGACCAACAAAATCAGCTATTATAGAGAGGGTGTCCTCTGGTCAGGGGTTTATTATACATTAAACCATAGTATGAATAATTCTCTTTGATGTAACGTGCGTTAATGAGGACTATAAATCGCGTACAACCCGGACGCGTTCGAGAATACACAAAGAAACGGCACTCGGGCTGCTCTGCGGTCTTCCTGTGACGCAAGGTAGCCAGCTAGACACCAGGCAAGCAGTGCGGTATGGTTATATACCGATCAGTCGGTATATAACCCTTTAATTACTAAATGAACAGATTTCACAAAAGCCTCGGCGTGTTGCACATTGTAGAGTTAGCTCCTTAGTTATGGTTTTCAGAAGGAGCTTTTCAGCTAAAGCCAACCTGCTTGCTATTGAAACTGCGCTGCTAACCAGAAGACAGCAAAGTGCTGACCACAAGGCCTGAAAAGGTGTGTCAAGTGGGCGTGACCGCGAACACTGAGTCGATAGCCATTGCTCTGGCAGATTGCATGTAAAACATGGAATGTGGAATGGAACCATGGAATGGAATGGAATGCCGCCATTATTGTGTGGTATCGCACTAGAAACTACTAAACCCTAAACCCAAGACCCTAAAAACCTTCGCCTAACGGCGCCCAGTATTCGCCTAACAGCACCCAGTATGGACCTAACGGTGCCCACTATTCGCCTAACAGCGACCAGTATGGACCTGCATCATTATATTTGATCTAAACCATTAGTTTGGCAATAGCAGCCTTCACAGACTGTACTTACAATGTGTCTATTTTTTTAGGAGCTGGGTGGATCACTAGAAAAGCTGAAGATGCCAATAACAAGTGTATTGATTGTGGTTCTTGGTATTGTTTTTAAACGCTTGTTTTAAAAGACTTGATGTGACCATTTCATAATTCATGTTAGCCCCAGAACACTTTATTTTTTTCACCGCTGTATTACATTATGTACATTTATTTTGCTGCAAACAAAAGGTTTTGTTATAAAACTATAGAATATTATTTTACTCAGCACTAGGGCTCTAATGCGGTTCAATGCATGCACATCGAAACCTAGTACAAAAAAGCCCTGGTCCACACTCGGGCTAAAAAAGGACGCAAAACACACAGACTAGCGATGGTACGTGGTAAGACCAGTTTTCTGGCTGTTTAGCAAGTTGTTGCTTACGTCACATGACGCAATAGATACCAGCAAGTCGATCTAATGGCGATCAGTGCGGACATGCGGTAAGCAGATCGATGCACTTTGATCCGATCTTTAGGTAATGCGCATTGAACCAGTTCTGTAGTGCGGACAAGCCTTAATAGTCCTCTCAGTAAGTTCAATAGATGATCTGTATTAGTAAAAAGGGATATTTCGATGTCCTCTTTGTGATTCTCTTAGTCGTGTCCATCCCACAAGTTCAGGTCATTGATCCATATACCTGACATGATTGCTCCTTGAGGTATTCAGGATCGAGACTATAACATAGTCTTTCATTCTCTTTGTGACGTAGCCTTTCATCTGACAAGGTGTCTGACGGATCTGTAGTCATTACAACTGGTTCAGCAGCCATGTCGATTATAATCCTACTTCTTTATTAAAAACATGATAGTGCACAATGGGTTAATCATTTGAGTGGGTGTGGCTGCTTGTTCGGTTGTGAGATTTAAACAAATGATTCATCTTGTCTATCTCGTTTGTGAAGGCAGTCACTTGATTCTTGAGTCTGGTGTTTTCGGCGCCAAGCTGTTCCAACCTCAAGTCCAGTCCGTCCGCCTTTTCTTTCTTCTTTTTTCGGTATCGTAAGGCAGAAACATTGTTCAGCTCTCTCTGTCGCTGCGATACAGCAACAGTGTCATCCAATTTCTGTTTCTTGTTTTGAGAAGAAAATCTTACGCCTGTGTCCGATTGAGCAACAGTTTCTATGCTCCTTGCATGAGTATCAGTAGAACTAGGAGGAATACACTCTCGGCTAAAATCCACATTTTGACTGAAAGATGAATGCTCATGTCGTTGAGAAGGACTGCTCTTTTCTTTCTGCGTGGTCATATTGCCATATGAGAAATTGGAAGGTAATGCAGTTGATGACGAAAGCTGTTGCACTTCTGTCTCTTGCTCCATGAGAGATGACTGAGACACATCTTGTGGTGGTGCTATGCTGGTAAATGTGCTGGGGTATCGGGGAGAAAGGGAAAATGGCAAAGAAACAGTCTAAGTTAGAGGATGCATTTTCATTTGGGTTTGTATAACCTGGAACTGAAGGAGTGCTGATCATTGAAGAAAGATTCGTAGAGTTATTCACTGACAAAGCTGGACCAGCGTGTTGGGATTGTGAGGTAGGTGGGGGGCACTGCGGTGAGCCAGACTGAGCAAGCTCATGTGATTGGGGCATGTTGTCAGCGCTAAAATTTGAAAATGTCAATGGGAAAGGAAAAAGTGACAGATTGTCAATAAATGAAGATGGTTCATCTCTGCTGCTGTTATTACTGTGGAGCGTATTTGGATCAGTATAAGAGAGTTCTGAGCTTGACGGGTGATGTGGTAAGATAGAGTTGGGACTAGCACTAGGCTGTTCTGAAGTGTAGCTGATGTTATCTGTCCCTGGAGTTGTACTTGGTCCTGGTTTAGTGTTTTGATTGAGGTTAAATAGATCAAAAACACAATCGATCTCTACTGGTTGATCGGAATCAGTCAATGCGGGTTGCCTACCAACGTTAGGGTTAGACGGGCAACGCCCGTCTACGTTACTATAGGGTAGTGTGACTGTGTGGATCGGAGTGCTTCTGGACCTGTAGTCTGACTCGAAGGGAGTTCCGGCTGAGAAAGAAAAGGTGGAAAAAAGTAGTGCCATAGGTCAAAAGCACAAGGCCTTGTAGTTTCGTCAAGTACATGTTCATCTTCCCCACTGCACGTACCATCTCCGAGAAGTTCGTGTAGAGCATCATCCAACGCTGGATCAGAGTAGTTGTTGGACTTGTCGTGGGGTGTAACTCCTTGGCTCATTCCATGCTCCGATATCGACTGTAACGGAACCGTTCGTGAAGCTGTACCATGGATACCGCCAGATCCAGCACCTATGCTTAGTCGCTCGTCACCAAGCCGAGAAGGAGATTGAGGTATCGACCGATCAGCACCATCTTCCATGTGCTCGGAATGGGCGTGGTGATGTTCTTCCAATAACGAGCCACACCTCTGGTAATGCTGCATTTCTCACAGACTCCAGATCCACAAAATCAAAGCCCTTCAACCTCAAGACAGACACCCTAACTTTAGCCATTGCAGAGGCCAATGGATCCTGCTAAACTCCTATTATTTTCAAAAAACTGAACGGTCCAACATAAATTTTATTGTTATCTTTGTAAACTACTGCTTCAGATGAAAAATGAAAATCAGCTAAAATCAGTGACTTGCCTTTTTTACTACAGAAGAAACAGTGATGCAACTACTTACAGTATAATCTCGGTCACTGCACTGATCATGTGTTTCACTAGCAGCTATCTATCTTTGATTTTGCTGTATCCATATAGAGTTAGCATTCACAAAGAAGGAAAATATGCATAATTCTGTGATTTGGAGTCAAAAAAATTCTTGGAGCTATTGAAAAATCCAGAAAAGAACCACAACTTGAAATAAAGGTTTTTAAAAAATTAGACTACAAACTAGCTACATAGGCTAATTTCAGTTAATCTTTTCCCATTGGTCATATTATCCTTAAATCTCTTTTTGCTTCTCCTTATCATCCTGGCTTGGTCAGTTATGTGTCTCCTCCAATTCATTCTTCCTTATTCTTTCTTGCAATGCTGTAAATAATAACAAAAAGTTGATTATAAATATAATTACTACTGCTGCTAGGCAGTGACCCAATTTAAGGTGACAGCTGTAATTTGCTTAAAAAAATATAGCGTATTGATTGATATAGGTTGTTTGAAATTATCATTGCCGATCGACAATGATATGTAGTGATCCCTACATTTTTCAGTTTTTTTATTAAAGCTTTTTTTTTACTTTACTTTTATAGCATGATTGTTATGTATAAATGAATTATTATCAAACTTCCAGCTGTTTGAATCATTTAGCTATTTGAGTGGTTTAATTTTTTGTGTGGTTTATTACAATGACAAGAATATTCTATACACTACTGATAATATTTATTATAGCAGTTCATGATTATTAGTATAGATAATATCAGTTTTTGAACTAGTCAACCAATGGTCCTCTCAGTAAGTTGAATGGATGATCCTCTTTGTCAGTATTAGTGAAAAAGAAGAGGTACATCTTTTCAATGGACTCTTGTTTGATTTTTCCACTTTTAGACGGGTCCAAGACATCGTACATACGGTCAAGATCTTTCTGCTCGACAAGTTTTCTGGTCATCAGTAGGAATTCATCTCTGTTGATGTAACCTTTCTTGTCCTTGTCTAATTGCTGCATCACTTTGGCTGTCTCTTTTTTAGTCCGCTCTTCGAGTCCCGGTTGGTGGACTAGAATCCACATGTTCTGGACGTACTGTGCTTCCGTGAGGCGATATCCTCGAGGCGGTTTCATCCCACAGTTCAGGTCATTGATCCAACCCTGGTAGGCTTGCTCTTTGAGGTATTCAGGATCGAGACCAGGATAAGCTTTCAGTGCATCAAGAGCTTTCTCCACGCACTGCTCTTCAGTAATGTAGCCCTTGTTTCCAACTATGCTGCGAAACATTGTCTTCATCTTGCGACACCAGAGGTCTGAAGGGTCAGTTTTTACTAAGACAGGTTCTGCAGCCATCTTGTTCAATTCTTCTTTCCTCAGTTCCTTGTGATTTAATATCTGCAAGAGTTGTTGGTCTGTAGTGCAGTGTCTATTGAGCACGTTTTTATAGGTGCAGTTTTGATGCAAGCTTATTGCATCACGGAGCAGTGCTTGCATCACGTATTGCATCATTGTTGAGGGCTCATGTTCGGACCGTCAGTCTGGGAATGAGACCGTAATAAACAGGCGTGTCATTAATAATTTTTTGTCGACATTGTCGTTAATAAACTTCA
This sequence comes from Haliclona indistincta, assembly GCA_964017065.1. Classification (NCBI taxonomy): domain Eukaryota; kingdom Metazoa; phylum Porifera; class Demospongiae; order Haplosclerida; family Chalinidae; genus Haliclona; species Haliclona indistincta. The sequence goes on along the minus strand of OZ024788.1, from coordinate 10,554,316 downwards.
ATCTTCTTCTAAAATGGCGGCTACACTCTTCAGTCTTCAGAGTCATGAGAGGGAGTCCTTTACGACAAGGTAAGTTCACAACCAGCTAGTTTACTAAATTTGGGATAAACTGTCAAGATTATGAACAGAAAATCTGTTTTCTTACTTTTAGCTCCGCCTATTTTTTACACGGTCGGTCAGTGTTGGAAAGAGGTTAAATAAAAATGGCTGCACCACGTGAAGAAAATAGACCTCGAAATAGTCGACGCTTTATTGAGCCGTCCATCATCACTTCCACTCGTTCAGTTCTCCTGTCTGCTGCTCATGGGCTTCCTCTCAAGAATTTCGCTCGCGACTACAAAGCGCTGGTCAAGTCGGACTTTCCGTTCAGACAATGCGGCTACTCGAGCGCTGTTGAAATGCTGCGAGACATGGAACAAGACGGTGCGGTCAGATTTGCAGAGGGCAAGGATGGTATCCAGTTGTACGGCGTCGGCGACAAAGGCTGCTTTATGCCGTCCTGGGTGAAGAAGGCCCAGGTCGTTCAACCAGCGACAGATTCCCAGCAACAAAGATCTCGTCACGAGAGAACCAGAGGAGGTAGAGGGACGAGGAGACTAAGTGGCAACAGCGACAGGCGGCCTGGACCTAGGAACTACCCCAGACAACAGCAGAATACAACGGCAGGTGCGTGGTTACCGAACGTTGTATTTTTAGTTTCAAATCTCTAAAAGTAGCTTGTTTTTGCTTTTCTCTGCAGACCCGTTCGATTTGCAGTTTGACTTCAACGGTCTAGTGTCCTTGTTCGTGTTCTGGCGGTACACAAGTCACGATGTATCACCTCCCTCAATCGGGAACATGAGTGACCAGCAGATCAGCGAAAAGGTGCTTGCTACCATAAATTGCAAGTCTTATGCTCACAACTGTTGTACGCTAAGCATGCGCCTTTGTACAATTTCATTTATAAAAAATTATAGTGTATCAAGAAGATTTTTGTGTTTTGTCAACAACCGACTTTTTTTGTACTTGCACGATATCAATTGTTGCGTTCAAGTTGAATCAAGTCTGTCTTGGGTTGTTCTAAACGGTTGTGGTAGTAGCCGCCCTTGTTGATCGGTCATTGATCGTTTCCAGAGACTCAAGCTGAGGTGTGAAACATGCTAGTGTATTGGTGTAAAAAATCAAGCCCTGTGAGTCTGACCACTTGCAGCCTATTAATGTACACTGTATCAGCATCAGTACTTTAGGGATTTACACATACTGAAGTGTTTTGATTCACTCATTGTGTTGTGAGGTCACTTGAGGTCATTCAGCTAGGAAATATTTTTCTACCTGTTGTATGATTGCTTACTTAGGGCTGCATGCAACATAAAATCAGGCTTATGACCTACTCTTTATTCTTCTCTCATTCATAATCCAGAGAGCCTTTCTATACCAGCTCATGAGTCGTGCCGGCAAACCTGCTCAAATCATTGTGCAGAAGAAAGGATACGGGTGAGGCACTACTTACACCATAATGGAATGACCAGTATGTGTACATTGTACAATCACGAACGTCTCTATTTCATTCAAAACGTTTTATCTCAATATCCATAGTCTAGGATAATTCCACCTAAAGAGTTTATGTTTGGACTCAATTTTTGCTATCAGAGGCGGAGTTGTTCTTCAGTTTAGTTCAAGGTTGATTTCAAAAAGATTGTTTTTTATGTATTCACGGTTAAAAAAAATGTAATGGGAAAATGTAATAGGCTACGAACCATAATTTTGGTCATCAATTTTAAACATGTGTTGTAGGTTTGTGAAGTTCTCTACGATAGAAGCGGCCCGGAGAGCTCTGGACATGTATAATGGAACCGTAATTGATGGCGTAGAGTATGTCATGAAGTCAGGCTACAGTAAGCAACGAGATGTAGCCGTCAGTAGTCGAGAGAGGAACAGTGATTCAAGGAGCTCAGGGCAAGACAGCAGTGAGTTGCTGGGTCTTTCATGTAGTTCAGAAAGAACATAGTTTTCATGTACAACTTGTACTTGCTTGTACCCATGATTGCTGTCACCTCCACTGACCTGACCTTGTGTCACTGTGTGGGTTATGAAAAGACAACTTTGTGGTCTCATAGCTGCTTGATTGGTGTTGACATGGGTAGTGTTATGATGTGCATCCTAATTTTGCATTTGTGCTAATATGGATTCCAAGCTTTTGCATCATGTGATGTAGCTCTGACCAAGACAAGACAAAAATATCCTTAGGTAGATATTGGGATTTTAAATTTTGAGATTATTACACACTACGGTTAAGAATTTAGTTTTTTTCTTCTTCACAGGCTGGAGGACTCCTGATACAGTTCCAAACCAAGCGCCTGGTTCCAGAACACAGCCCATTTCTCGCACTGCACCGATCTATTTGGACTTTCCCTCACCTCCTCCTTCCCACCGTCACACCATCACATCAAGACAAAGACACCACTCATCGTTCAGTACTAGTTATGATGACGTCATCGTTAATGATGTCACGCCCAATGAAATGACCTCAACCCACTCACTTAGTTTAAATAGCCTTGAAAGCGACAGATCTTTATTGAACGGAGTTGAATGTCGGTCGTACTCACAGAACTTTCAAGACAGTTCGTATGTGGTAGAGTCAGGTGAAGATGAATGGAGTGATAGCTTACTGCCTCCCGTGTCTGAATTCGTGTTTTGTTCCAGCGACGAAGATGGTTCACTTCTTCATCGGATGTTGACTGCTTGTAGTGGTGGACTGGATTGGACCGACAGGATTAGTAGTGTGGGTGGTGACTGTGTGAGGGTGAAGGTGCTTGAAGCGACTAGTGCCTGTCACTGCTGGATTCAGTTGGTGGATAGTTGTGAGGTGAGAGTTAGGAGACAGCTAGTCTGCTCAAAATTACAAGTAGGCAGTCACTAGTCTGTAGTTAGCTTGTAAGTGTAACTTGCTGTTTTCCTGTAGGCTGGTACAGGTAGTTAGTGGTCACTGTCTGCTTGTAACTACCAGCTAGCTAAGGGACCAAACAGTACAGTGGAACCTGTCTATAGTGATCACTGCCTGCTAGCTAGGGACCAAACAGTACAGTGGAACCTGTCTATAGTGGTCACTGTCTGCCAGCTAGCTAGGGACCAAACAGTACAGTGGAACCTGTCTATAGTGATCACTGCCTGCTTATAACAGCCAGGGACCAAACAGTACAGTGGAACCTGTCTATGGTAGTCACTGCCTGCTTATAGCAGCCAGCTAGCTAGGGACCAAACAGTACAGTGGAACCTGTCTATGGTAGTCACTGCCTGCTTATAACAGCCAGCTAGCTAGGGACCAAACAGTACAGTCTATGGTAGTCACTGCCTACTTATAATATCCAGCTAGCTAGGGACTAAACCTGTCTATAGTAGTCATTGGCTGCTTATAACTATAAACAGTCATTTAGCTTCTTAAGATGTGAGTACTCGAATATTGTGATTTCTTCTTGTTCTTCAGCTTGCTTGTCTAGTTGCTGTTGAGCGATATCTCAGGCAGTCTCCTCCTCTCTCTTGTCCTCATTCAAGCTGCCATCGTGTCGACTCAGTATGTGGTGTAATAGTCAGGAACGGTCACCAAGACACAGCAGACATTGCTCGGTAAGCGAACAAACAAACAAACCACCTTCACAGCGTGAGACAAAGAAGCATACCCGATCTGTGTATAAAACTGATATTGTGCTCACGCGTGTTTTTCTGGTAAAACAAATGAGTTACACGCTTCTCTGCACCGTCATAAATTTTTGTGTTTAGAAAATTCCTTCCACTTTTGTTCAATGCACGATAGGTGTGTAAAAGCTTGTTGTTGAATCTTGCACACATCAAGTTTCATCTGTCATGAACTGTGCATAGCCATCTTCTCTCTCCTCCATGCTAGATGTTGGGTGCCGCCTTCAACCCCTCACACCAGTAACCAATCCTGTGAACACGTGTTCCTCATCGATCGTGGAGTCTGGATAACCACTGACTCGCAGAACTTGTTCTCAATCCCTCAATTTGCCTCTACTCTACCCTTGCAGGCTATTCCATGTGTTCTCAAAGGTGTGAATTTGCATCATAACATCACAAATTTGTAGACACAGTCAAATCAGTAATTTTGTTGTTTGAAATATGATGTGTTGAATGCTCATCTCCCTTTGAGGCAGTGATGAGTATCATAATCATAACCGGATTATATGCGCATTTGATCCACTTTGCATAGTCCATGTGAATGCGCACTTTTAAGTATAAGCTTGAAGAGCAAGTAAATGAACAAAGAAGAAGCAAAAACTCCAGTAACTTTTGTCGTGATTTTAGGTGTCCCGGTACACCAACATTGCCGTTGCTATGAATATGCACGTAAATTGCAACTGGTCAATAGACCTGTGTATAGCGGTGTACAGTGGTTATTTATCTGGTTTGTGTTGTCTTGTGGTGCAGATCTCAAGCTCTTTTCGGCCTATAAGAGCGACATCAAGAAGGGAGCGGGATTGCTACGCGCACTCACGCAGGACGAAGTGTTCACGGTCACACTGACCACACCCACTCAGGTACACTTAAGTTAAATCACGTGTTATAAATTATGTATATGAGGTGTCGTAACGCAACAAACGCTGTGCTTACTAAAATTGTGTTATATGTGTGTGCGTAAGGTTAAAATTTTGAAGTTGGAGCATAAATTTTATGTGCATTTGGAATATTTTGATAAAAGGTTAAATAATTTTATGTTCACGTAAGCGAATGGTTTTTAATGCATCCGCGAGGGTTACAATGTACTTGTATTATATATATTGATAGATGAATGCATGCTAGGTGGTAAGGTAGGTATTTTTTTTGTATTGAGGAATATGGGTATCTACTCGTGAGGTAAGCCATTGTGTATTGCATTTCTTGTCAAAAACAGGTACTGAATTCGCTTCTTGCTAAAATTCTTTTTTCACTTAATTCGAAAACTTTCTTTTTTTTTGCTAAAACTCGGTTCTCAGTTATAGCGTTTTCTCGCTACGTTGCGTCACAAAAAACTTTAAAAAGTAAAAGTGCTTTAAGATTTGAACAGATACACTTAAGATATAAAGGAGAAAAAACAAAACAGAACTACAAGAAGAACTAACTAAAGAACACAAAAACGAACAATAAGCAACACAAAAGCTAAACCAGGTCAGATAAAGGGGAGATAAAAATTACTAGTATCTAAGACAGAGAGAGCATTAATTTTCCTTGTTGGGTAGTCATCGATCAGCGCTGCTAAGGCATGAGGTTGCATTGAGATTTTAACGGTAGATTATTGAAATTTCACTAAAAAGATGTTTTCACTAAAAATGTTCGTGTGATCTACAGGACTATCAGACTAGTGATTGCATCATTGTTAGCATAATCATGTGACTATAATAGCGTAATCATGTGACTATAATAGCGTATTCATGTGACTATAATAGCGTAATCATGTGACTATAATAGCGTAATCATGTGACTATAGTAGCGTAATCATGTGACTGCACAGTGTTAGACTGTTCCTAACATTATTCTAAACCACTCAGTGAGCTAAAAATGTATGTCAATGGTCTTGCGAAATTGTGTGATTGTGAATGGATTTTGTGTGAAAGCTGTGCGTGTGTTTACTGATTTAGTCTTTGTTTGCTAGTTTTCTTGGCGATTTATAGATTTCTTTCTAAGGTGAAATAGTTCACTGCCTAGCGAGGCTTCGAATTGTTCTAGAAAGCGAAGCAGTGTTTCTCAAAAAAATGTGTGTAAGAATGTGTGTAAAAGGGTATTAGATCTTGTGAGAAAAATACTACAAAGTCAGGACAGTGTTATATTGTAGTTGTCTAACTAAAAATGTGACCCACCAATAAACTGTTATTCCTACAAAAGTATACACAATACCACCCACTTGTCATGTCTAAAGTAGAGTACCTTCTTCTTGCCGTCAACATCCGCTCAGTGGTAGTGTTTCAATATTCACTCAATAGCCACGCCGAGAGAATAAGCTGAAGTGGTGCTCGTGTTTACTCTGATTATAGCGTCATGGATGGTGACTCTTGCAATTGCAGCGATACCGTACTTTGAGAGTGGAATAACCACTAACATCAACATCATCGGCATCGCATCAACATCGGCATCGCATCAACATCGGCATCGCATCAACATCGGCATTGCATCAACATCGGCATTGCATCAACATCGGCATTGCATCAACATCGGCATCGCATCAACATCCATTTCTTCTTGGGCATCCTTGAAGACAACAATGATGTAAAAAAGGCCGTTGCTAAGGTGCTAGCATACTTCATCATATCCTCGATCTTGTCACTCATCAATAATATCGCTCCTGTTTTCATTCCTCTGGCATCGCATCAATATCATCGAAATTGCATCAACATCATCGGCATCGTGTCAATGTAAAGCATCGCATCGAAGTCACAAACTGAAATGAGGTATTACATCGCTTCATGTCTGTTTCTTGTCCGACTTGAGTCCTGCACCCATCATGAATGTCTGTGTAGTGACAACTGTAGCTGAGACAATAAGTAACCTTGCACGGCTAACCATTGTAAACGACGACTATTGCTGTTGAATTCCTCAATCGTAACACCAATCCTCTCTTCAACCAGTTTGTGTTGTAATCAAGGCAATGATCAAGACAGCTTGCAGGTCAATAACTAATATAATGAAATAATATAATTCAGTCACATTGTGTGGTCAAGACTCACTGTTCAGTTAGTAATGATGGTGGTTGGTTGTACTGTTGCATTTCTTGTCAGTGGAATAATAGTTTTGATAAGCGATGGAATTGAATATGCAGTAAACTAGGTGAGCACTCAGCAGTGACTTTCTTTACATTGTTGACAGCACACCACACATTGTCTAGACAACTGAAAAGAACAGCATTAGTCCATTGTTAACAGCAATAGAGAGAGTGTGGAATTAGTTGAGATAAGGCTTATAATTATGTACAAAATGAACGTGTGACATGTTATCTTTGGGTCAAGTATTTGCTCCACATACCAATAACTACTTGACCTAAACATTAATGCTTTTGGCACGCAATCATTCACTTTGTAATGCAGCTTGCTATATGAACTAACTTTGACATCTGGCTCTACACTGCAGCTGAGTCTCTTCTAGGCTGCTGAGTTCTTGAATGTTCTTAGTTCCAAGCAGAGCTCCCATGTATCCAGCAGTGTGCTATTCGCTGAAGAAGTCGACAACAAGATTCGCCTACTTACAACGAACTGCATGCCGCTTGACTGACCACAAGCATAGATAATGTTGTACAAGTCTACAAGCCGGGAGAATTTCGCATGTTTACATGTTTTTCGCTGTTTTATTTGGACGTGGTTGCGTGGGCAGCTCCTTGCGCAGTTGACCTGCGCACACGTCACGTCCGGCCTACTTGCAACCTATGTTACAAATTAGCCCTACCCCACTTGTACAACTAGTACGAGCGTGTGGTCACGCTGTGTATGTCATGAATAACTCGCAGCTTCAGGTGATGCGAGAAATAACTCCACACCAGCTGCCTCTAAATTGTTGGTATTCGACAAGTGACTGCCGTGAATCTGTAGGGCTTTTGAAGAATTCCCAGATATGCTGTGACCAGTGGCTTAGCATCATTCACAGCTGCTGTCTGTTATTCACTACTACCAGGTGTTACATTATTAAGCTTTGTTGATTTCTTTAGCGAATAATACACTGCTGGATACATAGGTGCTCTGCCTGGATCAACCCATCAAGCTGCTGGACAGTCATTGTTGATAGCTTTGTCTTCAGAGAAGTCCTAACAGCCATCGAGGCGAGCGAACTATGCCATTACTCTCTTCGTATCTTAACTCGAAAGCCGATTGATACCTGTAATGCAAGTTGCAGAGCTCAATGTTCAGCAAGCCCCACCAAAAGTGGTGTAGCTGACAGGTAGACAGCACGTCGCAGTATGTCTCGTGACTCCGCCCACCACCCATTATAACTTTTGAAAGTTTCACAAAGAATTGACATTCAACTATCTGTACAGAATCTACATATCTACAATGAATCGTTATTTATTTAGCTACACTCCTCAAAGTACGGACAGTCCCGGGATCAGTGGTACAGAATCCGTTGTTAGTGGTTATTACACCCTCAAAGTACGGTATCACTGCAATTGCAAGAGTCTCCATCCACGACGCTACGATCAGAGGAATCACGTAGCGCCATTTCAGCTTCTTCTCTCCATACTTGATGAACACGTAGACAGATATTGCATCACATCACATCACATCATCGCATCACATCGCATCAACATCATCGCATCAACATCATCGCATCACATCGCATCACATCGCATCACATCGCATCACATCGCATCACATCATCGCATCACATCGCATCAACATCATCGCATCACATCGCATCACATCGCATCACATCGCATCACATCGCATCACATCGCATCACATCACATCAACATCATCGCATCACATCGCATCACATCGCATCACATCGCATCACATCGCATCACATCGCATCACATCACATCAACATCATCGCATCACATCGCATCACATCGCATCACATCACATCAACATCATCGCATCACATCGCATCACATCGCATCACATCGCATCACATCGCATCAACATCATCGCATCACATCGCATCACATCACATCACATCACATCAACATCATCGCATCACATCGCATCAACATCATCAACATCATCGACATCATCAACATCACATCCAGGTAGAAGGGAGAGTGTGTCATCAATTTGCAAATTTCACCTACAAAGATGTTGGGACACCTGCAAAAAAGATGTTGGAACGTATCTTATTGTTTATGGCAAAGATCAGTGCCACAGCTCACAGCAAGCAGAATGAAATGCAAAATGAACATGTGACATGCTATCTTTGGCTTGGTAACTCCACATACCAGTAACTACTTGAACCAAACATTTAATGTTAATGCTTTTGGCACACAATCATTCACTTTGTAATTCAGCTTGCTATATGGACTAACTTTGACATCTGGCTCAACACTGCAGCTGAGTCTCAACTGAGTACGTCCTTGGTTGTTATTTGATCCAGGAGCACCCATCCATGTATTCATTCATGTATTCGCTGAAGAGATCAACAACAAGATTCGCCCACTTGTAATTACAATGGACACTTACAATGGACTGTATGCCGCTTGACTGAGTACAAAACTCGTGTTTTGCTGTTTTATTTGGACGTGGTTGCGCAATTGCGTGGGCATGCACCTTGCATGGCGCATGCTCCTTGCGCAGTTGACGCAGTTGACCTGCACACCACGTCATGTCCGGCCTACTTGCAACCAATGTTACAACTTAGCCCTACCCACTTGTACAACTAGTACGAGCGTGTGGTCGCGCTGTGTACGTCATGAATAACTCACAGCTTCGGTGATGTGAGAAATAACTCCACACCAGCTGCCTCTAAATTGTTGGTATTCGACAAGTGACTGCCGTGAATCTGTAGGGCTTTTGAAGAATTCCCAGATATGCTGTGACCAGTGGCTTAGCATCATTCACAGCTGCTGTCTGTTATTCAATAATACCAGGTGTTACATTATTAAGCTTTCATGCAAGCCGCCAGCGTACCAAATTTCTCAATTTTACTTGCAACGGAAGTGGGCGGTAACCGTCCGTGGAAGAGGAGAAATTGACGAAAGTGTTGGCTTACAAAAAAACCCTGATTTTGTCTCTGTTAACCTGTAATTCCTTGTTAACAACATGTGTGCTTGTTCTTTATTGGCCGGATTTTATCTACGAGAGGTCTTGGGAACTGTATGTTGCATCGTAGTTGAATAAACGCGGTGTAAAGTGCTTGAGCGTCACACTTGGACATGGTATGTTTCTGCTTTCCGCTCCCCCACTGATCAAACAATACGCCAGACACAGCTTGTAAGTTAATGACTGTATAAAGCAGACTATTAGCTACCCAACTATAGTAATAATATCCACGTAGCTGTGCAAAAACGGTAGCGCCCAACTTTTAGTACAGCTTTTTGGAGTTTAAAGTGGCTTCACTGTAATAGAAAAATACAGATGAAGACGTTGTATCAACTTCATACTTAGTATGTCAGTTTGTATTGTACACTCTAATTCTGTTTCCTTGACTCTATCCTTCCTCTGGGTCCATATTTTTCTGTTCATGTACTGCAATATCGTAATTTTTATTCTCATAATCTCTCTGGGTCCCGCTGTGAAATCAGGGTTATATTTTCTGCATTCATGTGTCTCTGAGAGATGGCCATACCGAGTACTGTCAGCAGAACTAGCCAATGCTTTGTGGATACTGATTTTTGTGTTAATATTATTATGCATGAATGTCATGGCGACCATATAATAATCTCTGATCAATCAAGTTTTGCTTAGACACAGATGAAACTTGGCAAGCTTGTTGTGTGATGCATTATTAAACTGTTAAAATAGACAAACTGTTCACAGTTGTGCAAAAACGCGTGTGCCCAACTTTTTGTAAAGTTGATGTTTTGCTGTGGCATTTGATTTCTACTGAACAGATTTTTTCCAAATTGACACTGTTAAAGACAGAAAATCTTGGTATAAAAGTAGCTTGGACTTTAATCGAGTATATCGCCACACTTTCAGAGTAAAGCGCGTACAACAAAGTTACTCGCGCTTGGTGTGCGTTATTTAGAGGGCATGTAAATCTCCAGAAATAAGCAGATTTGGGAACACTGGCGGCCCGCCTGCTTTAATAAATTCCTTTAGTCTACTGTAATGAGAGCCTTAAATCATGTATTACTTGTAGACGGTCACTGGATTTTAAAATCTGCAAACAGTTTCTCGGCTGGCTACTTATCTTTTTTGCAGGTGTCCCAACATCTTTGCAGGTGAAATTTGCAAATGGATGACGATGACACACTCTCTCTTCTACCTGGATGTGATGTTGATGATGTTGATGAAATGCTATGACTAATATCTTGACCATATTTAATAGTATTGTATAGCCTGCTCTTGTAGCATTGAGTGTAGTGTTACTAGTCAGACATTGCCTGTGCCTCTAATAGGACTTTCTGAGTCATCTGAGCTTAGCTGATCAACTTAGACTGAATTCAGTAGTAGCAGGATGGTCAGTAGTGACATCATTAGTACCATGGTCATGCAGTACAGTAGCACCAGCAGTGGAGTCTTCACTAGAAGTGGTAGCTGAGATAGACTGTGTCTCGGTGACCTTTTGTAGGCATTTTATCCATGTGAAACAGCTGAACAGGCCATGCCTGTTGTTAGTGAGACCATTGTTTCTGCCTGAAAGGCCCGAAGGGGATAGGATTGAAAAATGAGAGTGATGATGGCGAATACTTGCGATCCCATTCAATAGAGGCTCCCTTGGGCCGCACCTGACCACTCCCAGAGTAGGTAGGAATGAATCCAGTTCAAGTTATCATCGGCATCGCATCAACATCATCGGCATCGCATCAACATCATTTCTTCTTGGGCATTCAAGTTGTCTGTACCATCCTCACGGCCAGGCATATCAAGAAGAACACCCTTGAAGACAACACTGACATAAAGAAGGCTGTTGCTAAGGTGCTAGCATACTTCATCATATCTTCGATCTTGTCTCTCATCAATAACATTGCTCCTGCTTTCATTCCTCTGGCATCGCATCAACATCATCGAAGTCACGAACCTAAATGAGGTATTACATCGCTTCGTGTCAGTTTCTTGTCCGACTTGAGTCCTGCACCCATCGTGAATGTCTGTGTAGTGACAACCAAAGCTGAGACAATAAGTAACCTTGTGTGCTAACCATTGCTGTTGTCAGAAAAAGACGAATGTTGTTATTCATTTCCTCATTCGTAACACCAATCCTCTCTTCAACCAGTTCGTGTTGTAATCAAGGCAATGATCAAGACAGCTTGCAGGTCAATAACTAATAATATAATGAAATAATTCAGTCACATTGTGTGGTTAAGACTCACTGTTCAGTTAGTAATGATGGTGGTTGGTTGTACTGTTGTATTTCTTGTCAGTGGAGTAATATTTTGATAAGCGGTGGAATTGAATATGCAGTAAAATAGGTGAGCACTCAGCAGCGACTTTCTTTATGCCGTTGACAGCACACCACACATCGTCTAGACAACTGGAAAGAACAGCATTAGACCGTCGATAATAGCGATAGAGAGAGTGTGGAGTTTGGACTCATAGTACAGAATCCGTTCTTATTTATAGCCATCATCAACATCACATCACAGCGAGCTTCTGAAGGTCACTATCCAAAATATAGTTATGAAAGTACATCAGTTGGACACATCGCTTCACATCACATCACATCAGTTTTTTCTCCAAGTACTATAGAGAGTGCTTGGAGTTCTGCAACCATGAGTACCAGTGTAGTGAAAATGGGAATGATATTTGACATGTAAAAGTGTCCTTCTATGTTATATATGATTACCATTTGCAAATTTCACCCGAAAAAAATGTTGTTCAGAAGTGGGCGAGTCTTGTTGCTGAATCTCTTTAGCAAATATTGACGCCACAGCAAGCAGAGCAGAGTAGTGAGGGGAGTACCAGAATGAAGTGTTTACAGCCAGAGGATCAACTATGGTCAGCATCCATGTCAGAGAAGTGCACCATGATGCTTGAGACTGCTGAATGCCCACTGCTGCAATAGTTCACATAATTATGGCTTAAAATTATGTGTAAAATAAACGTGTGACATGCTATCTTTGGGTCAAGTATTTGCTCCACATACCAGTAACTTATTGATCCAAACATTCGCACTTATTATTTTATCAGCAAACGAGAAAAGTTTCTTCGCCTCCTCAAGTTCTTCTGTATTACATTTTGATAAATGTGCAATTGTGAACTTAGGAACTTGTCCAATTAGAACTTTCTCTGTCGTCCCATGTCATATTAGATGGGGCCCACTTTGGGTAGCAGTAATTTTTTCAATGATAGCATCACTCCATCCTTCTACCCCTGCGGCCTGGCACAAAGCTTCTTTATGACTAGAGGAGAACTTAAGAAAACTAGCAAGAGTAACTTGAAAGCCGGTAAATTCAGAAGCCAAATTGTCTTTAAATTCTGCTTCAATGGGTAACTGAGTCTAAGAAACAATTTCATCCCATTGTACCTCTAACTTTCTTTTTTTAGAACTACTCTCACTCATTTTAATGCTTTAGGCACCCAATCATTCACTTTATAATGCAGCTTGCTATATGAACTAACTTTGACATCTGGCTCCACACTGCAGCTGAGTCTCTTATAGGCAGCTGAGCACCTATGTATCCAGCAGTATGCTATTCGCTGAAGAAGTAAAAAACAAGATTTGCCCACTTATAATGGACTGCAGACGCTTGACTGACCACAAGCATAGATAATGGTGCAAGTCTACAAGCTGAACCTGAAGTGAAGAATTCCGTGTTTTTGGCTGTTTTATTTGGACACGGTTGTATGGGCATGCTCCTTGGCCAGTGGACCTGCATACCACGTCATTTGGTCTACTGTAATGAGAGCCTTAAATCGTGTATTACTTGTAGACGGACACTGGATTTTAAAATCTACAAAACAGTTGCTCGGCTGGCTACTTGACTGTCTTTCTGTAATGCTATGGCTAATATCTTGACCATATTTAATAGTAATGTATAGCCTGCTCTTGTAGCCTTGAGTGCAGTGTTACTAGTCAGACATTGCCTGTGCTACCCTCTAATAGGACTTTCTGAGTCATCTGAGCTTAGCTGATCAACTTAGACTGAATTCAGTAGTAGCAGGATGTTCAGTAGTGATATCATTAGTACCATAATGGTCATGCAGTGTCAGCAGTAGTGGAGTCTTCACTAGAAGTGGTAGCTGAGATAGACTGTGTCTTGGTAACTTTTTGTAGGAATTTTATTCATGTGAAACAGCTGAACAGGCCTTGCCTGTTGTTAGCGAGACCATTGCTTCTGCCAGAAAGGCTCGAAGGGGAGAGGATTGAAAAATGGGGAAGAGGAGAAAAATGAGAGTGATGATGGTGAATACTTGCGATCCCATTCAATAGAGGCTCCCTTGGGCCGCACCTGACCACTCCCAAAGTAGGTAGGAATGAATCCAGTTCAAGTCATCATCGGCATCGCATCAACATCATCGGCATCGCATCAACATCATCGGCATCGCATCAACATCATTTCTTCTTGGGCATTTAAGTTGTCAGTACCATCTTCACGGCTAGGTATATCAAGAAGAACACCCTTGAAGACAACACTGATGTAACAACATTGCCAATTGCTGACAAAATTGTTTGTACTGTGATTGTAATGCAGACTGAATGATAAGGCAAAAATATAATAGAGCAATTAATAATTTTATGATAAAGAATGTGTTTTTATTAGTCAGTGAAATGAGATAAGGATAGGGCATAGTCCACATGTGTACCATAGTCAGGTCTATGGAAGGCAGAACGGGCTCCTCGTATGCATTGGACAGCAGTAGAGAGATGGTGATCGCACAGCGCAACCATTTCATTGTAGTACCATAGGTGGCATCTCTCTTTTCAGCCAGCAGGGGGGGAAAGCCTTAGAAAACTGAAGCTTGTTTAGCCATGCCTCTGGTAGCAGACAGAACCACAGGAACATATGAAGCTCTTTCAACCTCTCGCACTCTCTGTTCGTACATTCTGCGTTTCTCATTTTCGTGCTTCTAGTATGTGGCAGAAATGGAAGATGTCTTACTAGAGTCAGCATGTGGGTTAAAAACTCTGACATCAATGAAGGTACTCTCGTACCGCCCAGCCCAGAATCCATTCACTGCAACGTCGAGTCGAGCACCTTCAAATGAGTTAGCTGAAGCTCCTACCAAAGGGGAGATAACAGGAATGGGCTGGAGGCCTGGTTCTATCCTTACATCCCTACAGACTTCAGTGAGAAGGCGGGCAGTAAGATCACGGATCTCGTTATGCCTACTAGATGGAAAACCACCCCTTGGGCATGAGAGGGCATGACCAACAGAAAAAGAGTTGCCACACATACAAGGCCAGTCATACTCTTGTATCCTTTTCTCGACTGTTCTTGCTTGAACCTTGACATTGGGTTGCTTAGCGTCAGACGTGCGTACACAATCACTTGATCGATTTCGGGCTGACTTTGTATCTGGTGAATAAAATTTAAGCACCCATGTGGTAATTTTGTTTGGATATTTCTGGTTGCCCAATTTTATCGAGAGCACTGCGTTTTTTCATTAGCAGTACGCAGTTGTATACAGAAAATGTACTGATGTCATATAGAGTTTAGTTCATTCACTGTTCTAGACCTTAGCGAGTGCCATTGGCTTGCTTTCTGCACTCGATAACTACAGCAATCAGTTGCTTGATACAACGATTGTCTTTCAGTAGTTTAACAGTGCTGTCAGGACGCAAGGCTTTTCTGGTGACAACCACAGGCCTGGAAGCCGAAGAGCCAGTTCCTGCCTAGGTAGGACACGGCCTTGCTTAGCTACAGCAGCAAGACATGAAAGCTGCAATGATGACTGCACAAGTCGCCAACGCGTGGTGCCAGCTGTACTCTGATAGTCTGCTCTCCCTGCCCAACAAGCAGAGCTCGCCTGCATACCATTGAGCTCTCCCGTATACTCGTGTTTGTTTGTATAGTGATATAGTGACATCACAAGCGTTTATCGTTAGCTGTCAATGTGAATCTAAAGCTCTCTAATATACTGTACTTATATTGTACAGGAACAAGGCGACTTTTAGAAGCTACTGAAACACACAATAAGCAAGCTAGAACCGCTAGTTGTGGTTAAAAATCAGCAATGAGTGTGCCTGAAATGCTGATTCGGCAAGCTACTGTGGACACGATAGTGCTTAGTCTCTCCAATTCACTAGGTTTGATAGTTGTCCTATAGTACATATCAAATCATCAAGCTGCTAGACTGTCATTGTTGATGGTTTTGTCTTCAGAGAAGTTCTGATCGCTGTAATAGCCATTGATGTGAGTGAACTACGCCATTACTCGCTTCGTATCTTAACTTTCACTAGTTCAAAACCTCGATTGATACCTGTAATGCAAGTTTCAGAGCTCAACGTTCAGCATGCCCCACAAAAAATGGTGTAACTGACAGGTAAACAGCATGTTGCAGTATGTCTCGTGACTCCACCCACCACCCATGACAAGTTTTTGAAATTTCTCAATTCAACTTCTTGTACAGATCTACATATCTACAGTGAATCATTTATTTAGCTACACTTCACACAAGAACAGTGTATGCCTCTGAGGCATAGTAACTACTACACACTGTCTACACAATATACTACTGAGCGACTGAACTGATTCATGATCTGTTATTGGACTGTTCGTGTGCGGCAACACTTGCAAGCTCTCTTGATCATTGCCTTGATGGCGCCACGGACTGGTTTGAGGAGAGCTATGGTGACAGTCGGTGTGGGACTTGAGGGAATGAGGATGGTACAGACAACTTGAATACCCAGGAAGACCAGCACGAGGACTCCAACGATAGCAGAAGAGACTTGAGACTGCTGAATGCCTGCTGCTGCAATAGTTGAGATATTGCTTGCAAAATGAACTTGTGACATGCTAACATAGGCTCAGTAATTCTACATACCAGTAACTACTTGACCCAAACATTAATGCTTTAGGCACCCAATCATTCACTTTGTAATGCAGCTTGCTATATGAACTAACTTTGACATCTGGCTCCACACTGCAGCTGAGTCTCTTATAGGCAGCTGATCTCGAGTTCTTGACTTTATTTGATCCAGGAGAGCTCCCATGTATACAGCATGTGCTATTCGCTGAAGAAATCAACAGCAAGATTAGCCCACTTGCAATTGCAATGAACACTTACAATGGACTGTATGCTGCTTGACTGAGTACAAAACTCGTGTTTTGCTGTTTTATGTGGACACGGTTGCGTGGGCATGCACCTTGCATGGGCGCATGCTCCTTGCACAGTTGACCTGCACACCATGTCATGTCCGGCCTACTTGCAACCAATGTTGCAACTTAGCCCTACCCGCTTGTACAACTAGTATGAGTGTGTGGTCGGGCTGTGTACGTCATGAATAACTCGCAGCTTTGGTTGATGTGAGAAATAACTCCACACCAGCTGCCTCTAAATAGTTGGTATTCGACAAGTGACTGCCGTGAATCTGTAGGGCTTTTGAAGAATTCCCAGATATGCTGTGAACAGTGAATTTGCATCATTTACAACTGCTGATGTCTGTTATTCACTAATACCAGGTGTTACATTATTAAGCTTTAATGAATTCCTTTGGTCTACTGTAGTGAGAGCCTTAAATCAAGTATTACTTGTAGACAGTCACTGGATATAAAAATCTACTAACAGTTGCTCGGCTGGCTGCTTGAGTGTCTTTCTGCAATACTATGACTAATATCTTGACCATATTATTTTGTATAGCCTGGTCTTGTAGCCTTGAGTGCAGTGTTACTAGTCAATCCTGACGACATTGTCTGTGGCGCCCTCTAATAGGACTTTCTGAGCTTAGCTGATCAACTTAGACTGAATTCAGTAGTAGCAGGATGGTCAGTAGTGATATCATTAGTACCATATATAGTCATGCAGTACAGTAGCATCAGTAGTGGAGTTTTCACTAGAAGTGGTAGCTTGCGATAGACTGTGTCTTGATAACCTTTTGTAGGAATTTTATCCATGTGAAACAGCTGAACAGGCCATGCTCATGATGCCTGTTGTTAGTGAGACCATTGTTTCTGCCAGAAAGGCTCGAAGGGAGAGGATTGAAAAATGTGAAGAAAAAATTAATTTTAATGATAGCGAATAATTGCGTTCCCATTCAATAGAGGCTCCCTTGGGCCGCACCTGACCACTCCCAAAATAAGTAGGAATGAATCCAGTCCAAGTTATTATCGGCATCACATCAACATCATTTCTTCTTGGGCATTCAAGTTGTCTGTACCATCCTCACGGCTAGGTATATCAAGTACAACACCTTTGAAGACGACACTGACATAGAGAAGGCTTGTTGACATAAAAGGAACTCTAACCTTTTCGCCAATTGCTGACAAAATTGTTTGAACTGAGAGTACAATGCAGAATGAATGATAAGTCAAAAATATAATAGAGCAAATAAATTTATGATAAAGAATGTGTTTTTAGCAGTGAAATGAGATAAGGATAGGGCATAGTCCACGTGTGTACCATAGTCAGGTCTATGGAAGGCAGAACGGGCTCCTCATATGCATTGGACAGCAGTAGAGAGAAGTTTGACAAGCTGAGATAATTTTATGGTAAAGCAGTAGTGACCACACAAAGACAAAGACGATACCCTTGAAGACAACACTGATATAAAGAAGGCTGTTGCTAAGGTGCTAGACTTCACCATATCCTCGATCTTGTCTCTCATCAATAACATTGCTCCTACTTTCATTCCTCTGGCATCGCATCAACAT
Source organism: Haliclona indistincta (assembly GCA_964017065.1). Lineage (NCBI taxonomy): Eukaryota > Metazoa > Porifera > Demospongiae > Haplosclerida > Chalinidae > Haliclona > Haliclona indistincta. The sequence continues at coordinate 10,535,952 of OZ024788.1, read as the reverse complement.
CATCATCAGCATCGCATCAACATCATCGAAATCGCATCAAGTATCATCGGCATCACGTCAATGTAATGCATTGCATCGAAGTCACCAACCGAAATGAGGTACTATATCGCTTCATGTCTGTTTCTTGTCCGACTTGAGTCATTCTTATTTTCTTGTCCGAAAATACGAATGTTGTTATTCGTTTCCTCAATCGTAACACCAATCCTCTCTTCCACCAGTTCGTATTGTAATCAAGGCAATGATCAAGACAGCTTGCAGGTCAATAACTAATAGTATGAAATAATTCAGTCACATTGTGTGGTCAAGACTCACTGTTCAGTTAGTAATGATGGTGGTTGATTGTACTGTAACGACGTAAGTAAGATTTATGTTTATAATACAGAGTATAGATGATGATTATACATAAGTGAATGATAATGGTAATGATAAAACTTGGAGAGAGATTAAAGTTTAAATGGAGATGTTTGCTTCAGCTGTGATGTGGTCAACTGAAGCAGCTATGGCATGACCCCTAGATGAGCGGGCCCCACGAAGACATTGGATAGCAGAGCGAAGGAGGCTGAAGGAAAGTTGGCATCTTAGCCAGTTGAGAGTTGTACTGTATGGCTTGTCACATTTGTCAGCAAGTACTGAGGCAAGTCTCTTATAGAAAACAGCGGCTTCTTTTGCCATACCACCGCTTGCAGAGAGAACGAGAGGAATGAACGAGGCATGCTCAACATGTTGGATCCTTTGCCTGTAATTTTGTTCTTTTTTCTAACTCATGCTTCTTGAAACACTGTACTGTTGCGCTGTTGCATTTCTTGTCAGTGTGAGTAATATTTTTGATACGCAATGGAATTGAATATGCAGTAAAATAGGTGAGCACTTGGCAGCGACTTTCTTTATGCTTTTGACAGCACACCACACATTGTCTAAACAACTAGAAAGAACAGCATTAGACCATCGATAATAACGATAGAGAGATATGAGTTTGGACTCGTAGTACAGAATCCGTTGTTAATTTATAGTCGTAAAAGTACATCACTTGGACACATCACAACAGTTGGTCACATCACAACAGTGGAGCACATCGCATCAGTTTTTCTCCAAGTACTATAGAGAGTACTTGAAGTTCTGCAACCATGAGTACCCATGTGGTGAAAAATGGGAACGATATTTGACATGTTAAGGTGTCTTTCTATGTTAGATATGATTACCATTTGCAGATTACAGCCGTAAAAATGTAGTTCAGAAGTGGGCGAATCTTGTTGCTGAATCTCTTCAGCAAATATTGACGCCACAGCAAGCAGAGCAGAGCAGAGTAATGAGGGGAGTACCAGAATGAAGTGTTTATAGCCAGAGGAATAATATGGTCAGCACCATGATGCTTGAGACTGCTGAATGCCCACTGCTGCAATATAAAATTTTGAGATATGGCTTATAAATATGTACAAAATGAACGTGTGACATGCTATCTTTGGGTCCTCCACATACCAGTAACTACTTGATCCAAACATTCGCACTTATTATTTTATCAGCAAACGAGAAAAGTTTCTTCGCCTCCTCAAGTTCTTCTGTATTACATTGTGGTAAAATGCAATTGTGAACTTAGGAACTTGTCCAATATTAGAACTTTATCTGTCATCCCATGTCATATTAGATGGGGATGGAATCCCACTTTGGGTAGCAGTAATTTTTTCAATGATAGCATCACTCCATCCTTCTACCCCTGCGGCCTGGCACAAAGCTTCTTTATGACTAGAGGAGAACTTAAGAAAACTAGCAAGAGTAACTTGAAAGCCGGTAAATTCAGAAGCCAAATTGTCTTTAAAGTCTGCTTCAATGGGTAACTGAGTCTAAGAAACAACTTCATTCCATTGTACCTCTAACTTTCTTTTTTTTTAGAACTATATACTCTCACACTCATTTTAATTCTTTTGGCATGCAATCATTCACTTTGTAATGCAGCTTGCTATATGAACTAACTTTGACATCTGGCTCCACACTGCAGCTGAGTCTCTTCTAGGCATACTGCTGGATACATGAGCACCCATGTATCCAGCAGTATGCTATTCGCTGAAGAAGTAAAAACAAGATTCGCCAACTTACAATGGACTGCATGTTTCTTGACTGACCACAAGCATAGATAGTGGTGCAAGTCTACAAGCTGAACCTGAAGTGAAGAATTCCGCTTGTTTACATGTTTTTTGCTGTTTTATTTGGACACGGCTGTGTGGGCATGCTCCTTGCCCAGTGGACGTGCAGTGCACACCACGTCATTTGGTCTACTGTAATGAGAGCCTTAAATCGTGTATTACTAGTAGACTGTCACTGGATTTAAAAACAGTTGCTCGGCTGGCTACTTGACTGTCTTTCTGCAATGCTATGACTAATATCTTACCATATTAAATAGTATTGTATAGCCTGCTCTTGTAGCCTTGAGTGCAGTGTTACTAGTCAGACATTTCCTGTGCCTCTAGTAGGAATTTCTGAAGAGTCATCTGAGCTTAGCTGATCAACTTAGACTGAATTCAGTAGTAGCAGGATGGTCAGTAGTGATATCGTTAGTACCATATATGGTCATGCAGTACTAGTGTCAGCAATAGTGGAGTTTTCACTAGAAATGGTAGCTGAGATAGACTGTGTCTTGATACAGCTTCTGTAGGCATTTTATCCATGTGTAACAGCTGAACAGGCCATGCCTGTTGTTAGCGAGACCATTGCTTCTGCCAGAAAGGCTCGAAGGGGAGAGGATTGAAAAATGGGAAAATGAGAGTGATGATGGCGAATACTTGCGATCCCATTCAATAGAGGCTCCCTTGGGCCGCACCTGACCACTCCCAAAGTAGGTAGGAATGAATCCAGTCCAAGTCATCATTGGCATCGCTTCAACATCATCAAAATCGCATCAGCATCATCGAAATCGCAAATCAAAGAGCAGTGTAGGTGGCTGACTTGTCTCAAGGCTCAGGGTATAGACATTAATATTGTTATTGATAAGTTAATTGGGAAGCTTTCTCGTACATTATTTTTGCATTGAAATTTGTCCTAAAAATTTTTTGCTGTTCGCTTTACGGTGCTTCTCACAGGCTATACAATGGTGGACACTGTATTTAGGAATCCTCAGGAAGCAGCCACCGAGGCTGTTTGACATTTTTTTGTGATACAGTGGATGTTGAATCAGTGTGTGTAGTTACTATGCCTCAGAGACATACAGTGCGCTATGATTTAAACATTTTAAATACAATTTGTGTAACCTGTTGAATCACCTTTTTTATTGATGCTTGTTTCAGTTCCATTCTTCTACTATGTACAACACTTGGCATGGTCTAAACACTAGCTTTAAATTATGTCAGCTTTCTTGAATTGATTCTATTTAACTTTCGATCCGTCATGCTTTCTTTGCTCTGGTGTATAATGAGTTATGATAATGCATTAGAATACTAAAATACTCTTGTGCCTGTTATGACTGTAAATGTTCCCAACCCACATTCGCAGAGACTCGGAGTGTAGGTCCGACCAGCGAAATAGTGCTCATTCAAACCATGACAGTACAGACATACATGGAGACATCAGATCAGTGCTGATGTAAAAATGTAGTCATTATGTCAGCCTGTCACATGACCTTGTACATGTTCACTTGTTGCAATAACAACATTGGAAGAAACTGACTCAAAAGGAACTCTAACCTTTTCGCCATTGCTGACAGAACTGGGATAGAGGTTTCTGGTATTTTGACATACACATTGTCTTGGGTAGAGTCCACACTCAAGTTCTTGTTAGAGTTGATTGTTACATTGCTTCAGCTCATCTTACTGGATTAGTCCATTTGGCTTGTTGAAGAACACTTTTAGTAATAGGAACAGTTTTGAAATAGACCTCGGTTGCTGCTTTAATGATTTATTTGTAATATCAATAATGTTTCTATTGTTTAAAGTTTCTAGAGCAGCTACATTGGTTCGAACTGTAGCTTTGAGATTATTTTTGCAAATGCCGCACAGCTACTTGAACACTGTTGAAATGCTGTGACACATGGAACAGGAAGGTGTGGTCAGATTTGCAGAGGGAAAGCTCCAAACAATTTGATGAGATCAGTTAGATCGACTAGCAACTGGCGTCCAGGACTTAGGAGCTATCCCAGGCGACTTCTTATAGTGACACGTGAGCGGTTCGACATTTTTACGATTATGCAAATCCTGATGCTTTGACCTCCTCTCTGGATTTGCAGTTTGACAATAAATATTCATCTAATAAGAGCTTTAAATCATGTAATCATGTATTGCAGTAGTTCTATCATGTATTGCTACCTCGTGACTCAAATAATTATTATTGCTGTCTCAATTTCATCCTTCTGCTCTTTATAGCACTTGATGCATGTTCACTTGCGTAGTGAAGAGAGAGCATGTGATCACGATCCGATTTCTTGAATTGCTGTCACAGCGTCGTATTGGTGAGTTGTACTAGATTTCTTTCGTTACGGGTGCCGAAATTTTCACCTGGGAATTGTGTCAGTCCTGTAGGGCAAGTTGCACCTTGTTCAGACATGTTGACATTATTAATGCTACTCTTGTCCAGCGTCCGTCTTCATTGCATTCTGTGCCCTCCATATTGCAGTTGTTCAGACATGTTGACATTATTAATGCTACTCTTGTCCAGTGTCCGTCTCCATTGCAGTCTTTGCCCTCCATATTGCTGCAGTTGTTCAGACATGTTGACATTATTAATGCTACTCTTGTCCAGCGTCCGTCTCCATCGCAGTTTGTGCCCTCCATATTGCAGTATACATTGACCATTGTGTCGTTGCTTAGCTCTATTTGGTAGTTGCCTGATGGAGCAGATCCATTGCAAGCAGCAGTCCCCACATTTTGATCATAGTCTAGGTTGCACCTAGCTGGTTGTGACATGTTGACATAATGCTACTCTTGTCCAGCGTCCGTCTCCATCGCAGTTTGTGCCCTCCATATTGCAGTATACATTGACCATTGTGCCGTTGCTTAGCTCTATTTGGTAGTCGCCTGATGGAGCAGATGAGTTGATAAGATGAATATTAATGCTACTCTTGTCCAGCGTCCGTCTCCATTGCAGTCTGTGCCCTCCATATCGCAGAATACATTGACAATTGTGCCGTTGCTTAGCTCTATTTGGTAGTCGCCTGATGGAGCAGATGAGTTGATAAGATGAATATTAATGCTACTCTTGTCCAGCGTCCGTCTCCATTGCAGTCTGTGCCCTCCATATCGCAGAATACATTGACAATTGTGCCGTTGCTTAGCTCTATTTGGTAGTCGCCTGATGGAGCAGATGAGTTGATAAGATGAATATTAATGCTACTCTTGTCCAGCGTCCGTCTCCATTGCAGTTTGTACCCTCCATATCGCAGAATACATTGACAATTGTGCCGTTGCTTAGCTCTATTTGGTAGTCGCCTGATGGAGCAGATTGGTTGATAAGATGAATTTCCTGACAGGAAGCTGTAACAAATTAATAGTACTTTTCTTTGCACATGTGTACTTGCTGGTGGGCAGAACAATGGTACAATCTGTAGTGTATCTCTCAGCCCATTGCAAGCAGCAGTCATCACGTTTTGATTATAGTATTGTGTTCCTTGTTGAGAACATGTTGTTTCTGCAAGAGATTGTTTTGCTTGTTTCAGATCCAATCTTTACTATGTACACCACTTGCATGGCTGCTTCGAATAGATTCTATTTAACTTTCGATCCATCATGCTTTCTTTGTTCTGGTGTATAATGAGTTATGATGATGCGTTTGAATAATAAAATACTCTTGTGCCTGTTATGACTGTAAATGTTGTCAACCCACATTCGCAGAGACTCGGAGTGTGGGTCCGACCAGCGAAATAGTGGTCATACAAACCGTGACAGGCAGAGTGACAGTGAATTGCGAAGTCAATTAAAGTATAAGGGTTAATTTTATAGTCTGTATCTGCTTGAGTATTGTGTTGTTGCTAGGGTCATCAAAAACGAATGGGAGTGCTCCACTTAAGTGTTGTCGGGCAACACTGTCACTCAGGTACGTTTGAAACCCATGCGGCAGGTTGCATGCAGCAGCCAGTGATATCTTTGCTGTGTTTGATTTTCCCTTGCTTACATATCCGTAGGCTCCTTGCTTACATCTCCGTAAGCTCCTTGCTTACATCTCCGTAGGCTCCTTGCTTACATCTCCGTAGGCAATGTGGACAGCCACACTGCTCAACACACTCTCGTAGAAAAGAGATCACTGCATGCGTGATCAATGAAACAAAATTATAGCTGCATAACTGTGCAGAAGATATTATTTGCTTACAAGACGTGCATGAACGACATGATGCAATCAAGTATAAGTATCATACTGAGTGAATAAGTGCTCACCTAGAATAAGCACGGCGCTTAACCAATTGTCTCCCATCAGCTGCAAAATGCCCCGCATCAATCTCTTTAGTGGTTGCTCGAGTGAAGGTAGCATGACCAAAGGGTGAATGATTTGGCTAATCCTGAGCTTTTTTTAGGATCTGAGGAATCCAAACAGACTTGTTTTAAACTTGTGTTTAAATCTAGTTATCCATGTGAATGTCTGCTCAGCAGCTTGAGTGTTGAAGACTGGGTTGTCAGCCATCAGCTGTGCTGGTGAATAAACTCTTTACAAACATGACTGATGTGGTTTTTAAAGTGAAATACATCATTCTATGATTTTTTTCACATTTAACCACAATCTGTCATAGGGTGTTGGGAGAGGGTAGTGGTTTTCGGGCAACGTGAAGTCTTTTCAAATTGCACATGTTGTCATATGCAAGTGTTACGGCAGTTGGTATTTCTCCAGTCGTCCGGACTAGATATAGTAGCCACTGTACCAATATTAGAAACACTTGAGAGGGTGATTCTGACCTATGCGAATGAATGAGAAATATCAGGATTAATTTTATAGTATCTGTATTACATCTGGAAACAGTTTGACCGTGACGAGATCAGCTGGAATGTCTAGCAACAGGCGGCTTCGACTTAGGAACTATCCCAGGCAACTTATTGTAGTGACATGTGAGCAATTCAACATTTTTATGATTTTGCGAATCCTGATGGCCTTTGACCTTATTTGGCTCTTGACAGCTTTATCGCTCCAATTTGTCTCTTCTTCATTGTCTTGCTTCTTAAAAACAATAAGTCGCTTCAACGCTGGCTCTGGCTGTGGGGTGGAGCCTGTAGTGATCACTTCATTGGAAAACAGTACAGCATCACAGTACAGAATCAAGAATTAACATCCTGCAGGCACCGTAACCACGACTCACCTTGTACTACTGCACTGATCCTCCTGTTCTGACCGCAGACCGCAATAGTCTGAGTGGGTTGGCGAAAGTGTAGGAGGGGTGGAGCCTCTGCCCGACACACCCCAAGATGGGCGTGATCGGGGAGGGGCCTGGAGGTGGAGCCTCCATTTTCCCCAGTCCTCACACTGATCACGGGAGGGTGATGCACCCTCCCGGAAAGTTGGAGAGTGGGTGGGTGGGTGAATACGTCGCTATGAGCACCAGCGGTTCAGAGATGTGTTGCTGTCCTGTACTGGCGCGTGGATCCTTGTACGCATGCGTGTCGTGGTTTTTGGGGCGGTGCAATCTCTTGCTCCGCCCCAGCGTCGCCTATTGGGTGTTAACTGCGTCTAACCTACGGCTAAACTCCATTAAAATGGAATGAAAACTCTGACCAGAACACTAATACAACTACTATGTTATAAGGAAACAGTGACAAACAAGAGCAGACAGACAGGCAGGCTGTAATATTGATACAAATGATGTTCAGATACAATGTTCAGGTTGTCTGCTACCTCGCTACTCGAATAATTATTATCGGTGTCTCAATTTCATCTTTCCGCTCTTTATAGCACTTTTGTGGTGAATAGAGACCATGTCATCACGATCCGATTTCTTGAATTGCAGCCACACGTGGCGTGACGTACACGTGGCGGTGCCAAGGCGAACCCCGTTTCAACCCAGTTCAACCCACCTGCGTATGTGGGTTGGCTTAACCCGGGTTCAATCCGGATTCGCCAAAAATGGATCTCTGCAGATCGAGTGCGGACACGATCTATCCGAGTTCAACCTGGGTTGAACCCGGGTTCGCGCGCCAGTGCGGACAGGCCTTTAGTTTCTCCAGTTTCACTAGGTTTGCTAGTTGTCCTATATATTAAACCGTCAATGCACTGTAGTTTTGTCTTCAGAGAAGTCCTGATCACTGTAACAGCCATCTAAGTAAATGAACTATGCCATTACTCGCTTTGTATCTTAGTTCAGAAACCCGATTGGTACCTTTAACCCTTCAAGTGCGGACAACATTCTAGCCTCTGTTACTGTGAATTTCACGAACCTTTGCAACCATTAGACAGACAAACTAGCGCTGTGATCACTGTTAATATGCAAAATCAACTTGCACAACGTGCGGGCTTGTTGTCAATGACAATTGCAGTTAACCACGCCCACTTGACCAACTGTCGTGTGCTAGAATCACTCTCAATGGAGCAAAAAACGCCGCTTCTTTGGTCAAAACAGCACGTGTGAGACAAAGTTAGTGCATGTATGGCTGCTTTTTATGTCAAGAAGCTCCTGGAGACCCGGTGGTGCTAGGTAATCCCGCCATAGCTCTGCTAGGCGGGGCCTCCCACCAATGGCTCGCCATCACACCCCACATAGCTGTATTTCACAGCTATCTTCGAATTTTAACGCCCACTTCCGGTGACGTCAAACTTGCTAGACGACTATAGTCGCCCATCGCTTGTGAAGGGTTAATGCAAGTTTCAGAGCTCAATGTTCACAAAAATGGTTTAGCTGACATTGCTCATTGCAGTGTGTCTCGTGACTCCGCCCACCACCCTTTACAACTTTCGAAAGTTTCAAAAATAATTGACATTCAACTACCTGTACAGAATCTACTTATCTACAGTGAATCATTTATTTAGCTGCACTTCACACTAGGACAATGTATGCCTCTGAGGCATAGTAACTACTACACACTGTCTACACAATATACTGAACTGAGTGACTGAACTGATTCATGATCTGAGTTATGATCTTAGTTATCAGTTATTGACTGATCGTGTGCGGCAACACATGCAAGCTCTCTTGATCATTGCCTTGATGGCGACACGAACTGGTTTGAGGAGAACTATGGTGATGATTGGTGTGGCGATTGAGGGAATATTGAGCACCATTATGAGTAGATAGTTGACGACAATCATGGTTTTCGGTTCATCGGGGATGGCGTTCTTTATCAGAGGAATGAAAACAGGAGCAATGTTGTTGAAGAATGACAAAAACGAGGAGATGATGAAGTATGCTAGCACCTTAGCAACAGCCTTCTTTATGTCAGTGTTGCCTTCAAGGGTGTTCTTCTTGATATAACAGGCCGTGAAGATGGTACAGACAACTTGAATGCCCAAGAAGACCAGTACGAGGATTCCAATGATAGCAGAAGAGACTTTGAAGAGGACAGTCCCGGGATCAGTGGTACAGAATCCGTTGTTAGTGGTTATGCCACTATCAAAGTACGGTAACGCTGAAATTGCAAGAGTTACCATCCACGACGCTACAATGAGAGGAATCATGTAGCGCCACTTCAGCTTCTTCTCTCCATACTTGACGAACGCGTAAACACATATTGCGTAAAATGCTACCGACATATAGGATTGAGTAGTTTCAACTGAGAATGTGCTGAAAGAGAGTTTACAGAGGACTCTGGTCTGGTAGAGTACACGAGCCGGCCATGCTAGGTAGAAGAGAGAGTATGTTATCCATTTGCAAATTTCACCTGCATAGATGTTAATCAGAAAGAGACGGATCTTATTGTTTATCTCTTTGGCAAAGATCAGTGCCACAGCACACAGCAAGCAGAGCAGTAGTGAGGGTAGCACCAGAACCATGAAAAATGGAATGTTGACGGCTACAGTGACTTTGAAGTATTGATCAGGGTCGATCACATCGGTGAGGTTGAACGACATGCTGCTCGAGAGATAGCTGAACTGACAGAACTGCAATACTTGACTGAAATAGTGACAAGCTGTAGGGCTTGAGTGTTAATCATGTCAACATGAAGGACGTCATCATATTGCACTTTCTTTACTTTGTCTTTTTCATCTTATCTATACAAACCCACATTGCATTTACATGACCAATGCACAAGCTGTGTGATATGACGACCGAGAGTAAAATGATTTAAAACCAGCTTTATTCATTCAAAATTTTACAACGTACGTATTTCATGTCCATAAAATGTTCAAATCCTTAGCAGTCTGGTGATGTAGCTGTGTTGGGTTGCTGCAAGCTGTCTTGAGGATGGATGTAAATCTTCGTTACCAGAGGCAGAGCGAATGCTGGTATGTACAAGAACATTACGATTAGCAGAGCCACAGTTGGTTTGAAGTATCTGAAAGCCATTGTGATGAACACTGCAATACAGACGGCAGCTGCAAGACTAACGTACAACATGGTCCCTGGTAGACAGCGCCAAATTACTTTTAGTTCACAGGGTAGGAGAGAACGGAAATATGTTTGCGCTAATAGCTCTTTGATGTTTATAGCATTGCAGACGTCACAATACCTAGTTACAAGTAGGCCCAGCCCTCCATGTACCAACGCTGCATGCTGAGTCACATGTAGGTGGAGTTGTCTGCTGCATCATCGCATGCATCATGATTATCATTAAAATTGTATCCCGCCCCCATGTTCAGCATTCCAATATCCAGCATTGCTGCGAATTGCACGAGGCTGCTTACAGAGAGACTATGGCTTTTGTGCTAATAGAATGCTCTTTACACAGGGCAAAGTACAGCAAGCTGTGATGGCTGCATACTCATTGTAGTCAAAGGATCATAGAAAAGCACATTCGCCAGCAACCATTCTTTTTACTAATAATCATTCCTTTGTTATGCTAATTTTAATCCATAATAGTGCACTGAATCTTGAACCTTTTATAGTTGATACGTGCACATGCTGGTAATTTTTCTTCATGATGGACATTTATAACATTGGATCTTTCTATCATTGAACAATATAACAACACGTACTAAAATCACAATACTAAATCAGTTAACTTGTTCTCATGTTCTACTTGAGGGATTCTTGAGTTATTCTTTGCCTTGTCTTCAAATTCGAACAAGAATTGAGGCAGCCAGAGCCATCATAAAGTTGGCTAATGTCATCATTAGCCTCGACATGACTTGACTTGATATGACTTGACTTGACAGCTGATAGAACACACTGGAGCAGCAGAAGAACAATAGAATATAGCAGGACAATATGACAGGAGAATATTATTGCTAGTTTACAGCTGCTGTGTGTTTATAAATGAAGGAACTTGTGCGTCATTATTCGTTGTTATGACGCTGTTGTGTACACTGTACATTATGATATGCTATGCCCGCCCAGTGCCAAGCCTACATGTAGCACTAGTTCGAGTGTGGTCAAGTTGTCATGAATATTGTGCAGGCATGTACATTTGTAGTTTCTTGAAGCTGCCATTATTGTTGTTGAGTGTTTTATTCAATTGTGCTGGCCGTATTCATAATAATAATATTCGAACGTTTGAGAGCATTTAGTGATAAAGATATCTCTAAGTAGACATGCTGTTTCTCCTTTATCAGTGGATCATGAACCATGCTCTTGATTTGATGCACGTCAATCGTTCTTGAATTATTAACTTCTCTATCATAATGATGTCACATGTCCGCATCATGAATATTGTTGAAGTTGTTTACAAAATGATGGTCCACAGCATTCTTCACTAGGCTGCTGACAGACTATGGCTTTTGTGCTAATAGAATGCTCTTTACACAGGGCAAAGTACAGCAAGCTATGATGGCTGCATATTCTTATTCAAAGGATCATAGAAAAGCATTCCAATCAGATCACCATTCGCCAGCAACCATTCTTTTTACTAATAATCTTCCTTTGTTATGCTAATTTGAAATGGTATTTGTCTATAATATTGCACCAGCTCTTGAAGCTTTTATTGTTGATACGTGCACACGCTCATAATTTTTCTTGATGATGGAAATTTATAACATTGGATCTTTCTAGTATTGAACAATATAATATTATATATTTAACCAACACATAATAAGATCACAATAGTGATACATACTAAAACACATACTACTAAGATCAGTTGAAATGTTCTCTTGTTCCAGCTACTTCAGTTATTTTGACTGTAGTTTTCTTTGTTGTTCTCAAATCGAGGAAGAATAGAGGCAGCTAGCGCCATCAAACAGTTGGCAAATGTCATCATCAGCCTGGTGGCAACAGGTTGTAGTGAACACATTATGACGAGAAGAACGATGAGAAGAACGATTGCTGAAATGAGCGGAGAATAATTGTAAATACTGCTAGTTTACAGCTGCTGTGTGTTTATAAATGAAGGAAATTGTGCGTCATTATTCGTTGTTATGACGCTGTTGTGTACACTGTACATTATGATATGGTATACAGTGCCACGCCTACCATGTAGCACTAGTTCCAGTGTGGTCAAGTTGTCTGTGTGATGCGTCATGAAATTGTGCAGGCATGTAGTTTCTTGGAGCTGTGATTTTTATCTTTCTTGATGTGATGTGATTTAACTCTCAGGATCTCCTGCTTTTTCTCTTTCTACAATGATTTATTCAAAAATAAATAATTATTGTTGTTAAGTGTTTGATTCAATTGTGCAGGTCGTATTCAAAATAATAATATTCGAACATTTGAGAGCATTAATTTTAGTGATAAGTGGACTTTCTCTTCTTTATTAGTGAATCATGGACCTTTCTCTTGATTTCATGCATGCCAATGGTTCTTGTTCTTTTTCTCTTTTGCTGATATTAACTTCTCTATCATAATGACGTCACACGTCCGCATCATGAATATTGTTGAAGTTGTTTACAAAATGATGGTCCGCAGCATTCCTCACTTGGCTGCTGGCACACTATGGCTTTTGTGCTAATAGAATGCTCTTTACACAGGGCAAAGTACAGCAAGCTATGATGGCTGCATACTCTTATTCAAAGGATCATAGAAAAGAATTGCAATCAGGTTGCCATTCGCCAGCAACCATTCTTTTTACTAATAATCATTCCATTGTTATGCTTGAAGTAACGCTCCAGTATGTGAAGCTGTCTCGAGGTAAAAATCCTGCGCTAATTTAAAATGATGATATTGCACCAGCTCTTGAACCTTTTATTGTTGATACGTGCACACGCTCATAATTTTTCTTGATGATGGAAATTTATAACATTGGATGTTTCTAGTATTGAACAAAATTAATATATTTAACCAACACATAATAAGATCACAATACTTACTAAAACACATACTAAAGTCAGTTGAAATGTTCTCTTGTTCCAGCTACTTCAGTTATTTTGACTGTAGTTTTCTTTGTTGTTCTCAAATCGAGGAAGAATAGAGGCAGCTAGTGCCATCAAATAGTTGGCAAATGTCATCGTCAGCCTGGTGACAACAGGTTGTAGTGAACACATTATGAAGAGATGAACGATGAGAAGAACGATAGCTGAAATGAGCGGAGAATAATTGTAAATACTGCTAGTTTACAGCTGCTGTGTGTTTATAAATGAAGGAAATTGTGTGTCATTATGACGCTGTTGTGTACACAGTACATTATGATGCTGTATACAGTGCCACGCCTACCATGTAGCACTAGTTCCAGTGTGGTCAAGTTGTCTGTGTGATGCGTCATGAATATTGTGCAGGCATGTAGTTTCTTGGAGCTGTGATTTTTATCTTTCTTGATATGATGTGATTTTGACTCTCAGGATCTCCTGCTTTTTCTCTTTTATAATGATTGAATCAAAAATAAATAATTATTGTTGTTAAGTGTTTGATTCAATTGTGCAGGTCGTATTCAAAATAATAATATTCGAACATTTGAGAGCATTAATTTTAGTGATAAGTGGACTTTCTCTTCTTTATTAATGAATCATGGACCTTTCTCTTGATTTCCTGCATGCCAATGGTTCTTGTTCTTTTTCTCTTTTGCTGATATTAACTTCTCTATCATAATGACGTCACATGTCTGCATCATGAATATTTTTTAAGTTGTTTACAAAATGATGGTCCACAGCATTCCTCACTAGGCTGCTGACAGACTATGGCTTTTGTGCTAATAGAATGCTCTTTACACAGGGCAAAGTACAGCAAGCTATGATGGCTGCATATTCTTATTCAAAGGATCATAGAAAAGAATTGCAATCAGATCACCATTCGCCAGAAACTGTTCTTTTTACTAATAATCTTTCCTTTGTTATGCTAATTTAAAATGATATTTGTCTATAATATTGCACCAGCTCTTGAAGCTTTTATTGTTGATACGTGCACATGCTCATAATTTTTCTTGATGATGGAAATTTATAACATTGGATCTTTCTAATATTGAACAAATAATATTTAACCAACACATAATAAGATCACAATACATACTAAATCACATACTAAAGTCAGTTGAAATGTTCTCTGTTCTACTTCAGTTATTCTGACTGTAGTTTTCTTTGTTGTTCTCAAATCGAGGAAGAATAGGGGTAGTTAGCGCCATCATGTAGTTGGCAAATGTCATCATCAGCCTGGTGACAACAGGTTGCAGTGAACACATTATGAAGAGATGAACGATGAGAAGAACGATTGCTGAAATGAGCGGAGAATAATAGTAAATACAGCTAGTTTACAGCTGCTGTGTGTTTATAAATGAAGGAAATTGTGCGTCATTATTAGTTGTTATGACGCTGTTGTGTACACTGTACATTATGATGTGGTATACAGTGCCACGCCTACCATGTAGCACTAGTTCCAGTGTGGTCAAGTTGTCTGTGTGATGCGTCATGAATATTGCTTTTTCTTTTTCTACAATGATTGAATCAAAAATAAATAATTATTGTTGTTAAGTGTTTGATTCAATTGTGCAGGTCGTATTCAAAATAATAATATTCGAACATTAATTTTGAGAGCTTTTAGGGATAAGTAGACTTTCTCTTCTTTATTTAGTAGTTCATGAACCTTTCTCTTGATTTTCTCTTTTGCTGATATTAACTTCTCTATCATAATGACGTCACATGTCCGCATCGTGAATATTGTTGAAGTTGTTTACAAAATGATGGTCTGCAGCATTCCTCACTAGGCTGCTTACAGACTATGGCTTTTGTGCTAATAGAATGCTCTTTACACAGGGCAAAGTACAGCAAGCTATGATGGCTGCATACTCTTATTCAAAGGATCATAGAAAAGAATTGCAATCAGATCACCATTCGCCAGCAACGGTTCTTTTACTAATAGTCTTTCCTTTGTTATGCTAATTTAAAAAGATATTTGTCTATAATATTGCACCAGCTCTTGAAGCTTTTATTGTTGATACGTGCACACGCTCATAATTTTTCTTCGTGATGGAAATTTATAACATTCGATCTTTCTAGTATTGAACAATAATTATTATATATAACAACACATACTAAAATCAAGATACTAAATCAGTTAACATAAAGTTATTCTCTTGTTCATTCTGACTGTAGCTATTCTTTTCGAGGTCTTTGATAACGAACAATAATAGAAGCAGTTAGCGCCATCATCATGTTGGTCAAAGTCCTTATTAAGCTGGAGACCAGTGACCGCATTGTAATAGCTGTAGCAACATCGTCGAACCAAGATAGGTGCTAAAATGACGGGAGATTAGTACTGCTAGTTTACAGCTGCTGTGTGTTTATAAATGAAGGAACTTGTGCGTCATTGTTAGTTGTTATGACGCTGTTGTGTACACTGTACATTATGCTATACTATACTGCCCGCCCAGTGCCAAGCCTACATGTAGCACTAGTTCCAGTGTGGTCAAGTTGTCATGAATATTGTGCAGGCATGTACATTTGTAGTTTCTTGGAGCTGTGATTTTTATCTTTCCTGATGTGATGTTAACTCTCAGGATCTCCTGCTTTTTTCTCTTTCTACAATGATTGAATCAAAATAATTAATTATTTGTTCTTAAATGTTTGATTCAATTGTGCAGGGTCGTATTCAAAATAATAATATTCAAACATTGAGAGCATTCAGAGATATCTCTAAGTAGACATTGTTTCTCTCCTTTATCAGTGAATCATAAACCTTGTTCTTAATTTAAATCACCATGAACTGTTCTTTCTGCTAATAGTCAATCCTTTGTTAAGATATTAATAATTAATTTTTAGTGCACTAAATGTTAGTGCTCGAACCATTCTTTCTTTTGTAGCTGATACTTGCACGAGCTCATAATTCTTCTTTATGCTGGAAATTTCAATTATTGTTCAACTCTGGCTGTTTCTATAACTAAACAATTATAACAACACATACTAAATCACAATACTAAATCAGTTAACATAATTATTAGTATTCTCTTGTTCATTCTGGCTGTAGTTATTCTTTGCGAGGTCTTTGATAAAGAACAATAATAGAGGCAGTAGTGCCATCATCATGTTGGCTAATATCCTTATTAGGCTGGAGACCAGTGACCGCATTATGACAGCTGTAGCAATGCTGGAACCATGAGAAGACCATTGAAGATTGCTGCTAAAATGACAGGAGAATAATCATAAGCCTACATGTAGCACTAGTTCGAGTGTGTTCAAGTTGTCATGAATATTGTGCAGGCATGTACATTTGTAGTTTCTTGGAGGTGTGATTTTTATCTTTCTTGATGTGATGGTAACTCTCAGGATCTCCTCTTTCTACAATGATTGGATCAAAATAAATTGTTGTTTTAAGTGTTTTATTCAATTGTGCAGGTCGCATTCAAAAAAATAATATCCGAATGTTTGAGAAAATTTAGGGATAAATATATCTCTAAGTAGACATGTTTCTCTCCTTTATTAGTGAGTCTTGAACCTTGCTCTTGATTTTCAGGCTATCTCTTTTGCAACGTTTCTATCAACAAAGCACGTAAACCTGGATGATTATAAAATAAAATTAAGAACAATTTGACAAGCATTAAAAAATTAAAATTAAAAAATTAATATTGCTTTAATTTGCAGCATGCCTTGTTCTTTTTCTTGCATGGTTAATTGATACACATTTAATAAACTATTAAAGCATGTGCATCGAAGTCTACCTTGATTTCTGATTGTGCTTGCAGCTCTTGCATTTGTCTCCTGCAGAAGATACAGTGATGTAATTAATCTCAGCAATAGAATTCTGGGTCTAGCTTGATAGACTAAGTTTGTTGTTAACAACTATGCCTTTTCTATTTCTCATTCTATACAGAGAATGCTCATAATTTCGTTCTAATGGTTCTTGTTCTTTTTCTCTTTTACTGATATTAACTTCTCTATCATGATGTCATGCACTTTACACTGGACAGCAAGCTATGATGGCTGCATACCCTAATAATTCATATCAGCTTCAGCTCAAATCTTAGGATTATTACTGTTACCGGCTATAGACCACACCTAGCAACTACGAGTAATTATGCTCTGTTCTTGTTACGCTAATAATCAATCCATTGTTACGCTGTTATATCGTTTCTTCTTGAGGAACTTCTGGAGTTGCAAGCAATCGCTGCACTACGAATTCTAGAACTGAATCGAACTTTGCCATCGCCATAGGGGAGAAATTAGTAAATTCGAACAACTTTTCGGTGGCTATAGAATTGGATCTGAAGTCAACACGTCATACGTAGAACGATGTTACTCCTGTCACTTGCGCAAACTGCAATGCCATATGTAGTGATTTGTTGAATTGCTTTTAGAGTCTCCATAGTTACATCATCCCTGAGAGCACTGACACGCAGTTGATTTACAGAGCACAGTAGCATATTTGCTTGTAGTTGTAGCATGATGTCTTCGATAGTCTGTGTGGTTCCTACTTTTGCTTCAACTGCAGCAACAGTGAAATCAATGGAAATCAATCAATCAATGGAAACAACGAAGCACAATGATTTTAACTGATCACGTACCACTAATTGTATATCCTCCCACCCTTGAAAGGGGTAAATCTTTGATTAATGTTAGAAAATCGGCTGCATCTGATTTCAGAAGGCATGTTTTTGTTTAAAAAACTAGTTAAAGATTCAACTCAGTTATCCTCTGACATAGAACCGGACATACTAACACTATTTAGTTGATTAAATTGGATCTTAAAGGATATGCCTGATTCATTAATGTCCATCTCCTCGACCTCAGATAACTCCTGGGCAAAATAAGAGTAGCCTGCACCGATTCCTTGGGATAGGATTAAGATATTTAGCGCACTAAATCTTGAACCATTCTTTCTATTGTAGTTGATTTTAAGCATTCCTGTGCTCCCTCATCACTCCAGAATATACCAATATCAATCCTTTGCCGTTCACTAATACTACATCTCAGTGCTCTCTTATTTCTTAGCAAAAGTTGTCCATAAAGCAGACTAAGAGTTCATAGAACACACCCCCTGTGCACAGAGTGTAATGCAGTTTGGTATTGAAGTATATAACCGTAACGTCCACAGTCCTCCGTGAAGACAGGCACGCCCAGCTGCTATCGATCATAACTCCCTCAGAATATTTATGCTCTAACTTTGAGCAGAATAATTCTTTTGTAGTTGATACGTGTACGCGCTCATAATTTTTCTGTATGCTGGAAATTTCAATTATTGTTCAACTCTGGATGTTTCGACTTATAACAACACATACTAAATCACAATACACAATCAATTAACTAGTTCTCTTGTTCTACAACAGTCATTCTGTCTGTAGTTAACTTTGCCTCGTCTTTGAAATCGAAGAATAGAGGCAGCTAGCGCCATCATAATGTTGGCTAATGTCATCATTAGCCTGGAGACCACAAGTTTTATTGAGTACATGACTCGACAGCTGATAGCAACGTGCTGGAACTACAAGAAGAACGATTGAAGATTGCTGCTAAAATGACAGGAGAATAATTATAAGCCTACATGTAGCACTAATTCGAGTGTGGTCAAATTGTCATGAATATTGTGCAGGCATGTACATTTGTAGTTTCTTGGAGGTGTGATTTTTATCTTTCTTGATGTGATGGTAACTCTCAGGATCTCTTCTTTCTACAATGATTGAATCAAAATAAATTGTTGTTTTAAGTGTTTTATTCAATTGTGCAGGTCGCATTCAAAATAATAATATCCGAACATTTGAGAGCATTTAGTGATAAAGATATCTCTAAGTAGACATGTTTCTCTCCTTTATCAGTGAATCATGAATCTTGCTCTTGATTTTCAGGCTATCTCTTTTGCAGCAGTGCTACCAACAAAGCACATAAACCTGGATGATTATAAAATAAAATTAAGAACAATTTGCCAGCATTAAAAAATTTTTGGATTTGCAGCATGCCTTGTTCTTGCATGCTTTAAAATGGTTATGAAATCATTGATACACGTGTAATTAACTATTAAAGCATATGCATCATAGTCTACCTTGATTTCCGATTGGAACACTTCACACTGCTTGTAGTTCTTGCATTTGTCTCCTGCAGAAGACAAAGAGATGTAATTAATCTCCACAATAGAGTTTGTTGTTAACAACTATGGCTTTTCTATTAACCATTCTATACAGAGAATGTTCATAATTTCGTTCTAATGGTTCTTGTTCTTTTTCTCTTTCTGATATTAACTTCTCTATCATAACGATGTCATGCACTTTACACAGGACAGCAAGCTATGATGGCTGCATATCCTAATAATTCATATCAGCTTCAGCTCAAATCTTAGGACTATTACTGTTACCGGCTATAGACCACACATAGCAACTACGAGTAATTATGCTCTGTTCTTGTTATGCTAATAATCAATCCATTGTTACGCTAATTAATTTTTAAAAGATATTTAGTCCACTAAATCTTGAAGCATTCTAGTTGATTGTAAGCATTCCTGTGCTCCCTCATCACTCCAGAATATACCAATATCAATCATTTGCCGTTCTAGTTGATTGTAAGCATTCCTGTGCTCCCTCATCACTCCAGAATATACCAATATCAATCATTTGCCGTTCTAGTTGATTGTAAGCATTCCTGTGCTCCCTCATCACTCCAGAATATACTGATATCAATCCTTTGCCGTTCTAGTTGATTGTAAGCATTCCTGTGCTCCCTCATCACTCCAGAATATACCAATATCAATCCTTTGCCGTTCACTAATACTACATCTCATTGCTCTCTTATTTCTTAGCAAAAGTTGTCCATAAAGCAGACTAAGAGTTCATATAACACACCCCCTGTGCACAGAGTGTAATGCAGTTTGGTATTGAAGTATATAACCGTAACGTCCACTGTCCTCCATGAAGACAGGCACGCCCAGCTACTATCAATCGTAACTCCCTCAGAATCTAATTTTAAGCAGAATAAGATATTTAGTGCACTAACATTCTTGTGTAGTTGATGCGTGCACGCGTATATCATTTTTCTTTATGTGAATTATTGTGCAACTCTGGCTGTTTCTACAACTAAACAATTATAACAACACATACTAAATCACAATACTAAATCAGTTAACATGTTCTCTTGTTCTACTACAGTCATTCTGACTGACTGTAGTCTGCTTGTCTTTAAAATCTAGAGGCAGCTAGCGCCATCAGTATCTTGCAGAATGTCATTATTAGCCTGGAGGATGACCACATCGTGACAGCTGATAGCAACTTGCTAGAAGACCGAGATTGAAGATTGCTGCTAAAATGACAGGAGAATAATTATTAGTACAGCTAGTTTACAGCTGCTGTGTGTTTATAAATTAAGGAAATTGTGCTTTGTTATTAGTTGTTAAGACGCTGTTGTGTACACTGTACATTATGATATGCTATGCCCCGCCCAGTGCCAAGTCTACATGTAGCACTGGTTCAAGTGTGGTCAAGTTGTCATGAATTATTTGCAAAGCTTCACAGCATTTGTTTTCCTTAAGCTTTGAACTAATGCTATCAGCTGTCATGAGATTAGCCAACTACATGATGGCGCTAGCTGTGTCTATTCTTCAAAGACAAGGCAAAGAATAACTACAATCAGAATGACTCAAGTATAACATGAGTTATAAAATTCGTTTCAGTTTTTGGACATTTCAGTGAGCTTTTTATTGAAGAAAAATGATTACATTTTACCCCCAAAAAATAAAAAAAAAACAGTTTGAGAAACTTTCTACTTTGCTTTAAAGTTGGTAAATCGAAATGGATGAGCAAATCCTTGTAACTTGCAGTCCAATCCTTTGCGCACATGTGGAGGGCAAGCTTTGGATCCTTTAGATGGTTGAAATTAGACCTAGCAGGTGGGGGTCCCAGACTTGTGCAGAATACTCAAGCAAGGGCCGAACGACAGCCAGAAACATTATATTCTCATAGACGGGGAAACAATATGGCGATTGATAGCAGTTTCAGTATCACTATGATGATTAGAGCTGAACAATAATTGTCTTAATGCGTTCACCCGTTCATCCTCCAGGCTAATAATGACATTCTGCAACATCCTGATGGCGCTAGCTGCCTCTAGATTTGGTGCTGCCTCTTGATTTTGTTACTGTCGTGGCTGCTTCCATCTGGAAGCTGTGAACTGAGTAGCAACTCGCATCAGTCCCTGCTGCCTGAAGGGCTTGCTTCACTCTCAGAACGAACTGGTACCTCGTCAGCGGAGAGAAGTCCTCCCACACAAACAATGCGCTGGGCGGACCGCGAGGTATCCTAGCACTGCTGCTACTGGGCACAGAGGTGTGTCGTTCTGCCCCAGGAATATGTCGACGCCCTTGCCAAACAGATCTGTCTTTGCCTTCGTAAAAAATATCTTCACCATTGACGGAGAGATGTGAGAATCCACTGCCACCGCTGACGACAGAATCGGCGGATCTTCGCGGCAAAAACTCTCCTGACCTCAGGAAACTGGCACACGCCATTGCCCACAGCATGCAAGAGTCGTAGCACCCCGATGACCAGGCTTTATGTAGTTTTGTCATAACCTCTGGCGAAATTGGTAAAAGTCGACGAGAGGAAGCCTCCGTCAGTATCCCTTTCACAGTGCAGTGATGTCCAAGTGATGGATTAATCCAGGAGTAGCTCGATCACATGCGGAGGAAGCACCTTTGGTGACATATCACATTTACTTGGGGGAGGTGGAGGAGTAGGGGGCCTAGGTAGCGCTTTTGCCGCCTCCGCTTGCACAGCTGCCTGCACCACTGTCTGGATCGCTGCAAGCAGATCGGGTGACAGGGTCCCGCTACCTGAGCCTCCCGTGTCTGACGGTAAGTCCTTACGAGTTTTTACCCATGGTAAGCGACCTGGAACCTGGCGTGTCCAACGACGATGGGAATGAATAGAGAGACAGTGATGACGTGATGAGCACAACTGTTCACCTCGCCTAGCATGCATAATGCTTGGAAGCTAGTGTGCATGCATTATGGTCTGACCAATACATTTGCTGCCCCTGTACTGGCCGCACAGGCACGTGTGTACCTGTGCGACGACGTTCACTGTGGTCAGCATTATTCAAACCTGTGCTCTTAATATCATTTCAACAATGACTGAATCAAACTTGAAGTGACTTAACTACATCGGTTTGTATAGTCGATACGTCTTTATGATGTATGTTGCTGGAAATTTCAAATCCTATTATTATGCACTATTGGATGTTTCTACTATTGAGCAATTATAGCCATCACGTAATAATGATACTATGTTGACGTGGTACGTGTTGGCTATAATTGCTCAATAGTAGAACCATCCAATGGTATATAGTGAGTATTATTTGAAGTTTCCATACATCATGGACTGTTGCTGTCAGCTGCTGTATATTGTATTCACTATGAATTGTGGTCTCCAGGCTAATGATTACATTAGCCAACGTGATGATGGCGCTAGCTGACAAGCCATGAAAGTACTGTCAAAAAGCTCTGCTGACTGACTGAAGCAAAACAAGAGAACATGTTAACTGATTGTGTATTGTGAATTATTCTGCTTCAGTCAGTGAAGAGGCAGCTAGCGCCATCATGATGTTGTAGAATAGCTGTATCAGCCCCGTGAGTGCAAGAGGTGGTGAAAGCTTTATGGCAGCTGACAGCAACGCTGGAATCTTCTTGATGTGATGTGTCCTCTCTGGGTCTTCTCTTCTTCGTTTTGTCTTACTACAACGATTAGATTCTACTAATGCACCTGTGAGGGGCATTCCTACATGTATTATGCTTTCGAATGTAAGGTTAAGCTATTCCAATGTTTGGCAAGTATAATGAATCTTTCCTATAAGCACAATAAATACTGTCTAAATATTGTAATATTTATACCATGTTGCTGTCTCATAGATGCAGCCAAAAAACGTTATCTTCAGTGTTGAAATCATGGGCACACAACCGTATTATTATATAGAACCGTGTTCTCTGAGGTACACCATCATCAAACCGTATCATAGTCTCCATGTTGGATGCACATGTGACAGCAATCATACTGTCCATGGCTCTTGAACAGGGTCTAACTGTGGATCCAATTCAATTTCTGTTCAGTTTTGGATAACTTCCGAGAAAGGGCACATCCTTCATTGTGTAATCATGGGCCGTGTTTTTTTATTTTACTTGCATGCTGTGTTTCTTGTTCTTCTCTCTGTTGATGCTTTCTCAAAGCTGAGGTTCTGATAATGCTTATACTCAGCTGCTTCCGTCTAAAAAAAATAATTATAAAACAAGAGGCAGATTTTTTGGATGCAATTTTTTCAGTGGAATGGATTCCTGTACTTTTAGTCGATACGAGATCATTGTAAATGAATGGTACTCTTGCAATTGACAGGAGAGGCATGTCTGCATCTATTTTCGTCTTGTTGCCTGCTAGTGTGTCGTTGACATACAACCTGACCTGTAAATTTCATGAATCATCCACCTTTACGTTGATGCTCTGATTCCAGCCAAACTATAAACCAGGTGATTACATGTATAGACAAAAATGACAAGCAAGGCTGTTAGCGTTTTTAAAAGGCTATTCTCTCTAACTTGAACTGCTTGGTAGATGTCAAGTTATTTTTCTTGATGCGATGTGATGTTACCTCTCAGAGTCTCTTGCTTCATTACTCTTTCAGCAATATTGAATCTATACATGCGCTCATAATTTTCTTCATGATGTACGTTGCTGGAAATTTCAAATCCTATTATTAAACACTATTGAATCTTTCTACTATTGAGCAATCATAACCATCATGTAATAAAATGACATTACACAATCAGTTAGCATGTTCTTGCTCTGCTTTAGTCAGTCAGCAGAGGTAGTTTTTATGCCTTTTCTTCAAGATCTGACAAGAGTAGAGGCAGCTGGCTCCATCAGGATGTTGCAGAATAGCTGTATAAGCCTCGTGACTTCAAGTGATGTTGAACGTATTACGGCACAAAAATATTCTAGTGCTTTTAATGGAAAAAATGCCACAATTCTCCATCTGTTAATACTGCTGCAATAGGGCCGCAATATTGAACACCATTTTTTTGACTGGCATAGTACGCCTTTAGAAGTATTTGTGCCAGATGTTTCTTGCTGGTACCAGACCCTTGACGTGATGTGATGTTATCTCTTGGGGTCTCCTGCTTCGCTTGTTGTTTTCTATTTCAACAATGACTGAATTCAGAATTTAAGCGATTTAACTACACAGGTTAATTATTGGTTGAATTCCGATAAAGATGTATTGGATGTTTCCTTTCATTAGTTAATCATAGATTGTGGTCTCAAAGGTGCCGCCAGGTCTACAAGACAGTGCCCCTCTACTGCATCTCTACTACATGTTTGTACTGCTTGTTCACTGCCGATCTCAATTCATTCCCGTTCTCTAATTCTAATGTCAGATAGCATTTCAATCCGAAATGAACCTGTGAATGTTTTCAAATGGTGGTGCCATACCATTGGACATAAGCAGCACGAACAGTCCAGCCAGTCTGGTTTTGGCTGGCTGCAAAACAGTATTACAGTTTTTCAACCTGTTTACAGTCAAAATTTTGTATGCACGCAGTCATCTCTAGTTGCTACAGGCGATCCATTTAGTCTTGCACCAAAGTAGACTGGCGTTCTCTGTCATTTAGCACCAATGTTCCAAATTGGAAGAACTGGTAGTTATAAACACAAGGAGGGCACTCACTTTATAGACCACTTGGACACGTCTTCATCAGTATTTTGTGATTCGCTACTGTGCTGTTTACTTTGACGTTTGCTCTGTAGCTCTTCATTTATAATTTTCTTTGCAGTCAATTGACTTTGAGGAAATATGTGTCTATCATTCTTTTCATCTCCTTAGTGCAAAAGTATTGATTTTTGAATACTATTTGTCTGTCGATCTATTGCAAGTTAAGGTCACTTTAATTGTGAGGACCGGGCTTTGTGATAAATGTATTACTTTATAAAACACTTATCATGTGAGATGTTGACATGTCTAAACATGAGATAATACAACTAATCTACAAAATCTAAAAATGCTGTACATCTAATATTGAGTGTGTGTCATGGACTATTGTGTCCTGAAATTACTTCACCGAGGTCTTCAATGGTTGTTCTGCTTTTCGTCCTGGTTGTTCTGCTTTTCGTGATTCTTTCATTTCTTATTCGACTTTTCTCCGAATACTGCATAATAGCATGCAAGTTGTACAGGTTATCATGATGATGAAAAGTAGTCTTATAAAAATGACGAAAAGTATATGATGGATATCGATGCTGCGTAGATTAGAGAACATTGGAATTCAGTCAGCTGGATGCGTATGTCCTCAGGGAGTCGCCTAAGAGGAAACAGGTCTCGTAGGATCTGCGTTTTGCCAACATTTCGTCCATGAGAAGTGATGGTTTGGTGTCTCCAAGGGGCCGAAAGTGTAAGAGACGAGAGAGGCTCGCTCATGCTCGCTCAGACCGAAGGTTTTTGTCAAACACGTCTTTTTTCAAAGTTGTGTGTATTTGTCATCGGCTGGTGGGAAAGTAATCAAGTCTATGAGCCTTGTCGCTATGTCCTGATCCAGGGCAGCGAGGACGTGGAAATATTTGGGTTGCTCGAAATGGTGCTGCAGTGAACCAGAAAACATTCCCTGGGAGAGGTGGTGCTGCAGTGAACCAGGAACCATTCCCTGGGAGAGGTGGCGCTGCAGTGAACCAGGAACCATTCCCTGGGAGAGGTGGCGCTGCAGTGAACCAGGAACCATTCCCTGGGAGAGGTGGCGCTGCAGTGAACCAGGAACCATTCCATGGGAGAGGTGGCGCTGCAGTGAACCAGGAACCATTCCATGGGAGAGGTGGTGCTGCAGTGAACCAGGAACCATTCCATGGGAGAGGTGGCGCTGCAGTGAACCAGGAACCATTCCCTGGGAGAGGTGGTGCTGCAGTGAACCAGGAACCATTCCATGGGAGAGGTGGCGCTGCAGTGAACCAGGAACCATTCCATGGGAGAGGTGGTGCTGCAGTGAACCAGGAACCATTCCCTGGGAGAGGTGGCGCTGCAGTGAACCAGGAACCATTCCCTGGGAGAGGTGGCGCTGCAGTGACCTGATCCAGGGCAGCGAGGACGTGGAAATATTTGGGTTGCTCGAAATGGTGCTGCAGTGAACCAGGAACCATTCCCTGGGAGAGGTGGCGCTGCAGTGAACCAGGAACCATTCCATGGGAGAGGTGGTGCTGCAGTGAACCAGGAACCATTCCCTGGGAGAGGTGGTGCTGCAGTGAACCAGGAACCATTCCCTGGGAGAGGTGGCGCTGCAGTGAACCAGGAACCATTCCCTGGGAGAGGTGGCGCTGCAGTGAACCAGGAACCATTCCATGGGAGAGGTGGCGCTGCAGTGAACCAGGAACCATTCCATGGGAGAGGTGGCGCTGCAGTGAACCAGGAACCATTCCCTGGGAGAGGTGGTGCTGCAGTGAACCAGGAACCATTCCCTGGGAGAGGTGTTACTTGTATAAAACACTTATCATGTGAGATAGTTGATAAATCACGTGTCTCTCCATTTTTTGCATCTTACTAATTTTCTCTTATTAAAGGTTTATTACTATGATATGCGTCTACGTCTCATTACAGTAGACTAGCAGGGGGGTTTCAATATTTGAACTGAGGCAAAAGGACTTACCGCTCGTTGCCTTAACCATAATTATTGATGAAAATCAAGCTGTGTTATTTCGACGTCACAGATGACCAACACACGAGACAAAGGGTTTTTAGTCGGCTGTCGACTCAGTTGTGTTGCATCCTTACATCTCTGTGAACATGCGCTGTTGCTTATTTCATATAAATTCCTCTGTTTAAATAATCACTATCAGTGTGTGCGTGTACCGATAGGCTGGGACACTCGATCATGTTTGACCTTGTCTTGTCAATGATAATGTCAATGTTGAGATAAACTTGCGATAATACAACTAATCTACCTAATCTAAAAAAGCAGCACATCTAAAAAATTATCGGACTATTGTGTCTTGAAAATACTTAACCAAGGTTTAATGGTGCCGGTTTCCTGGTTGTTCTGCTTTTCGTGATTCTTTCATTTCTTTTTCGACTCTCCGAATACTGCATAGTAGCATGCAGGATATCGTGATGATGAAAATTTGTCTTATAAAAATGGCGAGAAGGATATGATGGATATCTATGCTGCGTAGATTAGAAAACATTGGAATTCAGTCAGCTGGATGCGTATGTCCAGTGTTGGTACTCTCTTGTTACTCTGGTGGTGGTACTCTCTTTTTGAAGATGTTTTATCGAAGGGATAGTAACAAGGGCATACATGGGCATGGTTAGTGGATCACCCTGTGTGGTTCCTCTTTTGGAGAGGAGCACTTCACCGTCAACGAAGAGGTCTGTCAAAGAGCGGTAAGAGTTGATGATTACTGTAGCTAGAGGGGGACAGAGCCTTTGGATGTTATGCATTACAAACTGTCTGTTGAGGGAGTTAAAGGCATTGAGATAACAAATTCCACAATATGGAAAATAACTGATATTTCATGTTGATGCCTTTTGTTGCATGAAAAATCAGTTGAAATGGTTTGCAACACCTTCAAATATTTTAATATTATACACAGCTGCACATCTAGTAATATTGGTATTCTAGTTAGTCACATGACTCTTGTCTTGAAATACTTGTCTTGTCTCTACCAAGGACTTGTTGAATGGTAGTTGTACCTGACTGGTTGACCGCTTGCTCGTCTTGATTCTTCGCTTGCTTCTTGGAGCCTCCTCCAAAGACTGCGTAGCAGCAAGATAGTCTTATAGATTGTGACTGCAGTGATGGCAAAGAAAAGTACATTTAGAATAATGCCGACAAGAACATGCTGGGAAGCTAGTGCGCATGCATCATGCTCTGACTAATGCATTTGCTGTGCCCCTGTACTGGCCGCACAGGTACATATGTGCGCGAGATGGGCGGCGACGCTCTCTGTGCTCTACCTTATTCAAAGCTGTGCTCTATCATATTGCTATCTAGTCGTCTCCAAGCAGCAAAAATAACACCTGGAATGCGGCTAACACGTGAAATCTAGCTCACAATTTCCCATGTGATACTCAAATTTTACTCATTTACAAGAAATGTTTCTCAGTGGAATGAATTCCTGTACTTTTTAGTTGATATGAGATCATTATAAGAGATCGATACCTTTGCACTTTTTTTACAATACTTGCACATGATAGCTAAAAGCTAATGCAAGATGTGTGGGAAAAAGTTAAGTTACAGTAATAGACAAGAGATAAGATTCTTAAATTGTCTAAAGTTGGTACATGATTTAATATCTACATGTAAGTTATACCAGAGTTATTCCAGTGCACTTGCTGGGAGAGGCGTGTCTGTATCCATTTTCGTCTTGTTGCCCGCTAGTATGTCGTTGACATGCAACCTGTGAGTTTCAGGAATCACTGTCACGTCACGTTGATGCTCGGATTCTGACCAAATTATATAGTATTAAAGCAGGTGATTATACGTATAGACAAGAATGACAAGCAAGGCTGTTAGTGTTTAACAAGACTATTCTCTCTAACTTGGACTGCTTGGCAGATGTTAAGTTATCTTTCTTGTTACGATGTGATGTTACCTCTCAGAGTCTCTTGCTTTATTAATCTTTCAACAATGTCGATTCAAAACATGTCCTCATAATTTTCTTCATGATGTACGTTGCTGGAGATTTCAAATCCTATTCTTGTGGTCACTTGACTGAGGTCAGTCATTTATATGTTGACATTGATCGTTTTTTTTTAAGGATAAAACTTAGCTTGGTATACTCATAATAAATTTTATGGTTATAATCTGTGTGTTGAGAATCACACATTAACTTGCTCAAGTCATTGCAAAAGTGGTTACAGTTTTTCTATACCATTAACAGCTTCCACTGCTGTCTAACGCTGTCTAACACACTGACAGCGTGGAGGTTTCCTTCTCAGGAGCATGTGCTGGGAAAATAGGGGTTAAACTAATCCAACCTTTAACATTGACAGCTTGCTCATTCGATCTGTACTAAAGAATAGCGTGTCTCTACGAAACTTCATTGTTCGTTGTGAAATAACAAATTCTGCAATATTATTATTTTTACTTGGTACTGTCATTTTCTTGTTTCAAGACCTGGGCTTCCATTTCGTGTTGATGCCTTTCGGCGTATGAAAATCAGTGTTAACTAGTTTGCAACACCTTTATGCTTACACTATTTGACTTGTCTCCACCTACAAGAATGAAGACACGTCTTGTGTGTCATGTTTTTGTTTAATTATAAACCAGAGCTGGTTATATAATATATTTACCAGAATTTAGGCCTCTAAACAACTTCTGTACCTCACATAGTTATAGCTTACTTGAATTCAATTTTTCATTGTCAAACATTTTAATAAAAACAACTGCACATCTAATATTGGTATTCTAGTTAGTCACATTGACTCTAGTCTTGAATATTTGTCTTGTCAATACCAAGGTCTTGCTACGTGGTAGTTGTACTTCACTGGTTCACCTCTTGCTTGTCTTTCTCGTCTCACTTCTTCTATTGCTTCTTGCAGTTTCCTCCAAAGACTGCGTAGCAGCGAGGTAGTCTTATAGATTGTGATGACAGTCATAACATAGAATAGTACTTTCATAACAATGCAGCCTACAAAAACATCCATGCCTAGTACGAGATAGCTGCGTGTTTGTTATGCAGCTGAAGAGCCTCTTTTATACTAAGCTCGTTGTCAGGTGCGTCATGTTACGTTGTTGTGATAATGCTCCAGCCAAACTTACAAGTATGTCATCGCCCACATGTACAACTTAGTACAAGTGTGGTGACGTCATGAATATTGCCCTCAGCTAAGGTACCGCACTCGATCACATTCTGTTATCGCTTGTTAGTAGTACATTTTAGCAGCAATTAACAGAGGCTGCTGTGACACTATGGTTTTAGCACGAATTCTGTGATGACTTCTAACGTCTGTTGGGCTGCCTACAATACATGTGGCTGCATCAAAAGTATGCATTGCAAATTATGATTGTCAAAATTTTTTCTTTGAATATTTCATTCACAAAATTAAATCACTCATAAAAAATCTCTACAGTGTTTACTCTATATTTTGGCTAGACGATGGATTTGAGGTATCTACAGGATTTAGATCACCGCGGAAACCAATGTTTGTAGACGTCCCAAGCACATACGAGGGCGTCTATTTCCATCGTCTGAGTTGTTTAGACCATACCTGCACTTAAATAAATGAAGCGCTCAAGGTACTGAGAGCCCAGAGAAGTTGCCGGAATCAAGCAACAGCCCGTTTTATAACGATGGCAACGTAAACTGTGTTTTTTGATGGCGCCATTTTTGTTGTGGTTATTAACGATGTGGTTAATTAAAGGTGTTTAAGTAAACTGCTTAACTTGGACCACCTCTGACTGACCAATCAAATTACATTGAAGTATGGTCTAACTGGATATGATGAACAATACACAGGAATGCTATATGCCTCTGAGGCATAGTAACTACTACACACTGACTACACTATATACTGAGATCTGAGTTATGATCTGAGTTATCAGTTATTGACTGATCATGTGCGGCAACACATGCAAGCTCTCTTGATCATTGCCTTGATGGCGACACGGACTGGTTTGAGGAGTACTATGGTGATGATTGGTGTGGCTATTGAGGGAATATTGAACACCACTATGAATAGATAGTTGATGGCAATCATAGCAGTAGTGTTGTTGGCAGTGACGGCTTTCCGTATCAGTAAGTTGAAGGCAGGCGCAATGAGATTGATAACTGGTAGAATCGAGGTTAAGGCAAAGTACGCCAGCACCTTGGCAACGGCCTTCTTAATTTTGGTGTTTTCTTCAAGTGTGTTTCTTTTAATATACACGATAGTGAGAACACCACAGATGATCTGAGCACCAAGGGAGGACACCGCCAAGAGGACATTAAAAGGAAAACTGATCTTGATTGAAATAGATTTCTGGAAACTACCGCCACAGAATCCATTGGAAGTGATTATAGCACCATCAATGTAAGGCAGTGCAGCAAACACGAGCGTCACTAACCACGACACAGCTTCAAATGGTATCACTACACACCACTTCAGTTTCTTCTCTCCATACTTGATGAAGGTGTAGACAAGGATTGCGTACAGACCAGCAGCCATGAATGTTTGTGAGCGAGCAACGGAGAACGAGCTAAAAGTTAGTTTACAGGTGAGGGTGTCCTGGTAGAGTATACGAAGCGGCCATGTCAGGTAGAGCACAGTGAAGGCAATCCATTTACTTATCTCTGCAACAAATATGTTAACCAACAAGAGACGAATCTTGCTGTTTATCTCTTTGGCAAAGATCAGCGCCACAGCACACTGCAAGCAGAGCAGTAGGGAGGGAAGCACCAGACATGTGAAGAGTAGACTGTTGACGGCAACAGTGACTTTAAAGTATTGATCAGGGTCCACACCGGTGAGATTGAACGCCATGCTGTTTGAGAGACAGCAAACACGAGCGTCACTAGCGTCACAGTGATAGAACAACAACACTTGACTGACATAGTGAGAAGCTGTATGGCTTGAGTGTAAATTATGCTGAAATGTGTTTGTGACGCCATCGCTGCTCACTCAGTTAACCCTTTAACTCTTGTGGAGGTCAAAGTTGGCTGACGACTGCAGTATAAACTTGTATGTGTTCTTTGGTGCCGCCATTTTGTTGTGGTTATTAACGCCGTGGTTAATTTTTGAAATGACATCATCAGAGGTTGTCTATGGTAAGTAGACACTGCTAATAATATGAATGCAGTTTGTTTCATATTGATCATTCTCTACTGCTGGCTTGCACATACACTGCTATTAAAGCATGTCATGTGCCTTTGTAATAATTATTAGTACTTCAACTGAAAATAATGCGTATGGTTTTATCCGTTTAAATAGAGTTTCATATCCCGTTTACGTAGTTTTAATAATCTATAGCCGAAGAAACCGTGTTATTTAACTTTAGGTATTATATCATAACTGCTCAGAATATTTCTTCTTTCCTCTTTCACCTCTACCCTTTGCTCCTCTACCACCATTTCTTCCCGGGTTCGACTTCTTGCATTGCTATAGCAGAATGTGAAAGCTCTCACTATAGTCTTCATCATCAATAAGTTGAATAAATTCTTCATTGTTGACCTGCAAAAATTTAAGACATTTAATATAATTGTACGTAATAAAACGGAATATGAAAGATGTACTGAGGTGATCTTTCTGCTAAAATTGGTGATCTTTGAGTATGTCAAATTTTATGCAAAGGTGTTTGTCCCTCGTGCAGCAGTAAGAGTTACAGATCTGTTGCAATGTTTTCAGCAGCTTGTATTGTACTAGCTGTGTAAAATAAGAGTTCCTGCCAGTTCTGCTTCCAAATATTAATTGAAACTGTATACTCCCAGTTTTCTAACTAGAGGTGGGCATCGCCTTCATGATTATGTCAATAGTGTGAATTCGTCTTTTTTCAATATCGAGTTGTCATCTGCAATAAACAAGAATACAAGCACCAATATTCGTAACGCCCATTGCTGCTTGAACATGAAGCGTGGAATCACTGCAAAGGAGTCAGCAACTGCTGTAGACCACATCAAGAGGTACCGACTTCATGGTACTGATCTTCGACTGTAATTCATGCATTCTCATCAACTGGATGACCCATAGCAGTTTCAACCATCTCGTGATTACCTAAGCTAGATAGATGTCCATTACTGAAGGAGGTTAAGAAGAATTCCAGAGAACATTCGGACAAAGCTATGTTGCTCAACCCTGTGCCTTTTCTAATGTGTTTAAACAATAATTACCAATCGTCATGGAAACTTGTGATTGTCTCCGATGTTTCACATGATATTTACGAAGGCATTGCTTGATGTTGTTTATTATTTGGGCAGATCGATCCTTTGACATGAAACATTTCTTTGATAGACAGGAGCGTTTAACATCTTACAAATGATCGTATAAAGATTCTCTTTTTTAGTGATGGTAGCTCTGTTAATTTTCGTAAAGATTTGTTATCATTAAAGTCTCTAGTAAATAGTGCTCTTGACTCTCTTTCTAAATTAACATTTGCAAAGCTCCATTATGCTACACACTGGTGTTATGATATGAGATGTACATTATTTCTTGTTATTTGTACTAACAAACTGCAAGTATCTCTCTGGAGGAGATGAGTTGTATGCATCTCGTGTGCTGCAATGCGTAGCTCTCTAAAGGACAAGCATGGAGTCGAGCAAAATTCTTGTCATTGGTCCTTGGCATGATAGATTATCACAACTTTTAAGAGTTCTTGACTGTCTCCATGGGCAAAACGTCCTCCTCTGCACATTTTGTTACTTTGATGGCAAAAGTGACATTAGTTGGGATACGAACCTTCATTTTACTATCCAAGCTACAATCTTGAAATGCTTAGTTGTAGTTGCTGCATGCTCACACACGATGCATATAGTCATTGACCATAGTAGATACTATCATGTGACATTACTCAGTGATGAAGGTATCGTGTGATCATAATGAATATCATGTATTCTATTCACATGAGTTAACTCATTAGATACACATGGAAACATCTTTTACTTGTACACCGGAATTGATGCAGCTACTGCTCATGCAGAAGAAACTATTGCTGATGAAGGCTAAGAACATGATTTTGGTCAAACCTATGATGCTTGACCCATGTCCTTACTAGTGTTTTTTTTAATAATCAGTCGTCATGGCAACTTGACGCACACACACAAAAGCCAAGTTATTTTAGCCACGAAATCTCCGATGTTTCACATGATATTTATGAAGGCATTGCTTGACGTTGTTCATTATTTGAGCAGATCGATCCTTTGACATGAAACATCTCTTTGATAGACAACAGTGTGTAACACATTACAAATGTTTGTATAAAGATTCTCTTTTTTGTGACGGTAGCTCTATTAATTTTCATAAAGTATAATGATTAAATTTCTCCAGTAAATGGTGGTTTTGACTCAACTTAACATTCTTGTCCATCAGCATACCAGTAAGAGGTTTGATTGATTT
Source organism: Haliclona indistincta (assembly GCA_964017065.1). Lineage (NCBI taxonomy): Eukaryota > Metazoa > Porifera > Demospongiae > Haplosclerida > Chalinidae > Haliclona > Haliclona indistincta. The sequence goes on along the minus strand of OZ024788.1, from coordinate 10,501,584 downwards.
GGCTGATTTGTTGACATAGTTTTCCCTACGGAGGAGATTAGTTGTATGCATCGCGTGTGCTGCTTCCAATCTGACATGTGTCAGTGATGATAATAAACTTGGTTTCTTTACTACAAAATGAATAACAGTTAAAATCAATCTTGTGAATAGTAACAGCTAACATACTGTTTGAACTGCTTAATAACTGTTTGTTTTATGATTAAATTGTAATATTTGAGTCAGCAGGCTCCTGGAGTCAGCAATAGAGACTAGAGACTCTTGATCGAGCTCGCGATCGATACTCTTTGAGCTTTCTAGAAAGATTGAGAATGGAAGCTCTTTTGTGTTGCTCCTCAATGCTGATCAAGGAGTTGTCTAACCGATTATCCGTAATGAGATTTGTTGCACTGAATTTGATATGAGTTAGCTATTTAGCTCTTTAGATGTGTCCACATCAGTTGAGGCTAGTCTTGTGCTATAGTATGATAACTTTCCTACAGCGTCAATCGTCAAAATGGCATTGAGAGAAATGTTGCATCATGATCAGAATAGTAGATGTCGAGTACATCCCACAGCAAAGCTTTCTGATGGATGGTTCCAGTAAATATGGTCTAGCAATGACACGATCACTAACAGCCAACCACTAGTGCACTCTCGCTCACCAGTTCTGACGCTGTTCTTCCTAATGATGTAGTTCCTGTGATGTCATAGTCACATGAATGCAAGAAAAGTTACTTATCCATCAACTACTGAATTTGTTCTATAATTTTTTCTTTTCTATAATTGTTATGTTGACAAGCAATAATGGATGTCAAACTGGTATTTATGTCATATCTTGGCTTATGTAGTTGTACTGATCATACTCACGGAGGTAGTCTGGTGCTATGGCAAGATAATTTGCCTGTACAGCAGTTCTAACCATGCATGGAAATAGCAGTCTCAAACTAGACGCCCTTTTCTCGCTCCTCAGATCAATTTCTTCATTTACTATGAAGACTTCAAAACCAGCATAGCTGGAATTGAGTATTAAACATGTCATATCTGGTGATAGTCTGGTGTTACAGCAAGGTAGCTTGCTGTCTCATCCACACTCTAATAGCCGTCATGGATCAGACACTCGTCGGCACTCGGCTTTGATCCTGAAATTCTTTGCCAGCCTTCTCAGTACATACTTCTCGGACTTCTCAGCACCTTCTGAGTACACGCGATCACACAGATAGTGCACAACATCGTGAGGTTCCCAGGGATGCTATGATGTGTTTCACTCACAAGATTATCTAAGCTTGCAGTATAGTTGAAACCATGATCATTATCAGTGTTGAATCCAGTCCACCCCTCACCCCGCCCCTCGGGTCGCCCAACTATAGGCCCCTTAGCATTAGTAAAAAATAACTTAGGAGTGTGACTCTCCATTTGCATGTGGACAAACACGGCTATAAAATCGAAGATGCTCTTCGCAGCTAGGTCTGTATAGTACTCTGTAAAAAGATCAATACTGTAAAAGTACATTATAATAAAAATAACTTACTGATCTGTTTGAGTCCCCATTTGGTCAAGTACCTGAGCATTGATGACAAATAATTATAAGGCAGCATCGGAAAGTAGGAACGTGCAACATAAATCTAGGTTTTAATATTCTTTATAAAAAGAGCAACGTTGTGAAAGTACAATCATTATTGTGCGATTCTTTTCACACATTAGAGATGGGAAAGCTGCTGCTTATGTGAGCAGTTATCAAGTTATGAATTGTTGTGCATGTTCATGATAATTATGTAGCTTGTGTGATGAGTAGCTTGAAGATATGCGCACACAACTCATCGTGCACGTGATTTATGCCGCGGCACATGGCTGCGGTGCAATTTTTAACTCATGGTATTAACGTGAGTGTCTTAATAGTGAAAGAAATAGTCAAACACACAATAATCATGCACTTTATGTAACTCACTATCTGGTAATGTTTGTATCCATTGATGTCCAAACCACACGAGTATCTTGATAGTGACAAGGTGGAAAAGAAAAATAGTCAAACACACAATAATCATGCACTTTATGGACTCGTAAATCCAATTGAGATATTTTCTATTCAACAGATTATAATAATCAATTGCTTTCATGACCGTCATTTTCTCCAATAATTATACTGGATTTAAAATTAATTTCTGATACTAATTTCGGTTTTTAAAAATGCAAGCAATTTGCAATTATCATAAAAAGCTTATTATTGATGTACCAACTACTTTAGGAGTTACTTGCCCATCAACTGCTAAATTAACTTAATCTTTATAAAGCATGTATAGTTGAAACGATTCAGCAGTGACGTTGATCGTGATTCCAGGCATCACTGTTTTGCAAGTAATATGTGTACACACATACTAGATCGATAATAGCTGGATATCATGCTTTACTTCAATATATTTATTCAGTTTAGCTAGCAAATGTGCCGGGACAGTGACATGCGCACAATAAACTACAGACTGCCATCAATTGGAAAGATTGTGCCAACCCTCCAAGAGAGCCAGCCTGGTGGGTAGCTTGCATTAAAATGTGTCGGATCAAATATTTTAATGATGTGCCGATTAATTACCTAATCAGATGATCTACAAAATTAGTCAAGCGCAAAGACCAGTCTGAGATAGGAAATAACTGCTTGAACACGATCGGAATGACTAGGACTGACTGACTGAGGTATCTAGGTATCTGTTGAGCTGACTGTCCAGAGAAAGGTTGGCGGTCCCTTTTGCTCTAAAACTGATTAGGCCTAGGATTTGATCTAGTTCAAGGAGTGCAGTCGTTCAGGCTCGAATCACATGAATTATACTTTCCTGATGAAATTGTCTTTTTGGTAAAGTGCACTTTTTATCCACTCATCATGTAGTGCAATCGATGACGCCAACATGACCAATATGCAACGGGAAGGTGTAGTGCCCCAAATATTTCAAGATGAATTATCACGAGATATTAGCAAATAAATTTTCGTAAACAAGGTCTTCTCACCCTGATGTGCAGTGTACTTGTCACCACATGTGAATGTCTCATCTCTCCTTCTCTACTCAACCACTCAATCTCTTTGATGCTTTACCTGGCACTGACCTATGTAGTCTACCTTCAGTTTCTACATAACGTGGAGGGTTTCCTCTTTGTTGTTGGCACAGCAATGAGTGAAGAGTTAGCGTCCCGTTTGAATTCCTGATCTGCAATGTCCATCAACCATTCCAAGAGGAAATGTAACTAGAAGCCTCAGTCTATAGTCTGGTATCACATCAGAAAGGACTCTTAAGAAAAATATAGCTACACCTGTAATTATGATCATTGCACTGTTGTTTTGTTCTGACATAATGGTATTCATGGTATTGGTTGATGTAGGAGCATGAGTATTTCTGCTTTACATCCCCTAAGATCGAAATGTGATTAACATAATACTTTTTGAGATTATAATTGTCAAATTGACAAAAAACGGAGTTAGTTAGTGTTTTCATAGTTTTCCTCTTCCAAATTATCCCTGTGCACACTAGGGTGCTGGTCGCGGATAACTTACTGACAATCTAACTCGGACATTGTTAATTCCTTTGATGCACACAGTGAACACATGAATATGATTATAATGATCACGGATGATGAAAAGTATGAATAAACGTTGTTCTATCACAACACAAGGGCTGTGAGTAAATGGTTCGAAATATCTTACAACTTCAAACCAGCAGAGCTAATAATCTGGTGCTATAGCAAGGTAGTTCGCCTGTACTCTAGCTTCAACCGCTGGACACCATGGTCTGATAGCTACAGTGCCTTCTCATATTCCATCCTTTAAACCTGGTTAAAATATTTTTGATAAGTATCTTAATTTTTTTAACTTTTATTTTCATCAAGTACCAGACTACTCTGGAGTGCCTTACTAGACTGATGTCGAAGATAAAGGCGTCACTTGATCATTAATGGATACCAACGCATGATTTAAAGTTTCAGTTCGCTGTTCGTCTTCCTCTGACTTGTGTGTGGTTTCATCCTTGACCTTCTCGTTATCAATCAATGTATGTATCTCTTTACATGAGCCTGTACTGGCGCTAGAACAATGGTAGGGAAACCTTAGCCACGCTCATCTTGGTATGTAGAATAAGTATCTTTAGAAAGTCCTAAAGAGTCAACTGTAGATATCACTACCCAATGGTCCTTGTATAAAACTTGTATGAGCTGTGGGTTCTTGTGCATCTAGTTGTTGAAGGATAGTTGATTCTCTTCAATAGATGATGATCTTGATTAAAAGCGAACTAAACAATAAAACAGAAATCATTGCTTTGCAATAAGAGCTGGAACACATGATAGCTGCAATATTGAACTCTTTTGTTTAAACTCGGGGCCTGTAGCTGTTTTTTCTCAAAAGCTCAGTGCTGTTTACAAAAAAACAGCACCTTGTCCATCATTGTTATTAAGGACAGGATTGCTTCCAATAATTATTATTTGCTCTACATCTCAAGGCTTTGAAGACTAGAAGAGATACATTCTATCTCCATACCATTAACTACATAATGTCCCAACCGCACAAGGGCTGGCGAGTCATTTGGTGCAATTTTAAACCACGTTGGACTACCAGTTGAACTAATCTGGTGTTATTGCTTGATAATCAGCTTGCACTCCAACTTCGACCACGCTATCTCATTTGGGATAGCTGACCTACAATACAGTTGCATTTGTAGTTAAGGAGAAAATAATAGAACTGATGTACAAATAACTCGGCATTCTTGCAGTCATCAGACTAAAACCGCAGTGATGAAAGATAAGTCCTCATTTAAAAATAAAATTTATAACTGTACTTCCTGTGTGCTTCGTTGGATGATAGTTGATCGCTGTCATCTATGATTAAACTTGCTGCTGCGTTCTTCCTTGATCACAAGTCGTCTCATTGTACAGTCACTAGAACATCTAAATGTTCTTTAGTATAACTCATCTTGATAATGATAAGTGTAGCAAGTATGATATAGAGCTCTCGGTAGTTGTACAGATCTGCCGCATGCCACGAATCACGTGAACGCCTCTCATTTATGGTGATGTCATTATTACCATACTAGTAGTCTAAACAAAATGGCGGGTACCCCTCTATAATGGCCGGTGGCGGCGCAAGCAGTATTTATCTAGATCTGCCTGTCAGCAACGTGCATGTGTTTAATAAAGTAAAAGCAGCTCAGTAAAACTGGTTTCTTATTTGATGAGTAATTACACGTTTAATATTATCTCTATCTATGAATTCTAGTATTCTCTCTAAACTAGGTCTATCCATATTGCTAATTTCCTCCTTAAAAAAGTCGTCAAAGTCAGCCATGTCAAATTCAATTGTTCTGAAAGACCATAGTTAAAAATAGTGATAATTGGTGGACAGCTTACACTTCCATCTTGCTGGATTTGTCCTGGCCAGTCTCGGTCAAAGAAGCCACTCCTAGGTCTTCCCCTGAGCTATCTTCATCCTCAGCTACATCTTCCTGCTCTTCTACTTTCCTCCTCTTGGGTTGATATGAAGTGATTGACTCATCGGAATCATCGGAATCACCTCTGTATAATAATAACCATGAGCACTCTAGAAAACTTATCATACTGTGTAGCCATTGTGATCACGTGATCTTGCTTGGTTGATGATATAGAGCTCTGCTGGCACCATACATGAGTGACTGAAGTAGGGTTAACACTACAGGTGGGTGGGGCATGTACTAACCTCTTGTAGGCCTTGCTCTAAGTGTCTCAGTACCATTAACTCCATAATGTCCCAATCGCACAAGGGCTGGCGAGTCATTTGGTGCAATTTTAAACCACGTTGGACTGCCAGTTAAGCTATTCTGGTGTTATTGCTTGATTATCCGCCTGCACTCCAACTTTGACCACACTCTGATTCTGCTGTTAATGGCAGTGACCATTCATCACTGGTGTCACTGCTGGGCATGACAGATTAAACAAATCTCTGAACTTCTGTTTAACTGGTTGTCGGTTTTGTCCCCGAAATCACTCAGTATCTGCTGTATAGCCTCCGTGAGGATAGAGTAACAATAGTGGAAATATGATCGCAAACAAGTTGTTGGAGAAAGTCTAGGAAGGTCCTGTCTTTTTAATGCTGATTTACAGCGCTGTGAAGAGTGTGATAAATCTCCTTACATTGCTATAATTATTTGCAACTTGCAACGGTTAAGACTTTCTTAGGCGTCACACGAAATGACATAGGGATACTTCAAAGCGTATACCATTATACCATGTGTAACTGACAGCTGTCATATTATTAACAAAATTCACAAGATTGTAACTTACGAAGCGAATGGATAAGAAGAATTGAGTACCTGTATGAAGAAATAAGCATAATATTTTACAATCACTCTGTTTTAGTCATTCGATGGTTTGTAACTGTGCACATACAGGTATGTGATAGGATGGTATGTCAGTCTGCATTTAATCTCGAGTTATCTGTTTGCATTTCATGTATCTGTTGATCCAGTGCGTCTTTATTTTGTCACGCGAAATGATTAAAAGTTCCCACTAGGGATACTTCAAAGCATATACCATTATACTATTTGAGGTAATCTGGTGCTACGGCGGGATAATCGGCTTGCATTCCAGCTTCAACCACTACCTACCTTTGTGCGGTAGCTGCTGTTACTGGCAGCGACCACTCACTTGTTCTTTTGGTAATCACTATTAATCCTTCATTCCTGCATTCCTGTCTGGAGTATGCTAAAATATAAAACTATTCTCAGAATAATAATGACTAGTCAGTCAAGTATCAGTCTGGTTCAACAATTACTAAACAACCAGTTGTCTTTGCTAAAAGCCGGCTGGTAACTCATAAGGAGTGTTGCATCGTATGCTCGTAATGTGATTGTTTTGCATTATATAAACTGTGATTATGGATTATGTAGCAACTCTACATGGGCCCCATGGGTATATGATGGTGTGAGCATAATATGTTCGTACAATCATGTGTTGTTAAGTTCGTTTTGAACATCCAGATGTCTTTTAGAAGTATAACTCATCTTGGTAATGATAATGTACCATAATTGTCTCTTAACTCCATAATGTCCCAATCACGCAAAGGCTGGCGAGTCATTTGGTTCAATTTGAAACCGCGTTCGGCTATTAGTTAAACTAATCTGGTGTTACTGCCTGATAATCAGCTTGCACTCCAACTTCGACCACGCTATCTCATTGGGATAGCTGACCTACAATACAGTTGCATTTGTAGGTAAGGAGAAAGAATAAAATAGATGTATCAGTTGAACTAATCTGGTGTTATTGCTTAATAATCCGCTTGCACTCCAACTTCGACCACCACACACCATTCTTTAATAATTATGTTGGTACATGTGTTGAAAAGTTCGTTTTGATCATCCAAATGTTTTAGTATAACTCATCTTGGTAATGATAGTGTACCATAAGTGTCTCAGTACAATTAACTCCATAATGTCCCAATCACACAAAGGCTGGCGAGTCATTTGGTTCAATTTTAAACCGCGTTGGACTACCAGTTAAACTAATCTGGTGTTATTGCTTGATAATCAGCCTGCACTCCAACTTCGACCACCACACACCATTCTGGTACAGATGTTGTTAAGTTCGTTTTGAACATCCGAATGTTCTTTAGTATAACTCATCTTGGTAATGATAGTGTACCATAAGTGTCTCAGTACCATTAAATGTCCCAATCGCACAAGGGCTGGCGAGTCATTGGGTTCAATTTTAAACCGCATTGGACTACCAGTTAAGCTAATCTGGTGTTATTGCTTAATAATCAGCCTGCACTCCAACTTCGACCACCACACACCATTCTCTGATACTGCTGTTACTGGCAGTGATTTGGTGCAAAATTGTGTTTACCATTCTTCAAGATGACCGGTTCGTTCTGCTTGGGTGGTTTGTCATAGTCCTGCTCATATTGTTGTGAGTATTCTTGTGCTACCAATCAAGTTTCGTATCTTTCGACTGATCCAAAGCAGGTTGACTATACAAAGGTATTGCTGGCTCACTCTCTGCTAAGTACAGCGTTGTTCGAAACTGTGATTTCCAAGGCAGAAGGATAGATTGCATCATCAAAAATTGAATAATGCAAATTCTAGAAGTTTGAATATAATTATAACGCTTTCCGCATCCATTGTAGCATGCTAGTATAATTTATGTCTCCACCCCCAAGGGCTGGCAAGTCATTTGGTGCAATTTTAAACCACGTTGGACTACCAGTTGAGCTAATCTGGTGTTATTGCTTAATAATCTGCCTGCACTCCAACTTCGACCACACTCTGATACTGCTGTCAACTACAGAAATATTGCGAACTTCAGTGAATACCCTGACGTCACACTACCTCGTCGTTTAACAGCCTTACATGCAGTTCTTGTGATGACGAAGAACATTCTTCTCTCTATACGATGCCTCAAACAATCTAAGTGCCTCTGCTGCATAATCGGCCATATTGCCTATCAAGTGGACACCACATAAAAGTGGACCACGCAAAGTGAACATGATCGTAACAGCATCATGCTCTCCAGCTTTCAGTTACAAAAACTCTTGATGCTGATTTTGAAATTGTTGATTTTACAGCACTATCTGTTGCTTCATATAGTGTACCTCTTATGTAGCATTAGTGATCGTGACTACATTTAAACTTTAATTTAGTGATTCTAATATATTTCTTCTAGTGTTGTTATCTATTGACTGGGTATTATCATAATCCACATACTCTGAATCATACCAGCAGAGCTAATCTGGTGCTAAGTTGAGATAGTCTGCTTGTACTCTTGCTTCATATTCATTCAAAATTAAAGTTTTAAAACTTATTCCACTTTTGAGACTATAATGGTCTAAATTTTCAAATAGGTAACCCGGAATCCTGTTGTGCTGAAAATATCTAGAGGCTTCCTTCAACAGTTGAATTAATGTCTAAGATGGTTGCCTCAAGCGGTACAATCTTTTGTTTAAGAGCTTTGTTGCAGATGTTCACACTTTGCTGGCTGATATAAAATTTCACTTGTCTTTGCCCATTATTAATAATGCAACTATAGTGAATACAAGCAACTTATTATCATTGCCGATCGACAATAATATGTAGGGATGACTTTGAATTAATCCCTACACTTTAATAAAACTTTTTACTTTACTTTAATCTTATAGTTCATGTGATTATGTTGATGACCTGGTGCTGGATCTGCTCCTGTTTATACTCTCTCCTGATAGCTCCTGGCTACGACTTTCTCTATACACAATACTGCACATTGTTCATTTTAAAGCTTTGACAACACTATTTTTCAAAGCTTGGTTCAAAAATACCTCATCAAGTAAAGCTGGTATTAGTCTGACCCAAGTTGGTCTGTAATAGCCGTCTTTGGATTAGATTGTTCTTCGCATACCACCTAGGTATCTCAACTTGCTTGACATGATGGATTTAACTTAGTGCAACTATCAAGAGCCAATTCACCAATATATTATCAAGAGCCAATTCACCAATATAATATATAATTTTGACAAGGAAGTTCAACAATTTTTTCACCTGGCAGTGCCCAATGCTTATTTTGACACTATTCTTGCAATCGCGGATCAGCTCAACTGGACAGTATGAAATAACCTAGCTAGCCAGCAGCTGTGTCTGGTTCCCTGTGTTGCAATATTGAGTCGTCATTGTTCTCAAGACTAGCTAAATACTTGGAACTAAAGATAGGATCAGCAACATGAGTGTAGCATTCAACTTGGGAATCAGAGGTACTAAATCGTGATGCTCCAATTTCAAATATTAGATGGTTTACTTATTAAATTTGTCAGTTTATAGTGCTTTACTCTCTTATATATTGTCAATAACGTATTGTTTGCAGTGCTATCGATAAAGCTATTACTCCATGAAAGGGAACAAGGTTTCCTACTTCACCGGCAAATCCAAGAGAAATGTGGATGATTGCTGTCTTGCTTCAAGTCTCACCACACTGTCTGAGCACACTGTCTACGTATGTAATAGCAGGAGGAGATTCTTGATGCAGTTGAACAAGCAGGTTACGAATTTTTGATCACGATTTTCAATCGAACTCCTCATCCACTCCAAGCTCTATGATGTGGAGGAATAGACATGAACTCTTATGTTAAAGTTCATATTGGTAGTCATTAATAGATAGTTTATTGTTAGGTATCAAAGCAAAAAGCACCTTTGTGATCTGAGATGCCATAACTAGAGATCAATAATTAAAGATGATTGAGTTAATCTAAGCCACTTCATCCATTTATTCATTGCTCCTTGTCCTGGCATGGTAAGATAATACAGATCGGCTTGGTATATAGCAATGGAAACCTCAAGAAAATGAGAGATAATTTCAGTAGCTTAGCTGTTGAGCATGTCTTCATATTTAGTCTATAGACATGACTACTTTCATGAAAAATAATCTTAGTTCTAGAGAGCTAATCTGGTGCCTGGTGGTAGCTGAGTTGATCACCAGCATCACCCACTGCACACATTGGCTGCTGTGTAGCGAGCCACTTGGTGCATACTAGTAGCTTACAACTGATGAGGCATGTGGTTGCTGTCAGATGGTGTGAATGCATGATATAGCTCTCTATGTTAAGAATGACAAATAATTATGGTTTCTCGTGTCTTGAGAATTATTATATCGCAATCGTTTTTACTGCTTGCTTCTAGCTTGACAGCAGGCAAAGAGAACATTCCTGAAGCAGAATATAGCCGTTCTCGGTAATATTATCATGGTACTGATACCACGCGGCTTTAGCAGCCATTGAAAGGTATGTAGCCCCCCACTAGATACTACTGATGCTGATTGTGGCTCCATAACTGTGCTTGTTGTTCCACTTGTTGAAGAGTACCATTATCATTGGTCAAGTAAACAGCTGACTGACAAATGACCAGAGTGTCTCTATATGTACTGGAGTAATGAATCGAGGTCAGGTTATGATTTGGAAAGCATTATGCTCGCTATTAAGAATAATCATCTTTGAAAGAGCTATTATTATTTTAAAATTTAATTATAATCTCAGTGTCCTAAATAGCTTACTACGCTAACAATGTTGTACATAAGGCCTTGCTTGCTACTCAAACCATATACTGATTAGCTAACTGGTTCCTACAGTGACTACTGACTAGCTGACTAGTGACTAGCTGACTGACTAGCTGACTAGCTGACTGGTTCTTTATCTTGAGACGACGTTTGAGAAGAAAAATCCAGATCTTGACCAGATCAGATCTTGTATTTCTTTCGTGTTACTGTAACTATTGTCAACGTCAGTGTTGCTACGGCTGGTATAGTCAGTGCCAGCACAAACAGAAGACTGCTGATGACACTAGGTGATGAATTTTTGGCTCTCACTGTTATCGAAATCACCACTTTCTGTACTCATCTCGTCGTCTAGAATTAGAGGCGGATTCTCTCCTCCACACTCCACAGGGCCTAGGGCTTGACAGTTGTCCGGCCAAAAAGAGCATTGACAGTAAAGATCCAAGCAGCAGTCATTATAAGACATCCCAGCACAATGGGAATGACTATTGATTTCGATGATTTGGTATCCTCATCTGTACCTTCTATCACGATGATTAAAGATCGATATTGCCCTGTATATTAGTGGAGCGAATAGCAAGACCATCCATATAGGTATAAACTATGTTGTGTTGGCTCGGCACTGTAAATTCATATTACACTATCTGTAATCGAATTCTTGCATGTTCAAATAACAATCAAGACCAATAAAACTGAAAAAAAGAAGCAGTTGCGAAGATCCAATCAATGAAAGAAGCACCACTTCGTTTACCAGTTCTTTATTTTATAGGAAAACACAAGGAATGGTATCGGCAAGTCTGATGAGAACATGGAAACTCATACTTTGTTGTGCGGTATATGGCATCCATGCAAGTGACTATGTTGCCATACTTGACCAAAGGTGCTGTTGGTGTGGGGTTTGTAGTACAAGTAGAAAGCTGGATTCAATAGTTTTCTCCATGACATCCTCCACGTAAAGGTCACAAGGTAGCTGTTTTACTGCTCCAAAACAGGATGTTTGAGTTTAACATGAGCAACTTTAGCGACAACAAATCTGATCTTTTTTAGAACTTATTGATACCTTTAATAATGGTAGAATCCATTAAATTTCATACTTGGTTTTATAAAACAATAATTTAACTTGATCACCTGGAAGCTGTGTCATTTTTCCGTTCCCTTATTTCATCTCTGCTGCTTAACAGTATCTTTCCTGAACCTGGTTTAATGCTGGAGTGATCTCTTGTCTGATTTCTCTATTGGGCTTAGAGCCATCCTTGCAGACTGAAGCACACAACATTTGGTTTTGAGACTATGAAAAGTAGAATATTTAGAATCACAGTGTTGGTTCATCACATCGCTTCTGCTTTAGAGCCGCATTGAAGCAGAGAAGAGCTCACCAAAGCGACACTGCTAGACACAACTATCTAAATTATTTTCTGAAAGTCCACTAGTTCTGTAGATATTGTTTTGCCTGCAAAAAATTGTCATGCACTTAAATCCACATAGATGTTAGGGTAGGCTTGCTCGAGTTGCTGTCGCTGTGTGATCTGGCACTGATCATTGCCAAAGAGATCAATAATATCCATAATGTCACGATAACCATCGTGAACTGTAACACCAATTGCTACCATTAGTCCTCTCATTTGTGACCTAGCTTGCTTGACCACTTAATTTTTGACCCCTGTATAAAAATTTTCCAATGACAACAACTTTCCTCATTTCACTCACAAAAGGATTGGTCAATACTTTCTCTAACTTGTAGCTACTAGCAATGTTAGACAATGATGAAGTGCAGTTCAAGATAATGCTCGATTCATCAATTCTTTCTCGAGTTTATAGCAGCAACTTCTCCAGTGAACAAAAAATAGCTGAATAGGAATATTCCAACTAGCTCAAGTCTGCACTCAATAAAGAATTACAAGTGTGAGTGTACAGTAGTTGCTGATGTTATATATTGTTTAACACAGGAACACTGATGTCAACTTGGTGAAGGGGATTATACGAAATATTACCAACCAAAAATCCCTTGGATGTTATTAGTTCCCAGTATATAGTGTTATCAAAGTGATGAGTTGTTTACTGATGAGTTGCTTGAGAAACCACAAGATGAATAAGAGCTACTGAAAACGTATGAACGCTCAGGCTCACCTTCCACGTGCTTTTTCGTTGGTTTTTCAAGGGTTCCCGGTTCACTCTGGGAGGACAAAAACAAGCCCTGGGAAGATCCCATTTTGCTCCTTGACCAAACCATAATCACATCTTCGCCGCCCTGTAGTAGTAGTAAATACAGCTGCTATGTTCAATCGTGAAATGCATAGAACTTACCGTACACATAGCTTCAATCATGCTATACCCGCTGTGAGTCTACACTGAAAACTGCCGTGAGGTAACTGCGAGGTTACGATAGAGAATAACGTGGAGATAATGAAATAGGCTTGTGCCTGTTCAGGTCCTGGGACCGATTCTTTCTAACCCTCATGCTTGCAGAACAAAAGTTTAATTTGTGATAATTATTTCTTTCTAGTTCTTTGGTAATCATCTTCTAAATAAATGGGAATGAACCAATCACAAATGGTAATGGTTGCTCTGCTCCTCATCTTTGTCTCTGCTTATCAATCCATCTTCCTGCCCAAGATACTCACAGCTGTATTCGATAACAAGTTTTCTCGAGCTCAGTCTTACTTGGACAAGACACTATCGTCCATCACGCTAGTCATTTTTTACTAGCTCACATCGTAGTAATGCTGCTGCTAGACAAACACTAGTTTTATCATGTGACTTGTGTGAAGTAGTGTTAGTCAGTTTTGCTATATCTGTTGCTTGCAATTGGTTTGCAAACTTAGGCGGCGTTCACACGGCTCCGGATTCACGGAGACCCGGCTATATTTCTATCCGTTTAGACCTCTCGTTCACACGTTTCCAATGAAAACGGATACTGAATCCAGGTACGTTTGTATCCGGAGACTTTAGTGGAGACCTTGAAATCAGAGTCAATATCAGGCGCCGTGTGAACAGGGAATCTGAATACTTAGAGCCACTAGCACATGATTGTCGTGCGCACGCTTGGTAAGCATGCATGCATGGCTGTAGCCTCGTACCCAGGCTCTAGTAGTAGTAGTTTCGGTGTACACGGATACGTGTGAACACTGCACATTCTCGGATGAAAACGAATACCTGATACCTGGTTACTTTTGAAGCGGAGCCGTGTGAACGCCGACTTACTTTCTGTCACACGCAGGTTCACGCATTAACACACAAAATTCATGCTCAGCTATGATAGAGCATGTGCAGAATGTTGCATGTGATTGGTATGTAAGACAACATGCATGATGGTGACACTAGAGAACCATGTTGACGTTGAATGGGAACGCAATTGTGACATCACGTTTGTTCATTGAGAGCTGTACAAAGTTGTGCACAGATAATGTGCTGACGTCATAGATCCTAATCCATTCATAATTTTACAATCTTTGGATTAAAAAATGCTATTTATTTGAGAACTAGAGCATTTAGTCGATAAGTGAATGATGGCAAAGCTCTTTGTGTCAAAGTCTCCACATTATTTTGTTGCATTTACTAATGGTATCGTTCAGTCGTCATGATCAAGCACTGAGTCACTGCTTACAATGTTACTGAAGTCAGTTCTGAAATGGGCACTGTAAAAAGAGGGCTTTGTCTCGAGAGCCCAAAAAGCACATTACCAAATCCTGGGCTGCTGCTGCAATATTCAAAAACTGCTAAACAATTACACTGAATCTACAGTACAGCAGGGCTTATCCGCTCTTTCCAATTTTATGCAGAAATGATTGTAGTGAAGTCACATTTTGATGTCAGTGTTTGTACTGAATAATACGTTGGAATTTACGTACTAAAATGATATTAAACTCAAACGTACACTTTATTGACTTCCTTTTATTCAGTGTTAATCTTTCTCCAACAGTAAAAGTTGTACCCTATTTTTAGTTGCATGTATTTTGTTAAATGTGTTGTCATGTTTAGTTCTTCATTTGCGTGATGGTTTGACTGAGATGCTTTGAGGACGATTCAGTTCTGCTCGGCATTCGTCACGATGAACGTCTTGCTACTCTTGCTCTTGTCGAATCTTCCACTTAGTCGCACTTACCCTAACTCAGTCGTCTACTTTGATGGAATCAATCCTTTGCTTAGTACTCATCATATTATGTTTAGTCGTGTGACCTGTGCTTTTAACTTAGTGTTAGTCAGTTTTCTGAGTCATTGTTGTTATTTTGCTGCATTTGTTTGCTATTAGCTTGCAGCTGCATGCTTGTCAAAAAGTATCCAAAATATTAGTTAAGCAATCAAAATTTTGCTATTATTATGAAAGAGTTTTGATCGTGTGTGACACCCATGCTTGGACTAACAATGAATCCAGTTGTAATTATGATTAAACCATAGTATGAATAATTCTCTTTGATGTAACGAACGTTAATGTGGGCTATAAATCGTGTACAGCCCGCACGCGTTTCAAGATGGCCGCCACGTTCGAGAATCTACAAACAAACGGCGCTCGGGCTGCCGTGCGGTCTTCCTGCGACGCAAGGTAGCCAGCTAGACGTTAGGCAAGCAGCGCACTATGGTTTAAAGTAGTTATATACCTCACAGTCGGCGTTTAAGCATTTAAGCATTTAAAGCCCTTGGGCTACGCTTGCGGGCTTTAAATCGCTTAAACACCTCCTGATCGGTATAATTATAACTACTATTCACAGATTTTTATTTAAGCCTGTTTTTACACAATGTGTTGTGTGAAACAGGCTTATTTTCATCAAAAATTTATTTTATTTGTTTCAAATTGTTTTTATTTGTATATTTATGTCCAAGATGTATGCAAAGGGCTGGTTCACAATCGATCTCATTCAATATGTTTCATTCCTCAAAGCATCATGATTTAGGACTTTTTTAAGATTCTCAATTGCAATACCAACAAGTTGGTATGTTGCTCAACATAAAATTTTAATTTGCTGCAGCACGAGCTGAGTGTGTAATTGTGAACCAGTCTCTTTTCTCTTTTTACATTAAAAATAATTATTATTGTGTGCTGGTATGATGTTTTTCATTACATGTATGATGTTTTTGTTTATTTTCCAGGTCACTTCAATTCCAGAGATATCATTTTCCACTTCTACTAATATTGTGAAGACCATTACCAGCTCTTCCTTTGCTTATTGCACTCAGCAAACTACCGAGACACTCTCACGTGCTCACCAAACACCGCCCACTCTCGGTCAAACCACACCCACTCTGAATCACACACCTTCACTGTCACATGCTCGCCAGACTCCTCGTTCTCTCTATCGAACCACACCCACTCTGAAACACGCACTTCCTGAGTCACATGTTCAGCAGACAATACCCTCACTCTCCCAAAATCACAATACTACACCTCCACAACACTCGCACCATCACAAAGCCACTCCTTCATCTATTTCAGCTGACCCGGACAATTCCAATCAATCAATCACAACTTTCGGTAATCGGTTATCTATTAGTAGTGAAGACAGCCACTTGGACAGTGAGGGGTGGGGCAGATCACCTGGTGCTCAAGGAATTACAACATCAGCCATCTGTGTTCCTAATGAGAATGGTCTGACTTGTGTTACTGTTAGTGAGGTGAGGAGATCATTGTGTGTGTGTGTGTGTGCGTGCGTGTGCATGTGTGTGTGTGTGTGTCTGTGTGTGTGCGTGTGTGTGTGCGTGTGTGTGTGTGTGTGCGTGTGTGTGTGCGTGTGCGTGTGTGTGTGTGCGTGTGCGTGGCGCTTCACTAAAACTGACTTATGCTAGTAAGCTAGCAAAAATGATAATTTTCAGATCAGCAAAATCGAAAGAAAAAAAAGTTGTATTTTGTCTGTTGACACAATCATCTTCCCTCTCTCTCTCTCTCCCTCCCTCTCTCTCACTCTCACTCTCTCCCTCCCTCTCTCCCTCCCTCCCTCTTCCTCCCGCTCCCTCTCCCTCTCCCTCCATTAGGTTGTCTCTCCTAATCTGTTATGGCTCCAGTTGTCCTCTGACCCTTGTTCTGATCTGGATAATATCAGTTCCAGTATAGCAGCTAGTTTAGACCCAACCCCTCCACAACAGGTAGGCGGAGTCATAACTCTACAGAACACATACACTGATCACATTGAAATTTATCCTTGAATTTATTAACTCTTTTGTCTAGATAACCAGAATATTATCGTTTTTTTTTTATCGTGAATTTTTTGTTTCAACTTCATTTGTCGCTGTGTGTTTCTATCTCTCTCTGTGTGTAGGTGTGTGTTGGTCAGCTGTACTCGGTCCTATTGGCTGAGAAGTATTTCAGAGTTAGAGTGGAATCTGTGAAAACCAACCATCTCTCACAACAAGTGGTAAACTATATTCATTCTTCTCTGGTACAACATTGAGTATATCTCTTGTTAGAAAAATTGTAGAACGTGAAACGTGCTTTTGTTATCATTAGCAGGTTCATGCATAAGAATAATTTATGAGCTTTTTCTGTTTCTCTTCTCCTCAGATATCTGTGCTGTGTGTTGATACAGGCATACTCCATACTGTTGCTCTGCATCAGCTCTCTTGTATTCCTCCTCCTCTCTCCCTCTCCTTGCTCCCCTCTCTTGCCCTGCCCTGTCACCTCCATGGACTGGTCAGTACGAGAGAGGATGGGAAGTGGTGGAAACTAGATAACCAGTGGCTCTGGCAGAACCTCAGAAACAAGAAAGTGAGTAATTATGCCATTGTATGCTGTGTGTATTTTGTTTAGTGACATATTTACATGTTAGTGAGATCATCATCTTGTGTGTTGAGCTTGTTTCACGTAGATATTTGCGAAACTAGTATGGAGGTTTTATTAACCCTCGGCGCATGCGCGAGGGTTACGGTACTTGCTTTGTCATTCGTTCATTCATTCATTCATTCTGTCCATCGAGCTACAGAGACCATCGCTCACTTCTGAAACTCGGTAAAGGCATGAACAGGCTTAGCATGACAATGGCTTGCAATGTGACTTGTGGATTTTGCTAAAGTGCTTTCGTTCTCGAGTTATGTATGGCTGGCTCACCTTGACGGCCATCTTTGACCTCTCTGACGACAAAAGCGCCCATAGTTGACTATCTAGGTACTTGTAGATTCCATCTAAACAGCAGGACAGCTCTGGGGGTGCGTAGACATCTCAAGAAAAAGCCTATCAAAGCCAAGAGCAATGGCTACCTACTCGTGTTCACGGTCACGCCCACTTGACACACCTTGTCTTGTGGTCAGCACTTTGCTGTCTTCTGGTTAGCAGTGCAATTTCTATAGCAAGCAGGTTTGCTTTTAGCTGCAAAGCTCCTTCTGCAAACCATAACTAAGGAGCTAACTCTACAGTGTGCAACACGCCGAGGGTTTCGTGAAGTCTGTTCATTTCTTCATGCAACAGTCACAAAAGCATAAAGTCCTTGTTTGAAAGGTTTATTACATTGGTTCATTCAGCTTGATTCAGCTTCAATACGATTTTCGCTCTACGGTTGACACTTGTTAATTGTAAAGTAGATGCAGATATGTTAAAATTTTCAAGGGATTTAATTTTCGATGGTTGAATTTGAACATCGCAAAAAAATTGTTTCACGCACACGAAAAAAGCAGTAGCAGTCACTAGATCTGGCAGCTTGTCAGCTCAAGCTACAGAGTTTTAAAAGCGCTGAATAGTTACAGTAAGACTTGGATGGACTAATCCAACACGTGTATGTTCAGTACTGTTTCAAATTTTCGTTTCACTTATAAATTATTCTGATTAGTTTTCAAGGCTGCCTCATTCTCGAAAATAAATTCACCTCAAATATTTCTGCGTCTACGGTAAAATTGCTGTATGCCCACTGCCTTATACTATAAGCGAGTGTAGCACAAGAAAAAACTTAGGCATTGTACAACGCTTTGCCTTTGCAATCCTCATTGCTGTTTAATTCCTTTTTGTAGGTATATGCTTATTTTGTGAGCTCTCCGGTTGTCCCTCCCTCCTCTTCCTCCTCTGTGGCTTCCAGTCTCATGCCATCAACACCAGTGCACCTCTACTTTGACGGCAACGGGTGGGACAGTGTGGGAGACACTCTCGTCAGTGAAGGAACTAACGTGGGATACCTGCCTGGAGTAGGAGTGCGGTCACCATGATCATAGTGTGTTCATAATCAAACTCACCAGTTACAGTTTTATTGATAGTTTTGTGGACATTGTGACATCAGTTTAACCAGAAGTATTGAAATAATTACACTAGCTATTATTGTTGTTTTGGAAGTACATGTATTAGCATAGGTATTAGTCAGTATTCTTCTAGTATGCGGAGGGATTGGCGGGTTCACGTATTGTGAATAAAATTATCATTATAAGCTGCGCGGTTAGGGCGGGGCTCACGGTACTACTACTGAGCATGAGATCTGTGAGGTGAGACGTGAGCCCTTAGTTACACACTGCCGCTTGCGCCGTGCCCCCTGCTACAGCGTCATTGTGGCAGGGGGCTGACAGAAAGGTGAGTAGTTCGAGTACGA
The DNA here is from genome assembly GCA_964017065.1 of Haliclona indistincta. Lineage (NCBI taxonomy): Eukaryota > Metazoa > Porifera > Demospongiae > Haplosclerida > Chalinidae > Haliclona > Haliclona indistincta. The sequence continues at coordinate 10,482,103 of OZ024788.1, read as the reverse complement.
ACCGAGAAAGATGGCGACCAAGGAAAAGCCAAGTTCGGTAAGTAAATATTATACATAAAAAGGGAGGGGCCCTTCCTTACATGTGGACGGTTCCTAATTCCGGACACTCTATTTAGCATGCATGATGATTTGTCAGACATGCGTTGACGTGGTTTAAGTTTCACTAACTTCACACAGCCTGCCTTTAGACCATTATTTTTTTGACAATCACATTGACATAATTGTAAAACACAAGACATTCGTTTCTTTGCGCGCTTGGCCGGCTACTTTCCACTTGCAAATGATAGAATATTACATTGCAAGCTTAAGCCAGGAAAACCCGAACTATTCTTTCTTGCTGCCCTTTGCACAATATAATCTACAGTGTCCTGGCTATTACTTGCCCGTTTTACAAGGAAAATGGGTGTACCCACACTCCAGTAGCACTTGCCGTATTTGGAACAAAATTATTTCGTACTTGGCAATCAGGAGAGACCCACATAGGGGTGGGTGGGTTGTGGGGAGGGCGTCAGGTGGCATTTTTTTGGCGCTCTGGCAAAAGGAGATGTATCTTCTTCCATCGCTCTTGCTGGTAGGGGATTTTTGCCGAAATCGTGTGTTCTCATTAAATATTCGCCCCTCTGTAACTTACAGACAGAGACCTTTTTGCAAAATCCGATACATGCGTTTCTTCCTTGTCTACCAAAGTTTATGTCTGACATTTTGTGTGGGTGTGGCATGCTCAGGAAAGAAACGCAACTTTTCGTCATTGGGTGGGGCTTGCTACGCCCACAAGACGAATGGCGACTTTCTTGGGTGATCAGTGTGACTGACCAAGCCTTCAACTAACAGTAGAAACCAAAACATTCGTAATCCTGATGTTTGGGATTTCCACCCTTAAGAGTTTATATGCAAATGAACGTTTCTGTCACAATCTCGGTCAAGAAAGCGAAGTTAGCAAGCATTTGACTGCCAAAAACTGGTCCAGTTTTGTTTGATCAAGGTTGTTATCCAGTATTGTTCGCTACCTTAATGTAGTTGCACGTCAACACAGTGTGCCAGTAAAATCAACCAAAATTTCAGTAGTCACTGCGTTTTCTCTATATTTCCCGTTTTGCTGGCTGTTCGAGAGATAGAAACGCGAGTTTTCAAGCTGTAATAACTCATTTAAGCACACATACTTTAGCTTGTGTGCCCAAAGTACCTAGCTAAGCATGCAAAGAGATGAAGCCTTGTGTTTTGCCTGCAGCACATTACCATCCAGGGGGTACGACAAGCTAATTACCCGTGCGCAGTATGCGCGAGGGTTATGCGTTTGTGTCCGTGATTTGGTACCTGTTCGCCTACTCCCACTTCGCCTACTCCCATTTTGCCTATATATACTTACAGCCCCAAAGGGACGTTTTGCCTACTAGAAGTAAGCAAAACTAAACCCTAAACCCTGAACCCTAAAAACCTTCTCCTAACTGTGCAAAGTCGGGAGGGTGTCCTAAACCGGGCCTTCGGCCCTTGGTAAGCCTAAGGATCGTCGGGAGGGTGTCCTAAACCGGGCCTTCGGCCCTTGGTAAGCCTAAGGATCGTCGAGAGGGTCGTCCTAAACAGGGCCTTCGTCCTTCACTGGATCTGCAAGCTGTCCCGACGATCGACTTAGTTAAAAAAAACTTAAGTTTTCTGGGAAAAAAAATTAAAAAAGTAGATTAATAAGTACTGAACGGGAATCGAACCCTGGACATTTGCACTACAAGCCACCGCACTAAACCGCTGCGCCACCAGAACCAGCTGACCGACCAGTGCTATAAACAAGCCATTATAGTTCAAAGTTCAAAGTTTATTACTGTTGCCCTCTACGGGATAATAATGACAAAAACAAGAACTAAGTAGATGAAATAAAAAATATAGAGTCAGTCTGTGAACTTTAGACATGAGATTTTCTCAGCAAGGTTAATAAGATCATGAAAGTTCTTGTTCTCCAGCCATTGTATTGTGGTCTCAGTGCTGTATTTTGACTCAGGTAGATGACTTGAAAACAGATGTTCATAATAGTTCGATGGAATTTTATCGCCACAATGAGGACATAGTCTCTCACCAAAGGTCGGTCTTGAAAGAGCATTAAAAAACCCCTGCATTAGCTTAGTTCCACGAACACCCAGCTCAAGTGCCTCATCCCATATGCTGTTCCAACTTGAGGCAATATTAGCTGTAGCTGTCACAAGTGAGAGCGAGGGATGAGACTTGGACTCCGCTAGTGTTCCTTCCAAGTCACTCGCAAGAATATCTTGCTTCGCAGGTATAGTGATTCTGTACGCGCGCGTAGATAATATAAGCCGCCGAAGGCGGCTTGCGCACGTGACTAGGCAAAACGTCCCTTTGGGGCTGTAAGTAGGCAAAATGGGAGTAGGCGAAGTGGGAGTAGGCAAACAGGTACTATCCCGTGTCCGTCTGTGTATGTTATATGTGTGTCGTCAAAAAACACGCTTGTTTACGTCTTACCGCTCGAAACTCTCTACAAAAAAACTCTCTGCACCTTCTTCACTGAATTTATAGTGCTATGAAGACCTTTTCTGTGCTGGCAAGCCATGCTCGAGCGGCTAATCCATGGCTTTCTAAAGCTACGTGTCCTTGTAAGAGCACTTTACGGTATTGTCACCCAACCTCCTATCCATGTTGATGTCCTCACTCAGTCTCACATGTACCGTACGTCAGAGCAGTGGCGGATCTACAGAGGGGGCCAGGCCCCACCCTAAATTGGTCAGGCCCCCCATATTTTATATACGAATGTAGTATATTTTTAACTATACAAATCACATGAATAAATTAAGGCCCCCCAAGCACCTCAGGCCAGATCCGCCACTGCGTCAGAGCTTCTTGAGACGGTATCAGTCTTTCTTGAGGCCTTCTGTGATGTGTCAATCAACTGTTAGTGCATGTGCGCTACCATCTATTTTTCTGGAGCTGTCTATGGGCTAGCTGTAACGTGCGTGTTGCAGTAATCGTGTTTAGCTCCTAGCTCAGCGCACGGGTATGTGTTCATTAGAACTCTAGTCATTACTGATGTTCCTGCACGTAGGCAAAACCAAAATACATTGCAACTTTCCTGGTCTGCTACGTCTTTACAGGACAATTTGAATGGTAAGTATGTTGCGAAATAGATACTACTGCCCAAGAGCTTTCGTTTAAGCCAGGATTACCCGAACTATTCTTTCTTGCTGCCCTTTGCACAATATAATCTACAGTGTCCTGGCTATTACTTGCCCGTTTTACACGGAAAATGGGTGTACCCACACTCCAATAGCACTTGCCGTATTTGGAACAAAATTATTTCGTACTCTGCAATCACGAGAGACCCACCTAGGGGTGGGTGGGTTGTGGGGAGGGCGAGAGGTGGCATTTTTTGGCACTCTGGCAAAAGTAGATGTATCTTCTTCCATCGCTCTTGCTGGTAGGGAATTTTTGCCGAAATCGTGTCTTCTCATTAAATATTCGCCCCTCTGTAACTTACAGACAGAGACCTTTTTGCAAAATCCCATACATACGTTTCTTCCTTGTGTACCAAAGTTTATGTCTGACATTTTGTGTGGGTGTGGCATGCTCAGGAAAGAAACGCAACTTTTCGTCATTGGGTGGGGCTTGCAACGCCCACAAGACGAATGGCGACTTTCTTGGGTGATCAGTGTGACTGACCAAGCCTTCAACTAACAGTAGAAACCAAAATATTTGTAATCCTGATGTTTGGGAATTCCACCCTTAAGCTACCTTACCCCACCCGTACCTCTTTTAGTTTTTGCAGTACAGAGAGAGGAAGATAGAAAATTGGTTGGCAAAAATATTCACCCAAGAAAGCACCAACGTGATCAAATCAGCATTGCTATCATTCTAGAGCATCATTCGGTTAATAATGTAAAGAAATTGCGACTGTGGCACAAAAGCTCTCGCTGCAATACGCACAAATGTTGTCCAATCACTGTAACAGCAGATAACTTGTTTCAGCTATTTTCACTAAAATTGTTCTGGAATATTACTTGCCTTGATCTGGAGTGTAAACAATGCAAACCTGAGCTCGATACCATGTACTATAGCGCGATGGGAAACTGTTTAACCCTTTAAGGCCTATAGTGGCTTTAGCAGCCATAATTGACTCCACCTACTCTAGACATCGTAAAAAGTGCAAAAGTGCTCTAGAAAGGTCAAATCAAGTTTATTTGACTTTACCTGAAAAAACCACCTGTTTTTCGGTGCGCCCTCCCCATTAAAACGTACAGTACGGGGGGAATTTTAAAGGGGGTGTCCCCCCATTAACCCGGGGTTCGAAGGGGCAGAGCCCATCACCACTTTTGGCATTTTAAGGCTTCAGGATGCTCGGAAATGCATACTTGGGCATGGAATATGGTCTAAACTATGCTGTTTGCTCACCTGGACACCACCAGGTTTTTTTATCAGTCACAAGGGCTAAACGAAGACCAAAATTGGCTGAAAAATGACGAGGTCGCAGCACTTAAGTGGCTTCAGTTCAGAAGTGGGAGTGGCCAACTCAGAGTTTAGTACATGGTTGTAAACTTTGACATACCAAGAAACAACAGTGCTAGTTTGGAACAGCTAACGTACTGCATGTTGTAGAAAATGCAAGACAAACTGTCAGTTTAGAGCAAGTCGAATTTTCGTCAAAATAATTCAGTCACTAAAGATTTAAACTATCCTGCATGCATTCCATTGTTCGTTAGTGGGCGTGTCGTATGTCAGCATATGTCAGAATAAATTAACTTGTCGTACCCCCTGAATACCGTCAATGTGGTGGCGTCAACCCGCTCATGTCCGGTGTTGTACGGGCGCACACAAAAAAAAGATTATCGTCTGAAATGGTCTATAGCCCATACCACATATGATAGCTATGATCAGATGTGTTCCTCCTACACACTAAGTATAGATGGTACAAAGGCACATAACTAGCATGATCTGATTCCAGTAGTGCTGCCACGATATAGAATTTTGTTGGTCACATGTCATGAAGGATTATGTCACTGCTATCTATTTGAACTTAAAAAAAGAAGTATAAAGAGTAAAAAATGCCTTTGTGGATTTGATCAGGATACTTTCAGTTTAAAAGCAAATTCTCAACTAACTGCACCAATTAGCAAATAAGTAATAGTTAATCCAATGTTACATGAGGAGCCATACATTAATTGTTTTGTTTTTACTTGTTCGAAGTCCCACTAGCGTTAGCGTGCTCGTTGTGATATAAGGTGCGCACCAGTGGCAGATCTACAGGGGGGGCCAGGCCCCCCCTAAAATTTTAAAATTATAAACCACGCAATGGAATGTAAACAAGCCTTGTACAAACTTATAATTATTACGAATAAATTATGGCCCCCCAAGCACCTCAGGCTAGATCCGCCACTGGTGCGCACTACAGAGCAGTCCACCTTCTGGTAGGGCACGCGCCTTACCTAAATAGTTGGCAAAGCAGACACTACTGTCCTGCTGTGCACCATGAGATTTATTCATGGTTGCTGCCAGACCTGCCCTTGTGCATCCATTTGCATTGGGAATTTACCATGAAATAATTCGTTTGTTACACTCAAGGGCAGTCACTTTGCCAGTATTTAGTGAAACATCCGATTTGTTCCGCTGGCGGTTCCTGGGTGGAGGACCGATTTACAACCGTTGGCCTGTTTCAAAGCCGGCTAGCCCGTTTTAAAGTCGGCCAGCAATTTAACTGAGCGATATACGCAGTAGATAGGTTAATTCCCACTGAAAAAATTAGACAGTCACAGATTCAGCGGGCTTGCGTCTCGTTGTGTAGAGTGGTTTGACCCGAACATGGAACGGACAAATAGAGAAGCGCCAAGTCCTTCCTTTTTGCAAGAAAAGATAAAAACACCTGAAATAACTTGGCGGCGCTAGCCAATTGTAAGTAAATACTTTTTGTTCAAACTACATTTGGCACAAAAGCTTAGTTTTGTTGGTAAGGATGCACATGAACACGCTGTCAAGATTACCAAGGTCTCCGACGTCGCAGCGATCTTTTTGCGTTGTTTCCAGGCCATACATTGAAAGAGGGCGGGGCTCTGAGACGATGACGAAAATAGACTTAGGACTCCAGCGCTTTTGTACATTGTGCTGTAGCAACCCTCGTGCAGATTTTACTTATTTAGGTATCAATACATCTGCACAGCAAGTTTCATGAAGTTCATACATTTCCTTCCATCTGGCTCAAAATATTTCTGTTTTATTTTTGGTTTTCGGAGTCAGATGGAAGGAAATGTATGAACTTCATGAAACTTGCTGTGCAGATGTATTGATACCTAACTAAGTAAAATCTGCATGAGGGTTGCTACAGCACAATGTACATGTACAAAAGCGCTGGAGTCCTAAGTCTATTTTCGTCATCGTCTCAGAGCCCCGTCCTCTTTCAATGAATGGCCTGGAAACAACGCAAAAAGATCGCTGCGACGTCGGAGATGTTGGTAATCTTGACAGCGTGTTCATGTGCATCCTTACCAACAAAACTAAGCATTTGTGCTGAATATACATGTAGTTTGAACAAAAAGCATTTACTTACGATTGGCTAGTGCCGCCAAGTTATTTCAGGTGTTTTTATTTTTTCTTGCAAAAAGGAAAGACTTCGCGCTTCTCTGTTTGTCCGTTCCATGTTCGGGTCAAACGATTCTACACACCGAGACGCAAGCCCGCTGAATCTGTGACTGTTTAATTTTTTCAGTGGGAACCCTACAGTAGATCTAGTGTATCTGCGCGATTTAGACGATCAAGCGTATGAATATGCCCTGTCACATGTTGTCGATGCAGCTGTGTGCATGAGTACTGTTAGATCGTTACACGCAGCTTAGACTAGTATAGAGTTCTCACTGCTAGCGACGATCCGTGATGGAAGATTCGTTCAACTCGTTCTCAGTTGATCGAACGCTTTCTTCCTGACGCCAAACTGAGGAGTCATTCGTGCTGGAACTAATAAGGAAGAATCCCGACACAAACTCACAAGCACTGTAGTCACTGTACCTAGCATGCATCATATACGTTTAAAACTAGTACATTCATGGAATGGCAGGGGCGAGCCTGAGCATTGATATAATTTAGCCTTGTTAGTGCAACATATAAGTAGGTATACTTACAGTATGTATTTGCCTCGCACATAAATAAAATTCATTATTATAGTAACAATTTATTATCTATCTTCCTCTGTTGTGTTCTTTCATAATTAACCAAAACCATCCCTTTGGAGTCAGAAGTTGTTGCTAGTATTAAAATATAATATTCTGCTCTCTCTAAATACTTTTTTCTATGACAATTTTGCATGGCTGTACCAGTAGCAAAAACGCTTCAACGGTACCAACCAAAAGAAAAGACAAACATCATAAGTTACTAAATTAAATTAGATAGATAGCCATGAATATCTCTCTTGAAAACAGAGAGGGATGAAGCGGAGACAATCTCAGCAGGTAATTTGTTCCATAGTTTAACATTGTCCGGGAAAAAGGAGGAGTCATAAGCAAGACGTGTCTTAGCACTGAGTCGATAACTATAACCTATGTTCTTCAGTTTCTGCAGACAGTCTTTTGTTAGCCCTTTCACGAAGGTATGAAAGTCTGTTTGCTCAATTATTTGTAATGGAGAGTAATACAGCGCGGGATTATATGGGCCGAGTAGCAGTGGTGTCTCTCTTCAAGTTCACGCTGTCTACGCTTCCTCTCCCGCGCCAAAGCCCTGATTCTTGCTGCAGCGTCAGTCACAGTAACGCTGATGAGGGCGCCGGGTGCATCATGATTCATGGAAAAGCGAGATGGGAAGGCGAATCGTCGAGTCGTCCATTTTGCAGTCGAGTTATGAAAGAATGTAAAGTAGTTATGAAAGAACGTGCAATCCCGGGCCTTGCAATTGCTGCCCTCGTGGGCCTCGCATACAATACTACAGTATGGACCTCGCCATATGGATTGAAAAGGACAAACGCTACCCCGTGACAGATAGATAGATTGATACATTCCCCGCCGCGTGGGCCATTGTGCCAATCAATGTGGGGCTCGCTCAGGCTCGCCCCAATTAACATGAAGTTGACAAAGAATCACTGTGGTGCACCATGGCTGTGCAAAGATGTACATGTAGAGTAAGCATGCAGAGCATAGATGTGCCAGAGAGCCTATGGAACTACTAGCTAGAACGTCACTTCTATAAATGAAGTATAATGTATGCTAATGTATCATGCTGCGGTTTTAAAACGGGCTGACGCGCTAACGTCGTTTTAAATCGGGCCTGCCGGATTTAAAATGGGCCAGCCCATTTCAAAGCCGGCGGCCCGTTTTAAAACGGTCCGGGTTGCAACATGGTCCATAACATATATAACAATGTTCACTACACAACTATCTTACACTGAAGTATGTATCGATGATAATATCAAAAATGTATAATAAAAATTATTACGCAGTCATTCTATCAACATATCAATATGTTGTGGCAGCACTAGTTTCCAGTCCTGCGCTTATGTATTTAGTCTAAATACTGATTGTACTAACATATACGCTGCTTTGAAATTTTTCTCCTCTGTCTATCTATCATCAACATTAGCCGGTGAGCAAAACAGAATTATTATGTGCATGTTACGGTGTTTGATTATTTCTTATCTCATTCTCTGTCTACTCTATAAACAGCATCAGAAGGTGAGTAAAACTGAACTATTGTGAGCATTTTATGGTGTTTAATTGTCTTCTCCGTCTAATCTATGAACATCATCAGAGAGTGAGTAAATCTGAATTATTGTGTGCATAATTACGATGTTTGATTGTTTTTTTCCCCTTCTCTGTCTAATCTATGAACAACATCAGAAGGTGAGTGAACTAAATAATTGTGTGCATATTACGATGTTTGATTCTTCTCTCTGTCTACTCTATCATCAACATCAGCTGGTGAGTAATACTGAATTATTGTGTACATGTTACAATGTTTGATTATTTCTTTTCTCTTTCTCTGTCTACTCTATCATCAACATTAGCCGTTAAGTAATAATTATTAGGAGTGTATAAGTGGAAGTAGCATTCAAAGTAACGTATTCGCTTAGTAATGTCGAAGCCTAAAATCCGCCGCCTTGCCCGGTTGCCCCATGGAATTTGGGCCTCTCTTTGCGCGTTGTGGCTCGCTATTTCCTACCTATACATTCAACCACGTTTTGTCCTGCCCGTCTCCGGCTAAAACAAGCAAGCGTTCAGCCAGAGCAATGGTCGCCGTCTTATGCGGTTTTTGCAGCGCAAACGGCGGACTTTATGCTCCGATATTTCTATTAGTTACACGCTCCTTCCCCTTATACGCTCCTAGTAATAATTATTGTGTACATTTTGCGGTGTTTGATCATTTCTTTATTCTTCCTCTGTCTACTCTATCATCATCATCAGGGGGTAAGTAAAACTGAATTATTGTGTCCATGTTACAGTGTTTGATTATTTCTTTCTCTTTCTCTGTCTAATCTATCATCATCATCATCAGGGGGTGAGTAAAACTGAATTATTGTGTACATGTTACGGTGTTTGATTTTTTTTCTCCTTCTCTGTCTACTCTATCATCAACATTAGCCGGTGAGTGAAACTGAATTATTGTGTGCATGTTACGATGTTTGACTATTTCTTTCTCCTCCTTTGTATACTCTATCATCAACATCAGAGGGTAAGTAAAACTGAATTATTGTATGCATGTTACAGTGTTTGATCATTTCTTTTCTTTGTCTAATCTATCATCATCATCAGGGGGTGAGTAAAACTGATACATGTTACGGTGTTTCATTATTTCTTTTCTCCTTCTCTGTCAACTCTATCAATGACATCAGCCGGTAAGTAAAACTGGATTATTGTGTACATGTTACTGTGTTTAATTATTTTATTTCTCCTTCTGTCTATACTCTATCATCAGCATCAGGTGGTGAGTTATGCTGAAATGTGTATGCTATTGTGTTTGATTATTTGATTTCTCCTTCTTTGTCTACTCTATCATCAGCATCTGGTGGTGAGTAATACTGAATTATTGTGTGCATGTTATGGTGTTTGATTGTTTCTTTTCTCCTTCTCTGTCTACTCTATCATCAACATCAGCGGGTGAGTAAAACCGAATTATTGTGTACATGTTACAGTGTTTCATTATTTCTTTCTCCTTCTCTGTCTACTCTATCAATGACATCAGCCGGTGAGTAAAACTGGATTATTGTGTGCATGTTACGGTGTTTGATTATTTCTTTTCTCCTTCTCTGTCTACTCTATCATCAACATCAGCTGGTGAGTAAAACTGTATTATTGTGTACATGTTACGGTGTTTCATTATTTCTTTTCTCCTTCTCTATCAACATCAGGGGGTGAGTAAAACTGAATTATTGAGTGCATGTTACGGTGTTTGATTATTTCTTTTCTCCTTCTCTGTCTACTTTATCATCAACATCAGCTGGTGAGTAAAACTGGATTATTGTGTACATGTTACGGTGTTTCATTATTTCTTTTCTCCTTCTCTGTCTACTCTATCAATGACATCAGCCGGTGAGTAAAACTGGATTATTGTGTGCATGTTACGGTGTTTGATTATTTCTTTTCTCCTTCTTTGTCTAATCTATCATCATCATCATCAGGTGGTGAGTAAAACTGAATTATTGTGTGCATGTTACAGTGTTTGATTATTTCTTTTCTCCTTCTCTGTCTACTCTATCATCATCATCAGGGGGTGAGTAAAACTGAATTATTGTGTACATGTTACGGTGTTTGATTTTTTTCACCTTCTCTGTCTACTCTATCATCAACATTAGCCGGTGAGTAAAACTGAATTATTGTGTGCATGTTACGATGTTTGATTGTTTCTTTTTCCTTCTTTGTCTACTCTATCAGCATCATCAGAGGGTGAGTAAAACTGAATTATTGTGTGCATGTTACAGTGCTTGATTATTTCTTTTCTCCTTCTTTGTCTAATCTATCATCATCATCAGAGGGTAAGTAAACTGAATTATTGTGTGCATGTTACAGTGCTTGATTATTTCTTTTCTCCTTCTCTGTCTACTTTGTCAATGACATCAGCCGGTGAGTAAAACTGGATTATTGTGTACATGTTACTGTGTTTAATTATTTCATTTCTCCTTCTGTCTATACTCTATCATCAACATCAGCTGGTGAGTAATACTGAATTATTGTGTGCATGTTATGGTGTTTGATTATTTCTTTTCTCCTTCTCTGTCTACTCTATCATCAACATCAGGAGGTGAGTAAAACCGAATTATTGTGTACATGTTACGGTGTTTGATCATTTATTTTCTCCTTCTTTGTCTACTCTATCATCATCATCAGTCTGTGAGTAAAACTGAATTATTGTGTGCATGTTACGGTGTTTAATTATTTATTTTCTTCTTCTCTGTCTACTCTATAATATCATCAACATCAGCTGGTGAGTAAAACTGAATTATTGAGTGCATGTTACAGTGTTTCATTATTTCTTTTCTCCTTCTCTGTCTACTTTATCAATGACATCAGCCGGTGAGTAAAACTGAATTATTGTGTGCATGTTACAGTGCTTGATTATTTCTTTTCTCCTTCTTTGTCTAATCTATCATCATCATCAGAGGGTGAGTAAAACTGAATTATTGTGTACATGTTACGGTGTTTCATTATTTCTTTTCTCCTTCTCTGTCTACTTTATCAATGACATCAGCCGGTGAGTAACGTAAAACTGGATTATTGTGTACATGTTACTGTGTTTAATTATTTCATTTCTCCTTCTGTCTATACTCTATCATCAACATCAGCTGGTGAGTAATACTGAATTATTGTGTGCATGTTATGGTGTTTGATTGTTTCTTTTCTCCTTCTCTGTCTACTCTATCATCAACATCAGGAGGTGAGTAAAACCGAATTATTGTGTACATGTTACGGTGTTTCATCATTTATTTTCTCCTTCTTTGTCTACTCTATCATCATCATCAGTCTGTGAGTAAAACTGAATTATTGTGTGCATGTTACGGTGTTTAATTATTTATTTTCTTCTTCTCTGTCTACTCTATAATAATTATCATCAACATCAGCTGGTGAGTAAAACTGAATTATTGAGTGCATGTTACGGTGTTTCATTATTTCTTTTCTCCTTCTCTGTCTACTTTATTAATGACATCAGCCGGTGAGTAAAACTGGATTATTGTGTGCATGTTACGGTGTTTGATTATTTCTTTTCTCCTTCTTTGTCTAATCTATCATCATCATCATCAGGTGGTGAGTAAAACTGAATTATTGTGTGCATGTTACAGTGTTTGATTATTTCTTTTCTCCGTCTTTGTCTAATCTATCATCATCATCATCAGGTGGTGAGTAAAACTGAATTATTGTGTGCATGTTACAGTGTTTGATTATTTCTTTTCTCCTTCTTTGTCTAATCTATCATCATCAGCATCAGCGGGTGAGTAAAACTGAATTATTGTGTACATGTTACGGTGTTTGATTTTTTTTCCTTCTCTGTCTACTCTATCATCAACATTAGCCGGTGAGTAAAACTGAATTATTGTGTGCATGTTACGATGTTTGATTATTTCTTTTTCCTTCTTTGTCTACTCTATCAGCATCATCAGAGGGTGAGTAAAACTGAATTATTGTGTGCATGTTACTGTGTTTGATTATTTCTTTTCTCCTTCTTTGTCTAATCTATCATCATCATTAGAGGGTGAGTAAAACTGAATTATTGTGTACATGTTACGGTGTTTCATTATTTTTTTCTCCTTCTCTGTCTACTTTATCAATGACATCAGCCGGTGAGTAAAACTGGATTATTGTGTACATGTTACTGTGTTTAATTATTTCATTTCTCCTTCTGTCTATACTCTATCATCAACATCAGGAGGTGAGTTATGCTGAAATGTGTATGCTATTGTGTTTGATTATTTGATTTCTCCTTCTTTGTCTACTCTATCATCAACATCAGCTGGTGAGTAATACTGAATTATTGTGTGCATGTTACGGTGTTTGATTGTTTCTTTTCTCCTTCTCTGTCTACTTTATCAATGTCATCAGCCGGTGAGTAAAACTGAATTATTGTGTGCATGTTACGGTGTTTGATCATTTTTTTTCTCCTTCTTTGTCTACTCTATCATCATCATCAGTCTGTGAGTAAAACTGAATTATTGTGTGCATGTTACGGTGTTTAATTATTTCTTTTCTTCTTCTCTGTCTACTCTATAATATCATCAACATCAGCTGGTGAGTAAACTGAATTATTGAGTGCATGTTACGGTGTTTCATTATTTCTTTTCTCCTTCTCTGTCTACTTTATCAATGACATCAGCCGGTGAGTAAAACTGAATTATTGTGTGCATGTTACGGTGTTTGATTATTTCTTTTCTCTTTCTCTGCCTACTCTATCATCAACATCAGGCGGTGAGTAATACTGAATTATTGTGTGCATGTTACAGTGTTTGATTATTTCTTTTCTCCTTCTCTGTCTAATGTATCATCAACAGCAGCGGGTAAGTACAACTGAATTATTGTGTACATGTTACGATGTTTGATCATTTCTTTGTCTACTCTATCATCAACATAATTATTAGACGGTGAATTATTGTGTGCATGTTACGGTGTTTGATCATTTCTTTTCTCCTTCTCTGTCTACTCTATCATCAACATAATTATTAGCCAGTGAGTAATTATTGTGTGCATGTTACGGTGTTTGATTATTTCTTTCTCCTTCTCTGTCTACTCTATCATCAACATCAGGAGGTGACTAAAACTGAAATAGTCTATAATTGTGTGCATGTATTATTTTCTATCAACATCTGCATTGAATAACTTTTTCTTCTTTTCTTGTTTTTATCTGTTATATACTATAGCCTGAAGAGGTGAGTGGTGTCATCTATAATGGATTGTAAAACTGCATGTGAATTAATTCATTTTCTTTTTTCTTAGCATGATATCAGACAGGTGAGTTTGATGTTGTGGTGTGCTCAAGAATCAATAACTAAATAACAATTTATTTCATTAGGAAAGTAAGAATTGTGTGTTGGTTAAAGATTGCTCATTTTTTGAAATTAATTTTTTGAGTGTCTGAGGTGTATTCCCAAGCACTGAAGAGTGGAAGTGTGGAGGTATCATATGGTCGTATCATGTTGATCGGTTTGGGAGCAGCAGGAAAGACTAGCCTGATACATGGCTTGATGAATCAGCAACTACCTGACAGAGCTAACTCAACTATTCTGGCTAGTACTCGATCTGTCAAGTACTACTGGATAAAAGCAGAGGCGGGTCGATGTAGTCACTGGACAGAACTTTCCAATGATGATAAGACTCAAGAAGTTGCTCAAGCTGCAAAGAGCTCAAATGTGCACCACTCAGGAAGGTAATTTGACTGTTCGGCTATAGCATACTAGCAGTATAAGTTGGTTCATTGTTTGTTTTGTAGAGATCAGTCCATGTCATGTCAGGAAAGTGTTGACAAAAGTGACCAATCATTGGCACAGTACAGAGAGAATGTTATTGAAAAAATGGTTGAATCCGAGTCTCATGCTCCCAAAAATGAGGTGTTGCTGCACATCTGGGACTGTGGTGGTCAACCTGTGTTCCTCAGCGTTCTTCCTGCATTTCTTAGCTCCAGAACAGTATTTCTACTTGTCTTTGACGCTTCTCTTGATCTTGATGATCCTTGTAAAGTTATTGTCAATATTGATGGACATAGTCACATGAAAGAGACATTGGATATCTCTGCTTTGAGCCTTCTTCAGATGTGGATGGCTTCAATTTATGCTCGGTTTGGTAGAGGTGGTGAAGCACAACTACCAGCTTATCCTAGGATAATCTTAGTTGGCACACATGCTGACCAACTTAGACCAGATCAGAAGTGCTTAGATAATATTTTGTCAGTTGTGATGGAAAAGGATTACTCCAACATTCTAATGGATGAACTGGAAGGAGTACTAGTTGACAATACTACTGCAGGAATGGGAGAGAGAGAGGATAAAGGAATCGGCCAGCTTCGAGAGACTATCCATGAATTTGTCCGAGACAATCTTTCTAAAGATACTCCAGTCAGTTGGGTTGAATTCCGCAATGTGTTGCAGCTCTATGTTGGAAAGCCAGTTGTGCAATTGGATGAAATTTACAGAAGTGCTGGGAAATGTTCTATTCCTAGAGAGGAGGTTCCCAGTGCGCTATGTTTCTATCATGAGCTTGGTGTGCTGTTGTTCTACCCTAACGTGCATGGCCTTGAGTCTGTGGTGATCCTAGAGCCCCAGTGGCTGGTTGATGTGTTTGGAACACTCTTTTGCAAGTGGAAATATCAAAATAGGCATAAGAAGATGTGTGCATTGTTTAGTGACTATGGTGTTCTTACTTAGCCACTCTACAATGAAGTGCTTAGACCGCTCTTAAAGGGCACTAATGTCACTCCTGATGCAGTCTTGAATTTGTTACAGAAGTTCCAACTGGCTGCTAAAATCGAAGAAGTGATTGACTTTTCTGAAACTAACAGCAAGCAGTACTTTGTTCCTCTGATGTTGAAGTACAATAGTGGTCTTGGTACAGTACATGTGCAATCCGCTTCACCACAGTCATTTGTCAAAAGAGCATCTCCTCTTCACATTGTATTTAGTTCTGGCTACGTTCCTCCTGGCTTCTTTGTACGACTAGCAACCTGTCTATCTAGTGAAAAAGGTGTCCTAGTTCTCTTTCGTGTTGGCATCTGGTGTAATAAAATCACCATGCGTGTTAATGGGAGGGTGGACAAGTTGATTATCACTGAGTACACAGACACAGTGGAAATTCAATTTTTTCGTAAAGAAGAATCAGAAGAATCTTTTCGAATGTCGTGCAGAAATGTCTTCATGATGTTTCAAAGGTCCTTTACTTCAATTTCCGAATGGTTGCC
Source organism: Haliclona indistincta (assembly GCA_964017065.1). Classification (NCBI taxonomy): domain Eukaryota; kingdom Metazoa; phylum Porifera; class Demospongiae; order Haplosclerida; family Chalinidae; genus Haliclona; species Haliclona indistincta. The sequence continues at coordinate 10,466,263 of OZ024788.1, read as the reverse complement.
AAAAGCAAATCCTCAGCTTGCTTTCTGTTGCACTCGGTGCATTGATCCAGCTCAGATGGCTTCTTTCAGACACCATCAAGATATATTTTGTAAATTTAGTCAAGAGCAAACTGTGATCGATTCTCTTCATTGCAAGCAGAATGATCACAGCTTCAAGCCTACTCATAGTCAACGATATTGGCTCTGCCCTGTTGACAAGGATAGTAAACAAGTCTCTAAGGTATAGCTATAATACGACAATTTAATTCAGGAACACTGTCATTATTGTACTTCTCTAGGACGAAAATCAGCTTCAAATTGCTGTGTCTCTCACTCGAGCCATGTGTCTCACTAATAAAATAGCTCTTGCTAAAGAGCTGGATATGATGCCAGCTACAGGCATTGTACCAGATGACCTCATTGAACAGTTTTATAACAACGGTGGAGATACTGTTGAGCTGGCTCAGTCCTTCAGAGCAATCAAGCTGAAGACACTAGCTGACAAGTGAGCTGTTAATGTCATTGATCCCTGTGATTATTCGCTATGTTTTCTTGTAAATAATTATCATGACAAGCAAATGTTTTGTACAGGTTAATTTCAGGGGATATAAATTTCACAGTACCTGATGAGTCACAGTCAAAGGGTATGGTTATTATTATAGTGAACAGAATGTTGTTGATTTTTCTTTAGCCTCTACTCCCTCAGTTACTGATTATGTTAGAGCAGTAAGCAATGTTACTGATTGGCATCAACTTGGCTTACATCTGGATCTGACTATGAGCCAATTACGCATGATTGAATCCACTCACCGTATTGATGGTGTTGATAGAATGAAGGCTGAGATGCTCCACATGTGGCAGAAATGTTATCCTGCTGCATCTTGGAAAGAGCTTATCATAGCTTTGAGGCATATGAACGAGAACAGCGTAGCCAATCAAATAGAAGAGAAATACTGTCCAGTCACAGGTGATCAAGTGATTTAGTTGCATTGAAATCATAATCCATGCATTACCATTAGCAGCAGCTGCCTATACTTTACCACCACCACATGCAGCTGTTGAATTGAGGCCTCGTGTTAGTTCAGGTAATTCATTAATATTAATAATTATTGTAACTGTGCTATAATGATAATAGATGCAGTTGCCAGTGCCAGTAGTGACAAGAGACAGTCATGAACAATGTAACAGCGAACACCAGTAGGTCCCATAATTGTGTTCCTTTTTTATCAATAATTTTGGCTGATTTTTCAGAACACGTGTAGAGAGATGAGTTTTCTATTAACACCTGGATTCTAGCAATAATAGTAGCTACTTTTTGTTGTCATGTGTTGTACATGTATCACTTTAATTTGCTGTACATTAATAATACTGCTGTTTCATGTTACCATGTGTTTTATCACTGTAATAGTTACTTTGCTGTATACATTAATTTACACTGTAGTTTTGTAACTTGTCGTGCTTATTATAAAGCTTATGTATACCACAAATTAAACTTGTTTTTAACACACTCTTTACGTATAGGATTTTAAAAAGATACTGAATTAATGTGTTGTGCAGTGGTTCTATGGTGACATGCAGGCAACTACTGTATAGTGTAAGCTGTGTACTTGGAGCTATGACTTCCTCAAATTTACCACAGTCTTGACCAACACATCTCTTCACACATGCCTCAATCCAAGTTGATAATTTACTTACCCACTTACATCAAAGTTTAGACCCAACCCCTCCACAACAGGTAGGCGGAGTCATCATAACTCTACAGAACAAATACTGATCACATTGAAAATTTATCCTTGAATTAATTGGCTCTTTGTCCAGATAACCAGAATATTATCGTTTTTTATCATGAATTTTTACTTCAACTCCATTTGTCCCTGTGCTTGTGTGTATGTTTCTATCTCTCTCTGTGTGTAGGTGTGTATTGGTCAGCTGTACTCGGTCCTGTTGGCTGAGCAGTATTTCAGAGTTAGAATGGAATCAGTAAAAACCAACCATTTCTCACAACAAGTGGGGGTATGCAATATTCATTCTTCGATTCTCTGGTACATCATTCATTTTGATTGAGTATATCTCTTGTTAGAAAAATTGTAGAATTTGAAACGTGCTTTTGTTCTACAGTTGTTATTATTAGCAGGATCGTGCATAAGAATATGAGCTTTTTCCTTACTGGTTTCTCTTCTCCTCAGATATCTGTGCTGTGTGTTGATACTGGCATACTCCATACTGTTGCTCTGCATCAGCTCTCTTGTATTCCTCCTCCTCTCTCCCTCTCTTTGCTCCCCTCTCTCGCCCTGCCCTGTCACCTCCATGGACTGGTCAGTACAAGAGAGGACGGAAAGTGGTGGAAACTAGATAACCAATGGCTCTGGCAGAACCTAAGAAACAAGAAAGTGAGTATTAGGGAGACACGGTAGTGTCTCCCTATGTAGGGATGAACGAGAAAACAAGATGGCGGCTACATACAATGTATTAGCGTTCAAACGCTGATATTTCGCCTGGTGATGAATTTTATACGTCAATAGACACTTAGATCTGCTATCTGGCGTTGCCCCATCTTACAGCAGCAAGGAGATTGCTCGAAATTGTTACTAAAGTGATGAACCTGGAAACGGTGAAAATCGACTTTCGTCATCTTCGTTTTCTTCTTCTTTCTTCTTTCTTCCACTCGCCTAGCGCCTTTACGCGAGCAGTGCCGAGACCAAAACACCCACGAACAGTCGTGAAATTCTCCTGGCATGTGCCTTTTGAACTTTGTTTTTAGCGTAACGGCGATATAAATTCAGCGATTTCTCGATCGTGATCCATTGTCAGCTTAGTGTTAGACGCCATTATTGTGATTGCGTAATACGCACGTGACCAAGCAGTGGCTAGCGCACGTGACCAAGCAGCTAGAGTATCGCCGCGCCGTATGGATCAATATGACGGAGAACACATACCCGGCATTTGTCTGGAGTCTTCGAAGAACGGTAAGCTCGTGTAGGATCGCCATTCTGCGCTTGCCAGATAATTATAACCGCTATATAGGTCTACAAACAAGGGTGGGCGGGGCTCGTATGCAATGCATGCAAACGTAGGCGACTAGGCAGAGCTGATATGTCAATTTTAGCTACAAGTTTAGGGAAAGCCATCAGCAACAGCAATACTAAACTAATGGTGGAAACAAAGACTTCTCAGTACATGCATGATATTGAACTGCACTTCACTGAAAAAGAAAAAAGGACACAAACAAGTAAATTAAAAAGATTTCTATCGAAATCAAAAGGATGTAGTGATGAAGAAATCTACCACTGGTTCACAATGTAAACCAACAAGGAACAAGCATGGAATGGTAACACGATTGACTTGCTAACAGACCATAGATCCCTACATCAGTGGCTGTACATAAGACTATGATTAATATTTTGTCACAAACAGCTGAATTCAATTCAATGCATGTCAGGTGTCAGTCAACAGTAACTAGCTGGACTAGCTATAGTCAGGCCACAGCAGCCACTGATGTAGGGATCTATGGTCTGTTAGCAAGTCAATCGTGTTACCATTCCATGCTTGTTCCTTGTTGGTTTACATTGTGAACCAGTGGTAGATTTCTTCATCACTACATCCTTTTGATTTCGATAGAAATCTTTTTAATTTACTTGTTTATTATGCCATCGTATACTGTGTGTATTTTGTATAGTGACATATTTACATGTTAGTGAGATCATCATCTTGTGTGTTGTGCTTGTTTCACATAGATATTTGCATACATATGAAGTTAGTACGGAGGTTTTATTTCTTCATGCAACAGTCACAAAAGCATAAAGTGAGATTCCTTGTTGGAAAGGTTTATTAGTTATTACATTGCGTGATTCAGCTTGAATACGGTTTTCGCTCTACGGTTGACACTTTTGAATTTCAAGAAGTTTGCTGTTGACACAAGAGTGTCAAACGGTTTAATTTTCGAGGGAGGCCATCCCCTCAAAAATTTAAATACCACAAAAATTTGTTTCACATACACGTACGCTCTAGCAAGTCTTTCTAGCAAGTCTTTGCATTCGTTATTATCATCGTACAAAGACATAATTTTATGTGAAGCTAATGTGTAGAAACACTTGAATCATGTGACAAAATACACCTACGGTAACGACTGTAGTGTTGACGAACTAGATCTGTGCTGATACACAGTCCACAAAGGATCTGTCAGCTCAAACTACAGAGTTGTAAAAGTGGTGAAGAGTTAACAGTGACTGGATAGACGTGCCTACAGTGCTGTAGCTGACCCAACATGTGTCTGTTCAGTACCGTTTCAAATTTTCGTTTCACTTACATGTATGTTCTGATTTAGTTTTCAAGGCTGCCTCATTCTCGAAAATAAATTCCCCTCAAATATTTCTGCGTCTACGGTAAAATCGCTGTATGCCCACACAACCCTACAATAATCGAGTGTAGTACAAGACATTGTGCAAAAGCTTAGGCATTGTGCAACACTTTGCCTTTGCAATCCTCATTGCTGTTTAATTCCTTTTTGCAGGTATATGCTTATTTTGTGAGCTCTCCAGTTGTCCCTCCCTCTTCTTCCTCCTCTGTGGCTTCCAGTCTCATGCCGTCAACACCAGTGCACCTCTACTTTGACGGCAATGGGTGGGACAGTGTAGGAGACACTCTCGTCAGTGAAGGAACTAATGTGGGATACCTGCCTGGAGTAGGAGTGCGGTCACCATGATCATAGTGTGTTCATAATCAAACTCACCAGTTACAGTTTTATTGATAGTTTTGTGGACATTGTGACATCAGTTTAACCAGAAGTATTGAAATAATTAGACTATTATTGTTGTTGTTGGAAGTATTAGCATAGGTATTAGTCAGTATTCTTCTAGTACGCGGAGGGATTGGCTGGTTCGTTACCTTTCGCTCACGTATTGTGAATATCATTATAAGCTGCGCGGTTAGGGCGGGGCTCACGGTACTAGAGAGCTATAGACCTACTGAGATCTGCTGTGAGGTGAGACGTGATTCGACTGTACACCCCAAACCTGGTCCTTAGTTACACTGCCGCTTGCGCCGTGCCCCCTGCTACAGCGTCACTGTGGTAGGGGGCTGAAAGAAAGGTGAGTATATGATATAGTTCGAGTACGAACCGAGGAAGATGGCGACCAAGGAAAAGCCAAGTTGGGTAAGTATAAGGCCCTGCTCTACATGTAGACGTTTCCTAACTCCGGAGACTATTTAGCATGCATGACGATTCTTCAGACATGTATACTACAGACCTTTGCAAGTTGCTTGACAGCAGAGATTGTGAAATGGGCGTCGGCCTATAACATAGTTAGCCTAGTAGCTAGCCAACGCCCTTTTTACAATTTCTGCTGTCAAGCAACATGCAATAGTCTGTACTAATTGTACAGATAACGTACTACTGTGTGCATGCGCTAGCAGTGGCGGATCTACAGGGGCCAGCCCCCCTAATTAAAAAAATTATAAACCAACACAATAGAATGTAATCAAGCCTTGTATAATATACTATGCCCCCCAAGCTACTCAGGCCAGACCCGCCACTGTGCGCTAGCAACAAATTTCAGGGCAGGTTTTGCAGGTTGCTTGACCAAACATTGTTGCTGGCGCATGCGCACAGTCGTTATCTGTACCGTGACGCGCGCTATGGGCATATATACGCATATCGCATGCGCTAACAGGAAATTGTTTTTGGTCAAGCAACCTGAAAAAACTCTGTAACTTCGCACACCCTGCCTAATACCTATAGGCTATTTTAGGTGGCACGAATTTGACAACCACATTGACGGTATTGTGCTGCAGGCCAAACACAAGTTACAACACAAGTTGCACGTTCGTTTCCGCTTTGCGCGCTTGGCGGCTACTTTATTTTCACTTGCAAGCGATCGATACAAACGAACACTTCTGTCACAATCTCGGTCAAGAAAGCAAAGTTAGAAAGTAGTTGACTGCCAGAATCGAAACTGGTCCAGTTTTGCTGCTGTCCTGTATCAGAAACGCTATTATTGATTGGACTGTTCGATCAAGGCCGTTATCGGGCCAGTATTGTTTGCTACCATAATGTAGTTGCACATCGACACAGTGTGCCAGTAAAATCGAGCAAAATTTCAGTAGTTTTTTATTTTCCGGTTTTGCTGGTTGTTCGAGAGATGGAAACACGTGTTTTCAAGCTCTATAATAATAATTCATTATGAGCAATCAGCTTGTGTGCACAAAGTACCTAGCTAAGCACGCAAAATCCTGTCATGTCCGGTGTTGTACGGGCGCGTGCAGAAAAACGATTATCGTCTGAATTGGTCATAACCCATACCACATTATGATAGCTATGAAGTTTGCCTCCAACACGCTAACTATATAGATGGTACAAAGGTAACTTGCGTAATCTGTTTCCAGTAGTGCTGCCACAACATAGAATTTTGTAGGTCACACACATGTCATGAAGGATCACTTTTGAACTCGAAAAAGAAGTGAAAAGAATAAAAAGAGTAAAAATGCCTTGTATATAGATTGATCAAGACAATTTCAGTTTAAAAGCAAATTCTCAACTAACTGCACCAATCAGCAAATAATGTTCAATGCACAACTATTTTCACTGAAGTACATATAGATGATTATATCAAAAATGACTATTGCGCAGTCATTCTATCGACATATCAATATGTTGTGGCAGTGCTTATGTCGTTGCAGCGCTTATGTATTTAGTCCAAATACTGATTGTACTAACACAATAATATTATGCTGCTTTGAAATTTTTCTCTTCTCTGTCTTACTCTATCATCAACATCAGTGGGTGAGTAAAAGTGTACAATCATGTTACGTTATTTGATTATTTCGCTCTGTCTACTTTATCATCAACATCAGCCGGTGAGTACTACTGAATTATTTTGTGCATGTTATGGTGTTTGATTATTTCTTTTCTCCATCTCTGTCTACTCTATCATCAACGTTAGACGGTGAGTAAAACTGAATTATTGTTAGCTTGTTACGGTGTTTTAGTGGGGTTTTTTTCCTCTTTTTCTACTCTATCATTGACATTAGCCGGTGAGTAAAACTGAATTATTGTTAGCATGTTACGGTGTTTTAGTGTTTTTTTCTTCCTCTTTTTCTACTCTATCATTGACATTAGCCGGTGAGTAAAACTGAATTATCGTTAGCATGTTACGGTGTTTTAGTGTTTTTTTCTTCCTCTTTTTCTACTCTATCATCGACATTAGCCGGTGAGTAAAACTGAATTATTGTTAGCATGTTACGGTGTTTTAGTGTTTTTTTCTTCCTCCTTTTCTACTCTATCATTGACATTAGCCAGTGAGTAAAACTGAATTATTGTGAGCATGTTACAGCGTTTGATTATTTCTTTTCTCCTTCTCTGCCTACTCTATCATCACCATCAGGATGTGAGTAAAACTGTATACATGCTACAGTGTTTGATTATTTCTTAAATTTCTCCTTCATCATCAACGTAAATTTCTCCTTCATCGTCTACTCTATCATCAACATCAGGATGTGAGTAAAACTGTATATTATATGTTACGGTGTTTGATTATTTCTTAAATTTCTCCTTCTCTGTCTACTCTATCATCAACATTAGGATGTGAGTAAAACTAAATTATTGTATACATGTTACAGTGTTTGATTATTTTCTTTTCTCCTTTTCTGTCTACTCTGTCATCAACATCAGTGGGTGAGTAAAACTGAATTGTTGTGTACATGTTATGGTGTTTGATTATTTCTTTTCTCCTTCTCTGCCTACTCTATCATCACCATCAGGATGTGAGTAAAACTGAATTATTGTATACATGTTACAGTGTTTGATTATTTTCTTTTCTCCTTTTCTGTCTACTCTGTCATCAACATCAGTGGGTGAGTAAAACTGAATTGTTGTGTACATGTTATGGTGTTTAAGTCTTTCATTTCTCCTTCTCTGTCTACTCTATCATCAATATCAGGATGTGAGTACAACTGAATTATTGTGTACATGTTACGGTGTTTGACTATTTATTTTCTCCTTCTCTGTCTACTCTATATTCAACACCAGGATGTGAGTAAAACTGAATTATTGTGTGCATGTTACGGTGTTTGATTATTTATTTTCTCCTTCTCTGTCTACCGTGGCTCTATCATCACAATCAGGATGTGAGTAAAACAGTATACATGTTACGGTGTTTGACTATTTTCTTTTCTCCTTTTCTGTCTACTCTATCATCAACATCAGTGGGTGAGTAAAACTGCATTATTGTGTGCATGTTACGGTGTTTGATTATTTCTTTTCTCCTTCTCTGTCTACTCTATCATCAATATCAGCTGGTGAGTAAAACTACATTATTGTGTACAGGTTACGTTGTTTGATTATTTTATTTCTCCTTCTCTGTCTACTCTATCATCAACATTAGCCGGTGAGTAAAACTGAATTGTTGTGTACATGTTACAGTGTTTGATTATTTGTTTCTCCTTCTCTGTCTACTCTATCATCAACATCAGCTTGTGAGTAAAACTGCATTATTGTGTACATGTTACGGTGTTTGATTATTTATTTTCTCCTTCTCTGTCTACTCTATCATCGACATCAGGATGTGAGTAAAACTGAATTATTGTGTACATGTTACGGTGTTTTATTATTTATTTTCTCCTTCTCTGTCTACTCTATCATCGACATCAGGATGTGAGTAAAACTGAATTATTGTGTACATGTTACGGTGTTTGATTATTTATTTTCTCCTTCTCTGTCTACTCTATCATCGACATCAGGATGTGAGTAAAACTGAATTATTGTGTACATGTTACGGTGTTTTATTATTTCTTTTCTCCTTCTCTGTCTACTCTATCATCAACATTAGGATGTGAGTAAAACTGAATTATTGTGTACATGTTACGGTGTTTGATTATTTCTTTTCTCCTTCTCTGTCTACTCTATTATCAACATCAGGAGGTGAGTAAAACTGAAATAGCCTATAATTGTGTGCATTTCAATTAACATCTGCATGGAATAACTTTTCCTTCTTTCCTTGTTTATATCTGTTACTACAGCCTGAAGAGGTGAGTGGTGTCATCTATAGTGAATTGTAAAACTGCATGCTAATTAATTCATTTTCTTTTATCTTAGCATGACATCAGACAGGTTAGTTTCATGTTGTGGTGTGCTCAAGGATCAATAACTAATAACTATTTTATTTCATTAGGAAAGTAAGAATTGTGTGTAGGTTAAAGATTGCTCATTTTTGAAATTAATTTTTTGAGTGTCTGAGGTGTATTCCAAAGCACTGAAGAGTGGAAGTGTGGAGGTATCTTACTGTCGTATCATGTTGATCGGTTTGGGAGAAGCTGGAAAGACTAGTCTGATACATGGCTTGATGAATCAGCAGCTACCTGACAGAGCTAACTCAACTATTCTGGCTAGTACACAATCTGTCAGGTACTACTGGATCAAAACAGAGAAGGGTCGATATAGTTACTGGACAGAACTTTCCAATGAAGATAAGACTCAAGAAGTTGCTCAAGCTGCAAAGAGCTCATTTGTGGGAAGGTAATTTGACTGTTTAGCTATAGCATACATTTCTTACTAGCATGCAGTATAAGTTTGTTCATTGTTTGTTTTATAGAGATCAGTCCATGTCATGTCAGGAAAGTGTGGACAAAAGTGACCAATTATTGGCTCAGTACAGAGAAAATGTTATTGAAAAAATGGTTCAATCTGAGTCTCATGCTTCCAAAAATGAGGTGTTGCTGCACATCTGGGATTGTGGTGGTCAACCTACGTTTCTCAGCGTTCTTCCCGCTTTTCTTAGTTCCAGAACAGTATTTCTACTTGTCTTTGATGCTTCTCTTGAGCTTGATGATCCTTGTAAAGTTATTGTCAATATTGATGGACATAGTCACATGAAAGAGACATTGGATATCTCTGCTTTGAGCCTCCTTCAGATGTGGATGGCTTCGATTCATGCTCGGTTTGGTGGAGGTGGTGAAGCACAACTACCAGCTTATCCCAGGATAATCTTAGTTGGCACTCATGCTGACCAGCTTGGATCAGATCAGAAGTGCCTAGATAAGATTTTGTCAGTTGTCATGGAGAAGGATTACTCCAACCTACTAATGGATGAACTGGAAGGAGTACTAGTTGACAATACTACTGCAGGAATGGGAGAGAGAGAAGATAAAGGAATCGGCCAGCTTCGAGAGACTATCCATGAATTTGTCCGAGACAATATTTCTAAAGATACTCCAGTCAGTTGGGTTGAATTCCGCAATGTATTGCAGCTCTATGTTGGAAAGCCAGTTGTGCAATTAGATGAAGTTTACAGATGTGCTAGGAAATGTTCCATTCCTAGAGAGGAGGTTCCCAGTGCTCTCAATTTCTATCATGAGCTTGGTGTGCTGTTGTTCTACCCTAATGTGCATGGCCTTGAGTCTGTGGTGATCCTAGAGCCCCAGTGGCTGGTTGATGTGTTTGGAACACTCTTTTGCAAGTGGAAATATCAAAATAGGCACAAGAAGATGTGTGCATTGTTTAGTGACTTTGGTGTTCTTACTGAGCCACTCTACAATGAAGTGCTTAGACCGCTCTTAAAGGGCACTAATGTCACTCCTGATGCAGTCTTGAATTTGTTACAGAAGTTCCAACTGGCTGCTAAAATCGAAGAAGTGAATGACTTTTCTGAAACTAACAGCAATCAGTACTTTGTTCCTCTGATGTTGAAGCACAATAATGGTCTTGGTACAGTAGACGTGCAGTCAGCAGCTAATTCACAACAGTCATTTGTCAAAAGAGCATCTCCTCTTCACATTGTATTTAGTTCTGGCTACGTTCCTCCTGGCTTCTTTGTACGACTAGCAACCTGTCTATCTAGTGAAAAAGGTGTCCTAGTTCTCTTTCGTGTTGGCATCTGGTGTAATAAAATCACCATGCGTGTTAATGGGAGGGTGGACAAGTTGATTATCACTGAGTACACGGACACAGTGGAAATTCAATTTTTTCGTACAGAAGAATCGGAAGAATCTTTTCGAATGTCGTGCAGAAATGTCTTCATGATGTTGCAAAGATCCTTTACTTCAATTTCCGAATGGTTGCCAAAAGCAAATCCTCGGCTTGCTTTCTGTTGCACTCAGTGCATTGATCCAGCTCAGATGGCTTCTTTCAGACACCAAGATATATTTTGTAAATTTAGTCAAGAGCAAACTGTGATCGATTCTCTTCATTGTAAGTATAATGATCACAGCTTCAAGCCTACTCATAGTCAACGATATTGGCTCTGCCCTGTTGACAAGGATAGTAAACAAGTCTCTAAGGTATAGCTATAATACGACAATTTAATTCAGGAACACTGTTATTATTGTACTTCTCTAGGACGAAAATCAGCTTCAAATTGCAGAGTCTCTCACTAGAGCCCTGTATCCCACTAATATAATAGCTCTTGCTAAAGAGCTAGAGATGATGCCAGCTACAGGCGTTGTACCAGATGACCTCATTGAACAGTTTTATAACAACGGTGGAGATACTGTTGAGCTGGCTCAGTCCCTCAGAGCAATCAAGCTGAAGACACTAGCTGACAAGTGAGCTGTTAATAAATTAATGTGTCATTGATCCCTGTCAATTGAGTGATTATTCGCTACTTTTTCTTGTGAACATCATGACAAGCACATGTTTTGTACAGGTTAATTTCTGGAGATATAAATTTCACAGTACCTGATGAGTCACAGTCAAAGGGTATGATTATTGTAGTGAACATAAATTATTGTTAAAATTTATTTTTCTTTAGCCTCTACTCCCTCAGTTAATGATTATGTTAGAGCAGTAAGCAATGTTACTGATTGGCATCAACTTGGCTTACATCTGGATCTGGCTATGAGCCAATTACGCAAGATTGAATCCACTCACCGTATTGATGGTGTTGATAGAATGAAGGCTGAGATGCTCCACATGTGGCAGAAATGTTATCCTGATGCATCTTGGAAAGAGCTTATCACAGCTTTGAAGGATATGAACGAGAACAGCGTAGCTAATCAAATAGAAGAGAAATACTGTCCAGTCACAGGTGATCAAGTGATTTAGTTGCATTGATATCATAATCCATGCATTACCATTAGCAGGAGCTGCCTATACTGTACCACCACCACATGCAGCTGTTGAATTGAGACCTCGTGTTAGTTCAGGTACTTCATTAATATTAATAATTATTGTAACTGTTCTATAATGATGGTAGAAGCAGTTGCCAGTACCAGTAGTGACAAGTGACAGTCATGAACAATGTAACAGCGAACACCAGTAGGTCCCATAATTGTGTTCCTTTTTATCAATAATTTTGGCTGATTTTTCAGAACACGTGTAGAGAGATGAGTTTTCTATTAGCACCTGGATTCTAGCAATAATAGTAGCTACTTTTTGTTATCACTTTAATTTGCTGTACTTTAATAATACTGCTGTTTCATGTTACCATGTGTTTTATCACTGTAATAGTTACTTTGCTGTATACATTATTTACACTCTAGTTTTGTAACTTGTCATGCTTATTATAAAGCTTATGTGTACCACAAATTCAACTTGTTTTTAACACACTCTTAACGTATAGGATTTAAAAAAGATACTGAACTAATGTGTTGTGCAGTGGTTCTATGGTGACATGCAGGCAACTACTGTAGTGTAAGCTGTGTATTTGGAGCTATGACTTACCAACATATCTCTTCACACTTGCCTCGATCTGATTGCTAATTTACCTTTACCCACTTACATCAAATTCACACACACACACTGCATGTTCGCAAAACACTGACCAATTGGATATCATAATTTTCTCTCTAAATTAAAGGACATGTAATATGTAAAGACTAATGGAATGTAAATCCAGTCTTTCTTGTGCAAATGCAGAGTTCTTGGATGGGCTTGTGTTAGCTAATTGTACTTCTTCTGTGTTATTACAACTGGGTGCATAGCTAGGCACCGGAGGGTTGTGTTGACAATTAATGTTTGGGCCTCGGTTTGGGCAAACATGTAAAAATAAACCTGCCAGTGTCACCATGATCATAGTACGTGTGTGATAGCTTGTTCATAGCAGTTACTGTTTGATTGATAGTTTAGTAGACATGTGTCACTAATAAATTAATCAGTTCACTTCCTGAAGTATTCAGTGTTGTTTAATATTATACGGACGCAATAATCACAAATATGCGGAGAAAGCATGGCTTAACAAAGAAGGAGTGGTCGGCATGCAGCATTTGCTAACCATGTTGTCGATAAACGAGGAAGCTCATCCCAGTTATTGTCAGGCAGCATGTCCAGACCTAAACTTTTCTGTCCTCTAACGTGGAGAAGATGCGGCCTAGAGCTTCTTGTTGTCGCTCTGTGCGTCATCCTAACCGTGCCGGATTCAGCATCACGTTAGTTGCTGCTAGCTTGAATTCTCGTGCAGCAGCTCGTTTCTTCACCGTAGGTACATCATCTGTGTGAGCGACGATCACGAAAAACCGTTTTTACCGTACATCAGTGAAACAGGCGGCAAACCACCGGAGAGTTGTATCTTCACATTCGTGCTCAGCATAGGTGCTCTCCTGAGTGAGTCAGCCTCTGCAATTGATGTGAACATGTATAATCTATCTTCCTGCCTTCGTCCATTCCTCCCTCCTTCCATTCCTCCATTCCTTTCTCCCTTCCTCCATTCCTCCCGCCCTTCCTCCATTCCTCCCGCCCTTCCTCCATTCCTCCCTCCCTCCCTCCCTCTATAGTTGGGTGTATAGCCACTCTCATGTTCTTGCTGTTCCATCAGCAGTATCGTCACCAATTCAGTTCTGTCTATACATATTTGAACGGTGTATTGTACATTTTTGGATTGTTAGCAGCTCTAGGACTATTAATAGTTGGCTGTTTTCAGGTTAGCCGATCTCAAACCATTACTCATCCTCCTCATACACGCACACACACATACACTTTCTCTCCTGCATATAATTATTGTGAGCTCCAGAATCAAACTGTATTCTCTAACTGTGTTTTCTTTCAAACTGTTTTGTGTGTCTTGTATAGATGTCACAGGGTGTGATTGTCTTGTCAATGATGCATGTGGTTTGTATGTGCATGCTGTAAAAAAATAACACACTGCCAGCTTTTTACTGCCTCACCACTCTTAACTGTCTAATGTGAAATTTGAAATAAGCCTGAGAGTCTTCTGTAGAGCTGCTTCGCCTTGCTGAGTAACTGCAGTGCCTAGGTTCATTGCCATGGACACTAGTTGTGTCTCTTCTTGGATCTGCTGTCTGCCTATAGTGGCTTCTATAATGCTATTTCACTAGCTCCTAGCCAAGTCATCATGAGGGAATTGAAAGAAGGTAGTAGCAACATATTAAATATCTCGTGTATTATCACTTCATTCAGATTGTTGGCACTAGCATTTTTGTGACAAATCAACAACATCAGTATAGGATATAGCTACAAGAGAGAGAGATAGTTCACATACACCAAGAGTGATATACAACTCACAGCTACTGTTTGCTTTGGCATAATACGAGGAAGCGAATTGACACTGTGCGATGTGTCTGCACGACAAACTAGTTGATCCTTGTGTCTTTTGTGAATGCAAAAGTCACACCATTTGACTAGGTTTTAAAATTGCGACCGATTGCATGCCTCTTAAATTGTGTCAAAATAAAGGAGAAGCCCAAAGCAGCCATTTGGTCACCATATGTCTTGACACATTCATTATTCTCTTATCTCTCTCTCTCTCCTATTCCAGGATATGGCCGTACTAATAGTTCATGATACAGGAGCATTCATGGTATACTGGTTTGGCATTCTGTATGGATGGGGACAGACTTTGATTTCTATTAAGTTGTATAACGCGGGACACACTCCCTTTATATGGAGATGCACTCTAGTGTTCAGAGTGATTATTTGTGTGGCAACCACTGTTATGTTCATATTATGTGAGTTTGTGAGTGAATGAGTGAATACGTGCAGCTTTGTGTGTTCCTTTTAGTTGGAGTTACAGGCATAGTAAATATATTTTCAGCGTCGAGAAACGAGGTAATCACACACACACACACACACACACACACACACACACACACACACACACACACACACACACACACACACACACACACACAAAATCATGCAACTTACTAGTTCTTGTATGTGAGTATGTGACAAACTGACAAACCTTGTTCCTCTCTCCACCCTAGTCAACTATTTTTCTAGTCAGTGCTGTCACTGAATGGTTACTAGTGTCTTCTTTTCTCTTGATGTTCCTAACGTTTCACACTAATCTATACTATCTCAAGTTAGAAGTCAGTGTCTGCTCTCGTCATGCAGACAGCTCAACAAGAAATATTCATGAAAATAATAGTCAAGAGCAGCATGAACTGAACGGTCAAGCATTAAACTGATCTGAGTCAGGACTGCTCATTTTTATTAGTATATCGGACTGATTATAATCATGATAAATAAATTTTATTACATTGAAACAGCATTGAAATTAATTTTTTAACCTGCAACTGTACTGATTTGTAACAGGTTACTATGCATGAACAGGCTATCGTAGCACAATTGTGAAAGACCTTCACACAGTACTGCATCATACCTACGGTGCCAAATTTCTGAATCACTATCCTCACTGTCCTGATTCCTAGTTTAAACCTTTTTGATGTGCTCTGAATGTTATAGTAAATGGAGAAGTGTTAGAAGATTTATGTGTAAACAGATTTCCATTTTAATAGCTCTGGTATGTCCATAAGGAAATGATAGTTTGATTATAGTTATTAATGAAATTGTTTAAAACCTTATACATGAATTTAATAAAACATTAATTATCACATGGAATTTAATTAGTAACAGGTATTTATAAAAGTGATCATGACTCATACACAATATCTGTTTATCGTTAGCTTGAGAGCATCCGTAGGAACTTATGGCAGCACTATTAGTATTGCTGCTGTTGCTTGCTGTATCTTCCACTGCGATCAACAATCGTGTCTACTATGTCACACCTAATAATGCAGCTCGTCATGAGCAGTCATGTCCTCCACACCAGATATGTCACAACCTCTCCTACTACATCTCCCGGCCTGACTACTACTTCATCTCTGACACCATCATCATCTTCCTGAAAGGAGAACACAGCATTGACAGAGAGGATCTTGTCCATGTCAGTAAAGTACACAACCTGACTCTAATGGGACAAGGTCAGTGGGTAGCAGGTGTTGAGGTGACTGTGATGCAGTCTACTGTCATTATCAACTGCACCAGAGGGAGAGGAGGGTTCTACTTTGATACCTCTCGTAACATCACTGTTGAAGGTCTTACAGTAGTCAACTGTGGAGGACTTGACAATAAAGCAGCTTTTTATTTTTCCACTGTTCAAAGCCTCTTCTTTCACAAGAATTCAATACAACATATGACAGGATATGGATTATATGTTTGTAACTGTGACAATGCTACAATCACCAACTGTTCCTTCTATAATTCAGCTGTCTGCAACTTCACAAACGTATTCGGTGGTGGAGTTGGCATTTTGTACAACACTCAGTACAGCAATACAGGCTACACACTAGAGCTATCACACTCCAACATGACAAAGTGTTGCAGCAGCAATTATGGAGGAGGTTTGAATGTGGTCATGCAATCAGGAATTGGCAGACTGTTCTTTAACCATTTAAAAATGTTTTATAATAAAGCAGGTGATTTAGGTGGAGGTATGTCTGTTCAATTGGCCGGTTATGGTGATGTAACACTTGCTGTCAGTGATTGCATTTTCTTTCATGGGACAGCTTTGACTAATGCTGGGGGTGGAATATTCCTTTATGTTGGAATTCAATCAGCTACCATAACACTAACAGACTTGCAATTTTCACACAACACAGCAGGTTATTCTGGTGGTGGTTTATCAACTCAGTTACATGGCAACGGCAATGTAACACTTCTAGTCAGCAATTGTGACTTCTTCAATGGAAATGCTTTGAAACATGATGGCGGAGGAATGCTCTTAGAGGCTGATACTCAGTCGGCAAACATCAAACTGAAAAATCTAACTTTTTCGTACAATATAGCGGGCGATTCGGGCGGAGGAATATCAATCCATTTGAGTGGTGACAGTAGCAATGTGACACTTGTTGTCAGTGATTGTAGTTTCTTCAATGGAACTGCTGTGCATTATCAAGGAGGTGGAATGTATTTGGAGAGTAAAGCTCAATTGGCAAAAATGATGCTTAACAATTTGACACTATCTAGAATTCAATGGACAAACGTAATACTTGCCAATTCGACTTTTTCACGTAATACAGCAGGTGATTCTGGTGGTAGTATATCAACTCTTTTGTTAGGTAATGGCAAAACATCACTTGCTGTTAGCAACTGTGACTTTATTAATGGAACTGCTTTAATTGAAGGTGGTGGAATATACTTAGAGACCGATTCTCAATCAGCAAACGTAGTACTTGACAATGTGACACTATTGCATAATTCAGGTGGAGGCTTATCAGTGAATTTGGACGGCAATGGTTATGTGGCACTTGTTATCAGCAATTCTCACTTTATTAATGGAACTAATTTGAAGAATGAAGGCGGTGGAGTGAGCATTTTCACAGCAATTCAATCGGCAAAAATTATAATAGACAATTCAGAATTCATGGGTAACACTGGTCTTTTTACCGGTGAGGTGTACGTAAATGTTCAGACTGACAAGCATCCGTCAGAGACTAATGTTACTTTCTCCATGCTAAACTCTACTGTGTACACGGAAACATACTCAGATTTAGGTGTGCTGATTCAAGGTTGCTGTGCCAGCGTGCAGATCACCAACACTAAGATGAGATTTGCTAATGTGCATTTCATAGGGTTTGCGCATATTGGCAGTAGTAGCAGTAATATCGATCAAAATACAATACAAATGGATAGCTGCCAATTTATTGGAAGCACCGGAGTTCCTTCAGTTGTTTACCTGCATCAAGTCCAGGCAAGCATTACTAACTGCAAATTCTCCAACAACACCAGTGCTGGCAATGGTCGCTCTGTAGTTACACTTCAGCTTACAGGTTTCAACGATATTATTCACTCTTGCATTATATCAGACAATGCTATGACTGGAATCACACTGATAGAAACTAGTGGGACATTCAGTGGACGCAATGTGATTCAAAATAATAGAAACACAGACGGAGCTGGTATCACACTGCTTTCTCCGGCCTACATTCAGATTAAGGGCGAGTTACATCTGTACAACAACACTGCTGATAGACATGGTGGAGCAATTCTTGTGACACAATCATTGTTGCTTGCATCACAGCAAAGAAGCCTTATGCTGTTGTATACAAAAGTATTCACAAGTACTCCCTGCACATTGATGCCTTTGGTCAATCTAAGTTCGATGGTCTTCTTCTCTGGAAACAGAGCAGGAGAAGGAGGGAGTGATTTGTATGGTGGTATACTGATGGGTTGTGATAACAATGGTTCACATGTGCAACATCTTGGACAATCTAAAGAAATCTCATGGTACTTTGACACTCCTCTCATGAAGTACTTTCATTTCAGTAACACTGACAGACTCTCCTCCATGTCCTCTGACCCCATCATGGTCTGTTTCTGTAACACCACCACCAACTTACCAGACTGCTCTGATAGGACCCATCACATACAAACGTATCCAGGACTAGAGATCAACACATCAATAGCAATAGTAGGACGCTATGGTGGTACAAGTCCTGGAGTTGTGCAGGTCACTGCTCAACATGCAACACTAGTTCGAAACTACGGACAGAATGAGACCACTGAATGTTTCCAGCTTCACATTCTCCTGCAGAACACATCCTCAACAACAGCACTGGTTGATGTCAGAGTGAATGGTGGACTACACGACTGGAATGTGTCCATTAGAGTGGACATTCTAGAGTGCCCAATTGGCTTCACTGAGATATCAGGACAATGTCAATGTGAACATAATTTGCAAATTGCCAATGTACAATGCGATTTATCAAATACACCTTTCAAGTTTCAGAGATCAGGCAACAGTTGGTTTGGCTACATCAACAAGACTCGATGTGTAACTGGTACTACTAGTTGTCCTTTTCACTACTGCAATCGATCCAATGTCTCATTTGACATCATGGCACCTGATCGTCAGTGTGTGGCCAATAGAACCGGTATACTCTGTGGACAATGCCTGTCTCATCTGAGTATCATGCTGGGATCCAACCATTGTGGTACTTGCTCCAACTGGTATCTTTTCTTGTTACCAGTGTTTGCCCTCACTGGCATAGTGTTAGTGGCTGTGTTGATGTTCCTCAACTTGAGTGTCTCTGTTGGAACTATCAATGGACTACTGTTCTATGCCAATATGGTAAAGCTCAATGAAGCTTTCTTCTTCCCAAATGGTAGTATTCCAGTGGTGAGCCAGTTCATCTCATGGCTGAATCTTGATTTGGGCATTGAAGTATGCCTATTTAATGGACTGGATGGCTACTGGAACACTTGGCTACAATTTGGTTTTCCTTCTTACTTGTTCCTACTCATGGGTGGTATTATTGTTGGCTGCCGCTACTCTGTGTGGCTTTGCAGGTTGTGTGGCTCTCATGCTGTCCCAGCACTAGCTACACTGTTTCTCATGTCCTACACTAAAATCCTACTCACTGTTACTAACGCTCTTTCCATGTCTCAGCTGCCATGCAATGACAGTATACTGACAGTGTGGAGTGTAGATGGGAACATTGATTATGGCAGTGGTAAGCATCTTGTTTTGGTAGTCGTATCATGTTGCATCTTGGTCATTGGACTGGTTTATCCTGTTTTAGTGTTGTGTGCTCCTCTGTTAGAGAGATACAGTCACAAGTGTATCCCACAGCATAGGTGGAATCCTGTGGCAAAGTTCAAACCACTTTTAGATGCTTATGGAGGACCTTACAAAGACAAGTATCGATTCTGGACTGGAGTGACTCTAATGGTGCGACTGATTGTCACTGTGACATTCTCCTTCACTTCAGGAAGATTGGCTGTCATCAACTCTTCCATCATCACTACTGTAGTAGTGGGTATCCTCACATTTTGGTCTTTCACAAATGGCGTTTATAAGAAAAATTACTTGAGCGCACTCGAAGCTGTTTATCTTATAAACATATTTCTCTTGAGTACCGTCAGTTCGGCTGCTGCTTCTTATGCATCAAGCTATAACTATCAAATATCAACCATTGTCTCTGTTTGTCTGTCTTTTGTTGTCTGTATTGTCACCATAGCAATGCACCTCAGGTGGAACTTTGACCTCAAGAAAATCAAGAGAAGGCTTGGAATTAAGGATTTACCGGCAGTGCCTCCTCTGGTGTCAGTAGATGTGGATAATGAAGAAGACAGGTCTCCCTCGGCATCAATAGTTTATGGCTCAAGAAGAGGAGAGCATCAGTTTGAACTTAAGTTTCCCAATCCTCATGACGATTTTGAGTCTTCTTCTCCAGTGTTGTTACCAAGGGAACCACTATTGTTTGATTAACTTAGCATGCACCGTTACTAGTTTTTGTGTTTTTATTAATTGCTATAATAGTTGTAATGAGTGTCTTCTTATTGCTTGTAAATAACATTAATTCTAATGTCTAAATGTTTCCCGGCCTAATAATAATTAAGCTAGTATACTTCTGAAGCTAGTCGAGGAAGTCTCATATCTTGCTGTGAGGAATCGCATTGAGAGGCTAGGCAGTGCTGCTTGTTCTTTATACTCAGACTCCTTCTGTTACGATGAATTTATTGCACTGCTTGATCCTCAGACTCCTTTTGTTATTGATGACCGCTGACATTGATGTTGCCATGCATCCATGCAATTTTTCACTTCCCGGAAGTTCTTTTTAGATTACGGACTTATCCCAGTATTCTTTTAGTGTACGGAGAAAGCATGGCGTTCAATGAGCAGATTCTTGAAGGTCTTCGACCAAATGTGTTCGAGCTACTGGCCCAAGAGTCAATGGGACAGGCGCTTAGACCCGCTCTAGACTATTTTATAAGGGTGAGAGACTCACGTGAGCTAGTTCCAAGCAAAATATGCGTAGTGAGAATGTAATAATTATTGTGTTGCTGGTTTTGCGTGTGTAGGTTGTCATGGAGAGCTGTCCTATGGTGTTTGGGCGACTAGCAAGCTACATTGACGAACTGTGGGTTGTGATTGAGGGCGCTATACAACTGTTCTTCATCTTCAAACATGGTGGGCGGGGCTATTGATGACGTAACACTAAAATTATTCTTGTATGTGTGTAGATGGATCCTTTGCGGAATACTTTTATGATCTTAAACGAATTCCACGATCATTCGATGTAACTAGATCGCTCAGTGTCATTGAAAAAATCTTGTCCCTTTGTTCTATAGTGAGCTTGTAAATGCATTTTTTGCTAATAAACAAAACTCACAATTTTTATCATCTTAGGTTTTAGTTCCATACCTTTTGGTCAAGCTGGACAGACTACACTCTCATCTCATGGACGAGAGGGATGCCGGAAGATTGGGCTATTACTCGCCATCTCATAGTCCCAGCTCTTTTCTGAAATTTCTCTATTTTAGAATATACCCGACACTACGCAGCATCTGGGAGGTGTGATAATTATTATTCATTGAGAATTCATAGAAGTTATGCCCGTGCTGTTACATAAACTGTTAAAAACTGAATACTCTTGTTTTGTATACACATCTTTATTGTTCTTTCCAGGGGTTAAAATTAGTATACAGATTTCTTTATCTTTTTCACAAGACACAGTTTTATTCTCCATTGTTATGTGTAGCTGGTATGTCTGTGTGTCTGTCGGCCGGTTTTGTTTATTTCTGTTTTGCGCAGGTGTACGATTATCACGGAATATGGAGGTGAGGACATGTGTGTGTGTGTGTGTGTGTGTGTGTGTGTGTGTGTGTGTGTGTGTGTGTGTGTGCGTGCGTGTGTGTGTGTGTGTGTGTGTGTGTGTGTGTGTGTGTGTGTGTGTGTGTGTGCTATTGCGTATGTACGTGTGCGTTAATACTGAATTTATCATGTCTATATTAGGCAATTCTTCACCCAGCTATTGAGAGTAATGAATCAATCAGGTTTGTATACTATAAGTTGGATGATATTCTCTACAGGTTTAGATTACTGTGAAAACCGATAGTTTAGAGTTTAACTCGGCAGTGTGTGTACTGCTGGATTGAGTACACCTCTGGCTGACCAATCAAATTGCAGAATTTTATTTAAGTATCATCAAACATGCATTCCATTTAGTAAATACTATAGAATCAATAAAGGAATTTCCCAGCACTTTTAGGTTTGGTGTATCAACACTTGTATCAAGCACAAGTTTTCTATAGTCCCAAACGGCTGGTCCCAAATGCTCATTTCCTATAAATCTAGTACACAGCCTACTCTCTAAGTACATAACCTCTTTTCCCAATTTTGTTGTTTATTTGAAATTCTACCTGTTCTTTACTAATTCTCTTGCGTGTAGAAATTTTCAGTATTTCACTATAAAAATTTCTTAGGATGACAGCCTACGAAAATATTTTAACATTAAAATTTTAAAACGAATGTTTCCCACTACCAAATTTCCCCAACTGTGGTATTTCCTCTATGAAGCATCTGTACCTCATAAATAAGCAAGTAACACATGAAAGTTGTGCAAAAAGGCGTACATGTATCATGCGTAGTTGCTTTTACAGTGAGATGCATGGTCATGGGTTCAAATCCCAATTAATTTTGAGTTTTATTCTAAATATACACTATTTAGCAGTTGTAGCACTTTAAAGCATGCTGTTGGGCACTAAACAATGGGACAACAGTTGTGCTTTCATAATGTGGTGTTTCCTGTAGTTTTTCAAAGAGGATGGTAAACATGATAATGCCTTTGAGTCTGTTTGGTCTCAAATTTCTCGAGTGGTGGTACTCGAGTGAGCGAAGTGATGTAGTGCGAAAGGTTACCTCTCTACCAGTGCCCCCTCCACCTGGGCATATCAAGGTGCGTAGATTTCACTCGTCAACCACCGGCTCATTTCACTTGCTCATTATCCATCAATCATCTGTCCATCCACTTACCCACGCATCTCATTCTTACCCCACTCACTCAACACCTCTACTCAACTCCTTTCCTCATAGCCGCATCCACAAGGTGTACAGTTTCCTACAGACCCAACAGTATGTCCTCTCTGCCTCAATACAAGAAGAAACCCCACAGCCATTGCTTGCTCAGGGTGAGCTAGTGGCTGAGAAACTTGTATCCATGTATCAGTATATTTTTCTTTCAGGTGTGTGTTCTGCTATGCTTGTATCTATGGTTACGTACATAATCACGGACAGTGTCCAATCACATTGCTCCCCGCCAAGGATAGTCAATTAGTGCGACTATATACACAATAGACATAGTCTTGACATAGTCCATTATTATTGTACCAAGATTATAACATTAATAAACAGTTTGAAGCAAGTTACTCTGACTATTCATACATACAAACAAATAACTTCGCAATTTGAATTTGAAAGTCACATTTTATACTTGCAGATAATTATAACATGACAAATAATTTTATACACATTTAAATATTATCAGGATTTTTAGTACGGTAACCATTGTTAGTACAATTTGCAATGTGTACATGCTTGTTTAATCAGTATTGAATACTTCCTTGCAAGGAAGCTGATGTGTTGTTACAATCCAGTGCATAAATGATGTGTGCTAGTTTGTCGTTGCACTAGTCTGCAGCAGCAATGAATATTTTGCTCATGGTTGTAGCTTTTTTGGTGATTGCACCATCTTTTCAGCAAGAATGCTCCTCCTTGACCTCCTGCTCACGATGCCTCAGTGTACCTTCCTGTGTGTGGTGCTCTTCTCCTGGCTCTGCTCGCTGCCTCTCCAGGTCCAGTGCCAATATGTGTACCAGTCTCATTGTGGACCCAAAGGGCAGCACCACTATTGAAACTCTTCCACTGGATGGGAACAACCAGGTGTCTCTCAGCTCTGTTAAGATGAAACTAAGACTAGGTGAACCAGAGAGCTTTACCGTCTCTGTGAGAGCTGCTGAAAACTATCCTCTTGATCTTTATATACTCATGGACTCATCTGGTTCTTTTCTACAAGAACTTTATGTTCTGAAGAATATTGCACCACAGATAGTTGATAGACTACGAAACATAACTACAATGTTTCGAGTTGGACTTGGAATGTTTGTTGACAAAACCACTGCTCCTTTTAATGCATTTGTAGCACTGAACCTGGGATTTACATCTGGGGGGCAACCAAGTGCATGTTCAGGCATGTTGTGCAGAAGACCATTCAGTTATCATCATGTTGTTAACTTTACTAATTCAACCGAAATATTCAATATTACTATTCAAGATCTATTGCCATCTACTAGTGCTGATGATCCAGAGGGAACTCTCGATGCAATGATGCAAGCTGTAGTCTGCACCAATGTGGTAGAATGGAGAGAAGAGGCTCGCAAGGTCCTACTAATAATAACTGATGATACGATGCATACAGCAGGTGATGGTAGACTAGCTGGAATCTATACTCCTAATGACGGCCAATGCCACACACAGTTTGATTCAGAGGAAAATGGCATTTACTACTTAGACTCGACAACATATGACTATCCTTCACTTGAGCAAATGAAAACGACTTTAGATCAGTTTCAGGTGATACCAGTTTTTGCAGTAAATAATGAGCTTGACTATTTTAATGATGTTGCTCAAATAGTTTCCACTGCTGGATTGGTTGAAGAAGTTACTAACTTTCAGAACTTACCCGATGTCATTGAGCGAGCTTACAATCGATTAGTCAATACAACACAACTCGATATTCCAAATCGTGATTATCTCAATATTGACATTGTTCCTATTTGTCCTGAAGGTTCTACACCTGTTCCTAATGGCTGCACTGGCATTGCTAACAATATGGTGACTTTTGCTGTCAATGTTACTCTAACACGATGCTCTGACAATCTGCTAGGCTCAGGTCAAGAAATCATCACGGCTGTGGTCAATGCAGGATTTGGCACGTTTAACATGGAATAGGAAGGTCACTGCAGTTCTTGTGATGATGCTGGCATCACTAATACTTGTCTTACTTCTTCATGCCCAATTGGTCCTAATGGTCAGATTTGCAATGGACAAGGAATGTGTGAGTGTTCGGATGGACAATACAGTTGTTCTTGCAACAGCTCAAGTGTGTCCAGAATGCGTAGAGAGGGAACAGCTTGTCAATGTAGTTATGACAACTGTGTGGACACAACAGTCTCTTGTCCCTCCGGCGATGTGTGCCCGTTATGTAATTGGCATGGAACGTGCAATCCATGCAACTCTCTTCATCTTGGGTGTGACTGTTACACCGGCTTTTATGGAAGATTCTGTCAGCATCAAGACAGAGTGCAATGTAGTGCTAGAGACTTAGACTGCATACGATGCCATGCAAGAACTAATGAAGGCGAGAATCTGACCGATGCTTGCAGTTCCTATCAGTGTAGTGCTGGCTATGCAGTATTGAATGAATGGCAACCAGATGGCTACCAAGTCACTGAAAGCATTCCAGATACAACCATTTCTTGTTCAGTTACTCATCAATCCAACACTTATTACTACTACACTGCTAGATCACTCAGTAATGGAGAGCTGCTGCATGAAGTAGTGCGAAATATTCCACCTCAATATTCAGATGTTCTGTTTCCGTTTATGACATATTTTACTATTGCTCTTGGCTCGATCACTATTGTCTTTGGGATATCGATTACCATTAGCTGCTTTGTTTACTTATGCCGTCAAAAACTATATCAAGGTGTCAAAAACACCAAGATTTCATCACCACAGTGGTCTATCAGTAGTGATAGTCAACAAACAGCGGCTAATTTGACTCAAATAGGAAACGGAAACCTTAGAGAGAAGCCTTTTCTACAAGATACCTCATTCAAACAACTGATGTGAGTAAACATCTTTTTAGTGCTATGAATGATTGTTTTGCTAATGTGTGTGCATGCTTTATGTATTTATTATCACTCAGTCTTCGTTTGCTTAAATTTTACAGGGTCTGTGTGCTGTGTACATCTACGTTGTTTGAATTTGCTGATTCAATGAACACGTTAGACACTGCTCTACCAATAACAAGATTGTCTCCTGTGCGTGGAGTGGAATCAGATGATTTTGGTTATTCAGTTGTAGCACACAAATTGAATGCCAGTGCCAAAGGATTTACAGACGCATTAAATTCTGCAATGTAAGTATAATGGGTCCACAAAAAGAGTTGTTTTCCTCCAGGCACTTCCAGTGTAAGTTTATAAGCATAGCTACCCCTAAAAATGTACCAAGTGTTCGAAACAGTCACTGTGGTAAAGTAAAACATCTGAAAAAAAGTCGTTTGCACTCTGCTGCTAGCATTATTTTAATTTCTTTTACTATAGCATCATAGTTGGAGCTCCATTGGGACGGTATCCAGGAGGATTAGACCTACCTTTGAACTCTACTGTCTGTGTTCTGGTAGATGAAATGAACAGTGTAACAAGAAACTTGAGCAGTCTAACTGAAGCTGAGATTAGAGAATGCTATCTTCGTACTGGACTAGTCTATGGATGTCCTTTACTTGCTAGCTCTGATTGTGGTCCTCTACTGGGTAACATGAATCCATCAGGACCAGATGGTGCACTGTTTGATAGTGTTGGTTAGTGTGATCACTACTTTAGTGAATAAATTGACATTCTATTTAGGTAATATCAAACAGAGTGGTCCATTTAATCTGCCAGTTTTTCAGCAAAACAAGAATGGGCAGAGAATGTGAACTGCACTTTTCAGTTCAGGAGAGTATTTTGTAGTAAGTTAACCATGATTATCATGCTACACGGTGTAGAAGAATAACCAGCAAAGCTGGGCAGTCAGTATTTATGAATAATTTCAACACAGCATAATCTTCAATATTATTATAAGCTATGAAAATGCCATGTTTGCAGGCATGTGCTTCCTACTGGAAAAGAAATCTACATTACAATCCTCAAGTTCCCATGCCAGTTGGGTCATGTGTTTTCTCTGGGAGAAAATTACTAAATTTCCAGTACACAAAACCATGTAGTGAGTATAACACACAATGATGATACTACATGCACAGACATGTTCTTCTTATACACTATCTTCTGATGTCTTGAACATGTATTCACAGAAGCATACATTTCAGCATGAACATAATTTATAAATTTCATAGGAGGAGGGTCTTCAACAACAGTACGTTTTAGCTCATTTTGCTTAGCTGGTACCAGTGCTGCTATTGTAAAGGTACTGTTACAATTGTGTACAGACACATGTATGCTAGTAAGTACACTACTACATTGTACTGGAACAAAAACCTATTGCACTACGGATTATTGTTTTATTATGCCTCGGTTTGCAGAACCATACGGTGTAGTCGTGTTGATTTTTCACAATCACATGCATGCAGTACTACTGCTGCCATTCTTATATTCCCACTGAGCCATCAACACGTTGGTACTTCATTTTACTTATACTGGGTGTATGTACCCAAGTAATAATTATATGCAGCAAGTTGTTCATCATTAGAATTACCGTTTACCATAATAATTTTTGTATTATGTATGCATATGCATGCAGGGTGACCAATCAAGTGATTCTGTTCTCGGTGTTGGTACACCTGTACGCTTCAGTGCTACTGGAGGAGTGTTCTACTACAACAACCTGACTTCTATAGAACCACAGTCTCTCATTTCAGATGACCTTGAGCTTGGATTAACTAGAAGATATTCTGTTCGTGCTCGCGTGAATGTCAGTTTCGATTTACCTATTGCTGATCCCAGTAATGTTCCATTGAATAGTGACTCACTTTATGGTGAGCTTCATAGAATTGTGTGTAAAAATTTGCATATTCTAATTTTGATGTTTGTAATTTTTGTGACCAGGTTTCACAGTAGAAGTTGGTCATTTCAATAACTCTACAACAACTGAATGTAAACTTGAAATAAAATTTTGTTGTAAAATTCTGTTGTTGTACTTTCTGTTAATACACACTTTGCACATGCAGTTTTTTATGTGTCAGCTCCAAAATTCATGTCCTTGACCCAGAAAAGATTTGGACAGGTATGTGTTCAATATTACGTTGTTTTATATTCTTATGAGCTTCATTATCATTACAGGTGTATGTTGTCACCAATTTCACGCAAATAGCGTCAATATCTGTTAACGGTGAACAGGTATAACAATAATGATAGATGCTTGGTATAGTTTTTATGTACATGTAGCTTGGAGAGTATTTTGGTTACTCTTTAGCTACTCCGGATCTCAATGGAGATGGGTAAACTTTCATGCAATAAAATATTTAATTGTTCACTCCATGCAGATATGATGATTTGGTGGTGGGAGCTCCAATTTATGCTGAGCCAAATCGGCCCGATGTTGGGAGAATATTTATTTTCTACAATGATAACGTCTGTCACTAGTTTTTTTCAGTGAAATTTAAGTTAATTTTTTTACAGGGCCAAGAATTGGTTTAAAATGCTACAATTGTAGGATGTGTTCCATTTGGTCATTTTGGTCATTCAATAACTGACTTAGGAGACTTGAACAATGATGGCTGTGATGGTGAGAAATGCTTGATTTGGCATGCCATGCTGACCAGTTGCATATATGCAGACATTGCTGTTGGTGCACCGTTTGATGATGGTGGGAAGGTCTTCATATATCATGGCTCTAATGGCACCTCAATTATTGATACTACTGTACAACAGGTACAGCTGTATAGATAGGAAAAGATAAAGATGTTTGGCTACTTTATGTAGGTAGTAACTGCTGAGCAGATGGTGTCACAGGTCACAGGATTGACCACACTCAGAGGATTTGGCTTTAGTTTGGACGGAAAGGTTGATGTTGATGATAATGGATACCGAGGTGACAATGACTCAGTAGTTATCTAAAATACTGTGTTTTATAAGTTTTACAGATTTGGTTGTCAGTGCTGTTGGCAATAACACTGGACAAGTAGTGTTTGTGCTGAGGTACAGCTTATAATGCACATCACAAGCCACATGGTACTGATATCCTGTGTAGATCTCGACCTGTAGCTGAGGTGACATTGACTGTGACTCAGCAACCAACTGAACTTGATTATCAAGTGAAGTCTTGCATTGTAAATGACAGTCTTTCAACATGGTGTGTATTCTGCATGCATCGTGTGCACTTCATGTTAATGACACTATTAAAACATGCATGCATTTTAAAACATGTTCGGCATTTATCCTGTCCTAATTTTGTTAACATTTTCTTTAGCTTCGATGTTACTATTTGTGCTTTGTTGAGCTTATCAACTAAAGGTTTATCAAGTATTGGTAGGAACAAGGTTAATGCATGTATGTAACCAGTTTGTAACACAAATTATAGTTCCAAGATTTGAAATTCAGGAAAATATTGATAACGGCCAACCACGACTTTTCTTTGACATTTCAAACAGTGAGAACCACTTTGCACGCTTATTTCCAGGCCAGAAATCATGTTTAAATCTGACAGCCTATGTCAGAGTAAGTAATCACATCCCATTATTAATCCTGTCATATACTTTTTGCATTATAGAACAATCTTCTTTCCACTCAAACACGTGCCCCTGTTGCTTTTTTCACTTTATTACTTCAAGTTGAACGCTTAAATCAGGCCAGCAATTTTCAACTGGATGATCTCTCTGCTTATCCTGTTATTGTCAGTTCATCTTTAACTATTACAGTAAGTCTGTAAGTACTGGACAATAATTGCGCATGCATGATATATTCATTTTAGGTACCTTTCACCTATTCTTCTAATTCTGGATTTGAGCTAACTGGAGTTACTTATTTGTGAGCTCTGTGTTGTAACTAAAGTAATACAATGGCGTACATTTCTGTAGAAATGCTAGTGGCAGTGTCATTGATCAACAGGGGGTTATAATTGGCGAGACCAGTCAGGTTGTTGTTAACTTGTGGATCAGTAACATCACAGAGAATGCAGTGCTCTCATTTACTCTTCCTAGTTTCTTCATTAATCCAACAATTACTCCCAGCAATGTTAGACAATGTCGCATATGCATGCTACTAATAAATTCTCTCTGATACACTTAGCTTTTCTCTTATTGTGAGAGCCAGCAACAAGACAACTTCAAAAACTACACATGCACTAACTTGGAGTCAAGTATTGTATGCGCGCTTGTAATGCATATTAAGCACTATGTTTTATGTTTATGCCTAATAGGTGACAGATATTCAATTGAGATGGTATACAATACCAACAGAGCCTGAACCAGAGCAAGTGAATGTGTCCGTTGTCTTACAAGTTGGTCAAAGAGTGAACAACATATCATTTGGTATACCTGTTCTTGCCAGAGTTCAGCTAGATATTGAAATGTGAGTTATTATCTGCACAGTCTCCAGAAATATTCTTGTTTTTGTATCAGTCCACAGCATTCAATTCAGTTTTTTGACGATCAGGGAACTGCCCAAGTCAACACGCCAGTTGGAGATTTTCAAAACTTCACTCTTTCCTTCTGGCTGCACAATCGAGGGCCATCGCCAATACACAATGCTTCTTTGAGAATCCTTCTCCCACTGACAGCTTCTAGAGTTCCCCAAAAGTATTATCTCTATCCATACAGCATCGCAGTGAGTATGGACGCTTTTAGATACAATGTATTTTCCAACAGCTTCATATACACCTTTGTGCATTCAGATTGATCCACCTGATACTATTAACTGCTCCAAAGAAGGAGTGATTGACCCAGAGAATGTTCAAAGCACAGGATTTATAACAAATCGATTATTTGGTCAAAATCGTTCTAGTCTTATTGATGTGGTAAGCATGCATAGCACTGCATGTGTGAATTTATAGATGTTCATTTACAGTCTCTCTTAAATTAGAACTGTTCTAGTAAGGGTGAGGCAGATCTCTGTGAACAACTGAACTGCTGGCTGATTGAAAACATGACAATGCCAAGAGTTGTCTTCATTGGAATAACTGTTATTATGGACGAGCGTTCATTGGTGGTATGTTGTATACATTCAACTCAAAAAGTTTTTCACTATCAACTCAGTTTGATAATTTTCGTACTCGGCTGAAGACCACTGCAAAAATTAACAGCTGAAATCAATGGTTTCATTAACACAACTGGATCGGTTTTAACCAGGACGGTACGCATTGTAAAATTTAATAATTATAGTCCGAGTTAATTGTTCCTTGTATTATACTCCTGTGCTGCTTCTGTGCAATAAGTTATTAATTTCTACCCACAGATGGCAATTGAGCTTACAAGAGTTGGAAGGACAGTTAACGTTTTAAGTGGTGACATGTTGACTTTGACTATATATTTACCAATCATCGTCTTCATTGTTCTGTTGCTGGTGATTCTAATAGTCTCTGCTTCTAGCTGTGTGAGTGAAATTATACTTTACAGTTACATAATATTATTTTTATGCATTTTGTCTCACTTAAAGGTTGTTCACTGCAAACGTAAATCTAAACGAGACAAAGCTAAAACAGAGCAGCACAACATCACTGAGGAATATGATGATCATGAAACGGTTCAAAATCCCAGCCAAGCTCGCACAATACCACTAGCTGCAGAGCAACCTATAGTTACTGAAGGCAACACTGCTTACGGAATGATTCAGACTACAAGCCTTGTTCAACTTGAGAATGTACCGAACCAACCTGTCTATACAGAAGAAGCCAACTATGCAAGCCTGATCGAACTAAAGACAGTGGAACAGCCGATAGCTACTAAGGAAAACACTGCTTATGGAATAACTCAAGAAATAAACTCTGCAGCCCAAGGTGTTGATCAGCAAAATAATAGACAGTCAGAAGCAGCAGCAGATGAAGCAGTCTATGAAGTGATTCCTACTAACAGTGACACCAAGGAATTCAATGCTGTTCAGAATACAAGCCCAGATGGTATGGAAGGTGAACACATTGCTACTGAAGGTAACATTGCTTATGGGACAGTGGAACAGCCAATAGCTACTGAGAAAAACACTGCTTATGGAATAACTCAAGAAATAAACTCTGCAGCCCAAGGTGTTGATCAGCAAAATAATGGACAGTCAGAAGCAGCAGCTGATGAAACAGTCTATGAAGCGATTCCTACTAACAGTGACACCGAGGAATTCAATGCTGTTCAGAATACAAGCCCAGATGGTATGCAAGATGAACACATTGCTACTGAAGGCAACATTGCTTATGGGATGGCTCGAGACATTAGTTCTTCTGCTCAACCACTCACAGCTTCCTTAATTGACCAACATCAGCAACATTCAACAGCAGGCAATGAAGCTGTCTATCAAGTTATTCCTACTAAAAATGATACCGAGGAATCGACTGCTTTAGCGATGGTCCACAATACAACCTCAGATAATGCAATGGAACATTCCATAACCACTGAAGGAAACATCTCCTATGTGATAGCTCGGTGGCTAGATTCCTCCAAACTTACAACTTCTTTTGATCAACACAAGACCCAAAATAAACAGTCATCAACAGGTGAAGCAGTCTATGAAGCTGTTGCTACCAGCAATGCTAATGATGAATACGAATATCCCTGGCAAAATTCAGTTCTAGAGATGCTCGTAAGCCATTCTCAGGCACCAGCCGACAGTAGTCTACCACTGCAACAGCAAATGGACATGAATAATGTCAAGGAATATCCTTACTACATATGAACTACTGTCATCAACAGAAACATGCCCACCGCACACATGTAGCCTCCATACAGATTTTAAGTACCGTTATAAGTAACGATCAATTGTGTCATTCTTTAGCTTCTAACTGTTATTAGAATTAACACTGGGTAATGCCTACCTGTATGCAACAAATATTAATGATTTGATACGTATTACGTAGTAAAAACTCAGTCCAGGCAGTGTCTGATTCTTCATCTGCAAGCTCTTTAATTTATGTGAAGTAAATTGTAATAAAACTTTCTGTCTTAGCCTCTGCCTAATAAAAGCCAAATTGCCAATGTGAAGAAAACAAGCCAGTAGTTTCTTTCATAAATACCTGCCATACCCTAGGCTCTCTATTTGTGCACTCATTTTTTCACATGTAATTTGACAGTAGCCTTTTATGCAGACCCCTTGACTCTGCATTTCTTTGATTGTCTCTTCCAATCTAGTTAATAGATTATGTGTCACACATATTGGTTGCAGTATAGTGGTCTTTATGAACCTGTAGCTAGCAGTGCTCAATGTTTCATATAGTAGTTCTATAAAATGTAATTAAGTGCATCTTAGTTATGAGAGTATATAATACCATACAGTTGAAATATACAAAAAACAATGCGAAATTTATCAACTTTGTTAAAGAAAAATGTGCAAAGAAGAAATACCTAAACATGTTGTAATAAACAAACCAGTGCATTGATGCTAACAATGGGCTCTTGCTTCTTTTTGTTAGCTCTTCTGGTGATTACACCATCTTATTGTCTCAAAGAAGAATGCTCCTCCTTGACCTCCTGCTCACGATGCTTCAGTGTACCTTCCTGAGTGTGGTGCTCTTCTCCTAACTCTGCTCGCTGCCTCTCCAGATCCAGTGCCAGTATGTGTACCAGTCTCATTGTGGACCCACAGGGCAGCACCACTATTGAAAATCTTCCACTGGATGGGAACAATCAGGTGTCTCTCAGCTCTGTTAAGAACAAACTAAGACTAGGTGAACCAGAGAGCTTTACCGTCTCTGTGAGAGCTGCTGAAAACTATCCTCTTGATCTTTATATACTCATGGACTCATCTGGTACTTTTCAATCACAACTTAATGATCTGAAGAATATTGCACCACAGATAGTCGATAGACTACGAAACATGACTTCAATGTTTCGAGTTGGACTTGGAATGTTTGTCGACAAAACCACTGCTCCTTATAATGCATTTGCAGCACTGAACCTGGGATTTACATCTGGGGGGCAACCAAGTGCATGTTCAGGAAAGTTGTGTAGAAGACCATTCAGTTATCATCATGTGGTCAACTTTACTAATTCAACAGCAATATTCAATATTGCTATTCAAGATCTATTGCCATCTGTTAGTGCCGATGACCCAGAGGGAACCCTCGATGCAATGATGCAAGCTGTGGTCTGCACCAATGTGGTGGGATGGAGAAAAGAGGCTCGCAAGGTGCTCCTGATCTTAACTGATGCAATAATGCATACAGCAGGTGATGGTAGACTAGCTGGTATCTATACTCCCAATGACGGCAAATGCCACACACAGTTTGATTCAGTGGAGAATGGTATTTACTACTCAGATTCGACGACATATGACTATCCTTCACTTGAGCAAATGAAAGTGACTTTAGCTCAGTTTCGGGTGATACCAGTTTTTGCTGTAAACAAAATGATTGACTATTTTAATAATGTTTCTCAAATAGTTTCCACTGCTGGATTGGTTGAAGAAGTTACTAACTTTCAGAACTTACCCGATGTCATTGAGCGAGCTTACAATCGATTAGTCAATACAACACAACTCGATATTCCAAATCGTGATTATCTCAATATTGACATTGTTCCTATTTGTCCTGAAGGTTCTACACCTGTTCCTAATGGCTGCACTGGCATTGCTAACAATATGGTGACTTTTTCTGTCAATGTTACTCTAACACGATGCTCTGACAATCTGCTCAACTCAGGTCAAGAAATCATCACAGCTGTGGTCAATGCAGGATTTGGCACATTTAACATGGAATTTGAAGGTCACTGCAGTTCTTGTGATGATGCTGGCATCACTAATAATGGCTCATCTTGTCTTAATTCTTTATGCCCAATTGGTCCTAATGGCCAGATTTGCAGTGGACAAGGAATGTGTGAGTGTTCGGATTACAGTTGTTCTTGCAACAACTCAAATATTTCTGGAATGCGTAGAGAGGGAACAGCTTGTCAATGTAGTTATGACAACTGTGTGGACACAACAGTCTCTTGTCCCTCCGGCGATGTGTGCCCGCTATGTAATGGGCATGGAACATGCAATCCATGCAGCTCTCTTCATCCTGGGTGTGACTGTTACACCGGCTTTTATGGAAGATTCTGTCAGCATCAAGACAGAGTGCAATGTAGTGCTAGAGACTTAGACTGTATACGATGCCATGCAAGAGCTAATGAAGGCGAGAATCTCACTGATGCTTGCAGTTCCTATCAATGTAGTGCTGGCTATGCAGTATTGAATGAACGGCAACCAGATGGCTACCAAGTCACTGAAAGCATACCAGACACAACCATTTCTTGTTCAGTTACTTATCAATCCAACACTTATTACTACTACACTGCTAGATCACTCGGTAATGGAGTGCTGCTGCACGAAGTAGTACTAGTGCAAAATATTCCATCTCTCTTAATGCATTCAGAAGTTCTTCTTCCATTTATGACATATTTTACTATTGCTCTTGGCTCAATCACTGTTGTCTTCGGGACGGTATTTATTGCTAGTTGCTGTGTTTATTTTTGTCGACAAAAACTGGCCCCTAAAAATTCACCACAGCAGTGTGATAGTCAACAAACAGCTGCAAATGTGACACAAAAAGGAAACAACTTTAGAGAGAATGCTTTGCTACAGGATACCTCATTCAAACAACTGATGTGAGTGAAACAAGTGCATGTATGTATTCATGATTGTGAGCACTTGATGTGTATGCTATGTAATTACAAAAATTAAAAAAGATTTCTGACGAGATCAAAAGAATGCCGGTAGGGATGAAGAAATCTGCCGTTAGGCATCAATGTAATTAAACCAACAAGGAAATAACATGGAATAGTAGCACGCGTACGATTGACTGCCATGGATAATAGACTGTGTTATCTAGCTTGCTGGTAATTTGGTTTATTATCCAGTCAATCGTGCTATCATTCCGTGTTATTTCCTTGTTGATTTATAATGACGTGGACCAGTGGTAGATTTCTTCATCCCCTAGCTTTTGATTTCATCAGAAATCTTTTTTTTAATTTTATTGTTTGTGTCGGCCTTTTTCATTTTCCAGTGAGATTCAATTCTTTACAGTTCGAACTTCAAGTATATGTATGCTCACTGAGATGTTCTTCGAAGACTCCAGACTCCAATATACAGGTGCTTGCAGTTGGTCACGTGGTTATTCGTTTGCTTGGTCTTCTTCTTCTTCTTAGTTTTTGTTGCCTCCTCGAATGAGAAGAGTACCACCATCTGGTGGGGAAAGAAGAGAATGTAACAATTTAGCACGGTAGCTGTACAGATCTGCCAAGAATCGGAGAATCAGTTCTTGATTCTCCGATTCTTGGTCACGTGCGTGTTTGTCACGTTCCTTCGACATGTATGTATACGTGCAGGTGGTACACGTGCGTATGTCTCTGGCCTTGATTCCATCGGCTTTCGCTTTTTAGCTTCGATCTACAATCATTATTTCGTCCTAATCTACTTTTCCGCCTTTTTGGTACTCTTCTCTTTTGAGGAGGCAATAAACGAAGAACGTATTGCGCAATCACAATAGACCCCTGAGTATACAATAGACGCCATTTTCTGGCAAGATGGTGCATTCGTGTTTTTGTACCGACCACCTGGGAAGCGATTCTTTTCTCTTCCAACTTTACTGTGGTATAAAACTTCTAATTTAGCTCAGTGGAATCTTGCTTTTTCTGCCACCGACAACGTTTTTGCGTAGGCCAGTACGTGCTCTTGCCCCATAAAATGGTGTCTGTATACATGTAGTCGTTTCGCTAAAAACTAGGCTCTTGCCAGGAGAATTTCACGACTGTACGTGGGTGTTTTGGTCTAGACACTGCTCGCGTTAAAGCGCTAGGAGCTCTGAAGAAGAAAAAGACGACGAAATTCGATTTTCACCGTTTCCAGGTTCGTCAATTTAGTAACAATTTTGAGCGATCTCATTGCTACTATAAATATGGGGATGCCAGAGAGCAGATCAGGACGTATAAAATTAACCAACAGATGAAATATCAGTGTTTGAACGCTAATACATTGTATTGTACATGTAGCCGCCATTTTGTTTTCCGTTCATTCCTTGTGTGTATTTGTACAACCATACAGAAGCTATATAATTATAATTTCATACACTACTCTATCTCTTCTCGGTCTACATATATTATGTGCTTAAATTTTACAGGGTCTGTGTGCTGTGTACATCTACGTTGTTTGAATTTGCTGATTCAATGAACACATTAGACACTGCTCTACCAATAACAAGATTGTCTCCTGTGCGTGGAGTGGAATCAGATGATTTTGGTTATTCAGTTGTAGCACACAAATTGAATAACAGTGCCAAAGGATTTACAGACGTATTAAATTCAACAATGTAAGTAAAGAGTTCACAAAAGGGTTGTTTTGCATTTTACATGCATATCCCAACTCTGTACGAGCAAACCCGGGAATTTGCCCAGGCATCAACTTCAGAATTAATTTTAATGATAATTCACAATTTTAATGATACAAGTAATAAAAACATTTTAACCAAAATGGAACAGATTTAGGGTTGGTAAGCTTACATTTATCGAAAAAGTATGGAAACAAGATTTGAAATGAAAAGGAATGTAACAATAGCAGTGTAATGCTACCTCCCTATTCAATTAACCACAACTATTAATTTAGGGAGGTAGCATTACACTGCTATTGTTACAATCCTTTTCATTTCAAATCTTGTTTCCATACTTTTTCGATAAATGTAAGCTTACCAACCCTAAATCTGTTCCATTTTGGTTAAAATGTTTTTATTACTTGTTTCTTTTCTTTTTTATTAATGACTTAGTTGGCACTTATGCTAATACAGTGTATACATAGTTTCAAAAGTAATAATTGTAATAATAATGTAGTTCCGGCAGCAGACTCAGCGGCACTGAGCTTGATCGACTGAGTCAGCACTGCATGCAACATGTACCATGCAACATTAGCTAAGCTTAACCCTTTAATTACTAAATTATCTTGCTGAAAATTTAACCTCGTAAATGCTGACCACTTCTATCGTGAATATCTCGTGTGTCTTTTGTGCTACTGGTCTCAAATTTGCGTCCTTTTACGCCAGTGAGTAGCCGCAATTGCCCACACTCAAGTCGGTCGATATGCCCCTCCCACTTCGAAAGTGAAGCCGATAAAGTGCAGCGACCTCGTCAAATTTCAAAGTTAGTATTTTGGGGCTGGCTACTGAAAAGTACATACAAATAGCAGTGGTTTTGGTGAGTGTAAAATGTAGCCCAGATCATAGAGAATGCGCAAAAATGTGTTTTCCGAGCACCCGAAGCCATAAAATGTCCGATTTTCCGTGGCAGCCATTTTGTTTTTCCTAAAATGTTGTGAAATTTGCACTGAAGCCATAGAAAATGCCGAAGCCAGTATGTTTAGTGCAGGGGGCGCGCCGAAAACCAGTCAATTTTGGGCGGTTATTTGTATTCTTCAATTTGGCTTAATTTTGGGACTCTTAGCACTTTTTCATAAAGTTATGCTGTCTGCAGTATGTATGACGCCAAATTGCATCATTGGGGCTTAAAGGGTTAAGATAGCATTCTTACAAGCCTGAACAGACAAATCCAGTGTAACAGTGAAGATATGCTCGTTGTCTGCTGTGAACACTGCTAGTGGCAGCAGCACTCGCGTTCCAAGCAATTTGTACTAAGGTGCGCTTGTATTAGAATAATTACAAACACAGGCGTGCGCGAGTAGGCGTAACCTAGTAACGGAGTTCAAACAGAACGATGGAGAAAGAAAGAAAGAAAGAAAGAAAGAAAGAAAGAAAGAAAGAAAGAAAGAAAGAAAGAAAGAAAGAAAGAAAGAAAGAAAGAAAGAAAGAAAGAAAGAAAGAAAGAAAGAAAGAAAGAAAGAAAGAAAGAAAGAAAGAAAGAAAGAAAGAAAGAAAGAAAGAAAGAAAGAAAGAAAGAAAGAAAGAAAGAAAGAAAGAAAGAAAGAAAGAAAGAAAGAAAGAAAGAAAGAAAGAAAGAAAGAAAGAAAGAAAGAAAGAAAGAAAGAAAGAAAGAAAGAAAGAAAGAAAGAAAGAAAGAAAGAAAGAAAGAAAGAAAGAAAGAAAGAAAGAAAGAAAGAAAGAAAGAAAGAAAGAAAGAAAGAAAGAAAGAAAGAAAGAAAGAAAGAAAGAAAGAAAGAAAGAAAGAAAGAAAGAAAGAAAGAAAGAAAGAAAGAAAGAAAGAAAGAAAGAAAGAAAGAAAGAAAGAAAGAAAGAAAGAAAGAAAGAAAGAAAGAAAGAAAGAAAGAAAGAAAGAAAGAAAGAAAGAAAGAAAGAAAGAAAGAAAGAAAGAAAGAAAGAAAGAAAGAAAGAAAGAAAGAAAGAAAGAAAGAAAGAAAGAAAGAAAGAAAGAAAGAAAGAAAGAAAGAAAGAAAGAAAGAAAGAAAGAAAGAAAGAAAGAAAGAAAGAAAGAAAGAAAGAAAGAAAGAAAGAAAGAAAGAAAGAAAGAAAGAAAGAAAGAAAGAAAGAAAGAAAGAAAGAAAGAAAGAAAGAAAGAAAGAAAGAAAGAAAGAAAGAAAGAAAGAAAGAAGGAAAGAAGAAGATGAACAAACGGGTGACCACGTGAACTCTGGTTTACCACCTTAGACCTGGTTTCTTTTGCTTCTAAAGGTCTCTTTGTAATCGCACAAATCGTGCAAGGAGCTTCAGAACGTTAGATTAGGTTGAAACGCCCGTACGGCGAAGATATGGCAGTGCGGTACTCAGTGCCTCCAGGCAGGCGAGACGCCTAGCCTCGTCCCCAGGCCAATTTCTTAGGAAATTAGGCCTGGTAACAACGGACTCGCGCATGCGCCAATTTTTCCGCGAGAAATACGTACAGTGTTCCACACGAAGAGAGGGAATAATTGTGTGTTTGACATTTTGATTGATTTCTCTAGAGTTGTTTGTCCTAGAGTTATGATTTATATATCATTTTGATCCTCCATCCTTACTGAATCTTATGCTTTATATGGCTTCTTGTCAGATGACACTCACGTGACAGAAATTTGAAAGACAGGCAGCCAATTGGAAAAACACGTTAGGGAGCGAATCTCAGGGACTACCGTTAGTTAAGCACTGTTATCGCTGCATTGAAGCTTTCACCTCGGATGCATATCTGTTGGCAGCAGGATTGGTCCCAATCAGTGCTACATCAGCGGCAGAGAGCAAAAGATGACCGTTCACGATGAGCCTAACGTTAGGGACAGGAATTCCAGTTCTACTGGTAGTTAAGCTCTAAGACTTCATGACTGCAATGCTAAAACATTAATCATGAAAGTAGATCTCACCTAGCGTCTCTAGAAGCATATACAGCGACAAGCGCGACTTCACTCTGCGAGAGGGCAGGTTTTTGGCGGCCATTTTGTTAGGTAAAATGTATTGTTACTATTGACGTGACGTCATACATTCCTAACATTAATTCACTCTCTTCGTGTGGAACACTGTACATGACGCACGTAATGGGCGGGGCCTATCGTTAACTCGTCATCGCAATCAGCTGTTTGCTCAGACATGGCACAGATTCAGGTGTACAAAACAACAGACAATCACTAAGCAGTGATGACTCAGTAGCAAGTAGATCAACTGGTACACTGCCATGAGTTGTAGTTGTACCTGAAGTAACAACAGAAGCCTTCACTCCTTTGCTCCTCAGACTACGTACTTGGTCTACCATTAAAGCAATCAAGGGTGTAATAACTAAAACAGCACTGACATCAGTTAAAGCTAGCTTATAGTCAAAAACGAACGGTAAGGTGTGGAAACACAGGCTCTTGCCAAAACCTGTCGGTAGCCAAACAAAAACGTCCCTTCCATTGTAAACCGCGTTGATAGCTGTGCGTTGCTCCGGCTTCAGAACTAGATCTGGCGTCCCTAACTTCTGCAGCGCGTAAGTAACCGAGCTAGAGAATTCAACAGCCATAACGGTGGAACGAGTCGGCAGTACAGTATACTGATTATGACGTTAGACTGTCACGGATATAACACAATAATAATACGGTTTCCCAAATATTTGGGAAAAATTAGCGCATGCGCGAGCCGTTGTTACCAGGCTGTCTTTTAGCAGCTGCAGCCTGGGGACGAGGCTAGCGAGACGCCATCTTGTCATGCCCATAGCAACTGGCCTTATAGTCTTTATTAGTAGACTCATTGTAAGCGCTTACCTCTTACGATAGCCCCTGGGTAGTTAAAATACCCCTGATGTCGTCAACAGCCAAGATATACATATACGTGAATTATTGTGTTTAGCCTAAGTGTAGCCGCCATCTTGTTTTCCGCCCAACCCTAAATATGCCACGACTACCGTGTGACATAATTCAAAGACATTTTTATGGAAGTCAAGTTGTAGATACAGACTACTATCTGGGAGCGATCGTTTGCTAGCTAAAATGCCTCTAAACTATGCAAACAAAGTCTTTATGAACATTAATTAGCAAATTTCAAGGTGCACTTTGCGCACCATCTTCTCTGCACACACATAATTTGGGACTCAGATCCGCCACTGTGCCAAACGCCAGCAAATTAAACAATGGAAACCCGACACCCTCGGGGCCCACAATCGGTGTCCTGATTTCAGGGGTTAGTATACAAAAATGGCTATTTGAGGTCACATGTAGTGTCCACATTACAAGGCACTGGGTGCCCTTATTTCAGGAGTGTTCACAACGGTGAGGGGTTCCACTGTATACCGGTAGTTAAAAGCGAAAATTTATTGAGTGTATGAAACTATCAGGAGCGTATAATGAGAGTTAGCGTACTAGGAAGGTGCCTTTCTAGCACGCTTACTCTCATTATACGCTCCTGAAGAATCACAAAAGCTAATAGTGACAATACAATAAAGTACGTTAGCACTTACGTAGCTACTCATTATAATTGCATGCATTGAAATTATAGGTTGAATAATTGTATTTTAGCATCATAGTTGGAGCTCCATTGGGACGGTATCCAGGAGGATTAGACCTGCCTTTGAACTCTACTGTCTGTGCTCTGGTAGATGAAATGAACAGTGTAACAAGGAACTTGAGCAGTCTAACTGAAGCTGAGATTAGAGAATGCTATCTTCGCACTGGACTAGTCTACGGATGTCCTTTACTTGCTAGCTCTGATTGTGGTCCTCTACTGGGTAACATGAATCCATCAGGACCAGATGGTGCACTGTTTGATAGTGTTGGTAAGTGTGATCACTATACTTTTAGTGAATTATGTAACGTTCGATGTAGGTAATATCAAACAGAGAAATGTCTTTGATCAGCTAGTTATCCAACAAAACAAGAATGGACAGAGAATGGGAACTGCACTTTTCAGTTCAGGAGAGTTTTTTGTAGTAAGTTAACCATGATTATCATGCTACACGGTGTAGAAGAATAACCAGCAAAGTTGTGCATTATTCGTGAATAATTTCAACACAGCATAATCTTCAAAGCTCTAACAATACTATGTTTGCAGGCATGTGCTTCCTACTGGAAAAGAATTCAAGAGGGTGAAGCTAAAACTCCCAGGCCAGTTGGGTCATGTGTTTTCTCTGGGAGAAAATTACTAAATTTCCAGTACACAAAACCATGTAGTGAGTATAACACACAATCATGATACGACATGCACAGCCTGCACTATCTTATACACTATCTTCTGATGTCTTTAACATGTATTGACAGAAGCATACATTTCAAGATGAACTTAATCTATAATGATAAATTTTATAGGAGGAGCGGGTACATCAAGTATACATGACAGCTCGTTTTGCTTAGCTGGAACCAGTGCTGCTGTTGTAAAGGTACTGTTACAATTGCGTACACAACACTACTACTTTGCACTGGAACAAATTGTACTACTTAGATATTTAGAAAACGTTATGTTCATAGAGATGTTCATATTATGCCTCGGTGGGTAGAGCCATACATTGTAGTCACATGTACTTGAGTATAGTCATACCAAAAATGCAAAGACACTTAGAATTGCTTTCTGGCGTTGCCCCATCTTACAGCAGCAAGGAGATTGCTCGAAATGGTCACTAAAGTGACGAACCTGAAAACTGTGAAAATCATGTTTCGTCGTCTTCTTCTTCTTTCTTTCTTCTTCAACTCGCCTAGCGCCTTTACGCGAGCAGTGCCGAGACCAAAACACCCACGAACAGTCGTGAAATTCTTCTAGCAGGTGCCTTTTGAACTTAGGTTTTAGCAAAACGTCGATATAGATTTGACGAGTTCACAATCATGAACAGTTGTCAGCTAAGTGTTAGACGATTACGTAATACGCACGTGACCAATCACACGAATCTCAGTAGAGTATCGCCGTATGGAGAGCGCATATTGGCATCTGGAGTCTTCGAAGAACAACTCGCCGAGTAAGCTCGTGTAGTATCACCGTTCTGCTGCTCGCCAGATAGTATCACAGCCGTAAAGAATTTTGTAAACTAAAGTGGGCGGGGCTCGAATGCTTGCAGAATGCATGAGCTAGTTTCAGTATTTAAATTTGAGCTACAAGTTAAAAAGGTCACATAAAGAAATTATCAACAACAGCAAACCAAACTAATGGTGTAAACAAAGAAATACATGATCTTGCCGGATTCGAACTGCACCAAAAATTTGAAACTCAAAAAGTACACAAACAAGAAAATAAAAAGATTTCTAAGGAAATCAAAAGGATGTAGGGATGAATCAAATCTGCTACTGGTCCACAATGTAAACCAACAAGGAACAAGCATGGAATGGTAACACGATTGACTTGCTAACTGACCATAGATCCCTACATCAGTGGCTGTTCATCAGTAAGATCAATATTTTGTCATAGTCAAGTTGAATTCAATTCAATTGAATGCACTTCGGTGTCAGTCAACGGCGACTAGCTCAATTAGCTATAGTCTGCCACAACAGCCACTGATGTAGGGATCTATGGTCTGTTAGCAAGTCTATCGTGTTACCATTCCATGCTGGTTCCTTGTTGGTTACATTGTGGACCATGGGCCAGTAGCAGATTTGATTCATCCCTACATCCTTTTGATTTTGTTAGAAATCTTTTTATTTTCTTGTGACTTCAGTAATGGCTGTATGTAACCAAGTAGTGTCTACATGTACAGTATATATGTTGTTCACCATTAGAACTATACCGTATAATTATCTGTGAATGTACGTATGCATGCATGAATGCAGGGTGACCAATCAAGTGATTCTGTTCTTGGTGTTGGTACACCTGTACGTTTTAGTTCTACTGGAGGAGTGTTCTACTACAACAACCTGACTTCTATAGAACCACAGTCTCTACAAAATCCAGTAGACCTTGAACTTGGATTAACTAGAACATATTCTGTTCGAGCTCGCGTTGATACGGCTCTCGATGTACCTACTACTAGTCCCATTAATGTTCCATCGAATAGTGACTCACTTTATGGTGAGCTTCATTGAATTATGTGTGTAAAAAAATTTGCATATTGATGCTTTGTAATTTTTGTGTGCAGGTTTCACAGTAGAAGTTGGTCACTTCAATAACTCTACAACAACTGAATGTAAATTATAAATAAAATTTTTGTAGTATAATTCTGTTCTTTTAATTTCTGAATAATTATTAATACACACTTTGCACATGCAGTTTTTTATGTGTCAGCTCCAAAATTCATGTCCTTGACCCAGAATAGATTTGGACAGGTATGTGTTCAATATTATGTTGTTTTGTAATCTTATGGGCTTCATTATCATTACAGGTATATGTTGTCACCAATTTCATGCAAATAGCATCAATATCTGTTAACGGTGAACAGGTATAATAATAATGATAGATG
Source organism: Haliclona indistincta (assembly GCA_964017065.1). NCBI lineage: Eukaryota > Metazoa > Porifera > Demospongiae > Haplosclerida > Chalinidae > Haliclona > Haliclona indistincta. The sequence continues at coordinate 10,421,677 of OZ024788.1, read as the reverse complement.
CTTGGTATAGCTTTTATGTACATGTAGCTTGGAGAGTATTTTGGTTACTCACTAGCTACTCCAGATCTCAATGGAGATGGGTAAACTATATTATCATGCAATAAAGAAATGTAATTGTTCACTCCATGCAGATATGATGATTTGGTGGTGGGAGCTCCAATTTATGCTGAGCCAAATCGGCCCGACGTTGGGAGAATATTTATTTTCTTCAATGATAACGTATGTAACTAGTTTTTATAGTGAAAAGAATATTTGTTTTTGTAGGGCCAAGGATTGGTTAAAAATGCTACAATTGTAGGAAGTGTTCCATTTGGTCATTTTGGTAATTCAATAACTGACTTAGGAGACTTGAACAATGATGGTTGTGATGGTGAGAAATGCTTGATTTGACATGACTTGCTGACCAGTTGCATATATGCAGACATTGCTGTTGGTGCACCGTTTGATGATTGTGGGAAGGTCTTCATATATCATGGCTCTAATGGCACCTCAATTATTGATACTACTGTACAACAGGTAAAAGCTGTTTAGATAGGAAAAGATAAAGATGTTTGGCTACTTTATGTAGGTAGTAACTGCTGAGCAGATGGTGTCACAGGTCACAGGATTGACCACACTCAGAGGATTTGGCTTTAGTTTGGATGGAAAGGTTGATGTTGATGATAATGGATACCGAGGTGACAATGACTCAGCAGTTATCTAAAATACTGTGTTTTATAACTATTACAGATTTGGTTGTCAGTGCTGTTGGCAATAACACTGGACAAGCAGTGTTTGTGCTGAGGTACTGCATGAAACAGCTGATAATACACATCACAAGCCACATGGTACTGATTTTCCTGTGTAGGTCTCGACCTGTAGCTGAGGTGACATTGACTGTGACTCATCAACCAACTGAACTTGATTATCAAGTGAAGTCTTGCACTGTAAATGACACTCTTACAACATGGTGTGTATTCTGCATGCATCCTGTGCACTTTCATACATGTTCACATTTTTTTAGCTTCAATTTTACCATTTGTGCTATGCTGAGCTTATCCACCAGAGGTATATCAAGTATTGGTAAGAACAAGGTTAATGCATGTATGTAACCAGTTTGTAACACAAATTATAGTTCCAAGATTTGAAATTCAGGAAAACATTCATAACGGCCAATCACGACTTATCTTTGACATTTCAAACAGTGTGAACCACTTTGCACGCTTATTTCCAGGCCAGCAATCATGTTTAAATCTGACAGCCTATGTCAGAGTAAGTGATCACATCTCATTAAGTATTCATCCTGTCATACTTTGCATCATAGAAAAATCTTCTTTCCACTCAAACACGTGCCCCTGTTGCTTTTCTCACTTCACTACTTCAAGTTGAACGCTTAAATCAGACAGCAAATGCCAGCAATTTTCAACTGGATGATCTCTCTGCTTATCCTGTTATTGTCAGTTCATCTTTAACTATTACAGTAAGTCTGTATGCATTGAATAATAATTGCACATGGATGATACATATACTTCAGGTACCTTTCACCAATTCTTCAACTTCTGGATTTGAGCTAACTGGAGTTACTTATTTGTGAGCTCTGTGTTGTAACTAAAGCAATACAATGGTGTATATTTCTGTAGAAATGCTAGTGGCAGTGTCATTGATCAACAGGCAGTTATAATTGGCGAGACCAGTCAGGTTGTTGTTAACTTGTGGATCAGTAACATCATGGAGAATGCAGTGCTCTCATTTTCACTACCTAGTTTCTTCATTAATTCAACAATTACTCCCAGCAACGTTAGACAATGTTGCATATGCATGCTACTAACAAATTCTCTCTGATGTACTTAGCTTTTCTCTTCTTGTGAGAGCCAGCAACAAGACAACTTCAAAAACTTCACGTGCACTAACTTGGAGTCAAGTATTGTATGCGCACTTGTAATGCATATTAAACGCTATGTTTTATGTATTATGCCTAATAGGTGACAGATATTCAATTGAGATGGTATACAGTACCAAGTGAGCCTGAACCAGAGCAAGTGAATATGTCCATTGTCCTACAAGTTGGTCAAAGAGTGAACAACATATCAATCGGTATACCTGTTCTTGCCAGAGTTCAGCTAGATATTGAAGTGTGAGTTATTATTTGCACATTCTCCAGTAATATTCTTGTTTTTGTATCAGTCCACAGCATTCAATTCAGTTTTTTGACAATCAGGGAACTGCCCAAGTCAACACACCAGTTGGAGATTTTCAAAACTTCACTCTTTCCTTCTGGCTGCACAATCGAGGGCCATCGCCAATACACAATGCTTCTTTGAGAATCCTTCTCCCACTGACAGCTTCTAGAGTTCCCAAAAAGTATTATCTCTATCCGTACAGCACCACAGTGAGTATGAACACTTTCAGATATTTTCCAACAGCTTCATATACACCTTTGTGCATTCAGATTGATCCACCTGATACAATCAACTGCTCCAAAGAAGGAGTGATTGACCCAGAGAATGTTCAAAGCACAGGATTTATAACAAATCAATTATTTGGTCAAAATCGTTCTAGTCTTACTGATGTGGTAAGCATAGCACTGCATGTGTGCATTTATAGATGTTCATTTACAGTCTCTCTTAAATTAGGACTGTTCTAGTAAGGGTGAGGCAGATCTCTGTGAACAACTGAACTGCTGGCTGATTGAAAACATGACAATGCCAAGAGTTGTCTTCTTTGGAATAACTGTTATTATGGATGAGCGTTCATTGGTGGTATGTTGTATACATTCAATTCAAAAAGTTTTTAACTATCAACTCAGCTTGATAATCCTGCTCGGCTTATGACCACTGCAACAGCTGAAATCAATGGTCTCATTAGCACAACTGGATCGGTCTTAACCAGGACGGTACGCATTGTAAAGTTTAATATAGTCTGAGTTACTAGTTCCTTGCATTATACTCCTGTGCAAAAAGTTATTAACTTTTACCCACAGATGGCAATTGAGCTTACAAGAGTTGGAAGGACAGACGTTTTAAGTGGTGACATGTTGACTTTGACTATATATTTACCAATCATCGTCTTCATTGTTCTGTTGCTGGTGATTCTAATAGTCTCTGCTTCTAGCTGTGTGAGTGCAATTATACTTCACAGTTACATTATGTATAGTAGTTTAATGCATTCTATCTCACTTAAAGGTTTTTCACTGCAAACGCAAATCTAAACGAGACAAAGCTAAAACAGAGCAGCACAACATCACTGAGGAAAATGATGACTATGCAATGGTTCGAAATCCCAGCCAAGCTCACACAATACCAGCTGCAGAGCAACCTATAGTTACTGAAGGCAACACTGCTTATGGAAGGATTCAGAATACAAGCCTTGTTCAGCTTGATAATGCAATGAATCAACCTATAGCTACAGAAGAAACCAACTATGCGAACCCGATCGAACTAAAGACAGTGGAACAGCCGATAGCTACTGAGGAAAACACTGCTTATGGAATAACTGAAGAAATAAACTCTGCAGCCCAAGCTGTTGATCAGCAAAATAATGGACAGTCAGAAACAGCAGCAGATGAAACAGTCTATGAAGCGATTCCTACTAACAGTGACACTGAGGAATTTGATGCTTTTGCAGTTTGGAATACAAGCCCAGATGGTATGGAAGGTGAAAACTTTGCCACTGAAGGCAACATTGCTTATGGGATGGCTCGAGACATTAGCTCTTCTGCTCAACCACTCACAGCTCCCTTTATTGACCAACATCAGCAACATTCAACAGCAGGCGACGAAGCTGTCTATCAAGTTATTCCTACTAGAGATGCTACTGAGGAATCACCTACTTTAGGTATGGTTCACAATACAACCTCAGATAATGCAATGGAACATTCCATAACCACTGAAGGAAACATCTCCTATGGGATAGCTCAGGGGCTAGATTCCTCCACAACTTCTTTTGATCAACACAAGACCCAAAATGAACAGTCATCAACAGGTGAAGGAGTCTATGAAGCTATTCCTACCGGCAATGCCAATGATGAATCAACGTACGATTATCCAAAATTCAGTTCTGAAGTTGCTCATGAAAATCCTCCTGAGCCACCAGGCGACACTAGTCTACCACTGCAACAGCAAATGGACATGACTAATGTCAAGGAAGATCCTTACTACATATGATGCATTGTTTCTGTAATTAACAGTAGCCTTTTATGCAGACCCCTTGACTCTGCATTTCTTTAATTGTCTCTTCACATCCCTTGGCGATCCAGTCACTAGATTATGTGTCACACTTGCAGTAGATCCTTATTGGTTTCATTAGTGCTTTTTATGAACTTGTAGCTAGCAGTGCTCAGTGTTTCATATAAATGGTTCTATACATCGTGTAGATGAGAGTATATAATACCATACTGTTGAATAAACAATGCAAAATTTATTGTGTTAAAGAGATACGCGAAGAGTAATAAACAATCTGTAATAAAACATGTTGTAATAAACAATCCAGTACATTGATGATAACAATGGGTACTTGCTTCTTTCTGTTAGCTCTTCTGGTTATTACACCATCTTATTGTCTGAAAGAAGAATGCTCATGCCTCAGTGTGCCCTCTTATGTGTGGTGCTCTTCTCCTGGAGATGTGAGAGATGAGCTACTAGAGATGTGATGAGATGAGATGAGCTAATATATAGAGATGAGCTACTAGAGATCTTCTCTTATAGAGATGAGCTACTAGAGATCTTCTCTTATAGAGATGTGCTACTATCTTGTTGTTAATCTCTTACAGCTCCAAGACAGTATGCTATTAGTCCACAATAATTTTATAATTCTGAAGTCAGACGTCTTGCTTTTCATAAATGTGCTATGGCTGGGAGATGAATCTTACTGACTGCGAAAGAACCCTGCAGTTCAACTGCAAGCAGTTAGTGTGATAAATAATAAAAATGTGTAATGACATCATGAAGGTTGTGCTGATGAAACAATTAGGCTTGTTGGAGGAAGCAGCGAGAGAGAAGGAATGGTTGAGGTGTGTGCGGATCAAACATGGAGGGCAGTAGCTCACTTTGCTGGGTGGGGAGTTGAAGAAGCTGAGGTGGTGTGCAGTTACCATGATCAGTGACAATCACTGATGATGGTAGCGATTTTACTCATCCTATATCACAACAGAATTTTCTTTTAGCACATACAGGATCTATTCTTAGGAAGTGCTGGTTGTTCCATATAATGGCAAATCGGAAGAAATATTTATAAATAATTGTATTCATTGAACAATTGATTAGTTTTTTTATTCAAATGTCCATAAAAGATTTTCCCCGAAGTGGATTTTGGACATGTTATTGTCCATTAGATTCTGCTTCATTTGGTACAAAAATTTCTTCTATACCAATTTCTTCCCGGTTCAACCCTTCAACAGCCAGACTACTTTACTTATGTCTTCAGTAATGTTTAGAGTAAGAATTTGATCTTCACCATCATATATATAAACCAATCTTCAGTTCCAGGAACACGACTCAACACTTGACCAGTGAACCATACTGATCTACCTTCCAAAGGTGTTTGATGGTTTTGCCACTACAAGTAACTCACTTGTAATACCTGAGTGCTCATCACTTGCTAAACAGCGAGAGCGAGTATTTGTTTGAGTGACTTTGAGAAGATTGAGCACCTAATAGGAGGCAAAGGTTTCTGGCCAGCTCATCTGGAGCGAAAGGTTTCCCCTTTTGTGACAACTGAAACATTGTCTTATCTTTGTAACCTTGTAAAAGAACTTTTCTTCTGAAGTCTATAGCTGGCAACGCAATGCTTGAATTTTGGCTTTCTTTGTCTTTAGCACCACAATTCCTTTCTCAACTTCTTCAGGTGTTTGCCATAATCCATATTGTAGAATCAGTTGTGTTAACTGCTCCTTCTCCAGCAGTTCTTGCTGCTTTCTCTTCTCCACCTTAACCTGTTTTCTCTTCAGTACCTCTGCTCTATTCTGTAACATAGTAGTTCGTCTCTATCTGTATTGATGCCGGATCTGGTCCTTTAGCTATTGCAATTGCTATTATTTTGCTCCTGTCTTCCTCTGACTTGGAGGCAAGCCAATTAGCTGTTTTATTATTAAAGAAGAGAATTAACCCCTCAAGTGCAATAGTGTGAGAGTTTGGTTTCTGGTGCAGAAGTCTGTCGAGCATGGCGAAGTCACGTTCACTAATCACATTTGTTTTAGGCACTAAACTAGCTTCTGCTTTAAGCTCAGCTGTTGGTTGTGCTAAGTCACCTTCAAGATGATCGACAAGTAGCCGTCCACAAAGAACAGTTAATGATGAGAAAAGATAACTTGGAGAATCTCTTGGCACATTGCATCATTGTCAGAAGACTTGGTTAGGCACTCCCAAATAGAATCTTTTTTAATTGGTGTCTCAGGGAAAAGTATTGCATCTCTTGACACAACTTGGGAAGCATCATCACACCACTTCTCAAAATTTTCAACCATATGCATGTGTTGATACCATTTGCTCATTATCTACAATAGACACATCCGTTGATTACACGTTATTATTATTGACTACTTCCGGTAACAACGCGGAGTGTTTCGCGCACATGACTTCGTTTCCAGTCCCGGTTACGTAATTTATTTAATAAGTCTTTTATTTAATAAGTCCTTTATTTAATAAGTCTATGCTAGAATCGCCCCTGAAACTGAAGTGTTGTTGCATAAATGTTTCGTGCTTTGTCCATGCACTACTAGTCTGCAGCAATGAATATTTTGCTCATGGTTGTAGCTTTTCTGGTGATTGTGCCATCTTTTCAACAAGAATGCTCCCCCTTGACCTCCTGCCAACGATGCCTCAGTGTACCGTCCTGTGTGTGGTGCTCTTCTCCTGGCTCTGCTCGCTGCCTCCCCAGATCCAGTGCCAGTATGTGTACCAGTCTCATTGTGGACCCACAGGGCAGCACCACTATTGAAACTCTTCCACTGGATGGGAACAACCAGGTGTCTCTCAGCTCTGTTAAGATGAAACTAAGACTAGGTGAACCAGAGAGCTTTACTGTCTCTGTGAGAGCTGCTGAAAACTATCCTCTTGATCTTTATATACTCATGGACTCATCTGGTTCTTTTGAACAAGAACTTAATGATCTGAAGAATATTGCGCCACAGATAGTTGATAGACTACGGAACATAACAACAATGTTTCGAGTTGGACTTGGACTGTTTGTCGACAAAACCACTGCTCCTTTTAATGCATTTGTAGCACTGAACCTGGGATTGACATTTGGGGGGCAACCAAGTGCATGTTCAACCATCTTGTGTAGAAGACCATTCAGTTATCATCATGTGGTCAACTTTACTAATTCAACAGCAATATTCAATATTACTATTCAAGATCTATTGCCATCTACTAGTGCCGATGAACCAGAGGGAACTCTCGATGCAATGATGCAAGCTGTGGTCTGCACCAATGTGGTGGGATGGAGAGAAGAGGCTCGCAAGGTGCTCCTGATCTTAACTGATGCAATAATGCACACAGCAGGTGATGGTAGACTAGCTGGTATCTATACTCCCAATGACGGCAAATGCCACACACAGTTTGATTCAGAGGAAAATGGTATTTACTACTCAGAATCGACAACATATGACTATCCTTCACTTGAGCAAATGAAAGTGACTTTAGATCAGTTTCGGGTGATACCAGTGTTTGCAGTAAATAATGAGCTTGACTATTTTAATAATGTTTCTCCAATAGTTTCCACTGCTGGATTGGTTGAAGAAGTTACTAACTTTCAGAACTTACCCGATGTTATTGAGCGAGCTTACAATCGATTAATCACTACAACACAACTCGATATTCCAAATCGTGATTATCTCAATATTGACATTGTTCCTATTTGTCCTGAAGGTTCTACACCTGTTCCTAATGGCTGCACAGGCATTGCTAACAATATGGTGACTTTTTCTGTTAATGTTACTCTAACACGATGCTCTGACAATCTGCTCAACTCAGGTCAAGAAATCATCACGGCTGTGGTCAATGCAGGATTTGGCACATTTAACATGGAATTGGAAGGTCACTGCAGTTCTTGTAATGATGCTGGCATCACTAATACTTGCCTTAATTCTTCATGCCCGATTGGTCCTAATGGTCAGATTTGTAATGGACAAGGAATGTGCGAGTGTTCAAATGGAATATACAGTTGTTCTTGCAACAACTCAAGTGTGTCCAGAATGCGTAGAGAGGGAACAGCTTGTCAATGTAGTTATGACAACTGTGTGGACACAACAGTCTCTTGTCCCTCCGGCGATGTGTGCCCGTTATGTAATCGGCATGGAACATGCAATCCATGCAGTTCTCCCCATCTTGGGTGTGACTGTTACACCGGTTTTTATGGAAGATTCTGTCAGCATCAAGACAGAGTGCAATGTAGTGCTAGAGACTTAGACTGTATACGATGCCATGCAAGAACTAATGAAGGCGAGAATCTGACTGATGCTTGCAGTTCCTATCAATGTAGTGCTGGCTATGCAGTATTGAATGAACGGCAACCAGATGGCTACCAAGTCACTGAAAGCATACCAGATACAACCATTTCTTGTTCAGTTACTCATCAGTCCAACACTTATTACTACTACACTGCTAGATCACTCAGTAATGGAGAGCTGCTGCATGAAGTAGTGCGAAATATTCCACCTCAATATTCAGAAGTTCTTTTATCATTTATGACATATTTTACTATTGCTCTTGGCTCGATCACTATTGTCTTCGGGATATCGATTACCATTAGCTGCTTTGTTTACTTATGCCGTCAAAAACTATGTCAAGGTGTCAAAAACACCAAGATTTCATCACCACAGCGGTCTATCATGAGTGATAGTCAACAAACAGCGGCTAATTTGACTCAAAAAGAAAACCTCAAGACTAACCTTAGAGAGAAGCCTTTGCTACAAGATACCTCATTCAAACAACTGATGTGAGTAAAAATCTTTTCTAGTGCTATGAATAATTGTCTTGCTAATGGATGTGCATGCTTTGTGCATTTATTTTACAGGGTCTGTGTGCTGTGTACATCTACGTTGTTTGAATTTGCTGATTCAATGAGCACATTAGACACTGCTCTACCAATAACAAGATTGTCTCCTGTATGTGGAGTGGAATCAGATGATTTTGGTTATTCAGTTGTAGCACACAAATTGAATGCCAGTGCCAAAGGATTTACTGATGCATTAAATTCTACAATGTAAGTAAAGAGTTTACAAAAGGGTTGTTTCGGATTGTTTCCATTTACATGCATATCCCATACCTGTGGCGGATCTCTGTTCAGGCAAACTCAGGCATTTGTCTGGGCATCAACTTAAGAATTTAATGATGTTAATGATAATTCAAAGACATAAGTTTGGGACCACGTGTAGTGTCCACATTACAGGGGTGTCCTTATTTCAGGGGTGTTCACAGTGAGCAGTTCCACTGTATACCGGTAGTTAACAGCAAAGTATTGAATGCATGAAACTATCATGAGCGTATAATGAGAGTGAGCACAGTAGAATGGAGCCTTTCTAGCACGCTTACTCTCATTATACGCTCCTGAAGAATCACAAAAGCTAATAGTGACAATACAATAAAATACATTAGCACTTTGCTACTCATTATAATTGAAATTATAGGTTGACTAATTGTATTTTATTATCATAGTTGGTGCTCCATTGGGACGGTATCCAGGAGGATTAGACCTACCTTTGAACTCTACTGTCTGTGCTCTGGTAGATGAAATGAAGAATGTAACAAGAAACTTGAGCAGTCTAACTGAAGCTGAGATTAGAGAATGCTATCTTTGTACTGGACTAGTCTACAGATGTCCTTTACTTGGTAGCTCTGATTGTGGTCCTGTACTGGGTAACATGAATTCATCAGCACCAGATGGTGCACTGTTTGATAGTGTTGGTAAGTGTGATCACTACTTTTAGTGAATTATTTGACATTCTATTTAGGTAATATCAAACAGAGTGGTCCATTTGATGAGCTAGTTATCCAGCAAAACAAGAATGGACAGAGAATGGGAACTGCACTTTTCAGTTCAGGAGAGTTTTTTGTAGTAAGTTTACCATGATTATCATGCTACACGGTGTAGAGGAATAGCCAGCAAAACTGGGCATTATTCATGAATAATTTCAACTCAGCATAGTCTTCAATATAAGCTATGAAAATGCTATGTTTGCAGGCATGTGCTTCCTACTGGAAAAGAAATCGACCTTACAATGCTCAAGCTCCCATGCCAGTTGGGTCATGTGTTTTCTCTGGGAGAAAATTACTAAATTTCCAGTACACAAAACCATGTAGTAAGTATAACACACAATGATGATACTATATGCACAGACATGTTCTTTTTATACACTATCTTCTGATGTCTTTAACATATATTCACAGAAACACACATTTCAGCATGAACTTAATCTATGATGATAAATTCCATAGGAGGAGGGTCTTCAGCAAATATAGTACAGAGCTCATATTGCTTAGCTGGTACCAGTGCTGCTATTGTAAAGGTACTGTTACAATTGTGTACAAACAAATGTATGCTAGTAAGTACACTACTACATTGTACTGGAACAAAAAAGCAGGCTATTGTACTACCTAGATTCTGATTATTGTTTTTATTATGGCTCGGTGGGCGGAGTAAAATGCAATGGAACAATGCTCTTTACTCTTGCTACAGTAGTACTGCTGCCATTCTTGTTCTGCATATTCCCACTGAGGCATCAGCTTCATTTTACTTCAGTAATGGCTGTATATACCCAAGTATAGTTGTTCATCATTATATTTGTGAATGTATGTATGCATATGCATGCAGGGTGACCAATCAAGTGATTCTGTTCTCGGTGTTGGTACACCTGTACGCTTCATTGCTACTGGAGGAGTGTTCTACTACAACAACCTGACTTCTATAGAACCACAGTCTGTCAGTCAAGTTGACCTTGAACTTGGATTAACTAGAAGATATTCTGTTCGTGCTCACGTGGATGACGCTATTGATACACCTAATGATAGTCCCATTAATGTTCCATTGAATAGGGACTCACTTTATGGTGAGCTTCATTGAATTATGTGTGTAAAAATTTGCATATTCTAATTTTGATGTTTTATAATTTTTGTGAGCAGGTTTCACAGTAGAAGTTGGTCATTTCAATGATTCTACATCAAATGAATGTAAACTATAAATAAAATTTTTGTTGTAATATTCTGTTCTTGTAATTTCTAATAATTATTAATAATAACACACTTTGCACATGCAGTTTTTTATGTGTCAGCTCCAAAATTCATGTCCTTGACCCAGAAAAGATTTGGACAGGTATGTATTCAATATTACGTTGTTTTATAATAATTTTATTATGAGCTTCATTATCATTACAGGTGTATGTTGTCACCAATTTCATGCAGATAGCGTCAATATCTGTTAACGGTGAACAGGTATAATAATAATGATAGATGCTTGGTATAGCTTTTATGTACATGTAGCTTGGAGAGTATTTTGGTTACTCTTTAGCTACTCCGGATCTCAATGGAGATGGGTAAACTATATTATCAAGCAATAAAGAAATGTAATTGTTCACTCCATGCAGATATGATGATTTGGTGGTGGGAGCTCCAATTTATGCTGAGCCAAATCGGCCCGATGTTGGGAGAATATTGGTTTTCTACAATGATAACGTATGCAACTAGTTTTTGCAGTGAAAAGAATATCTTGTTTTTATAGGGCCAAGGACTGGTTAAAAATGCTACAATTGTAGGAAGAGTTCCATTTGGTCGATTTGGTCATTCAATAACTGACTTAGGAGACTTGAACAATGATGGCTGTGATGGTGAGAAATGCTTGATTTGGCATGCCATGCTGACCAGTTGCATATATGCAGACATTGCTGTTGGTGCACCGTTTGATGATGGTGGGAAGGTCTTCATATATCATGGCTCTAATAGCACCTCAATTATTGATACTACTGTAAAACAGGTACAGCTGTATAGATAGGAAAAGATAAAGATGTTTGGCTACTTTATGTAGGTAGTAACTGCTGAGCAGATGGTGTCACAGGTCACAGGATTGACCACACTCAGAGGATTTGGCTTTAGTTTGGACGGAAAGGTTGATGTTGATGATAATGGATACCGAGGTGACAATGACTGAGCAGTTATCTAAATACTGTGTTACTGTATTACAGATTTGGTTGTCAGTGCTGTTGGCAATAATAACACTGGACAAGCAGTGTTCGTGCTAAGGTACTGCATGAAACAGCTGATAATACACATCACAAGCCACATTGTACTAATTTTCCTGTGTAGGTCTCGACCTGTAGCTGAGGTGACATTGACTGTGACTCAGCAACCAATTGAACTTGATTATCAAGTGAAGTCTTGCACTGTAAATGACACTATTACAACATGGTGTGTGTTCTGCATGCATCGTGTGCACTTTCGTACATGTTCACATTTTATTTAGCTTCAATGTTACTATTTGTGCTATATTGAGCTTATCAACCAGAGGTTTATCAAGTATTGGTAAGAACAAGGTTAATGCAAGTATGTAGCCAGTTTGTAACACAAATTATAGTTCCAAGATTTGAAATTCAGGAAAACATTCATAACGGCCAATCACGACTTTTCTTTGACATTTCAAACAGTGAGAACCACTTTGCACGCTTATTTCCAGGCCAGCAATCATGTTTAAATCTGACAGCCTATGTCAGAGTAAGTGATCACATCTCATTAAGTATTCATCCTGTCATACTTTGCATCATAGAACAATCTTCTTTCCACTCAAACACTTGCCCCTGTTGCTTTTTTCACTTCACTACTTCAAGTTGAACGCTTAAATCAGGCAACAAATGCCAGCAATTTTCAGCTGGATGATCTCTCTGCTTATCCTGTTATTGTCAGTTCATCTTTAACTATTACAGTAAGTCTGTATGCACTGAATAATAATTGCACATAGATGATACATACATTTCAGATACCTTTCACCAATTCTTCAAATTCTGGATTTGAGCTAACTGGAGTTAGTTATTTGTGAGCTCTGTGTTGTAACTAAAGCAATACAATGGTGTATATTTCTGTAGAAATACTAGTGGCAGTGTCATTGATCAACAGGCGGTTATAATTGGTGAGACCAGTCAGGTTGTTGTTAAATTATGGATCAGTAACATCACGGAGAATGCAGTGCTCTCATTTGCACTTCCTAGTTTCTTCATTAATCCAACAAATACTCCCAGCAATGTTAGACGATGTTGCATATGCGTGCTACCAATAACTTCTCTCTGATGCACTTAGCTTTTCTCTTCTTGTGAGAGCCAGCAACAAGACAACTTCAAAAACTACACATGCACTAACTTGGAGTCAAGTATTGTACGCTTGTAAATCATATTAAATGCTATGTTTTATGTATTATGCTTAATAGGTGACAGATATTCAATTGAGATGGTATACAATACCAACAGAGCCCGAACCAGAGCAAGTGAATATGTTCGTTATCCTACATGCTAATGAAAGTGTGAACAACATATCGTTTGGTATACCTGTTCGTGCCAAGGCCCAGCTAGATGTTAAGATGTTAGTTGGTATGAATGCAGGCTCTTTTTCATTGAACTATCCTGCTGTGTGTGAATATTGTTAGTTTATTGTGTCTTCATCATGCAGTCCACGAAATTCAATTCAGTATTTTGGCAATCAGTCAGCCAACACTTCTGCAGCCTCAGATTTCCAAAATTTCACCCTTTCTTACTGGCTGCACAATCGAGGACCATCACCAATACACAATGCTTCTTTCAAAATTTTACTCCCACTCAGACAGTTAGAAAGATACTATCTCTACCCGTACAACAGCATCGTGAGTATAACTGTACATCTAAGATTAACAATATCAATTTCATTTTGCACTCAGATTGATCCACCTGACATGATTGATTGTGCTCAAGAGGGAATTATAGACCCAGAAAATGTTCAGGGCACAGGATTTGTACCAAACTTACTGCAAACTCCAAAGCGTTCAATTACTGATGTGGTAAACATGTAGCTACAATTGACTATTGAAGTGCATGCATGTACAATAATAGAGTGTGATACTATTATTACAATAATATTTCTTAGAACTGCTCATCCAGTCCAGATCTCTGTGAAGAGCTGAGCTGCTGGCTAATCGACAAAATGACAATGCCAGGAGTTGTCTTCATTGGAATAACTGTGATTGTAGATGAACGTTCATTGGTGGTATGTTGTACAAGAAAATTAAAAAGATTTCTATCGAAATCAGAAGGATGTAGTGATGAAGAAATCTACTACTGGTCCACAATGTAAACCAACAAGGAACAACCATGGAATGGTAACACGATTGACTTGCTAACAGACCATAGATCCCTACATCAGTGGCTGCTGAGGCTGACTATAGTTAGTTCAGCTAGTTGCTGTGACTGACACATGACGTGCATTGAATTGAAGTCAGCTTGTGACAAAAATATTGATCTTATGTACAGCCACTGATGTAGGGATCTATGGTCTGTTAGCAAGTCAATCGTGTTACCATTCCATGGTTGTTCCTTGTTGGTTTACATTGTGGACCAGTAGTAGATTTCTTCATCACTACATCCTTCTGATTTCGATAGAAATCTTTTTAATTTTCTTGTTTGTGTCCTTTTTTCTTTTTCAGTGAAGTGCAGTTCAATATCATGCATGTACTGAACCGTCTTTGTTTCCACCATTAGTTTACTTTTACTGTTGTTGATGCCTTTTCATTACAGCAAAAAATTGATTGTCATATCAGCTCGCCTACGCATACATGCAGTGCATACGAGCCCCGCCCACACTTGTTTGTAGACACGGAGGACAGGTTATAATAATCTGGCAAGCGCAGAATAGTTATCCTACACGAGCTTACCGTTCTTCGAAGACTCCAGACAAATAAATTATGTGTTCTCTGCGATTGATACGGCGCGGCGATACCCAAGCTGGTGCTTGGTCACGTGCGCTAACCACTGCTTGGTCACGTGCGTATTGCGCAATCACAATAATGGCGTCTAACACTTAGCTGACAATGGATCACGATCGAGAAGTCGCGG
>OZ024788.1:10249440-10406440 GCA_964017065.1 Haliclona indistincta | reverse complement strand
TCAGTGACTTTATTAACACAACAGGATCAGTGTTAACCACATCAGCACTGGTAAAATACCCTGGTACAATGGTTTTGCAAACATCACTAATGTAGAATAGTAGATTGTACTATTAATCTGCATGGGCACTAATTTTAGAAAAAAATATAAAAATGCATGCTTTTTGTTAACAGATTGTCACAATTGGTCAGCAATCTACTGACATGTTGTCAACTATAATCATCTTCTCTCCAATTATTGCATTCTTTGTGCTGATGCTCTTGATTCTGCTAGTCATTTCTATTTGCTGTGTAAGTCTGATGCATACACTTAAGAATTATTATCTGTTAATAAATCTGGCTAGCTTGTAAGATTTACTTGAGTATTATGGTGTTTTTTTCCTTGCAAACCATAGGTTGTTCACATCAGATCCAAAGTCAGGGTTAAAAAAGAGCAACCAGTAATCACAGAAGAAAACGATGATTATGAAATGGTTCAAAATCCCAGCCAAGCTCGCACAATACCAGCTGCAGAGCAACCTACATGTATAGTTATTACTGAAGGCAACATTGCTTATGGAATGGTACAGACTGCAAGCAATGTTCTCTCAGACAGGAGCACAGATGATGCATTTATTGTCACTGAGCAAAACACAGCTTATGGCACAGCTCAGAACTTAGGAACTGCAGCTCAGCCACTTGCTTCTTTTGATCAACAAATCGAAAAGTCACTAACAGCAGGTGAAGGAGTCTATGAAGCCATTCCTGAACCTGATGAATCAATGTACGATTATCCTAAATTCGAATTCATATCTGAGCGAGATTCCTATGACAATCCTCCTCAGCCACCAGCTGGCAAACTGCCATTGCAACAGCGTGCAGCTGAGGATAATTAATGTGAAACAATCACATATACTGACTTGTATTGAGAGTCAGCAACAACAGAAACATTATTATAGACACTGATGTGCTGTTATTAGTAAGCTTACATGTAGTTGAATGCACATAATTATTTTAACATCAATAGCTTTGTCTATTATGTACTGTGAAATATGTAGATAGTTCACTGAGTGATCGTGATCTGAAAGTGTACAATTTTAACTGTAATTTTTATTATACAAGACAAATTCTTGTAAGATAAAGCACCAAAGGTGCAGATGCCTCGGTGCAGTAGCATGTATGCTAGCCTGCAATTAGCAGATACATATGACAGCACGTATGCATGCAGTAGATCAATGGCAGCATCAAATAGTTCCATGGAAGCACGCAATGTGCACTGAAGCTGCAGTAGAAGTGACCAGCAGATCCATGGAACATTCAGGCAAGCAGCAGATCATAGCAACAGTGCTATGGAAGCACAGGCTATAGTGGCAGCTATCCAGCAGCAGCAGATCGTAGCAACAGTGCCATGGAAGCACAGGCTAGTGACAGCTATCCAGCAGCAGCAGATCATAGCAACAGTACTATGGAAGCACAGGCTAGTGACAGCTATCCAGCTGCAGCAGATCATATAGCAACAGTGCTATGGAAGTGCAGGCTAGTGGCAGCTATCCAGCAACTGTACAAGCTGTTGTACAAAAGTTGTATTGAAGCCAAACAGAATAATGCTCAAGTGTAGCTGGGCGTGACTGTAACTGCTCTGCTCGCTCCGGCTCACCTGTCGAGCAGCAAAGTGAACTCAAACACGCTTTCGATCGCTAGTTTCACTGCTGCCAATGGAGTCGCGCGAGCTGTACTATCACAGATCAAGCCTTCAAGTTGCACTGTAGCCATCTGTAGACAGTTTTGTCTATGAAGTAGGCCCGAGCGCTCAAGACGGCTGTTTAGGTTAGCAAATCACGCCATAACTTCAAAACAAAGGCTTTAATAGCAAATCTGTCAAATTTGATTTTCATAAACTATCGAGATCTACCTGTATTGCAAGTTTCAGCGCTTAGTAGCAAGCGGTTGCTGAGATACGCATTGCGAACACACACACACACACACACACACACACACACACACACACAAACGAACAGACTACTTAGCTGTATGCCTCGTGGCTCCGCCCACACCTCGGCATAAATATGTGACAACAACAATACAGAAAAAATTAAATAATAGTTAGACAGCGCATCCGAGGATCTAGAAGCCGGAGCCGTTGCTATATAGTGTCCGAGCGTAGCGAGGGCGATTGGGTGCACTGTCTAACTGATTTAGACCATAGCAACAGCAAACAGAAACGATGCGGCGAACGATGAACAAGGACTGACATGCGAGCGTTGTAAAATTATTCAGTAGAACTCCGCTCACAGAACGGCAACCGTCACAATCTGCCAGTCGAATCGCAACAGTACAATTATTGTATTGTGGCAATGGGAATTTATTCTCCACGGGTACGCCCACGCACACGCGAAATGGCGTTCCTCCGCAATCGCAGTCCGCTCGCATTTCAGTTCGCTGTCAGCACATACTACATCATAAACTAACAAAATTCACAATAAGTACAGCCCTATCATTCAACTACATGTAGAAATAGCCACGCGGTCGTAGCAGCTGACACAGACAAAGAAATCATCGCGAATATCCAAACAGTAAGTTTTTCAGTACAGCTACTAGACTTAGGTACACTTCCGTTTCAAGATAGTACTGCTGTTCAGACTACCTGTAATGTGTACAATATACATTGAACTTGATGCTGATACAAAAAAATCTGTGTTCCCTAATAGTTACACAAAGAAATAGGCAATGTTTATAACAGTAAATTAATTGACGTTGTTGACTTGTGCATAGTATACTATAAGATGGGGCAACGCCAGAGAGCAGATCTAAGTGTCTTTGGACATATGAAATTCATCACCAGTCGAAATATCAGCGTTTGAACGCTAATACATTGTATGTAGCCGCCATCTTGTTTTCTCGTTCATCCCTACATAGGGAGTCACTACCGTGCCTCCCTAATTATTACCTATTTTTCAAAATCACAGTTTATTGATGATCGTCTGCCGGTGGACGGAAGGGAAGTGAATGTTGAGCGGACGGAGCGACCTGCTGTGGTGGTGCAAGATGGGATGGTGTTGTATGGGAGTGACGATAAAAAGGTGATGGTGACACAGCTGCAGTTGGAGGATGGCAGAACGACTGATCCCAGCCGGACGGTGGGGCCGTAAAGAGAAGGAGCTTGAACTGACAACAGAGGAAGAGCAGTTGAGAGAGGCGATCAGAGTAAGCCAGTGCAACCATATACCACACACCTACTAGTTAAGCCATAACCATTAAAATTTGGCAGATCGTTTCTACTGAAAGAGCAGTGTCGCATAATAGCCTTAACACTACTAGGAAGTCTGCACATAACTAGACGGTAGTAAAAGCGTTGCATAATAACAACTCCCGAACATGCACCCATTTGCATGCACCATAACACCACACATTTGGTTAAGGCCTGCTGTGCACGCCACAAACATTTTCTTATGTCACATGACACCTAGGGGGTTAAGGCCTGCTGTGCACGCCACAAACATTTTCTTATGTCACATGACACACATGAAAAGTACAAAACTGAAGAACTCAAATCAACTTGACAATAAAATATATTATGGTATGCGTAAGGCAATCAACCTCTACCTTGCAAACACAAGCTCGATGCAAAGCATTAACTGAACAGCTCGCACGCTCCACTATAACTATGAACTAAGCTCGCCTCATGTGAATAATTAACCAACCATCTCGAAATGCACAATGCCCAACTTTAACAATCTTTAGACGCAGCTTGAACTCTACCGCGTACACACACACACATTACGCAAGTAACACACTCTAAACAACATTGAGCTGAGACCAAAAGAAAAAGAGATAATACTTCGTATTCATGGGTGATGCTGGTCTAACATCACCCAAGGGAAAAACCCCAGAGATAAAACCTCTTTAGAGGACAAAATGCTCTGGTAAAACCCAAAGGAACTTAAACAGCTCACACTACTGATATTGCATTCACAATGGTGCTTTAAAAAACACGCCAGCTAGGATTTCTTTAGACAGGCTAAATAAGATCGTTGGTCAATCTCAAGCACTATGCCAACATCATAGTGCTGACCTGAAAAAATTTTGTCGCACCTGTGCAAACACAATAATTACAAAAGTAATCACAATAATTAGCAGACAGAGTCCACAGCCTTGCTCCCTACTCTTGCTCCTGCTTTGATCACCTCATCTATTGGTTGGTAACTGAGAGGAAAATACTCAGAAAGATATCAAATGCATATCAGCACCCTTCAGCACACTGGGGTGGGGGGGGGGGTGGGACAAACTGAGTGGCTGCACGTTGCCTAGGAATGATTAACAATCATACCTGTACACCTTATATACCAACACCCACGCATGCACCATGCATGCAATTATCCTACAATATTCGGGAGCATATTTCCTGTCTAATTCCTGTGTCAACCGACAGGAAAGTACATCTCCCGAACATGCACCCATTTGCATGCACCATAACACCACACATTTGGTTAAGGCCTGCTGTGCACGCCACAAACATTTTCTTATGTCACATGACACCTAGGGTAAACAAAGAGAGGGTATACAGTGATCACATGACTGACAGTCAGAGCTCTAAGCTCTCTGATACCGACAGGAGAGCAGACATAGAGTCCTTAACATAGCCATCTTTAGCAGTTTCTGAGCGCCACCTACCATGTCTCTTAAAGAGCCTATCTGGTATGCCTGCGTTGGCAGCTGCTGTGGCTCCCCTGCCCGAAGACTATGTAACCCAAATTGATTGGCGTCAAAACCGAGTGACTTTAGCTTGGCTAGAAACACCTCCCTCATCCGGGTGTAGCTGAGTGTACCAGAACAGCGCAACTTTTCCCCTTTTTTGGTGCGGACAATGGCACGGAACAACCTTGCCGATGACGCTGTGGAGATTCCAGCCATGAGCATATACCGCTCCATCATGGCCACAGGACAGGTGATCGTGCGGGTCCTAGCTACTACCACTGAGTCACCCTGCCGGTACTGGTCTGTCTTACTGGAAGTAATATGGACCGTCATGTGTTGCTCGGTAAACCGTATATCACAGCAACGCAAACCAGATAACTCATTGTATCGCAAGAATGCAGCAAATGAGAGCAACGCACCAGCTGCTAAACGAACATCAGATAGAGTCGGGGAAGTACCAAGGCTTTCGACCAAGGTGGTTAGCATACTAGCAGTAATAGGTTCTTTTTTGACCTTTGGCTTAGCTAGTTTGCGTTGTAAGCCAGCCAGAGTTGCCCGAACGAATGCTGAGGAGCTAATCGGTGGAAGGCCAGCAAGCTGGTGGGCCCAGCTGATTGCATTAACTGCCTCTTCAACGGATGCTCTGGAGTTAGTGGTATTAGCCACATGTTGCAGATAAAGTGCAAAATGGACCTCGTCTACTGGGAAAATTTTGACCTCAATTCGTGGCCCTGCCCAAGCTTTCCATTTAATAAATCCCCTCACATACTTTGTTGTTGTGCTGTTGGCCTTGCCTTGGAGTAAGGTATGGGGTAAACAAGTCGCCAGCCGTTTGAGGTCTGGGTCCTGTAAACTCTCAATAGTCTGCCACACACCCTTAGACAGGACATCTGTAAAATGTACAACAGAGATAACATTACAATTTTTCTAGACCAGCGGCAGACAGTCTATGTAGACAACACCAGCGTAGCAGCTGTAGGCTTGGTCACTCCTATTATCTCTAGCTTTATGCACCATCTTAATTCTTGACAGTATCCCAAATGGGTCAGAGCTATAATCCAACTGGACATGAGCATTATACTGAGCACATGTGTATCATTGCCCAACTGGGCACAAGAGTGTAAAATCGCCCAACTGGGCACATGTGTGTACCATCGCCCAACTGGGCACATGAGTGTACAATCGCCCAACTGGGCACATGTGTGTACAATCGCCCAACTGGGCACATGTGTGTACAATCGCCCAACTGGGCACATGTGTGTACAATCGCCCAACTGGGCATATGAGTGTGCAATCGCCCAACTGGGCACATGAGTGTACAGTCGCCCAACTGGGCACATGAGTGTACATAACCCAAATGGGCAACAAACTGTCCAGCTCCACTGAGTGACATATTGCTAACAAATACACTCAACACATTGAAAAATCACAACACAAAGCTAACACTTTGGTATTTGGCACCTTATTGTTAAATAACACAGCACCTGAACGCCCAGGAACAAACAAGCCTTCTATTAAGGGTAACTCCATTACATGTGTAACATACTTCTCAAATTGACCACCAGATGGGCAAATGATGGGCCAGAATGGAGCAGATGACCAGTGAGGAACAATTAAAGTACCCTGAGCGCCACATATTTGTGCATGTCGAATGACTCTAGGGATTAGTACAATTGGCGGACACCACCAATTGTTTTCACCTTGCCAATTAACCGTAAAAGCATCTACAGCTTCTGATCCAGGGTTCCAACAGCGACTATTGAATCGAGGCAGTTGTGTATTATCACAGCTGGCGAATCTATCCACAGTATATGGACCCCACAATGCATCTAGCTGTTCAAAAACTTGTGGATTCAACATCCAATCATCTAAATCAACAATTCGGCTGAGATAATCAGCTTGTTCGTTCAGTTCTCTGGGAACCCATTCGGGTTTTTATTGATAAAGCAAAAATCTTTAGGGCAATTGCTTGGAGATGTGGTTGGCGACTGCCAACTTGCAAAATGCGAACTACATTCTGGTTATCGGAAAACCATCGAATGCACAAATTAGCCAATTTCTTTTCGAGTGACTGTAGCACTCGCCAAACCGCAGTTAGCTCACGCCATGTAGAGCTCTGTTGACTTTCATCGAGGCTCCATTGACCATAGGCTACATAGTGACCATGCTCCACTATATACCCTCCATAGCCAGTATCACTGGCATCTGAATATACTACCCTTACTGCTGAAGGAGAGTGCCATATTGGTTGAGCTTTGTAGTCAGCAAGGCTAGCTGACCAGAATTCAAGCTCGCTTCTTGCCTCTTCCGATAGTGTGAGCATACCACACCACATTTGTCTAGATTCGAGGACTGCATATAAACTACGAGTCATAAAACGACTCACTGGACCTACAGCGAGGCCCATTGATATTATTCTACCCACAATACTAGCAAGGAATCTGGCTGACAGGCTGGGCTTTAGTACTGCTTGTCGAAGCATGTCTAATAGCTTAACTATTTTTTCCTGTGGAACCTCTACTTGACCTTGTGCTAAATCAAGTACAAAACCCAACCATTGCAGACGCTGCGTAGGCTGCCAGACTGATTTTTTTAAAATTTGCTTGAAAGCCAGCCTGTTCTAACGTAGCACAAACTATTCCGCTGGCTCTGCTTGCATTAGCTTCACCTACGGCGGCACCTAGACCATCATCAAGATACACCACAATCCTAATACCCTGTCCTCGCCAGTAACTGACTAGAGGACGAAGGAGTTTAGTAAACATGTAACAAGCAGTGGACAAACCAAATGGTAAGACAGTAAATACATAGTAAGCTCCCTGCCACGAAAAACCAAGGTACTTTTGGTGTATTGTGGCGATATCAACATGGTGGTAACCGGACTTTAAATCAAACGAAAACAGGAAATCACCCTTTTCAAACAACAACATTGCAACTCTTAAATCTTCATACTTAAATCTTTGCTTCCACAAAAATCTATTCAGGTGACGAAGATTGATTACTAAACGCTTCTTCCCACTGCTACTTTCAACCACAGACAATGGACTACAAATGTACGGTACTTCCAATACTTGTTTTACACACCTGTTCATCATAAGCTCTGACACACTCTGCTGAACAAAGTCAGCATTAACAATTGCAGATTGCTGATTACATTGTATGTTAGGGGTTGGCTCACTCTTCAATGGAAGCACATAACCTGATTCAATTGTATTCAAGACTGTGCTGGGAGCCTTCAACACATCCCTCCAGAATTGGATTTTCTCTTTCAGTCTACCCTGAACAGACATATCACAACAGTCTGGGCTTACAGCCTCAGCCTCCCATGTTCGTCTATCTACATGAGGCTCATCAATATCATCTACTAGCTCATCAACAACACATTCAGAATCAATGGAGCTACCATCACCACTACATGCATTGATAGAACTAGACACACACATAACACTACGTGAAGGATACCACTTCTTGCCGCTCAGGGCTTGTCCTTCTCTTCTGGGACAAAAGCTGTGGAGATGTCCCATCTCGCCACATGTAAAACATGGGCCCAACGGGCGACTCTTGGCCACTGCCGGGATCAATCCAGGACGTCTGGGCACCTGGGTAGCACTGCTGACACTCAAACTGGGAGTGGCTACACTGCGGGGTTGCTTTGCAGGAGTTGGTCTGCCTGCAACCTTCCTTCGCTTTACCGACTTCTTCTCTGCCGCTTTCTCGGCCTTTTCAATTCTTTTTTCGTCCTCCGAATTGTCGGCAAGCTCGTCCGCGGTGTACTCCGTGACGACCGCCCAACCAAAGTCGGACCTGTCCGCTAATTTTATCAGCTTTTGCCTTTCGGCAATTTTCTTCGCACCTTTTTCAAGGGCAGCTTTAGCTCGTTCCACCGCCTGCGAAGGGCGACTCTCTCCCTCGAGCTCGTCCATGGCCTCCTGAACTGCATCCTCCACTTCAGCGTTGAACTTTGCCTGGGCTTCGTTCCCTTTCTTCTTATACTGGTAGGGTGCCTCTGCAGACCTGGATTTTTTGACGGCTTTAGCAGCAGCTTCGTCCTGACTGCGGCAGACCTGATTCTGGAATTCCGCCAACTTAGTATCCATCCTGACCTGGGACGCCTGAATGGCGTCCATCAACTTAGCGAACTGGTCGCCAGTGATAGGAGGTGGGCCAGGTGGCAGAATGCTCGCGCTTGCTCCAGTCGCGGTTGTAATAGTCGTGCCACTGGAGGAAGGCGGATGACTACTGGCAGTAATAGTCGTCGTACCAGTAGTGCTAGCCGACGACATAACTACTGATAGCGGGTATAGTAGAATATAGTAGAATATAATAGAATAGGTTGTACAAACTGAGTGGCTGCACGTTGCCTAGGAATGATTAACAATCATACCTGTACACCTTATATACCAACACCCACGCATGCACCATGCATGCAATTATCCTACAATATTCGGGAGCATATTTCCTGTCTAATTCCTGTGTCAACCGACAGGAAAGTACATTACTCCTTTACAAGATGGCCGAGACTAAGGATGATTACAGCAAGTTTGATGCAGCTAGTTACTTACGTACACGCTATCCCAGCCCTGAAGCGGGCAGAAGTCTTTTCACTCTCCAGTGCTTTCATGATTTTGTGCAAAAGTACAAGAACCAGTGGGATTACAGCAGGGCAAAATTCTTGGAGGTCGGAGGAGGACCCAACATCATGCCGCTGATCAGCATCGCTCCTTACGTTTCAGAAATAGTCTTTTCTGAGTATGCGGCCGAGTGTCGAAAATCTGTGGAGTTGTGGAAGACAGGCAGCCCTGGAGCTTATGATTGGTCTCCGTTCATGCAGTACGTAGTTGATAAATTCGAGGGAAATTCTGATCCTAATGCTGCAAAAACTCGCCAAGACCTCATGCGCAGTAAAGTTCGCGTCGTTCCATGTAATATGTTAGCTGACGGTCAGTCAATTATTGATGATGGAGCGGTCGCAAGCACTCGATCGCGTTATGATGTTGTAAGTATGAGCGGATGCCTTGAAGCTTGTGTGAATAGCGAAAGTCAATACAGTGACTGCTTAGCCAAGCTCAAAAATGTCCTGACGCCGGAAGGAATTATCGTTGGTACAACATTTTTTGGAGCCAGCTGGTGGAATGTGGAAGGAGTAATGTATCATGCTTTCTCGATATCAAAAGATGGCTTCCTAGCTGCACTGCAAATGGCTGGATTCACTCTACTAGAGCAAAAAGTCGGCAATCCAAACCAGGCACACTCAATCAACAACTTAACGGGTGCGATGTTTTTTGTTGCAAAGCCAGTATGGTAGGCTGTGGCTAGTAACTATATTGTAATGGTATATTATTTTGAGGTACTAGGAATATACTGAAATGTAATCAGTACAATTGTATCTTCTGTTAAAATTAATAATGAGTTTGTCACAGTAGAACACATCCTAGCAAGTTTGACGCAGCTATAGTTACTTCAAGTTACACACACGCTATCCTAGCCCAGAAGCGGGCAGAAGTCCTTTTAGTCTTCGATGCTTTCATGATTTTGTGCAAAAGTACAAGAACCAGTGGAATGGTGCTGCAAAATTCCTGGAGTTCGGAGGCCATGCAGGACCGGAAGACAGGCAGCCCTGGGGCTTATGATTGGTCTCCGCCGTTTCGTGGAGACCCTATGGGCCACCATGCTAGTCTGAGAACATGCACTGTTTCTCTTGTGCTCATTTCTTCTCTCGGATGATTTACTGTCATCAGAACAACCGATAGTTGAATTTTCCAGAATACCAAACTCGAGTTGCATGCAGTTCAACTTTCCTTCATATTCTCGAATTTTAGCTCTTTCTTTATAGAGTCGACTTCTCTGTTTTTACTATTTCATCCACTTGACCCATGATCACCTTTCATGTGGTGTGTCTGCTACAACACTTCTCTCTATATCTTTCTTTGACCTCAATTGAGATCAGCTGCTTTAATTCATAATAGATGCATATTATCATCATCACTATGCATCACGTGTGTGTCTCAATCCATGCTTGTTGGAATGGATCCGAACACACTCTTTTACCCATAAGAATCAGTTTTATTGATGGTTAGGTGACCATCAGAAATCACTCTTATCTCTCTCTCCGATCCATCACTGGATCAAGACATTAATTCTTTCTCAGCTGCTCTTACCATGCACATCTGCTCTCAACTATTTGCACAGTTCTTCTCTCGTCTCTATTCAACTGACCACAATCAAAACAAGATAGAGCAACTGTCACTCTTTTCTCTTTGTATCTCTCTCTTCACTAATCACAAGAGATTAAGCTTATAATTGTATACCGATCACTGAGCAGGTGCATGTTTGTAAACGATTTTAACATTATTATAAAACTCTCTTATCTTATAGTGTTATGTTCTTCCAGTGGTTAGTGCTCGTTGAAGGCACTGCACTATTCTCTTGTATATAGACCACTGCCGTGACCTCGGTATTATCATCTCAACTGACTCATGGTCTCGACACTACAATGCTATAACAGCTAAAGCTTATCAAACACTTGGTCTTATTCGTTGTATGTTCTCTTCTTCTATCCCCACGATAATCACAAAGCTTCTCTATATTTCTCTCGTCAGATCAAAAATCACTTACTGTTCTCCAGTATGGATACCACATCTTATCTGAGACATACAAATGTTATAGAGCAGGTCCAAAGAAGAGCTACTAAGTTTATTCTTTGTGATTACATCTCAGACTATAAAACCGGCTTATTTCTCTACACCTGCTTCCACTGATCATGATGTACTTACACGAGCTAAGCAAAAAGAGCACATCTAGGCTGGTCTAGGTAGTGCAAATCAACTGTTTTGGTCATGTACAAGAATTTTTAACTGACAAAATTCCCATTATGAATAATTAAAAAGGCAAAATTTTTCGGAAGCACCTCTCTGAATTTGACTGTGCTATATAATTGTTAACTATGTGCTGGTTTCACTGAGTGATCACGATCAGAAAGTGTTTTAACTGGACATACAAGACTAAGAACATAATTATGACAACAGTTAAACGCACCAGCATCATGATTAATTCCTGGATACGGCTTTGCGACCAGTAGTCACTGTGAGGAAACGATATCTATGAAAGGGTATGTACTGACTTGTATTGGCAGACAGCAGCAACGAAAACGAATTATACACACTTCTTTTATTAGTAAGCTCACATGTCGACACCCCTCAAATAGGGACAACCATTTTAATGCATTTTCAATTTTATTTTAGCAATCCTTGAAATCCATGACACCTCAAGGCAGTCCAGACTAGAGGGATTGAACCGTTCTACTGTAGTTGCATGTGTCACTGCACAGTTTGTAACGTCAGTATCATTACTACATGTCATTGCGCCTAGCGGCGATGATGGTGATAGACTTGACTATGTTCTTTAGTAGCTAGCTTGACCGAGTGATCGTGATCAAAAGTGTATTTTAACTGTAATTATTATACAAGACAAATTCTTGTAAGAACATGTGACAACAACAATAATAATAATAATTATGCACCAGTATAATGATTTATAACAAAAGTAATAATAATATTGTCAGTGTATGAAGTGAGTGTGTCAGCGCTTCTTTGGAGGTTCTACTCCTTTTAGTAAAGTGGCAGTTTTCTGGTAGTCCTCCCAACGTTGACCAGCGTTGCCTTTCCCTGTGAAATTCATGTTAGCATAGAGCTCTTCTTCTTCTCCTTCATTACTGTTCAAGAGAGACAACAGAATTATTTTACTGAAAACAGCGCTGGTATTTTTATATTTCACAAGCAGTACAATTTATAAAAATTAAATCCATAAAAATTTTAGTATCCATAAAAATTTAGTATCACAAAATATTTTAGGTCCTGCTAAATTTTAGGTTCTGCTATTTTTATATTTTATGTCCTGCTAAAATTTACTAAGTTAATTGGTACCGCGAAAAATACCGCTCAACAGTATTGCACAAGTCACACATCAGCATAAACCGACAAAGCAAGCATCAGAATAGCTAAGTGAATATGAATTATTGAGCCTGTACCTGTCATCGTGTTGCACTCTAATAATGGGTCTTGCTGCTGGTTTCGGTGGTAGTTGCGGCACTCTCACTTCATCATATTCTCCACTGTCCTCGTCAAGGAGATTCTCTGTTGAGCCTGTGTGTTGTTGACGCTTATGGTAGCGCAGTGTAGAGCCTTTTCTCGACGGTGCCTTCTTGGGTTTTTGAGGCTGGCTGTAGATAGGGTCGTCAAACATTGCTTCGACTTGTTTTGGTGTGAGATCTTCATCTGGGACTGATGATATGAGACTGTAGTCTGAGTTGAGGCTGCGGACTGAGTTGTTGAACATAGGGTTAAACTCTGCATAATGGTTCTCAAGTGTGTCCGTGGAGGTGGATAGAGTAGTTGCCTTCGGTGGTACGTAAGGATG
This sequence comes from Haliclona indistincta, assembly GCA_964017065.1. Lineage (NCBI taxonomy): Eukaryota > Metazoa > Porifera > Demospongiae > Haplosclerida > Chalinidae > Haliclona > Haliclona indistincta. The sequence continues at coordinate 10,393,352 of OZ024788.1, read as the reverse complement.
TCTAGGACGCCTGAAATGACAAAGAAACATAAATTTAGGCTGGTAGTGCAAGCTAAAGTACATTTATAAACCATGATAATAAATATTTGCAATCTCTGATAAGAATTAAAAATGCACACTAGTACAGCTATGTTATGTCAATTTGGAGCTTAGCATGTACATGTATTTGATACTAACCTTCTTCTGTAGATTATCACTGCCAGAATGATTACGGTAATAATCACCACGACTCCCAACACAGCAAATATTCCACCGACAACTCCACCCACCATCGACGAGTCTGATAAACCTGTACAGTAAGTGGTTCAATGAGATAATTTGGCGGGAATTATTTGGCGTACTTTCAGTAGTAGGTAACTCGACAGCTGCTCTGAAATCACTAACAGTGAAGCCATTGGCTCTGAGCTGCTCAAGAGCATTGGTATTCTCCAGTAGAGCTAGAGCTTGTCCAACTGGCATCGGACGGTTGGTATTTTTATCAACAATGATGAAGCTAACATCAATTCTGCAATTGTGGGAGATCGAAGTGAACTTAGAAAGTGAGAGTTAATGTAGACTTACCGAGATCCTGGTACAACTGGGAAAGTTATCGTGTCATCGGAAGTTTGACACTCAGAAGCAACTCCAGTGTTCACTATTTCTTTACAGAATTCCTTTATATCGTCTTCACTCGGAGGCTCCTCCCCATCTGGACACACCCACGATAGAGTGTGCTTGTTCGATTCAGTCTTGACAAAACTTGCTATACATGCAGAGGTACCAGTGCCAGCTTCAGGAGCTTGCCTCCTTTTTCGTGAGCTGGACTATAGAAAGAAAAGATTAGATAATTTTTTTAAATGCACCTTGACAACAGTTATAATGGAATTGAAATCTCTCACAACGAGATTATTTTAATCCCCAAGAATCTAGCTGTACTAACAATTGGTGGTAATCATAGATACTATGGTACATGTCTATAGAGACTTATAAAACCAAGAAATCTTGCTCAATGTGCATTTCATGGGACAAAATTTCACTTAGCAAAATGGGACCTAAATTTGCAGCAGATACAAATTTTGTTTAATTTTGTGAATTGCTCTGCTCGTGAAACTTAGACACGTGTAAAAAATACCAGATCTATAACATGCACAGCAATATGGATGACTAGCTCACATTCTGGTCGGCATTCTCGGTGATTGTGTTCGCATGGTTGTTGACGACGGCAATATTAGAGGTGGTGATAATGACAGTGCTATCGCGTGAAACAGTAGAGCATGTTCTTTGTCCTCCGATGACTACGCATTGGGATCCAGCAGAGCAATTACAGTCGGAGAATTCACAGAACTGTCCAGTGTATTCAGGTGGGCAGGTACACATGAAGCCACCATTGATGTTAGTACATGTACCACCATTGAGACAAACCACTGAGGAGAGAGAAGTTAGTGATGAAAGAGTGAGTGAGTAACCGAGTGAGTGAGTGAGTGAGTGAGTGAGTGAGTGAGTGAGTGAGTGAGTGAGTGAGTGAGTGAGTAGATGGGTGAGTGAACTAATGGGTCAGTAAGTGGGTGGGTGAGTGGGTAAGTAAGTGAGGGTGAGTAAGTATAGATGGGTGGGTGGGTGAGTGAGTGAGCACTTACTTCCATCACACTCATTCACGTCCTCTTCACATCTGTCTCCAACGTATCCCGGAGGACATCGGCACTCAAAAGTTCGCGAGCCAGTAGCATTGCAAGTGCCTCCATTAGAACACGGGTTAGGGTTGCATGGTCCAGAGCTGCATGTGTTCGTGCCATTGAGACTGCTAGTACGAGCTGACTGACCAGTGATGGTGGACATGACAGTCTACAGAGAGAGAACAGACAGTGAATGATTGTGAGAGTGAGTGAGTGAGTGAGTGAGTGAGTGAGTGAGTGAGTGAGTGAGTGAGTGAGTGAGTGTGTGAGTGTGTGAGTGTGTGTGTGAGTGAGTGAGTGAGTGAGTCGAGTGAGTGAGTGAACGAGCGAGCAAGTGAGTGTATGTGTGTGAGTGAGTGAGTGAGTGAGTGAGTGAGTGAGTGAGTGAGTGAGTGAGATATCTTAGAAATGTTGCATGGTACATATGTAACAACGGCATCCTCAAACAGGCTTAGGGAGTGCACTGTATGCTTTGAGCGCTACTCACTTGGAAGCCCTGAGAGTCGAAATTATTGCACAAACTAGCAGGCACAGGATCCTCAACATTTTCAACGGTTACTATGACAACCTCCTCCAGTTCTATTTTGAGAGAAAAAGATGAGTCAACGGTTACATAATACTTTTGAGACTCACCAAAGACGACCAATCGAGCTGTTGCCTGATCATTACCAGCTGGATTAGTAGCACGGCATGTGTAGTCACCGGCATCATCAGTAGCAACTCTAGAAATCAACAGTGCGTTTCCAATCACATCAATTCTTGGGCTGGTTGTAAGCACTGTAGAGTCTCGTAACCAATCAAATGTAGGATCGGGAATTCCGGATGCTGAACAAGAGAACGTTACTAAGGCTTCGGCTTGTGCAGTAATATTTTCTGGTGGTTGAATGATTCTTGGTGCAACTGAGGAATTGAAAAAAATTAAAATTACCTCAGGTCTGACCCTTGCACAAAATCTAATCTTAATCCTTTTGCTTACCGTTAACCTCAACTACAAGTTCATTGGACTGCAAGCTTGTGAGGGTGACAGCTCTTGCTAAGCAAGCGTATCTTCCAGCATTTTGAAAACTGACGTTGGCAATGATGAGTCCAACACCGCTATCCCCAGCAAGCACGGCCTCTGGGCTTGTGATAATACTCTCATTGTGAATGAACTGAACGTTTGCTTCGATGTTTGCAAGAACATTGCATTGTAGAACTAGTTCTCCTTCAAATACAGCAATGGAGGGGCCTTCTATGACAGCACTGCAGAACACTTCGACACTGAGTACTCCACTGCTGCTCACAGAGAACCGAAATTCTGCACAGTTAGCACCGAAACTGACAGATACGTTAGTTGATGCTGACATAGACGAGTTGCCTCGATCGGTAGCGGTCACTATGACCACGGTGCTGTTAACAGTGTCAGCTGCAGATCCCTGGACTCCCGTCATGGCGAAATCTATTTCAGCATTTTCTCCCTCGTCATCGTCAGAGGCTTGCAAGGTGAGTAGCTGAGTGACTCTGTTGATGATCTGTGTGTTAGTCAGCTGGGCAGAGAAGGGAGCACCTATGAACTCTGGCAGGTTATCATTCACGTCACCAATTGTGATACGAACCTGCAAGAAAGCACCAAAAATTAGATAACAAAGCTTCAGTGAAAAAGATGAAAAAACTAGACATGCTGTACTAAAATTGAGCTATAAAAAGTATTCTAGCGCAAATACTATACAGACATAATCAGGCATAGCTCATGTGTAGGCGTATATTGTCTGTTAAATATATATTGCTACAGCGCTCAAATACACTTGCATTGAAAAAGAGTTCTATATTAGTTGCATCTCTATTATAAGTGCACATTGCTGTGGAAATGACAGTCCTAATAACAAGTTGGTATGGTATTCAGTCTCTTCGGACTTACTGTCTGTGTAGAGGAAAGGCCTGCTTGATCTTGTACTTGAATTGTGAGAGAGTACTCGTTTCTCTGCTCTCGATCAACTGGTTGGATATTCCGGATTGTTCCGTTGGAGTCGATGCTGAATGTGTCACCGAGGTTACCACTCAAAATGGAGTAGGTCAGCGTAGGATTGGTAACACTACCAGTGTCCGAATCGGTAGCACTGCATGTTGTAACGGTTTGCATCAGCGAGTCCGTCTCGAGGAAACTTGCGTCACAAGGGCCATCGAATTCGGGTGCAGCTTCGTCGATGTTCGTGACATTCACTACAACTTGTGCAACAGCAGAGCGGCGTACAGCTCCGTTATCAGTCGCTAGAACAGTGAAATTGTGCTGGGGCATCGTCTCGAAGTCAAGCATCTGTCGGATAGTGATCAAGCCATTGCCAGAATCGATGTTGAAAAAGCACTGACTGAGCGAAGGATTGGAAGAGCACATTGCAAAATCGATGATAGCGTAAGTGATGCGAGAGTTTTCATCTATGTCATCGTCATTTGCAATCACCTGGAGGATAGGTCGATTCACTGGAAGATTCTCAAGTACACTAATGCTATACACCGGGAGCGTGAAGACAGGGTCATTGTCATTTTCATCAAGAACGATCACTACCACCTCAGCTGTATCATTTCTTGATGGTGAGCCGAGATCACGGGCAAGGAGTGTGAACGTGAACGAACTTCTGTTCTCTCGATCCAAAGGAGCTGTGGTAGTCACTTCACCAGAGACTGTATCTATTGCAAATGGTATGTTCTCGGTTACGATAGAGTAGCGAATTTCTCCGTTTAGTTGAAGATCACGATCTGTTGCTTGCGCCGTGAAAACCACCTGTCCTGCTGGTCTATTCTCAGTCACATTAGCTGTGTAGTCGTCTTGTTGGAAGGCAGGGGAGTTGTCATTGATGTCAACTAGGGTGATTGTGACCAGTACGCTGGCTTGACGAGTGGTTGGAATGCTGTCTCGGGCAACCACCGTTATCAGCTCCTGTGAAATTGGGGGAAGGAACAGATTCTCCTCGACGAGCATCTCGCGGTCAAGGGGCATTGTCGTAGTAATTGTTCCTGTATCTGCATCGATTTGAAAGAAGGATGACAATGGTCCACTTTGGATTGAATATGTCACAGTATCATCAGTGTCGCCATCCATAGCTCGGACGGTCCCTACCACTGTGTTGCTCGGCTGCTCTTCAAGAACAGAGAAGTCCGTTGGTCCAACAAAGACTGGAGTAAATTCGTTCTCATTGATGACATTCACAGTGAGAATGGCTGTATCAGAGAGAGTGCCATCTGTTGCAACAATGTCTAAAACGTGCTGTTGCTGCTGTTCGAAGTCAAGGCTTCTATTGAGAGTGACCAAGCCGGTGGAAGAAATGGCAAAGATTCCATCGGGGTTGGTGTTGTCAGCAAAACTGAATGTAACATTCATTTGATCGAGGTCTAATGCATTGAACTGGGCGATTTCTGTACCAACTGGAGCTAGTTCAGAGATATTGATGGCTCGATCTTCAGAGATCACGGGTGGATGCTCATTCACGTTCTCAACTGTGATCATGACCGTAGCAGTGTCAAACATTACTGGGTTGCCCCGATCCTCGGCACGCAATTGGAGTGTGTAGCGAGACTCCGTTTCAAAATCCAAAGACTGAACAAGAATTATATCTCCGGAGGAAGCGTTAATTGCGAATTTTCCAGCTTCATTTCCGCCTGTGATGCTAAAGACGATTTCTGAATTAGGGTTACCCGGTTGGTCTAGGTCAGTAGCCATCACGGTGTCAATGACAGATTGTACAGATGCTGTTTCCTGGACACGTACATTGTATTGGTCAGGATCAAAAATCGGTGCATTGTCATTTATGTCATCAACATCGATTAGAACTCTCACACTGCTGCTCATTCTAATCAGACCAAAATCAAATGCTTCGACGATCAGAGTGAACATGGTTACTTGTTCTCGGTCAATATTATTTGCAACTCGTATTTCGCCTGAAACGCTATCAATTACGAAAGAGTTGTTGAAATTTCCGCCGTCAATCTGGTACCCAACGCGTCCATTGCTGTCAGAGTCAGCATCAGTGGCGTTCACTTGCACGACAAACGTGTTCACTGCAGAATGCTCTACAACCGAAGCTCTGTATGGTGATTGATCAAACACGGGTGCGTTGTCGTTGACATCCACAATCACCACCACGATATCTACAGTAGTGGATAAACCATCTGGATTGCTAGCCACAACGGTTATGTTGTACCGACGGACGGATTCAAAATCCAATGTATCGAATGTGCTGAAGATTCCAGTTTGGCGGTTGATGTAGAAAGGCAAGTTCGGGACGGAAGATCGAAGAGAAAAGGTGATTTCTGCATTGACACCAGTGTCATTGTCTTCAGCTACAAATTCTGCGATGGTAGTGTCATTGGGAAAGTTTTCAAACACATCTATTGGAGTAGGAGCTGCTGTAAAGAATGGAGGATTGTCGTTGACATCGTTTATACGTATAGTCACTAGTGTGTCAGCACTGAGGGACGGATTTCCTTGGTCTCTGACTGTGACGTTGGCAGTATAACTGTCTCTCATTTCTCTATCGAACTCGGCGTTCGTTCTGATGTTGCCGGAGTTGTCGATGACAAAGTTGGGATTGTCGATTGTAAAGATGAGCATACCGTTGCTCACCGTGCTCAAATCAGGGTCATCTGCTCCAATAGTACCCACAAAGGTCCCAGATGGTCTGTTCTCTTCGACACTGAAGACACACGAGTCGAAGGCAGCACAGGGAGGAGTAAAAAATGGACGCTCGTTGACATCAGTCACATTGATCACTTGTATCGCTGTATCTGAGGCTCCTCCATTGCTTATTGCCGCTCGGATGACCAACTGATACCTGCTGAGTGTCTCGAAGTCCAGAGCAGACGCCACTGTTATTCTGCCCGACATGGAGTCAATTTGAAAGGCATTGCCTGGGTTACCACTTTGGATAGAATAGGTGATGACACCAACAGTGTCCATGACTTGAACTCGAGTCACTTCAGTTCCTATGGCAGCATTTTCTGGGACTGAAGCTGAGGGAAGATCTCCGATATTGATCTGGTTCGGTATAACAATCACTTTCAGGTTGACTCTGCCGCGATGACAAGAGGCGTTGACGTTCTCAGCAACTATTCTCAACCAGTAGACCGGGGTCCTCTGAACACTGAGAGAATTGTTCGTGATCACACGACCGTTGGTTTGGTCGATTGTGAAATCATCGTTTATGTTGCCGTCTTTGATATGATAAATAAACCTGCAAAGAAAAGAGGCAATGATCAACTGTAACAGAGATTGTGTGAGTATAATTTTGCTAAGCCCACAGAGCTGCTTGACACAAACACCCATCACTGTCTCGCTGCCTTGTACTATGCATGCATCCCTCACAGAAAGAGGTTGAGTTATAAATATGGTTCTGACTACAATTCTTAGCCTAATTCGTAGACATTTTTGGTCGCTTGATACCATAACTGTATTGCATTACACATACATGTATGTCATGATTCCATTAGTATGATCATACTAGGAAATCCACATGACTTATAGTGAAGTGGTACACAGCTATTCAGTATTCAGTGATGATTTTATGACAGTTAAAAGTTCACACACTCAGCACAAACTGTGACCACAACATAGCATAACAATAAGTGCTATGTGTACACGTATGGATAGCAGCTTCGTTTGTTGTTAAACTAGCATAACACTGTAGTCCTAAAGAGTAAGTAAGCAACAGCATGCTCAGTCTCGGGTAAGTAAACATTGCTGTTTATCAGTTGGTTGTTATAGAAACCGCCTGTGTCTAACTGACAGCCAACAAGCTACTTGTTTAGACTGCGCCTACACAGTAAAGTATTATAGTGCGTTTACACTAGCAACTTTAGAACCGAGCCTGACTATTTTATTTTTATTTTCAATAATAGAGTAGCTAATACTTGGGAAGTGCCAGTTGTTGTACTACTATCAACCTTTAAGAATAAAGCTACACCAGTCTGGCACAGTTCTGAAGTTGCCAGTGTAAACGTACTATTAGAGGACAGGAAGGCACTAATTTCTTGATAACTATCAAGAAATTATCATTGATTGTCTTGCAAGCTCTTTGGACTATATTAGGACAAAATTTTCTGTTAGATTACGGATACGGGTATTTCCTGGTAAACAAGGCTTGTGTAAATTGACACGAATGTTTGTCCTATAACTGAAACAACAGTAAACAGTGAACGTGAATATAATAGCCACAGCCAAATTGAGCCTTTGACAAAGGATAGTTCGAATATGATTCAGCCTACTTGCATGTATTCTGTTTCATTCCCAATCACAAACACTGGTACAGTTATGTTACTATTCTAACATTACAACACTTAGAATCTCTTCTAGTAGAAATCTATAATGTACCGTCAGTTTGAACCAGACGTAGTATACTCTTATTTATAGTGATACATTGACAGCCTGATGCAGCATTGAGTTAAGCTCTCTCTCTCCTTCCCCCCTCTCTCTCCCTCCCTACCTATCTCTCACTTGTTCACCACAGTCCTAATAATAATTATACATGTTCATACCCTCCAGAGTGACTGACTACATTAAATTATATCAAAGCAGCACTATCAGCTACACACACAATTACAGTATAATCACTTTACTACAGTTTGTACATTTTGTATATTATCAAGGTATTATGGATTGTTTCAACCTAAAATGCTTAGTACAGTTGATCGCATAAAGACATTAGCTTATGTACAGTTAGTAAAGACTACGTTACCATAGCAACGGACACTACAAAATAAAGTCCCTAATGTGTGTAGCGGTTGTGTGTGTGCACCTTGTGTCTGGGATAGAGACTTCACTGTTCAAATCAAAAACAAATTGACCGGCAACTCCTTCGACCACCATCACTTCGTACGATTCTTCGTGGAACACACGATCCCAAATAATCACCGTGAACAGATTCTTGACCAACTTCCCCTGCACTCCGATGTAAATCACCTGAAACGTGCAAAAATGTGAGTATTTTGTGAATTTCCAAAAATGTCAGAGTTTGAACATGCAGCTGCTGTATATACACAGTGTCACTATAGTGCCTTATTTGTAACCTATGAACTTCTGTGCTTGTATAAACTTTTGTGCTGTTAAGGAAAATTATCTCATTGTTTTACCTTTTTGAGTCCTTGCTTGAAGCGTAGGACAACGCTCCTTGATCCACCAACAGTTGTCTCGTTTCGTACCACTAAAGTCCTGCTGTCTAGTGGGCCGGGATTTGTTTTGTTGTTCGAAGCGTACAAGCTGCATCTTCCACGGACATCAATTTGCTCAATGAGGACAGAGGGAGAGAAAGCGAGGCACTCGGTCTGGAAGAAACGGAATCCATCCTCAGGTACTTCAGTGGTTGTGTTCTCACCAGGTTCAACAATGGCTGGTGCTGTAGAAGAGATAGAAAGATAAAGGTCATCACAAGTGAAGATATTAACAAATAAACAGTTGGAATCGAGACAGGCGTAGCTACTCAATATAACAACATGACATCTATCTGCCAGTGACTTGTTTGCAACACTGAATCCATACTTAGACAGACAGTTCTATATCATTGTCCTATTGTCAATTATTGAAGATCTCCCCGGTAAAGGCTTGTGCACAAGGTTAGATGGTAATGAAATCATCGTTTTAATAAGCCCATCTTTAGTCTGATTATAGCCGAGGAAGGCTACCATGACGTGGTACTAGTTATGGTAATCGGTAGAGTTGTGACTTACTGTTACAGGTAGTGAAGCTGAGAAAATCAACAAATCCTTGAGCGTCGTTGAATGAGTCTAGTAGAAATATGTGAAGTCTATCTGGATCCGAGGCAATCAGTTTTAGCTCCGGAAGATAGTAGTTACCGATTCCCACAGTGTACACCTGGACTCCAAAGTTTTGCAGATCCATCGCGACTTGATCAACTGGGGACAAATTCGATCTTCCGTCAGTGATGAGGACAGCTATTTTGGGTATTCCTTCCGAAGCAGGTCGTGCACCACGCCCATTTAGAGGGTTAAGGATGACCCCAGCTTGGAGCAGAGCAAGCGCAGTTCTTGTGTATCCTCCTGGATACCTGATACGAGAAATATGATCTTGTATCTCACTCTTTGTCTCCAAATCGTTCAAGTCAAACTCAACTCGACCGTTCGTGGAGTACGTTATCATGCCGACTTGAGTTGCATTTCTGCCTACTGTGAAGAAATCTATGACGTCGCTGATAAAATCAAGTGACTTGTCGTGGTTGCTTCTCGTTACGCTGCCTGATTGGTCTTGCATGAAGACGATATCAACACTAGCATCACAAACTGGAGAAGAGAGAGAGAGAGAGAGAGAGAGAGAGAGAGAGAGAGAGAGAGAGAGAGAGAGAGAGAGAGAGAGAGAGAGAGAGGGAGGGAGGAAGGGAGAGAGAGAGAGAGAATGGTTAGAGAATGAATTGAAACAAGTGTAGGATGTTGTGAAAAGGCGTAGAATGGTAGAAGATGAAATCATTATTACCACAAATCATACGATGTTTTTGAGAAATAATCTCCGATTTTTACTCACCATCTGGTATCACACTGACTCTCACGTATGACGACGTGGCGTAGAAGACCCAATCAAAGTTTGCCTGGGCTGCCCATCTCAGCAGCCTCGATGCAACGCGTCTGCTCGGGACCTGTATTTGAATGGTCCTTCCTGCAAATAAGTGTGAGGTATAAGATTACGAGGCTTCTTCTCTAGCTGGGATGCAAAGACTGACCTTCATAATGAAGTGAATTGTTGCTGAGGCTCGAGTCGGGGTAGGGGGTCCATGCTTTTAGAACTAGTAGCCTGTAACCATAGTAGTCGCGGAACCAGTTAGCCAGCGTGTTCAACCGCGAGTGCAATCGCGAGGTCATGATTCTGCTGTCCGAGTTGGTGAATCTGACATTCGATGCCGAGTAGCGCACCAGATCTCGGTAGCGTCTCGAGTCTCTCTCTATGTGGAGTCGGATCGGCTGACATTCTTGCTCCTCTGGTCGGTTCGGGTAGTGTTGGGCTAGACTGAAGGATCTTGGGATGGGCCCTTTACGGAACGTAAAGTCGACACTCCCAGTCGCATTGCAGACGTGACCGCAGCATGCACAGAGGACCAGAAGCAGCAGCAAGCTAGGGCTCTGCATGACGACGATCAGCTGGAAATATTCGACGCCTTGTTTGTTAATTACTATGCAGTGTCGTTTGCATGGATTTATAAACGTCTATGCTCTCACGCTTGCCTGACACTTGATAACACCATAAAAGTATACTGTTCCATAAAAGCAGTGCAGTGCCAACCTGTTTCCGGCCAACAAAGCCATTTAGTAGTACATAGTACTACATGCATGCAATTATAGTTGTTGCAGGAAAATATTTGTCATAGTGCAATCATGCAGTAATTAGAACTATGAATATCATTATCTTGTTGCAGCTGCTCCGCCTACTCGGTTCTGCTGCAAACATGGCTGCCTCCTCATCGCCTTCTTCCCGCCGCGAACGACCCATCGAGGAGCGTTTCGAGCGAGCAGTAGCCGTCATACGCTCGCTACCTCAAGACGGTGAGCCGTGCAAGCACCACGAGCATAATAGACTAACGTGATTAACGCCATTGTTGACTTCCGGTCGTGTGTTGGTAATGATGTCTTTCTGTTGTTCGCAGGACCATATCAGCCGTCCAACATGGTGAAACTGAAGGTCTGGTACTATACATACAGGATGCATACATTACGCTAGGCTAAGAGGGATGTTTAGTCTACCAGCTGTACTCTAGACCCTCCCTCCATTTCAGCTGTTCCAAGTAGGCATATCCCATCATAGCAATGCATCTGTAGTGATGACTAACGCTGCCTTGTGTTTCATTTAGTACTGACAGTATGCTTGTACGTTGCCTAATGTAACCTAACGTATATGCTCGGGCTCGAATTTTTGCATAATTTAAAAAACCACAAGGAAATTTTTACTTCGTATTGTGTCAAACGACCTATTTCAGTCGTGACGCAGTACTAAGCAACAAAATGTGTGAGGTGTGTACAGGTTTAACTGTCAGCAGCAAAAAGTGTTGATGTGCTCATCACCTTTAGCTTGTGAGGTTTTTTCATTTTTCTGTTCTCTCTGCAGTTCTATGCTCTATACAAGCAAGCACGGGAAGGGCCGAACAAGACGTCTAAACCTGGTTTCTGGGACCCCACAGCACGAGCGAAATGGTGAGTCTACTGTTACCTGTTTCTAATTAAGCGTACAGCTAAAAAAATTACTGTATAGTCCGAGTAAAGTGGTTTAAAGTGGAATCCCTCTATGTGGACACCCCTAATAATAGGGGCATCTATTCTGACGAGGACACTGCATGTGATCCCAACCTCTGAAATTAAGACACCTTTCTAATCTTGACACCATTTGTGAGTCCCAAGGGTATCTGGTATAGAGGGGTTCCTCGCTGTTCTTTTGATGCATTCCTGCAGTGTGCTAAAAGCTGTATATTATAATTAGCTGAAAAGTTGGACTACTTCATTTTTTCTGTTGTACCATAATGTCATACACCTGGTTGTGTCCCATAGCTTCATGTGACTCTACAGTGACCAATTTTGGTAGCCTATTTGGCTCAAAATTACTGCACACGACTAAAATATAGGCTTTTGACACTAAACTCAGACAGATTCAATTATGGTAATATTTTTATCATGTTCTCTAATAACCAGCTCAGCTCGCCTTGGATAGAGCTGCCAACTAATACCAAATGTAGCTACAACATGCGCCTTTGTTTAGTTACTCCTCTGAGATTTGATTAGCTCATCGTGATGCCTTGATACGAAAGTGTTGGGTTTTTCTTCCACTACTGAAGCCCTTGTACATTTGCTTGATACATCCGGTTTATTATTATTATACACTCATCAGTCTTTGCTACTACAAGTGTTTTTTGCTTGTGTTACAGCTAGTACCACCATCACACTGCTGTAGTGTTAGGACCAAGCTAAACTGTTAAACTAACCCATACATGTAGTTGTGATTGGAGTATTACTGAGCTGAACCATGCCGGCAGTATGGTAATGTAGTAATTCAGTTCAGTTGTAACCAGGACTGGAGTCAGTGCTTTGATAGTCCAATTTTAGGCAAACAATGTCATACTAGAAATTATACAGTGGATCTTCAGTGGATCTTTAAGGCGGACACCATTGCGACCAACAAAAAATTGTCTATTATAGAGAGGGTGTCCTCTGGTCAGGGGTTTATTATACATTATGTGGGTTATATTTGGGATTCAGTAAGTGTCCATTATAGAGGGATGAGGGGTGTCCTTTAAGAGGGGTTCCACTGTATTTAAGTCCTTTAGACTTCTTTGCAATAGTATGTTTCAATATTCAAGTCAATGGTTCATGCTCTCTGTTGTATGATCTATTCAAATTTGGTATAGTTTATCAACATGTACAGTGTATATAGACTAGGATTACTCATAAGTATGCTTATCCCTGGTTGTACAGGTTAGTATTCATACGCTATCTGAGATTTAGCAGGCACAGTTTAGTGCCAATGTGGTCTAACAGTTACAAATTGTGGTTTTCAACTATTATGTAAAGCAGTATAATCAAGCTCACCACTTCAAGCGTATTTCATGTATTCCCTAAACACTTAATTGCCGTACTTGTAGATAATATAATTAATCTGTTGTTGTACAAATACACATGTTAACATGAGCGGGAGTCAAAGTGTTGTAGATTATTGTTTTGTGTTAGCAATTTGCGTTGATTTGTGGTTTCGCGTATTTTTGGAAACCTGACCTAATTCCTGTGCGAAGTGGAATCTAGCTCATTAGTAGTATGGAGTAATTCACTTGTGCATTGTAAATATGGATAGCAGCAATATCAGTCATCTGCTTGTAGGGAATATGTCTCAAGGAAATGAGCTGTATACTTGTGTGTAGTACATGGGATTGCTATAGTTGGAAGGTTATACATTCTGAGCAAATTTTAGCAAACACCTCTGCAGCCTTTCTCACAAACACACTAAATCACTGTTTCATATGCTGCGGCAACAAAGCTCACTATTCAACTCGTCAATACTGTCTAGTCGACGTAGCAACGACCTATATCAAATATGTAATAGTTATATCACACTTGACAGTGCCTTACAAGCATGAGGGCGTGGTCAATAACGGTTGAGACGTGTGATAATGCACGAGGCGAAGGTGAGTGCATTCTAGACCGTTATTGATCAGCTTGAGTGCTTCTATAGCTGCGTAAGGCACTGACAAGTGTGATATAGTGTTTTATAGCTTGCCGCACGACCTCTGTGATCTTGTGCCTCACCAGCGCACCTTGAAGAACTTGGTGCATAGAAAAGTGTGCATAGTACACCGGCAGGTGACACGTATCGAGCGATCTAATTGGCTGGAGGTCATGTTGCATGCTATAAGTAATCTTAAAATACACCTAGGTCAAAGATCAAAGACACCGCCAATGCTATAACTCCCATATTGCACACTTAGGCATTTATTACACTAAGATAGCCGCCAACACGCTTTGCGTCACTTTCAATCCATGGAACCGACAATCATTGACCAAGGTATGCTCTAAATCAGTTAAAGCATGGTTGGAGTGCTGTATGGAAGTTAAAGCACTTGTGGGATTGGGTCTTGCAGCAGATACAGCACTCGACTTCACCTCATGCTGTATCAGTCTCTTGAGCAACCCCTCATGCGTGTTAGTGATCCACTTTGAGTAAGGCTGAATGCTCCTCACTCTTACGAGGGGAAACCTTACACAAACTTTGGACGAAACCTTTAACACAAAATATTTACACACAGATAGAACAGTTTACAAATTAATACTATTCATAATAGCTATTCCTGTGATACTCTGTCGACCTCTTTTCCTTAAAAGTGCGTTTGCTTTCTCAATACGCGCCCACATCACAATCTCTACAAATGCTTCCTAGTTCAATAGTGTACGCTGGTAATGCAATATTAGGGATTAACAATGCAGTAATCATTTTGCCTACAGCTTTTAATTCTGCAATTTGATTGGTCAGCCAGAGGTGAACTAGGTACCGCTGATTTCAATTAATTCATCTTTATTGTTAAAAACCACAACATGGCGGCTTTGGAAACGTACGCAAGTTTACTGCCGTCGTTCGAAAATGCGCCACCGTTGCTTGACTCTGGTGACTTTTGTGGTACCTTGAGCACGTTGGTTGCTGAAGCCATGGTCTAAACACCTCAGATGATAGATTCTGGTGTCTACGAGATTTAGCTCACCTTGGAAACCGAAATAGATGGTTTCCACAGTGATCTAAATCCCTTAGACTCCTCAAATCCTATATTTATTCAACTAGTTCTGTTTGCATTGTATGAGCAGACTCGAGTTGGTGGAGCAATATAGTGTACATGACCGAGATATATCTGATAGTCAAGCGCTGTCACTATCATGGAGCTATATCACTACTATCTAGGGGCTGCCTCCTGTGTTATCTGTTATCACAAGAGTGCATTTACTACATTGTAGCAATAGCAAGCTACTTTGAGAGTCCCTTACACAATGCTTCTTTCCTTTTTGTTGTCATTTTAAAGCTTGCACCATCCGTCAGTTCAATGGGAAACCTGACGTGTATAGTAACCACTCATGGACAAGCATGGTTACAATTTGTACATTGACACTTGAGCTGTATACAACAAGGAAGACGTCCTAATACAGTAATTTTTAAAGTGATGAGCGTAGGTGTCACCTCCATGCGCTTATATGTTCAGTCTCTGATCATCCTCCATCGTGTGAATAAAGACAACAGTGACTGAACACATTATTGCATGAAGGTGACACTCAACACCTTCACCTCAGCATTGCAACATGACCAAACATGACTAGAAATACTGTTCTATGATTTACGATAGCTTATATTCAACTACTCATTTTACTAGAAATTAGTCCAACAGAAGCCAGTCAAATTCTTAATTCAGCAGAAACGCCTAATGTTGAATTTAAACATCCTTTTAGTAACAATTTACTATGGAACCTGAATTGGACTGAGTTCAATTGAGTCAGGTGCTGTTAGACTGAGCGACCACTTTAACCTTCTCTAAAAATGGTGTGCATGTACAGAAATCGAGTGTAGTTAGAATTTACACTCTAAAGTAGGAGTTGAACCCATGGTTGCTAAGAGATGTGACTGCACGTACTATTGAGTATCCACTTTTTGGAAGTTGAACCCAGAAAGGCAGACACAAGCCTGTCGTCCTTGCAACAATCATTAGAATTAGTCGTCGTGATTTGAAAACTGTAGGTTTCCCACGGATTGGGTTAGGTTTTCGATACATTTTTATAACCAGGTTAAACGTACTGTGTACAATCATGTGTATTACCGTATAGTGGGAAATTTTCACGGGAGAAAATTTTCGTGAATGCGCGAGATAGAGCATTTCGCGAATAATATTTTCGCGAATCAGCGCTATTGCCCTGTCTTTGTAAACAAAAAAACAAGACTTTCATGAATAGCCTGTAATTTGCGAAATTCTCGAAAAGTTTCTTCCGCGAAAATTTCCCACTATACGGTATAAATTTATGCTATTTTTGAATTGGTTATTTAGCCCATCATCATATGTACTCCTGTGATGTCTATGTACAATCAATCCACTACATGCACCACAATATAATAATTATGATAAGTACTGCTATGGTGCAGTGTTATGACTGACCGGCACATGCCTACTGCTATGAAAACAATGATTGTATCGACTACTTCATGTGTGTGTACTCTGCGCATAGTTTAGTATCATGGTAATGCACCTAGCTACCTAGCCACACATAGGTTTATGGAGTGGGTGGTTGGGTACGGGGCTGAGATCACTAGTGACTATGACTGAATTTGCTACTATCACCTCTGTCAGTGTCTCATTGAGTTTTTAATGCTTTAATGCACTTTCTAGATGATGCCTGAACAAGAGTATGCAATACCAGTAGAGCCTGGTATACTTAGACCTGTTGTTAACCCTCCCATATTGGGTGCGACTCCCACATAACCCCTGATGTATCGGGGTTAAATTCCATAAAGTACAAGTACGAAATCTTCCCCGTTTCAGCTGAATTGCATGTGTACTGTAAGTGAGCTCTGTGTAGAAGTCAGCTTAGTGATGCCTAAAGGAATTTATAATGCAGAGCCAGCAGCCTATTGCTTTTTAGGATAACTAGCTCAAATATAACACATGAAAGTTGATGTGGTGAAGGTGCAGCACAAAGTGCTCCCCTTGCATTTATCAGAACTAAGTTGATACACAAGACTTCAGTAAACCCCGTTATTCAAAGGCACTGTTCAAGTTACATGTTGTATACATCTTGAACACATATACAAAACTTGAAATCTTGATTTTTTCCACACACACACACACACAATACTAAGTTTGTGTGTCACTCCAGTATTTGTCAGCGCTGTGTGAGTATCATTTCCACTCAGCTTATCCAGCCAGTCCTGTGTCTGTTATCTCACATTCCATTGGTTGCCTTATTAGCTGCAAATGGTGTTTGGTATTCGTTTGATCCACTTCACGTCATCATTGATATGGTGAGACTGTGACCAACTCACTTCCTTTGCTACCAAAATTGCCGATTTTGACACAAAGTTGATCAGTGGTTTATGGGTTGATAGCTTATTTTGTGGTCGAGACTACAGACATTATGACCCGCATGCATAGTGCTGGAACCTGTTTATAGTGGTCACTGTCTACTTATAACAATCAGCTAGAAGGAACCTGTCTGTATGGGTCCCTGTCTGCTCAGCTAGCTAGAGATCAAGCAAGCTGTCTATCACGGTCACTGTCTGCTTATAGCAACCAGCTAGCTAGCTACCAAGCAACCTGTCTGTATGGGTCACTGTCTGCTCAGCTAGCTAGCTAGTGGAACCTGTCTATGGTAGTCACTACCTGCTTATAACAGCCAGCTAGCTAGGGACCAAACAGTACAGTGGAACCTGTCTATAGTGGTCACTGCCTGCTTATAACAGCCAGCTAGCTAGGGACCAAACAGTACAGTGGAACCTGTCTATGGTAGTCACTGCCGCTTATAACAGCTAGGGATCAAACAGTACAGTCAAACCTGTCTATAGTGGTCACTGCCTGCTTATAACAGCCAGCTAGCTAGGGACCAAACAGTACAGTGGAACCTGTCTATAGCGGTCACTGTCTGCTTATAACAGCCAGCTAGCTAGGGACCAAACAGTACAGTGGAACCTGTCTATAGTGGTCACTGTCTGCTTATAACAGCCAGCTAGCTAGGGACCAAACAGTACAGTGGAACCTGTCTATAGCAGTCACTGTCTGCTTATAACAGTCAGCTAGCTAGGGACCAAACAGTACAGTGGAACCTGTCTATGGTAGTCACTGCCTGCTTGTAGAATAAATTTAACTTCTGTGAAACTATAATAGGTGTTACCAGTATAGTAATTCAGTAACACACCAGTAGTGTTACATAATTTCAGTCGATGTGTTGTGGTTGTTGCTGTGTGAAATCGTGTGATCAGTGATAATGTTGTCTGACAGTTGTGTCAGTGGACACTACAGAACCCATAGTCGTGTGAATGGTAATAATTATGAAAAATACACACTTTCAAGTTGTCTCACACCTGAAGCCTGCAACTGAGAGGCAATACAATCTGCTGTCTATGTAGCATGCTAGCTATAATAAATTATACATGTATACTTATACCCGATTACCCGAGCGCACTAATTCTTGTTTTGTATGTAAGCAAACGGTGTTTTTGCTGGTTTGTAGCGTACCTGTTGCTTTCGCTGGATTTTTGTGCTCAGACGATTTTCCATGAGGCCGAGCGATAGTCAGTCTCCACCTACATTTCTCTGCCTGTGCTGTAATGGGTGGCGCCTTTTATACACCTACAATATGTATAGGTTAGCCCATTGCTACCAGGGCGGTACGCGATATATAACCGAGAGTGATGGGTTAATCATTTGTAGCTCAAGACACTCGAGAATACTGCACTTATGGTTACTAAACAAAGCGCTCAAGGTAGTAGAGCCTCCATAGAAGTCACCAGTGGCGATTGACAGAACGTTGCTGAAAGACGGCTGTGTAAACTTGTGTGCGTTTTTGACGACGCCATCTTGTTGCTATGTGATGTCACTTCCTGAAAAATACTGCATACATGTATAACCACTGAGCGGCGCCTTTGATCTTACGGTCGCCTAGGCTACAAAATCTTGTTTCGCTATCTCGTTATTAAAATTTTGATGATCTAACTGATTTGTTTTAACATATCTGTAATTTTATAATTACCCAAGCACATGTATCATGTGGGTTCTTTATCTAAAGTTTTGTTCTCTTCTCTTGACAGGGAGGCGTGGTCACAGTGTGGTAATGCCAGCAAGGAGGAGTGCATGAGAATGTATATTGAAGAGTTACAAAGAGTGAGTTAGTACTTGTACAGTGAATAATGAGAAGATTGAGAACATGATTAGGATGTACAGATCTGAACCTAGATCTCTACTATAGCAATGTAGCAATGAAGAATCTTTCACCGCGGTCTGTCGTCAAGGAGGTACCACAGGAATGGTTTTTCACAGCACAACATAGTACTATACAACTGGATTAATGCCAGTTTAATACGTAAATGCTGAATATCACATTATTGATGGGTAAGGTACATCTCAGAATTTTAAAAGGCTGCATTGAGTTGTACAAATACTAAAACCATTCCGTAACTTTGAAGTTTAAAGATATTCCTTATACCATCATGTCTTGCATCTTTGAATGATACTACCACTCTTCTTTGGCATGAACGCAAGGTCATGCAAAATTCAGGTGAAGTCGTTAGACATCTCAAATCAAGATGGCAACTCTAACCATAGACACGCTCTAAGATCTTTGAGTTAAAATAGCGCATGAG
This sequence comes from Haliclona indistincta, assembly GCA_964017065.1. NCBI lineage: Eukaryota > Metazoa > Porifera > Demospongiae > Haplosclerida > Chalinidae > Haliclona > Haliclona indistincta. The sequence continues at coordinate 10,373,870 of OZ024788.1, read as the reverse complement.
GGCGAAGTAGTCTGTGTATGCTATATTTAGCTACAAGACCAGAAGCATGTGTTCATGTGACCTGCTATTAATTTCACAGATGATCGAGACTATGCCTCAGACGAAACAAGTTGAAGAATTCCTAATCTCTATCGGCCCTTTCTATGAAATAGTCCCCGAAGAGAAGGCAACAACGCCCGAGCGTCAGGCGGAGACCTCACAGAGCGAGTCCATGAAGAAGGAGGGTTCAGAGAGCGAGGATGATGACATGTTTCAAGACTCACTTGGTGACTTGCCCTCTCACCTGGTTAGTGTCTGTCTGTCTTCTGTTTCTCCGTCAGTTAATAATTTTGTTAGTCTGTTTGTTCGCCCATTCATGCAGCTCAGAGTCTCCCTAATCAAGAGACAGTAGACATGCATTAGTAGAAGCATTGTACCTGTGATGATGTCTGCATTTTGAAGAATTGATGATTAGTTTCAGTCTATTATTAGCGGGTACTAATTTTAGCGAATTTAGCGATGACATCATAATTACTAAAAATAGTGCACAAATTGTATTACATAGTTTAAAAATTTTAAGGAAACACTAAAATTAGTACTCGTCAATTCAAAGATTTTGTAAAATCGCTAAATTTTGTGCCCGCTAATAATAGTGACCTTAGGGTGGCGGGTTACCTTTCGCCCACGCGTTTAGTATACCGTGATAATGACATCATCAAGTGGTGCAAATAATGATATTCACGTGTGCAAATAATGATATTCACGACAGAAGGGGTGGAGCTCGCTGAGAAACAATGCACGGCAATGGCAGAAATGAACTCGGATTTTTCCCACAAGATTTTGGAAGCTGTGTGGAGAGCTGCGTTCACTGACTAGTATCTACATGTACATAAGTAACATTCGGAGTGAATGGTGGGGCCTTTTTCGAAAATTTGCTATTGTAGAAGCAACGCTGATGCCTCAAACGCAGGTCACTGGCGCACTATTTCCTTTTAGCGACAATAAAATCTTGATTCAAGAAAGATAGCGAGAAGACACTCCATCATTCACTCAAAGGTTGTATTTGCTCGAATATAAACCATTTTTCGTAGACTAGCTAACGCTACACGTCGCGTAATCTTGTGGGAAAAATAGCTGCTGTGTTCCTTAGGATTGTGTCGACTCTGCTCTTTGCTTATTTCCTCAAGAGTCATTGGTTATGCGAGGACACTTACTACGATGCCTTATAGCGACTTTTGTGCTGATTGCTTATTTCTGTCAGAGTTCCAAGCGAAAACAGTTTTTCTCATTAATATTCATAAATTTTGTAACCCGCCACCTTAAGGTACTTGAAATAATTCTCCCTATGACAATTATTTATGTATATGTCTGTTTGTCTGTCTGTATTGATCTGTCTGTTTCTCTAAACAGGAACACCAAGATTCTGCCGAGTTGCGTTCTCCTCCTCCTCCCCCTCTAGCAGCTGGCTCCTCCTCTCCTCTCATCACTTCTTCTCCTGTGTCTTCCTCGCCAGCTGCGTCTTCCGAGCAGAGACCGAGCCTAACTGGTCGAGGAGGGAGGGCCGGATACGGAGCAATCTCGAGAAGAAATGTGAGATTCGCTGAAAGATCGGAATCCTCAGATAGCGGACAAAGGGGATCGGGTAATATGATACCATCGATACAAGTACTGACAGGAATGATCACACAGATACAGCTAAATATACAGGTAAGAGGGAGAGGGGAGGGTGGGTGAGAGAGAGGAGGAGGGTAGGGAAAGAGAGGTAGAGAGAGGGATGGATGGATGGATGGAGGGTATGTGAGAGGGTAGAGGGAGAGAGTGAGAAAGGGAGGGAGGGTAGAGAGAGAGAGAGGTAGAAAGGGTGGGTTAGGGTAGGGGAGAGAGAGAGAGAGAGAGAGAGAGAGGGATGGTGAGAGGGTAGAGGGGAGAGAGAGGACCCGAGGAAAAGGTGCGAGTTAGTTACTGAGACTGTTGCTGTCATCTTAAGTTATTATTATTTTTCTCCACCACTAGACTGTCATGCAGCAGCTAGCCGGTCTATCTAGAGCTGTGAACAGCTTAGACCAATACAGCACTCACCAGCTACCATCTCTGGTACTGTACACACACACACACACACACACACACACACACACACACACACACACATACACACACACACAAATGGATGGGTCATCTCTTGATGGGGATGATACCCTGGTTCTTCTGTTTCCGGAGAACCTTGGATGCCACTTCGGTGGGCTGGAGGTAGTACTAATTGTTGGAATGTCAGATCCTTTTTTAATCCTGCCCTGGGATTCGAACCAGTGTCTTCTGGGTTGGGCCTCTGGGTTTTAAACCCAAGGCTTTACTGGTTGAGCCACCTGCACACACGCACACACACACACACATACACACTCACGCACAATATCTATTATCATGTGCACATACTAGTCACATGTGTGCGTGTTTATAGTAAACTTGCATTGCCTGACTTTGATGCTAGGGTGACTGACTGTTACCAGCACTACCATAATAATATACGTGTGTGGTGTGTGGTCAAAATGCTTGTTGTAATACTATGATAGTACCGATGGAATCCACTCCTAAATAAAGACAACCAAATGTGGACAATGTATGTGTCCCGACCATGCATATTTGCGGCTCCCACGGGTGTCCAGATTAGAGCGCTCCACTTTATAGCTACAAGTGTGCGTAGCTAATTTTGCTGAAAATTTATTCACTGTAAACAAGACAACTACGCACTATACTCTGATTCTGTGCCGAGTTCTGAAAGCTAATGGGAAATTTCGCAGGAGAAAATTTTCGCGATTTACAGGCTATTCGCGAAAATATCATCCGCAAATGTCTTGTTTTGTGTTGACAAAGATAGGGCAATAGTGCTGATTCGCGAAAATATCATTCGTGAAATGTGCATTCACAAAAATTTTCTTCCGCGAAAATTCCCCGCCATACGGTATTTTATTCACGTGGTCTCTTTTTTAAACCCAGTTACGAATTCGAAACTCTTTAACCTGCTGTTTAGTATACATACATGTGCTCTGGATACTTTACGTAGTAACTTAGTGGTGCCGTGTTATTTCTGCTACAGGGAGGTGATGATGAGAGAGAGAGAAGAGGGGCTAGGAGAAGAGGAAGAGGCACCAGGCAGGCAGGAGGTGCTCTACTGGCAGCCACTGTAGTCTGTCCTGTTGCTATAAACATCATCTTCTCATTTCTAGCAAGAAGGTCAGTCACATTGACAGTAAGAGCAAAATAGTGAGACAGGGGCGGATCCAGAAATCAGAAATGGGAGGTGCACCACTGATGCACGGTGAAAAATTGTGATCAATTCTTCATGAAACTTGCTATAAAATGAATATAAATTCAGAGTATCTAAACAGCTGAAAATACCCATTGCACGCTTTCTCGCCCACTTTGTGGGATGCTTCTGTACAATTTCATGTTAGCTATGTACGTCATGTGTTATACAACGTCACTCTCTGCTCTTCTCTCTCTCAGGTGCACAGGTGCTGATCTCCCTCAGTGGGTCTGGGGAGCACTGACAGCATGCAACATAGCCGTCTCCCTGGCGCTAGTGTTATCACAATAAGACACTGTGTCTCTCTATAATAGGCTCTTCTATCATTGTATGTATGTATGTACTAGGCTGAAATTATTTTATCACTTACTTGTTGTTGAACGTACGGCTTTAAAATGCTCAATGTGAATCCTTGCAGGCTGTAATAATTTCACAGAACTCTCTGCGTGTGTCATGCACGTTGTTGTGTCTAGCCTAGATCTTCTCCAAACTGGTTGAAACAGAAAACAGACCGTACAGCTGAGAATACGAGTATGATTCTCTTTTTGCGCCAAATATTTGAACTCATTCCCCGGCCCCGCCCTTCAGTTATGACGTAATCAAACAATGGCGGAAGGAGCAAATGAGCAAAGAGACGAGTTAGAACTGCTGGAGGCTATGAGGAGAGAAGAGGAGGAACTCAGCTGGGAGGAGAGGGACGGTGTGTTCTCTGGAGTCTTGCGTGTCGAGGTAGATCTTCCGCAACCGCTCGTTATCTCGCTAGCTAATCCACCCAAAGAGAGGCCTCGTAAAAAGGCTTCATTAAAGCGCGCTGCTAGTCAGTCAGCTACTATCACTCACCTGCCTCCTATCAAGCTACACTTCCAGCTGCCTCCAGACTACCCTGCCCGCTCCCCGCCTCTCTACTCTCTAGCTTGTAACTGGCTCAACTACACACAGGTAGGCAAGGCATATTATTCATGTAAACAGCTGTCTATTGCTAGCTAGTAGCTACATGTTGTTCTGTAATAGAGATAGAGAATATGTGTACGTCGCATGACGTGTCGTGGGATAATACATGACTGAGTAAAATTTTGTGAATGTGCCGCTGTCAGTATCACAATCCTTATTATGCACATCAATACAATCAGTGCTTAGATGCTTAGAATGTGTCTGTGGACTAGCCTATAGCAAGTCTGTTATTTGAGTATTCAGTAAATTTTGAGCATAATCTGCTCATGCCTAGTTCTGTGGTTAGTTAGCCCTCTAATGTCTACCTACATGTACCCTCAGTGGTATTCACTGAAGTGTTTATTCAGCTGTTGCAGTACATGTCTGCAATCAGTGGTTCAATGGTTGCCTATGTACGTACAAGACTCACTCAATCAGAGCTATAAGTTAATTTAACCCATGGTTACCGAGACGGTATGCGATAAAACCGAAGGTTAACCATTTTGTAGCCCAGGTAGCTCAAGAATTCTGCTCTTATGGTTACAAAATAAAGTGCTCAAGGTAGTAGATTCTCCATAGAATTCGCCAGTGTAATCTTTCGTGCGTTTTTTATAAATTACCAGAGGCGAATGACAGTGCGTTGCCGAAAGATGGCAGTGTGATCTTGCTTGCATTTTTTGACGCCGCCATCTTGTTGCTACGGTGTTGCAATGTGACATCACTTGCTGGAAAATACACGTATTGCCCATGGTATTATGCCACGCGGTAGTCGTGGCATATTTAGGGTTGGGCGGAATTCAAGATGGCGGCTACACTTAGGCTTAACGCAATAATTCACGTATATCTTGGCTGTTGACGACATCAGGGGTATTTTAACTACCTAGGGGCTATCCTAAGAGGTAAGCGCTTACAATGAGTCTACTAATGAAGACTATAAGGTCAGTTGCTATGGGCATGACAAGATGGCATCTCGCCTGGAGGCACTACGTACGGCACTGCCATATCTTCGCCGTAAGGACTTTTCAAGCTAATCTAACGTTCTGAAGCTCCTTGCACGATTTGTGCGATTACAAAGAGACCTTCAGAAGCAAAAGAAACCAGGTTTAAGGTGGTAAATCAGAGTTCACGTGGTCACCCGTTTGTTCATCTTCTTCTTTCTTTCTTTTTTCTTCTTTTTCAGCGAGTCTAGCACAGTAGTGAGCGAACCAAACGCAACTAAACGTACACAGTAGCAACGCTACCTATGACCATTAGTGCACCTGATATCTATTTAGGCCTAAAACACTGGGAGAAGCGAGTATTTCGAGAAAAACAGCAATTTTTGGTCCATAACAGATTCCATGCCTTCTGCTCGAACTCCGTTACTAGGTTACGCCTACTCGCGCACGCCCGTGAATGTAATTATTCTAATACGAGCGCACCTTAGTACAAATGGCTTGGAACGCGAGTGCTGCTTCCACTAGCAGTGTTCACAGTAGACAACGAGCAAATCTTCACTGGTTTGCATGTCAGGCTTGGTAACAAAGCTTGCTTAAGCTTAGCTAATGTTGCATGGTACGTGTTGCATGTAGTGTAGAGCCGATCAAGTGTAGTACACAGCTGATCCGCACAGTGGCCTCTTAGTACAGTAACACTGTATTAGCATAAGTGCTAACTAAGTTATTAACAAAAAAAGAATAGGAACAAGTAATAAAAACATTTTAACAAAATGCAAGAGATTTAGGGTTGGTACATGTATCGAAAAAGTATGGAAACAAGATGTGAACTTAGGTAAGTAAACAAGATTTAAAATAAAAAGGACTGTAACAATAGCAGTGTAATGCTACCTCCCTAAATTAACTGCTTTCTATAGTTGTAGTTAATTTAATAGGGAGGTAGCATTACACTGCTATTGTTACAGTCTTTTTTATTTTAAATCTTGTTTACTTACCTAAGTTCACATCTTGTTTCCATACTTTTTCGATACATGTACCAACCCTAAATCTCTTGCATTTTGTTAAAATGTTTTTATTACTTGTACAAGATATAACCACTGTGCGGCGCCTTTGATCTTATAATATAGAGTAACTCAGTTATGTACCACTAGCTAGTGTTTATGTATACAACAGTTATTTGTAACCCAGTAACCTCCTGCTGTATTTAACCCATTAACCTCCTGCTGTATTTAACCCAGAAACCTCTTGCTGTATTTAACCCATTAACCTCCTGCTGTATTTAACCCAGTAACCTCCTGCTGTATTTAACCCATTAACCTCCTGCTGTATTTAACCCTGTAACCACCTGCTGTATGCAGCTACTTTCATAGTTTCTTATTTCATTGCTGCAGCTTAGCAAGCTCTGTGGTGCATTAGACAGTCTCTGGGTTGAGGGAGAAGGATCTGTTGTGCTGTACCAATGGCAGCAGCTACTAGCTCATGAAACACTGCCACTGCTGTGCATATCTTCCAGTCTTGCTGTCGATGTGGAGAAGCCACACCCAAAAATGGCTGACTGGGACAACAGAGCCGTCCAAGAGATTGAACACACTCTCATGGTACTTCCGACTTTAATAGAATACGATGCGAAGAGGAAGGAGAAGGTTTTCAAGACTAGTGTATTTACCTGTGAAATCTGCTTTCAGAGTCTCCTTGGAGAGGAGTGTGTTCAACTCCCTAGCTGTATGCATGTGCACTGCTGTGAATGCATGCGAGGGCACATAGCAGCAAAGGTCAGTGATGGTCAAGTTGTACGAATCGACTGTCTAAGCAGTGACTGTACAGAACTCGTACCACCTGATGTTATCAAGAATTTAGTCGATCCCGAATTGTTTGCTCGGTACGATCGACTCCTACTCCAGCGCTCTCTAGATGGAATGGGTGACATTGTCTATTGTCCTCGACCTACCTGTCGCTGTGCTACTCTGAAGGAGGACAATGATGACAACATGGCTCTCTGTTCAAGATGCTTGTTCTCATTCTGTGTCCTCTGCAAGCGGACCTGGCATGGTGTAGCCCCATGTAGACTTCTTCCTGACAATCTCCAGGAACTAAAAGATATGTATGACAATGGAGACAGTGAGTTCCGAAAATCTCTAGAATTACAATATGGTAAACGTCAGCTCGAGAAGGCATTCGCTGATTTAGAATCATCCGCTTGGATTAAAACTAACTCTAAATCTTGTCCGAACTGTAATTCAAACATCGAGAAGAGTCACGGTTGCAATAAAATGACCTGTTCGCGCTGTGGACACCATTTCTGTTGGCTCTGTCAGTCAGAACTTGACAGACAGAACCCGTATAGACATTTTCACTTCGGTGCCTCAGCATGTGGTGGTAAGCTGTTTGATGGTATGGAAAACGAAGAAGAGATGGAACTTGAAGCATAGCTCTATTATTTATTTACGATTTTTATTCAAAAAATTTTTATGATGAAAAAAACTTTTGTGGTGTAAAAGTAAACTTTGCAATGTAACAACTTGCAACAAATGTAACTAACTAAAATACGTAATAGTACAGTTTACATGTGAATCTATGTTGTCTACGGACTTGCTACAAGTATATTGCATGTGGTTTAAGTGTCAAACAACAGTGGTTCTCTTGCCAGCAGTACTGGCGAGGAGGCCTCTTCACCAGAATGAGGAAACTCAAGTTCAAACTGATGCTCTCCTCTGCGTGAGCTGTACACTATCGCTGGGGGAGAAAATATTGGAGACCTGTCCTCTTCGTTATTTTCATCTGCTACCATCTGAGGCATATACTCCAATCGGTCTTTACACCCTAGCCTTCTCTTAATCTTTTTGAGGTCAAAATTCCACCAGAGGTGCATTGCTACAATGCCAAGACTGACAGAAAAAGACATGCAAACAGAAATGGTGGTTGCTATTTGACAGTCACTTGGCCTTAAGGACAGATTTATGTAGCTCAGGAAAAATATGTTAAGTAGATAAAAGGCTTCGAGTGTGTTGAGATAAATATTTTTATACACACCTTTCGTGAAAGACCAAAATGTGAGAATGCCCACTACTACAGTAGTGATGATGGAAGAGTTGATGACAGCCAATCCTCCTGAAGTGAAGGAGAATGTCACAGTGGCAACCAGTCGCACCATTAGAGTCACTCCTGTCCAGAATCGATACTTGTCTTTGTAAGGTCCTCCATAAGCATCCAACAGTGGCTTGAACTTTGCCACAGGATTCAACCTGTGGTGTGGGATACACTTGTGACTGTATCTCTCTAACAGAGGAGCACACAACACTAGAAAAGGATACACTAGTCCAACGACCAGGACACCACAGGATACGACTACCAGAATAAGGTGTTTACCACTGCCATAATCAATGTTCCCATCTACACTCCACACTGTCAGTATACTGTTATTGCATGGCAGCTGAGACATGGAAAGAGCATTAGTGATTGTGAGTAGGATTTTAGTGTAGGACATGAGAAACAGTGTAGCTAGTGCTGGGACAGCATGAGAGCCACACAACCTGCAAAGCCACACAGAGTAGCGGCAGCCAACAATAATACCACCCATGAGCAGGAACAGGTAAGCAGGAAAGACAAATTGTAGCCAAGTGTTCCAGTAGCCATCCAGTCCATTAAATAGGCATACTTCGATGCCCAAATCAAGATTCAGCCATGAGATGAACTGGCTCACTACTGGAATACTACCGTTTGGGAAGAAGAAAGCTTCATTGAGCTTCACCATATTGGCATAGAACAGTAGTCCATTGATAGTTCCAACGGAGACACTCAAGTTGAGGAACATCAACACAGCCACCAACACTATGCCAGCGAGGGCAAACACTGGTAACAAGAAAAGATACCAGTTGGAACAAGTACCACAGTGGTTGGATCCCAGCATGATACTAAGGTGAGACTGGCATTGTCCACAGAGTATACCTGTTCTATTGGCCACACACTGACGATCAGGTGCCATGATGTCAAATGAGACATTGGATCGATTGCAGTAGTCAAAAGGACAATTAGTAGCACCAGTTACACACCTAGTCTTGTTGATGTAGCCAAACCAACTGTTGCCTGATCTCAGAAACTTGAAAGGCGCATTTGATAAATTGCATTGTACATTGGCATTTTGCAAATTATGTTCACATTGACATTGTCCTGATATCTCAGTGAAGCCAATTGGGCACTCTAGAATATCCACTCCAATGGACACACCCCAGTCATGTAGTCCACCATCCACTCTAATATCAACCTGTGCTGTTGTTGAGGATGTGTTCTGCAAGAGAATGTGAAGCTGGAAACAATTGGTGGTCACATTTTGTCCGAGATATCGAACTAGTGTTGCATTTTGAACAGTGACCTGCACAGCACCAGGACTTGTACCACCATAGTATCCTACTGTTGCTATTGATGTGTTGATCTCTAGTCCTGGATATGTTTGTATGTGGTGCTGTGTCCTATCAGAGCAGTCTGGTAAATCACCTTTGTTACAAAAACAGACCATGATGGGGTCAGAGGACATGGAGGAGAGTCTGTCAGTGTTACTGAAATGAATCTGTTTCATGAGACGTGTGTCAAAGTAATATGAAGTTTCATTAGGATGTCCTACAGTCTGTATGTATTTCTTGGATACAGCTGTTTCTCTACAGTGCATCAGTTGAAGACCATACGTATCACTGCCTCCTTTTCCTGCTCTGTTTCCCTGAAAAATCAATCTGGAGTTTGCAGAAAAGCTTAATGTGCAAAATTTTGATAAAGCAATCGATTTCAACAGAAAAATACCTCCACCATGTCTGTAAGCAGTGTTATTGCATAATAACAACTCGCCATCAACCGCTATATTGGATTCATATGAAAGTGTGATACCAGCTCCATCTATATTGCTGTTGTTTTGTATCACGTTGTAACCGACAAACATGACAGTAGATGAAATAAGTGTGAGCCCGGTCATATAGTTGTCTACTATGTACGAGTTTTCGATAATATTTGAAGACCTGTAAATGCCAATCACAGATTTACCACCTATGTTGTTCGAGAATGTGCTGTTCACAATGACAGTGTTCACTTGATATGAATACAGAAGCAAATTCACATTGTGGCTTCCATCAAACCAACAGTGTTCTATTTTCAGGTGAGCATTTGAACATTGATTGCTCTTTACCGTAACACCAGTGTTGAGATTGCCAAATGTCATTGTTGAGCTGACAAAGTTTACATCGGAGTTAAAACAACCATCAATAGATACTGCAGTTCCTTTTGATGTACTGATTGGTATTAATCCTGACGTGTGTATAATAGTTGAGTTCTGAATCAGCAGAGAGAGTGAAGCATTTGGCTCCACACATTGCAAATATAGCTCACTATCAATATTTTCCTCAAAGAAGGTGTTGTGTATTGTGATGATTAATTTGTCTTTAACTAACATTGCTACTCCTCCACCACGTCCATATGAGAAAACACAATCGCTGATAGATAAATCCACTTCTCCTGAAATGAGACCAACTATGTTCATAATATAATTTTGCGAAAATATCAAATGGCTCAATACCACTTTTGCAGTTATTACAGAGATATTCATTCCTGCTCCTTCACCTAATAAATCAGGGTTGTCTTTGCAACACCTGGTAAAGTTCGAATATGATATTGTGTAGCTTTTATTTCCATAATATATTGTATGTACGAATATGCTTATTCCACCATCACTTATAGAGAAGCCACAAGATAATGAATTACAATACAAGTAGGAGCAGTTGGTGACTGTAACAAAATCACTTTCAAAAACAAGTAGTCCATATCCATTCATGTGTTGTATTGAGTTCTTGAGAAAGAATAGGTTGTGAACAGCATTAAATTGGAACACAGCTTTGATGACCAAATTTCCACAGTTGACTACTGTAAGACCTTCAACAGTGAGGTAATGAGAGGTACCAAAGTAGAACCCTCCTTTCCCTCTGGTGCAGTTGATAATGACAGTAGACTGCATCACAGTCTCCTCAGGTCCTGCTACCGGCCACTGACCTTGTCCCTTCAGAATAAGGTTGTGTACATTACTGACATGTACAAGATCCTCTCTGTCCAAACTGTGTTCTCCTTCCAAGAAGATGATGCTGGTGTTAGAAGTGAAGAAGTACTGTGGCTGGGAGATATAGTAGGAAAGGTTGTGACATATCTGGTGTGGAAGACAAAACTGCTCATGACCAGCTGCATTATTAGGTGTGACATAATAAACACCAGTGGCAATGGAAGGTACAGCCAGTGACAGCAGCAACGAAACAAGTAGTACTGGATCCATCAAAAGGTTACATTAAAATACTTCAGTTATTATACCGTGGCAGGCTGCTATCAGTAGACTGTCAGTGTTAGGAGGACCTAAAGTGTATAGAATTTTGTACAAGTATGTTTTTTTTTTTATAGTGAAGTATGGTAAAACACGTAAAGCGGCGAGGTGGCTGCCGGCTCGTCTCGAGACCAAATCGCCCGAGCAGGCTCTATATCATCAGTACTACATGAACATAATGATCCGCACACTGTTGCACTAACATACCTGAATTGGTTTTTATTAAAATAATAATCAGTCCTTTGAAGCGAGACACGAAAGCGAGTTGCAGTGGCGGCGGCCTAATAAGTGCAGTGACGGCTATCGTACGTGTTACTATTTGCACACCTGCCAGAACCACAATGCAACAATCTGAACCACAGCAGTGCAACTATAACCTGGACCACAATACCTTAAAAATTAAGAAGTTCTCTATGGATTCAGAAGCCTGTCATTCATTTGTGAGCAACCACTGTTTTGTTGAAGCGAGACACGAAAAGCGAGTTGGCGGCCAAATAAACCCGCGGCCGTCTCAGGCCGGGGGCGCGCGTTAGCTGCATTGACTATTTGCACACCTGCCAGAACCACAATGCAATAATCTGGAACACATGCAGTGCACTACAGCTCAATAGACCTGGACCACAGCACTTTTATGAATAAAAATAGAAGTTATCTATGGATTCACAAGTCTGTCTACAAATCATGTAAACTGGGACGAGCAATTGTGGTTTCACCGTCCAAAATCATGCGCTCTGGTTATTATAATTCCCATTTCTCATCAGGTGGACAAGTTATTTTATTATAGAACACATTCTAATAAAATTACAATCTGTAGCAAAATAATATAAAAATAAATTCTCTTTCAAAATTGACAGAAGATACTGTTGCCTTGAGGGATGACTGTAATTGTGTTTCTATAACATCTTTGATTAGGCAGGAAACATTTTGCAAAACAACATATATTGAGAGCCTAACAACCTGACTGCATTTAAGAGAACATATGAGGCTGTTCCCTCCGATCGTCACACTCTGGACCCACTCTTTTACCGCCTCTTCTGACTGAAATGATGGAGAATACGGAAATAAAACTACTTGTTTTAGTGTACTACTTTCTACACACTCTCCAATTTTCTTCATTGATTTATCTGGATACGACAATGACCAGTGCAATTCCAAGTTCTCAAGTGAATCTTGTCTTGGTAGTGCGTCCAACAGTGGTGCCAGCCCCATGTCTGTTACACTGTCATTGCTCACACGCAGGGTTCTCAGAGTGCTGTTAGAGATAAGAGCTCTGGCAAAGTAAGCAATCCCAGTGTCAGTGTATTTGTTGCCTTCAACAAGTAGTGTTTTTACAGACTCTAAAACACCTGATGTAGAGCATGTCTCAGGATGCTCAGTAGAAATTCCTAACAGTAGACCAAAACATTGGTCATCAATACTGCAATTGAAGATGTCCAAAACTATTTCTTCTCTTACTATGGTTCTGATGGAGGATAAGAAATAGTGCACCGACAAACAATCCATCGGGCTCAAGGGAATATTCGAAAAATTCACTCTCGATCTTATAGCACGAACCAGTTCTTTTAAAAAAGAAAGATTTGTTATTTGAGCTTCAAATATGCAGTTAAGAATCGCAAGGAGACAATCTTGAGAAATTTCTTCATAATCAAGTTCAGTGATAAGGTTTTGCACACTTTTATTAGTGAGCCCAGTCAGACCAGCATAGAACTGAAGTACAGGAAACTTAAGATTGTTATTCAAAAGAGTTTCAAATCGCACAGAATGCTCAGCTGATTCAAGTTGGGAGATATAGTAGGCAGCCAGTAGCTCTTGAATGGCTAGATGGATAAAGTTACAAGTAACTATCTTTCTACCAATTGAGCCAAATCCCTGGACACTATGAAGCAGACCTAATGTAGAGAGTGATGCAAATTCCTTCTGTGTAAAAACAATTTTGTTCTGCATCACTCCCTTGAATGCTAGTTCACTGAGGTTGTGTAACTGCTCCTTGAGATCAGAAGAAAGATCCTCAAAGGAAGATACATCTTCAAGGACTCTATCAGGGTGATGAGTTTCAAGCTCATGTACCATGCAGCATAGTACAAGCTCTTGAAACAGCTCACATCGAGTGATGGGTAAGGTCTGGTCACGATTGAGGTATATGTATGCTAGAATGGCAGCATTCAGAGGCACGTAGCAACAGCTTTCGATAACTGGATAGCAATGGAAATGACTGCTCAGTTTATCACAAGCTGATTTCACTTCACTATTGGGCAGATGTGATTTAAATGCATTTTCAAAGTATTTGTGAATATCACCTTTAGTGAAACCAAGAATCTCTACCCGGTTAGCTAGACCATGAAGATCCAATGAGAAGTCAGGTCGAGAGGTTATCAGTATTCTTGTCCGGGTCGAAATTGATTGCAGTAGAATCTTAAGGAAGAATGGATTACGAATGTTGGCAGGAGACTCATCCCAGCCATCCAAGATAAGGAGAATCTTTTGCTTGTCTACGATAAATCGAGCCATTTCTTTTGATATACTTTTACCACTAGCTAGGAAGAGAAGGTGAAGCAAGATATGATCAATATTATGATCAGGTACATCGTGTTCATTTAAGTCTCGTAGATGAACAAGAGCCACAGCATCAAATGTGCTCAACTTTCCTTCAGCCCATTTCTTGGCATATTGGTAGGCAAGACCTGTTTTTCCCATTCCTCCTACTCCTTCAACTAGAATCACCTGACGCTCATCATCAAAGGTACCAGTATCAAAGATTCTATCAGAATCCACAGCCACCTTTATTGTCATTAGTTTGTCTACATCTCCTTCTACTCTGCTCTTAGCAGTTGTCTTGTCGCTACCACATCGCTTTCCTTTCTCCTTTATCATGGCTAGTTTGACATGCTGACACTGAGGGAGAGGATCCCAGGTTGGAGGTTGGGCTGTTTTATATACCTGTCGAAGGCCGGTAACAAACTCAGTACATAAGGGCTGCAAGTCTTGTTCTTTTAGTTTATCTGTAAAAAATACACACTGACTGATCTTTGTCGGAGTGGATAAAACTCTGTCTCTTTTGCACAATACACACATATTTATACTACTAGTGAGACAATGACAATACAACCGGATATGCATGCAAACAAGACAACTGTGCATGATACAATGAGACAGATAAGGGCCACGCAGAGCATGGCGACAAACAAACACAGATAGTTCAGTCAGAGTATGCCACATCTCCCTTATCAGTCCCCATATCTGAGAGGGCGATTGATCTTTGTATTTGTTCGTGTTCTGGTCAAGACGGGACTCCTTGGTGGCATTTGATGAGAGGGAGGTTGAACTGGTTGGGGAGGCTCTGGAGCAGTAGGTGTTACAGATTCACCAGTAGGAACAAGATGCCTCGAATTCCTCCTCAGAGTTCCTCCATCCGCAGTTATCACCACATATGATCTGGGTGTATCAGCGTTGGCGTTCACCTGACCCTGTATCTTCCTACCATTGGTAGTAACCCACACTGGGCTTCCCTTGGTGATCTCTTGTTTGAGATGGACCCTATGTCTCTCATTGTATTGTTCAACCTGCTTCTTCCTGAACAGAACGTCATCGATACGGAACTGGTTCAGGTAAGACCACTTTGGAGCCAACTGATTTCTCGTTTGAGGTAGAGAGCATTTAGTTGTCCTGCCCATCAGTAATTGAGAGGGGCTGAGGCCACACCAAGGAAGCGGAGTCGATCTATAAGCCAGGAGCGCCATGTGTGGATCCTTGCTTTTCTTCAACAGATTCTTGACGGTCTGCACCGTCCTCTCCGCTAGGGCGTTTCCTTGGGGATAATACGGGCTGCTCGTCTTGTGTTCGAAACCATACTGCTTTGCAAATTGTTCAAATTCCTCAGAATCAAACTGGGGCCCATTGTCACTTCTGAATTCATCTGGAATACCGTGACGAGAGAACACACCCTTAGTTGCACTGATAACACTTGAAGCAGTGAGGGTAGACAACTTAATCACCTCTGGATACCTAGAAAAGTAATCCACCAATAGTAGGT
Source organism: Haliclona indistincta (assembly GCA_964017065.1). Taxonomy (NCBI): domain Eukaryota; kingdom Metazoa; phylum Porifera; class Demospongiae; order Haplosclerida; family Chalinidae; genus Haliclona; species Haliclona indistincta. Next base: position 10,358,349 of record OZ024788.1, on the reverse strand, counting down.
AAGTGGAACCATTCAAGTGGAACAAGTCTGCACCCAAGCTCTCCCATGGACGATCAGGTAACAGGGAGGCTATCATAGGCTCGTGGTGAGGGACAGCATACTTGGAGCACGTCGTACAATTCTGGACCTTGTATTTAATCTGCGACGAAACTCCTGGCCACCAAACAGAGTTCTTGACACGAAGTCTGCAGCGCTGTATTCCTTGGTGACCATCATGAACTCTCTCCAGTGTAACTTGTTGGAGGGCCGCCGGGACAATAATTCGTTGCTCATAGAGTAAAATCCCTTGTGACTGGTTGAAGGTGATCTTGTGTTGTGCTTCCCAATAAGGCTTCAATCTTGCGGGGAGCTTGCTCTTCACCGGCCATCCTGACTTGCAGAACTGAATCAGGTCTGAGCATACTGGATCCGACGCTTGAGCATCACAATATTCCTTGAGACGACCCTTCGAAGCTGGTAAGCCTGCTACTACAGCATCCATGTACAGCTCTGCTTCTTGTTCCAACTCGTTCTGTGTAGGAGATAGGGAAGATAGAGGGGGCAAAGGAGCACGAGAGAGAGCATCAGCAACATACAACAGTTTACCAGGAACATGTATTACCATGTACGAAAACCGAGCCATCCTCAAGCGAAATCTGAGTATCCGAGGCGGAAGAGCATCTAAGTGCTTAGAATTGAGTAATGGCACCAATGGCTTGTGATCGGTTTCAATCGTGATCTGCTTTCCCATGACGTAGTCCTCAAACTTTTCACAGCTCCACACTGTCGCCAATGCTTCCTTTTCGATCTGTGCATATCTCTTTTCGGCTTCTGTCATGGATCTCGAAGCATACACCACGGGTCTCCAATCTTTACCGTGTCTTTGCAACAACACCGCCCCAAGACCATATGAAGAGGCATCTGCAGACACCTTCACATCAAGAGCTGGGTCATATAAAGCTAACACTGTAGGCAGGGTCAGCTCCTTCTTCACTCGTGTGAATGCATCTTCTTGTGAGGGTCCCCAAAACCAAGCTCTGTCTTTCTTCAGCAACTCTCGCAAGGGTTGTGATAGCTCTGCCAGATTTGGAGAAAATTTTCCCAGTTGATTCGCTAGTCCCAGAAACCGTCTCAGCTCGGTGGTATTTCTCGGTGGACTCATCTCAGACACCGCTGCTGTCTTCTCTGGATCTGCTGACACTCCATGTTCATCTACCATGTGACCAAGGAACTTGAGTCGAGGTTGACTGAAAGAACACTTCTCCTTGTTTAGAGTGACTCCTTTTTCCTTCAGTCTAGCCAGTACTGCGCTGAGCCTTGCATCATGGGTCTTCTGATCAGGTGCGTGCACTAACACGTCATCAACTTGGCAGACAACGCCTTCCAAACCCTCCAGCACTCGGCTCATCTCCTTCTGGAAGTGTTCTGAAGCGGAACAAATACCAAATGGCAACTTGTTAAAACAATATCTACCGAAAGGGGTGAGAAATGTGGTTAACAACCGGGATTTTTCATCAAGAGGTATTTGCCAGAACCCACTATTGGCGTCAAGTTTTGAAAATACTCGGGCTCCTGCCAGTTGGGCTAGAGTCTCGTCAACACGCGGTAGTGGATGTATCTCTCTCAGCACTGACTCGTTGAGTCTTTGCAGATCCACACAGATACGCACCGATCCAGATTTCTTGGGAACCGCAACCATTCCTGAACACCAATCGGTCGGTTGGTCCACTGGAGATATGACACCCATGGACATCATTCGATCGAGCTCATCCTTTACTCGAGATCTGAGAGGGAATGGAACTCGCCTTGGAGTGTAAATACACACAGGCCTTGCATCTGGGCGTAGTCTAATTGTATACGGCTCACCAAATTGTCCGAGTCCTTGGAAAACAGATTCGTACCGCTCCATCAGTGCAGCACAGTGTGAATCCACTATGGCATCTGTCCGTGCTATCAACCCCAGCGCAATGATGGCAGGTAGACCAAGTAAGTCCTTTGACAGTCCCTCTACTACGAACAGCTGTTGCTTGGTCTTGTTCTCGCGGTAGCTCAGCTCCAAGGATACCTCTCCCAATACCTTCAGGGGATTACGCCCTGCTCCATGCAGGATCTTCGTTGGCTTCTGAAGGTCCGGCTCTCCCAGCAAACGATGAGTCCGTTCCGAAATGGCGGTAACTTCGGCTCCCGTGTCGATCTTAAATGTAAACTCAGTCTGGTTGATAGCAATTTTTGTCGTCCAGATATTTTCAGGACCTTCTGTGTTCACAGCATCCATGTCCAAATAGACTGCAGGTTCCGAATCTTCAACCTGAACGTCGTCTGTTGATGATGCTCCCGATCCAGCGGGCTGGGCGGGGTTTCGGTTTAGAACAGGTGGGACAGGTACACGGCTAAGACACTTCGAGCTGAAATGTCCCCTCTTTTGGCACCTGAAGCAAGTCGCGTCTCTTGCTGGACACTTGTCTAGGGGGTGGGGCTGACCTCCACACCGAGAGCAACGTCTGCCGCCGCGAGGATCCCTGAACTGCCTCTTCGGATTTTTCATTCGTAGGACGTCTAGTTTTATGGGGTCGTCTTTACTTTCTCCAGCTTGTCTCAATACACGTTGGCTTTCTTGTACCGACTCCTTGAGCCGTATCGCCTTCTTGGCCTTCTCTAAGTCCAATTTTGGGTCCAACTGCAATTTCTCCGATAACGCACTGTCCAAGATTCCTACTACCAGTCGGTCACGTATGAGCTCCTCTCTCATGTCTCCGTACTCGCACCACTCTGATAGAGTATACAGAGCAATAATGAATTGTTCAGCTGACTCACCAGGTTGCTGTGTCCTAAGATTGAACCTGGCTCTCTCGTAGATGACATTACGCCTGGTTGCAAAGAATTCGTCGAACTTCTTGATAATTTTGTCAACCGTGGCTTTGTCAGCATCCTTTGCTCCGGCAGACTTCAGCACGTCCTCGGCTTCTTCACCTAGGCAATAGAGTAGCGTACTAGTCTGTTGTGCTTCAGGCGCCGTAGCCAGACCAGAGGCACTGCGGAACTGCAAGAATCGCCGCTTCCAGCGCGGCCATCCCTCCGGCTTGTTGAATGCGAACGGTTCAGGAGGTTGTAGCTGTAGCGAAGTTGTCATTGCGTACCAACACCGCTGCCACCATGTCGGAGTGGATAAAACTCTGTCTCTTTTGCACAATACACACATATTTATACTACTAGTGAGACAATGACAATACAACCGGATATGCATGCAAACAAGACAACTGTGCATGATACAATGAGACAGATAAGGGCCACGCAGAGCATGGCGACAAACAAACACAGATAGTTCAGTCAGAGTATGCCACAATCTTGGTCTAGCATTAGCTATATGATTGCCATGATCAATAATAACCCAACAATCCACCGGCGTTAAAACTGGTTGTTCATGCATGCTATAAATCAGCCGACTACTTTAATTGATCTCGTTACATAGAGCAAACAATGGACTGTTGTAGTACCTGAGCTAGCTAGAGGGCAACCGACAGATGTAGCTAGCTCCTGAGCTACAGCAGGCTCGTCACACATCACGATAGCATCAATCAACATGACCCACTGGTTTCCGGTAGTGTTGCCTACCCATCTCCGGATCAGCTCTTGCAGCTTGCCGACTGAGTTTCTGCAATCAGCATCGATGGTTGAGACAGCGGTTGCCATCCTCAAACCACTGGCAAGAGACTGCCATTTGTCCGCGGGGAAACGAGCTTTGTGGAGCTCGAAAACAACAGTGTCCACGTTCAAACCTAGAAACAGAGCAGGGATAGCTGTATACATAAAACGGCAAGGGCTCGTGTCTTACGTACCTTTTACTGCAGTGGTCAGGGCGACTTGAGCCATGGGCCTGGGTACAAATGTAGGGGATTGTGATATTAATAACGGCTCAGGAATTTAATAATAATTATTTGAACGTAAAACTCACTTCCGGAGTACATCGAGTGAAGAAAGCTAGAAGAATGGAGACGCCAAAACTGCCTGGTGTAGAGCTAAATAGCCAAGATGCCTGGACGTGTGTGCATTGACTGTAGTAACAACCGTGAAAATGGCAGCAGTGTTTCGATGCGTCGTATTCCAAGAAATCTGTTGACAGAATGAAGAGAAAGATAGACTGACAAAGGCTCTTGGAGTGGACAGAAAGTCTGCTCAAGGGACTACCACCTAGTATGTAGTCGGCATCTCACGGAAGAAAGTAAAAAAAATCACGGAAGAAAGTACTCCGGAAGTGACGTCATGTTCAATTAACATAATAAAATTAATTACAATATACGGACAATATAATTTATGGATACAATGATATAATAATAAATGTTATAAATTATACAGTAAATTAATAATAAACTTGTGAAGATAGAAGAGCGTTATTCACGCTCCATTAATAGTGTGTCTCGGTTGCTGGATAGAATGTTGGGCAAAGAAGCTACCAAATTCGTTCAACACCTCGCTGACGAGTTATCCTACAAGTGGAACTCCAACTATAGTTCCATAAACTGGGTGCGGACAAGGATTTCATTTGCTATCGTCCGTGCATCAACTTCCTCTGTCTTCGAGGTTCTCACACCAAGTGGAGGTCTGTGAGTATGTTTGACGGCTCCTCTTTGAACTTGATCATGAACAGTTATTAAATTATTATAATTATCACAGTCTTATTTGAATATAATTTATGCTTAGTGCTTGGTCCACTTTTATTCCTCATTTATTAATGATATAGCTGATGTCTCCTTGACAAGTGGTTCTCTCATCCTGTATGCTGATGACATTCTCTTGTATAGATCTATTCATTCTCAGCACGACTTTAACCTCTTACAACAGGATATAGATACCCTTCAGGCGTGGTGTTCTCAAAATGTCATGAAGTTCAATGTATCCAAGTGTAAATTCATGATAGTTTCAAGGAAGCCATCTCCTTTGCAGCCTTCGTCAGTTTTGAAGATTGATGACACCCTTTAAATGGCTCAGGTTCCTAAGTTTAAATATCTTGGTGTTTGGCTATCAGAGAGACTAGACTGGTCAATTCATGTGCAAGCAATTACAAAGTCAGCTGCTAGGACAGTGGACGGTATGCTCTACAGGAGGTTCTATAAACATGCATCGTCAAGAACTCTTGTTAAAATGTACACAGTCATGGTGCGACCTTTGTTAGAGTATGCTACTCCAATTAAATGTGGGATCCTTACCAACAAAATTTGATTGCAGTTCTAGAGAGGGTTCAAACGATGGCGCTGAGGGTGTGTGCTAAAAATTGGTCTGCAAATTATGAAGATCTCTTGTTGCAGTTTAACTGACTTGCCATCTCTGAGGCAAAGATGGGAGCTTAATCTCAAGCTATCCTTCTTTTTTCAAATTCAAAATGATAACTTTCATTATTTTGGGCTCACCTGTGCATCCTTCCCCCATGGACCCTATAGACTGAGAGGCTATGATCCTCAGTCCTCGTGTAGCTAGCCTGATACCCTCGTCAGGCGCGTGTCCAGGAATGAGGAAAGATAGGTGCGCGCGCGAAGCGCGCGCGCAAATTCTAATTAATATTCATTTATTCGTTAAATTACGTCATTTTCGTCACTATTATCGTGGCGCTGTAACGGAGATATGTGTTCCCCCTGATTTTCTGTTCCCCCGAACAGATATCTCCAGCCACGCCCTCGGAGATATGTGTTCCTCCTGATGAACTAGCAGTGATATCTGTTCCCCCTCACGCGGATATGTGTTTCCCCGATGATATGTGTTTCCCACTCGCTCGCGCGCGTATTCATGCGTGCGAGTACTAGCTCATCGTAGAGCTAGTACTCACGATGAGCTAGCACACAGGACTCGAGAGACTTCGATTGCACGGCGAATGACTGCTCTAAACTATAGTATAGTGATCTAGAGCATTTTGGCTTTCAATGGTAGCTTTGTGATGCCCTCTGACAGTGTCTCACTTGCACTAGTGACTGCTGATCGATCTTGTGCATGTATTACCTCAATTAGTTTATTAATGCATGCAGAGCGGCTGTTTCAAGCAGTATAGAAATCTCTAATCATGGAGGTGTATGCTCTGATGATCATTGACTATTAAAAAATATAGTCATAATAAATAGTTAAAGTTTTAAAATAAACATAGCTATAATGCAAATCTTATTTCGTTGCAGAGAATGTCTCTTGCAGTAGTAGTAGCAGTAGCAAATGTGCTGACAAGTGACGTCACCCTTGACAGCGTATTTGCAGAGTTGACAAGTAGTCATGTGTAGATCGATCTCATCTGGCTATAAATTTTATTATTCAGACTAGGTATACTTGCAATTCCTCAGTGCAATGGCCATATCGATGGAGGAAGAGAACTACACTTGTCCTGATAAAATAGCATACCTGATTGTTTGTGAGACGAGCAATTCGCGCGCGTGTGCTAATTTGCTGGGAACAGATAACACCGCGTTTTAATTCATCAGGGGGAACACATATCTCCGAGGGCGTGGCTGGAGATATCTGTTCGGGGGAACAGAAAATCAGGGGGAACACATATCTCCGTTACAGCGCACTGGATTTGTTCATCGCTGAACTAATGGAAAAACAGCCTAAACTACCTTAGAATGGGATTTTGGCAGCTGCTAAGCTTGTTGCAATAACAGTTATGATAAATTGATAGCCACAGTGTACTTTGATGCAATGAATAATTTAAAACTTCAATGCTGAGGGGGGTGCTAGAGCACCCGGAGCCCTATCGTGGACACGCGCCTGCTCGTACTAAAGCCTACAAGTCCTCCTTTTTTCCTGATGTTGTTGCAATGTAGAACGACCTTCCTTTTTAGCTGTGCTCTCTACAATCCCTGTCTGTTTTTTATTGTAAATTGTGTTTTAAATTATGATTAAACAGTATTGCTTGCCCTCCATTGAAGTTTCACTAAATTAGAGAGCTCATAACCAGTGCCATATTATTGAAAGAGTATAATTTATACGCCCTATAACTTGCTCTTGTTTTAGAGGGTATGGCTCAGTGTAGTTGAAACTTTTTCTCATAACTGCTGCAACTCTTAATTTTGAGAGGGTGTGTGGGGAGATCACAATGGAGAGAAGTTAAACTGAAGATTGACGGATTGAGGGGAAATGATCTGGTGATCCATGTAGCATTGAACTGCTTTAGGGAACTGAGCTATAATATAGAATTTGGAGTATAGATATAGAGGTCAAGTCATGATAGTTAGCAGGTGCGGAGGTCAAGGAGCTGGTCCAGTCTTCCTATCTCGTAGTTAAATTTGCTGCTAGAGACACTAGTACCAGCAGCACTGTAGTAGACACTAGTATCAGCAGCACTGTAGTAGAGACACTAGTACCAGCAGCACTGTAGTAGAGACACTAGTACCAGCAGCACTGTAGTAGAGATACTAGTATCAGCAGCACTGTAGTAGAGACACTAGTACCAGCAGCACTGTAGTAGAGACACTAGTACCAGCAGCACTGTAGTAGAGACACTAGTACCAGCAGCACTGTAGTAGACACTAGTACCTGCAGCACTGCAGTAGAGACACTAGTACCAGCATCACTGTAGTAAAGACACTAGTACCAGCATCACTGTAGTATAGACACTAGTACCAGCATCACTGTAGTAGAGACACTATGTACCTGCAGCACTGTAGTAGAGACACTATTACCAGCAGCAACTCTTGCTGTAGTAGATATTTGGTATTGTACACGAAACATTTCTACACTGAAAATAACTGCTGAAACAAACCGATTCGGTATTATAATTACAAGTAATGTAAAAAAGTTTTGTATTTGCGAGCAAGATTAGGGATGATTGCAAAAGTAAAAGAACTCGCACAACTGAGTGAAGCCATGGCTTAAATAATGGTGATCAAGTGCAGAATTGTAAGATGATCAACATTTACATTAGCCGTTAATAACAGTGATACTTTACTTTTGCAAGTGTTGATCGACTCTCGCCACTTAATTTTCTGAAAAATTTAAACATGTTGCTTTAGTAATTGTGTAGCTATTTTCACAGGTATAGATAGTCTCCTGCTAGGATCAGTGTTCATATCATATAGTGACAGCTCCTTGCCTCTAGAGTACACGTTCTCTTGCTCCTATGTACAACGATAGTAGTGATAAAGGCTGCGGTAATAGCTGCTTGTTGTACCATACCTGATGAAGACACTGCCGCAGGTCTGTGTTACTGGTTACCATAGCAACCTGTGCCTCCAGGTCCCTAGTCAGTGAACGGTGTCCGTAGTTACTGGAGCCCATGAGAGTGAGAGAGGGTGTGGCTTCATCTGGTAGATAATACCACACACCTACACACAAGAGAGATTGTGACACAGCCATTTGTAAAATAATTCACTAAATACATTTTCCTTACTGCCTTATGAACAGTATAATCTACAGTGTCCTGGATATTGCTAGCCTGCTTTACACGCAAAATGGGTGTAGCCATCCTTAGCCAGCACTTACCAAAATTAATTCGTATTCTGTAATCACTGAGACTCCATAGGAGTGGGTGGGTTGTGGTGCAGGTGGGATTGGGCAGTTTTTTTTTGTCACCGGCAAAATCTTTGTCCATCATTTTGTCAATAGAAGCTATTTACTGAAAACCTACTGTAGCAACTAATTAAATTAATATTTACTCTTCTGTAACTTCGATAAATTTTGATGCAACATTTTCCATACCTGTGTGCCCAAATCATTACTGAAATTTATGTGGGTGTGGCGTGGTTGGGAAAGAAATACATTATTTTTGGTTATTGGGCAGAGTTTGCTCCACCCACAAAACAACTTTCTTGACTCAGTGTGTGGTGGAGCAGCCTTAACTTGCCCGTAGAAACCAAAATAATCGTACTCCCAGTGTTTGCCCGTTACATCGTAAATATTCTGAATCATTTATTGATCACACACCTTTGGTATGGAAGGTCCATCCTGGTCTACTGTACTCCAGATATTGTACTCTGTGGTTCTCAACTTCTTGAACTGACGAGAGAAACTGTTTTGCAAACTGTATGTACATGTACGGTACTTTCCCAGCCACGCCCCTAGCACCATAGAAACCAATAGCCTACAAAACAAGATAAAGAAAAATTGCTCTCTCTTCTTACAACACTGAAGTGACACGAGTAGAGTATTACCTTCATGCACTAATCACTATCCAGTCTCTGATAAATACAACAGCGACTACAAAGATCATGCAGTGCATGACCATGACACTCGACATGTTACTTTAGCATTCCAAGGTAACAACAAACAAACTAATTCAATCTTCATCATGTTTTGACTCACTTCAGGTGCTGCTGCTAGTATTCTATATTGCCCTCTGCTGTTCAGAATAGCTTGTACATATTCTGACGGTGGGTTGAAGTACCCAGTAGCTAGACACACCCTCTCTCCTTCTGCGACCCCGCCCAAGAGCTGCCGAGTGACCTGTTCGTCCTGACTGATACCATACTGACCCATCTGGACCAGAGGAAAGACCAGAGTGTCAGCACCAGTGTGACCAGAGTCACCAGGTGATGAATTAGTGTGAGCAGAGTCACCAGGTGATGAATTAGTGTGAGCAGAGTCACCAGGTGATGAATTAGTGTGAGCAGAGTCACCAGGTGATGAATTAGTGTGAGCATAGTCACCAGGTGATGAATTAGTGTGAGCATAGTCACCAGGTGATGAATCAGTGTGAGCAGAGTCACCAGGTGATGAATAAGTGTGAGCAAAATCACCAGCTAGTGATCCGGGGACACTAGTATTGATCAGTCTAGTCACACTGTTGTATAGTGATTGTTTGAATACATCAGCTGCTTTTTTCGATGAGAGTGGGTTAGTGTTAGTTGCTGTGGGTACATGAGGTGTGTTGCTACTGTCTATTTGAAAGGAATGGTCACATAGGATGTGAGCAAGAGTAGAGAAGTGATCGGCGAGTGAAGGACAGTTACGAAACATGATGTAGCGATCCTGTCTGTTAGTGAAGTAGTCATGAGCGAGATTAGCGCTGAGGGAGGGAGGGAGAGAGAGAGGGAGGGAGGGAGGGAGGGAGGGAGGGAGGGAGGGAGGGAGGGAGGGAGGAAGGAAGGAAGGGAGAGAGAGAGAGAGAGAGAGAGAGAGAGAGAGCAAGTAAGTCAGTGAAGATGAGTGACTAAGACAATTACTGAGTGAGTGAATAAGTGAGTGAGTGACTGAATGAGTGCGTGTATGACCTACCCACTCAGGATCAGTGTATCATCGAACAGGTATATCTTGGTATGGTTAACGCCCACCACCTCATTGTATCGTTCTGGGAACACTCTTTGCAACACTCCTCTCAGCTGAGGAGTGTGGTACAGGAAAAGTCTAAACTGGTTACCATAGCAACCATTGAGCCTATTAAGCATTGTTCTAGAGTTGGGTTTTCCGCGAGACCCACGAAGATGGTCCAGGAGTACCGTGCAGGAGAGAGAAGGTGTCTTGTCCAGAGAGTGCGAGAGTGTATCAACCTAGACAGAGACAGAGAGAGAGAGAGAGAGAGAGAGAGAGAGAGAGAGAGAGAGAGAGAGAGAGAACTTGTGGTCTCACTTCACCAGGTGAGTGAGGTTAATACTCACCAGCTCATTCTCCAGTTGTCCTGTTCCCAGGTACAGTGAAGTTATGACTATTCTTCTCCTGGCGTTGCTTGCCTCAGTCTGTACAGAACAAAATGGTAGATAGCGTCATACTGACCTATTAACACACCTCTAGCTTACTCTAAGAGTGTCATAGAACTCTTGCGGCTCTTTAAGCACCCTCACGTTACTGCCCGCGACAGGGATGGGCCGTGAGTACCTGCACAGCCAGCTGAACCTCTTAGCCATGCCGTGTTGACGAGGGCGGGGCTGAAACACAAATTCGGGCTACAGCGGGTTAAACCACCTGCAGGTTTAGGGGGTCATCGAGGTGTAGTCTGGAACAAACAAACACACAAATAAACAAGCACTTCAAAATATTTCAGTACTTTGTAGTCGCTTGATCAAAGCTCAGTGACTCACGGATCATGACAATATGACAGGGTTCTCACTACTATTATAACTGCAAAATTAATGTTGCATAAATCCCCGCTTGATAATTATTAGATTAGAGAAATACTTCGGCTCTTCTGTTTCACTATTGTATATCAAATCTGACCGTGCATGGAGTCGTGTTGGTATTATTTATCGGTTATCTGCTGTTTAAAGTCAGCAGTCAGACTACGAGTATTCAGTCCCGAAAGAGCAGCATGGATCCCGATACTTCGAGCAACAATGGCGACTACCTACCTTCCTACGAAACAGTCACGGCACTAGCCGAGCACCAGGAGCTGAGTTCATCAGTAACAGCACTGATCAGTGCGCCTCCACCTAGCTACTACACCACGGTACAGCAACCAGGTAGTGATAATGCTTCCGAAGACCGGGGTTCCTCACCTGTTCAAAGTGTTAGCCCACCACCACAATACAGCCGTGGCAGGCGATACGCTACAAGAGAAGTATTTGAAGCTGATATTAAGGTACTATTGTGTCTTACAGCATACATTCCGCAGCACGCATAAGCTAGAGTAGAATAGTGAACACTGCGGAGCTGAATTGTAATCCATAAACCTACATGCACTGCAAGATAGCGTAAACAAACCCAATGATGACATAGCTATACAATAGTTATGAATTATTAGCTATTATTGATGACAGCTGAGAATCTCTAATCTCTTATTTTCTTCTCATAATTTTCTTGTCAAATTTCATTACCAAAAGGCTATTTTTTGTGATTGTTACCGGACAGTGTGTATGTATAAAGTGCAAGTTTATTGGTTTCTCTTTTTCTCACTGATTCCTACACTGCAGGCTAGGCAACAGAAACTGATCAAGCTAGGAGGGAATCATCTCATCGTATCACTGATCCTAACAGTGCTATGGGGCTTGCTGTGTCCACTGTTACTGTTCTGCTCAATTACAGCTCTTGTGATGTCTGTAAGGGTGAGCCCGTTAGCTATCTGTAACAAAACATTTTTTCATGGTTTCTGCAGGGACGAGATCAAGCTAAAAGCAAGGACATAGTTGAAGCTAAAGAATCCTTCCAGTATTCAATATGCTGTAATGCATCTTCTGTCGTTATTTTTGGTTTTGCACTAGTAACACTGGTCATTATTATTCCAATAGCTATACTTCAGCAATGACCGATATAATTATACCAGAAGCAAGTTAGTATTACCTATTATAATTATTGTTGTCCGTATAAAAGAAATTAATATGTTATTCTGAATAGCAATTTACAATCAGTTACCAGCAGTTTTCGAAGATCTTGCTTGCATATGATGTCAATATGAGAAGCAATCAAACGCACGTACGGCACTCTTGATACACGCCACCAAAATTGAATTTGATTGGTGAACGTCATACCTCTGGTCTTGACATTTCTACAACGAAATTAGGGCGGGGCTCACTCAAGCGTGCTTAGCTCCGCCTTCTGTTAGCTAGCTAAGTCCAACATCATGCATCAGAATGCAGCCTGTAGCTGGCCTTGGAAGGTAATGTCCCGAATAATTAGCTGGTGGTACGGCACAGGCGTATCTAGGAAGGTGCTTTTGTGTTCAAACACTCCTGACCAAAGCACTTTGTGCTACAAACAGTGCTATACTACATGTACCAATACATAACCTTCGACTGTATTATTTTCATAATTATTCCTTCACAAGCCTCGTGACAGCTGTTACAGATAAAAACATTTTTTAATTTTAATCTTCCTGCATGTAAATATTATAACGACACTGAATTCATTAAAGACAGAACTTTCTTTTGTGTAATAAAGGAGTTTAGCGTAGAAACTACATTTAGTGCTGTGATACAGTTATATTCCATAGCTGACTCCTCCATCACCACCTCCAAACAGACCCTTTTTCTGCTGTGACACTTGTACAGTCTGTCCTGATTGGTACGCCATTTGTGCTGCAGTGGGAGCGCATCCTGGAGGAGGCGGCTGAGAGAGGGTGAGGAAGAGAGAGAGAGGGAGGGAGGGAAGGAAGGGAGGGAAGAAGGGAGGGAAGAAGGGAGGGAGGAAGGGAAGAAGGGAAGGAGGGAGGGAAGAAGGGAGGGGAAAAGTATTGGAGAGAAAGGAGGACAGAAATTAATAATAATGAACCAGAAACAAGTCAGACTGTCTGAGTAAGTATGTCTGAGTAAGTGCACACAATCAGTATGAATGATGAAATGATGTTAGTCTGGTACTCACAGGAATAGTCACTGGTCTGTTGGGATCAATAGAAGCATCTCGAGCAAATACTGCTACCTAGCAACAGGAAACAGAGTCACATGACAGGAAGCAATAGTAACATTCTATGCAAGAAAGCATAGTCATACTAGCATAGTCACATGACAGGAAGCAACAGTAACATTCTATGCAAGAAAGCATAGTCACATGACAAGAACCATACTAGCATAGTCACATGACAGGAAGCAATAGTAACATTCTATGCAAGAAAGCATAGTCACATGACAAGAACCATACTAGCATAGTCACATGACAGGAAGCAATAGTAACATTCTATGCAAGAAAGCATAGTCACATGACAAGAACCATACTAGCATAGTCACATGACTGCAAGTTAAGTTGAAACAAAGCACAAGTCACAAGTTAGACGCGTGAGATGTCTAGTCATTCTAGTAAGTCCCTGGCTACATGAAGTGGAGCTGCATGTAGTCTTGTTCACATGGAATCCACTTTTGATGAGCATTGAATCCCCTGAACAGCCAATGCAAATTGGATGTGAATTCAATGCGCATCACGAGCGTTCACATTTAGCAAATTGCGTGATTCAAAAAGCTACACTGCGCTCTTCCTAGCTTTCAACAATGCTTTAAATGTCCACTATGAAGGTTTACTAGTCTGCCAAGCGCCTTTTGTCTACTCATGACGGCTTGCACCCACGCGCTATAGTCTCAATTCACTTCCAATCCACTTTCAATCTACCTCAAGAGCACAATGCGCGCATCTATTTTAAGCGGATTTATGTGAATGCTAATAACCAAGATCGAATGGGCATTTGATCCACTTTGCAGAGTTCATGTGAATGCGACTTTAGTACTGCACCTTATTTAGACCACTTGCATAACAATTATCTTCACGAAAATTATAGTAAATTTCATGATTAATTTTCGTGAATGTTCTTAGAGTACATCGAATAGGCATCAGCTCTGTCGCTCAAACACGAAATTTAATTTGTTTTCACAAATTATCTATTCAGTAGGTTGACCTGTTCAGTAGGTTTGGTCCATGACTATAATTCCATTTTTAACTTGCAGGCTCATGTCTAATACACTCACTGGTTTGTTGTCAGCTGGTGGTGGTTGGTAACCAGTCGCTTGCTGCTGTGGGTATCCTCCATATTGAGGTGGATAGGGCTGGGCACCGGCAGGTTGAGCTGTGGGCGTGTATGGGGGAGGAGCCCCATCAGATGCTGTAGAAATGTATAATAGTAACATAGTATTTCGTCAATAATACATTTTAACAGCTGCATTACATGGTGACTTTTACCCACCTATGAGAACAAGAAATGAAGCAGACTCTACTATCTATTTTATGCACACTTACTCACTCATTCAGATAGACAAGATAAAACAAGAGTTGTCACTTGTCGGTATGCAGCCTACAGAGGTTTTATTAGTTCTTGCAAGGAAGATTTTGAGTGTAAAGCATCACCTTGCAGTCACTAATGTGTCAAATCACGTACATGTCGCATAACGCACACATTAACTCTATGCACCCCAATCAGGGTAACTCAAAAAAGGCCAAACGTATTCACCTAGAATTGTGGCGAGAAACGAAGGCTGACGTTCTTTGTTAGTGAAAGTTCCTCTCAGAAAAATGCCTTGGGTAACATACATTTCGTGTACAACATTTCTTATTCAGTGACACACACATGCACACGCACACGCACACACACACACACACATGCACAAATACAGGCACTGTAGTAGTGTACAACATAATAGATTTACTTCATAACACCATAGTACAAGTAGTAGTGATGGTAGTGATGGGCTTATGTTACCATTATGACACGCAAGCACTTAGATTATGTTGCAGCTATGCTAATCAGCAAATAACTGAAGTGAGCATGTGTTTGCTGATCACAGAGCTGTTAATGTAATGTTGATGTGACATCACACAGCTCTAGGCACTGCTCAAATTGCTTTCTTGCTTTCAAAATTAATACCTGTCTCAAAACTTAGTCATTTTGTGTGGGGTCAAAGTCCAAAGGTATTACTTGGACAGTGAACTGGGTGTTAAATTTGGGAAAGTTTTGAAGCATTAATTGACACGTGTAAGACACTACAGAGTGGATTGATCAACTGACACTGACCTTGTGGGAGGGGAGGGTAGGCTGCATCAGCTGCTTTGTCCTATGGGAGGGAGAGAAGGAGAAAGAGAGAAAGAGAGAGGGGGAGACAGAGGGAGGGAGGCAGGGAGGGAGGCAGGGAGGGAGAGAGAAAGGGAGAGGAAGGAAAGATAAGTGAACTACGTAGGCAAGTAAACAAGCGTCAAAATTATAGGGTACAATGGCAAAGGATCATAGTCTGACCATAACACATAAGTCAGAATGTCAAGAGGGACTGCACTTACCCCAGAGCCGGGCGGAGGAGCACTGGCTGTTGGATAGGCTGGTTGTTGATGGCTGACAGGATACCCACCTTGAGGTGGATAGCCCGGGTAGCCTCCTTGTGGCGGATAAGCAGCTGGCTGTGCCTGAGGGTAAGCTGGTTGTGTAGGATAAGCTGGTTGAGTCGGGTAGGCGGGCTGCGTGGGATAAGCAGCTGTAGAAGAATATAGCAGTTAGCGGTAGACTATTGTAAAGCTACTAACCTCCGCTTGACGGGCTCTTACTCTTCTTCTTCTTACCAAAGCCGAACATGTTGTGCTCGCGGAAATCTGAATGCGTGAACGCCCAGCGCGGTAAATATACCGTACCGCAGAAAGCAATTAACACGTGACGATGACATCATTGCTATCATAAAAACCACTTGTGACAGGAAATGGAACTACAGTAATTAAATTCCGGTTCTAGTGCATGCAAATTTGAAATTAGAATGGGGTATCTCTTCTGAAAATAGTTGTTAGTGATTGATCTATTTGTCTTCTCCAATGAGCCAGTCTTTCTGTTCCTTAGCTACAGCGACAGTTTGTCCGGCAGCGTAGGCTTTTTGAGCCTCTGTTGGAGTATAGCCAGGAGGAGGCGGCTGAGAATGAAGGAGAAAAGAATATACAATATTGCTGAGCACACACACTCTCGTACCGGAACATTGACAGACTTTCCTTTCTCAACGGCAGCATCTTGGTCCATGACTACTAGCTGCATGAATAAACAGCATTTTGAAATATCTGCTAAAGTTTAGCACGTTTTTATACTTACAGGAACAGCTCCTGGTGTAGCAGTTGGAATATGCCCTGGTGCAGTGGGCTAAAAAAACAGAAATAGCTAGCATTATTAAAGGAAAAATTCAACTCAATCTCAAACGGTTTAAAGTATTTTAAATTGTCTAACAAAATCAGCGACTTCTTGCACTGCAAGAGCATCATATTTTTATAAATTTGTTCAGTGTTTGATTATGCAAAGACAGCAATACTTAAAGTATTAGATAACACTGAGTTTTCACTTAGCATTGTAAGGAGTATGTTCATTTTTGAACTAATTACGTCATTTTTATGATTGCTTACTGGCACATTAGCAACTTTTTGTCCCTTAGCAACGTTAGTATCCTCATGAAGCACAACAACCTATGAAAAGAAGAGGCTGAAATTAGAGCGTAGAAAGTGACATTCTCCGGCTCACCTCTCCTGTTAGAGGTGGTTTTTCACCTGTGATAATGCAGAGGAGAAAATGCACGCCAGTTAGCAGCTAGTTGACAATTGTATATAATTATGTACGTACTTTGAGGCATCTGAGGATACAGTGGTTTTTGGTCCATCGGTACAACCTACAGGATAGAAATAAAGCGATAAAAGTTGAGTAAAAAGAGCTACGATGACAAGCTCTGCTTATAGCTCGGCTCTGGCGGAGATAGTAGTTTATGCGGTATGCTGACCTTTGGCTGTTCCTTTCCTTCCCCTTGCACTGGATAAGGCTTTCCTGAGTTGAAAAACAAAGTCAATCATGATCGACCCACTGCACAGCTATAGGCTAGCCTCCAAGACCAACTACACCGTACGTGATTAGCGATCTGCATGCAACGGGCCGCTTACAAACAAGTTCACAAGCGCACCTACCTGATGACATACTTCAGTACTGTCTTGCTCGATGCTCGGTATCAAGCCCCGCCCTCAGCTTTAATTTGGCATTTACTCCATCCGGCATTCCCTGCTTCCCCGTTGTTCTCTCAATGTCTCGAGTATCTGTCATCATACAAGGTGACCTTGTCTGTTGTTGTGGATAATATCACGTATTATGATCACAGGCTTTGACCAGGACAATGTACTTTATCTGCTCCAAAAAGTAAAGTTTCCGGCCGAGAAGTGGAGGTCTCTAGCCAATGGGCTGAGGCTAGCGAGTGCCGTACCTATGATCGAAGCTGACCAAAGAGACGTTGTTAGCAAACTCCAAGCACTGATCGCACGATGGGTGAAGAACACGACCCAACCCAACCAGTGGATCACATTGGTTGAGGCTATAGTAGAGCGTCCAAGCAATTTTGTAGATTTGCTTACCGATTTCAATTGTTACATTAGCATTGTTCTCTGGTTTATTGCGCGTCTATTGCCACCGAGCCGAGAGAGATCGGTAAAGAATTACCTGAGTTATCCAAGAAAACATAATCCCAATTGGAAGTAATTTTTCTTGTATTCTTTTTATTAGAAATACGGTATCTCAGTCAGGTGGACGTGCAGATCTTCGAACTGATCTGCCAGTGACCGCAGCATCCCCAAAATGTCAGCGATTGCTGGAACATCAATAAACTACTGTTCACCAAAAGATCAACAAAAATCGAAGTGTTTTACAAGGTGATGCAGAAACTGAAATTCACTAGTCCTGTTGGGCATCGCTTCCTTTCTTTTCTATAGTTATGTACTGCATTTTTTGTTGTTTATGTTGTATTTTGAAATACAATTTAAAATTTTGATTAATTATACATGAAAAACCAATTATTAAGCTAAACTAATTTCAGATCACCATTTTTAAAATCATCCATGAGTTTGTATGTATACACAATTCCAGGTTCATTGTCATATACTACATTGAACCATTCCGAGAAGCCAGGAACTTGTGAAATGACCTCACCAGAGTACGTAACCAACTGATCATTCTCAGTAAACTGATGGTCAATATGAGCACCTACCAATTGGATAGGAGAATCTGAGATTATAGCTACTTCCTGGTGTCTGGTAGCATCGGCTAACAATAATAGCAAATTTTCCTTCAGTTTAGTAGAAGTGAAGTGCACCCGGTTGCTGGAGAACTGGAAGACTGACATGTCTCTGTACTTTTGCTCAAGTACTGTCTTTCGAAACCGAAGCTGAGTCTTGATCGAATCTCGTTTGCTTGTTTCAGACCGCAGTCCTTGAAGGCAAGCATCGACATCTTGCGGTGTCTGCCAAAGACCTAGTTTAACAATTTCTCCTGTCAGTTTCTCCTTTTGCAATAGAATTCTCTCCCGTTGCCTCTCTGCTGCCTCTTCTTTCTCTTTGAGAGCTTCTTCTTGTTGGACTCTTAAGTAAGCTAAACGTTCCTTGAATTTCTTTCGATGGGTAGGAGCGATCTTGCGAGCCACAGTCACCAACCTCTCTCTCTCTTCATCACTTTTTTGTGAGAGCCATTCACTTGTTTGGTTGTTTGTGAACATAATGTGTGCCTCAAGTGCAAGCAGAGATGCCCCTGGTTTTTGGCAAATGAGGTGGTCTAGTTTGGCAAAGTCTCTCTCACTGATAATGTTGGATGTTTTAACTGACATGGTTTCATGCTGGGTTCTTAATGACAAGGCATCTGAGGGAGTGCTGTTGTCATTAACAAATTTTGCAACTAGAAGAGACAGTGCGTGAAAAACTGCTTGCAACATTAGGCTTACTAATGGGTCTACTTCCGAAGGCTGCACTAAGCTCACCCAAACATCATCTATGTTGATGGAACCTCTTGGGAATGGCGTATATTCTCCCTGCATGAATTGCTTTGTGTGTTCTATATCTTGCTCACATGTTTGAAAGAATGACAGCAGCTTTGAGCAGATCTTTGGTACATCTAGTATGTGTTTGCTACTCTCTAGAGCCCTCCAAAATGGAGCGCTAACAAGCTTGTTGATTAAACCTAAGACTTTACATCCAGCGACATTAAAGTCATTCTTAAGATCATCAAGGACTGACTTCAATAACTTGTTGGAAGTACCCCATACGTCAGTAAGAAACTCAGTGAGAAGGCTTCTGAGAAAGTATACACCCGCTGCATTGTGGAAAAGGATGTTAAATCTATTTCCTTTGAAGTGATCTAGTGGCACCTTATGAATCCCCTTCCTTCTCAAGAAAGCAGCAAATTTTAGTGGATGTCCCGATTTCTCGCTCCCTCGACGCTCAAAAGCTTTGCAAGCTGTTCTCACTAATCGGACAGGCCCACTCTCTTGTAAAGACTGCTCATCCTCTCTGTATGACATCTCAAACAGTTTGAGTGCCTCGGCTGCATGGTCAGCCATGTTGCCAATCAGATGAACACCACAAAAAAAGTGATATATTGTGGCCATTGAATCTTTCTCATCTGTAGAGAGATCATCCCACTCAGAAACAACTTCCGGTAAAATTTCCATTCTGTATGCCTCAAGGAGTTCATTGAAGCATTTCTGAGTGGCAGCTCTATCTGACATTGTATTCTTGATATTTGATACAATTTTTTTCCCAACTTCAGTTGTAGAGCTTTCATCAAAACTCGCTGTCTGCTCAATATCATGTAGTATTTCCTTCATAGTAGTGAGCATGGTATCTGCATCTCCACAAGCCACTTCCATCAGCCCTAATGTATAGCTGTCTTCGTTCGTAGAAACTTGAAAGCCTAGGTACTTATGTCCAAATTTGGTAGTACCGTCGCTGTGCAGAGTGCTAAATGGTACCTCGGAGAGTTGCTCAGCAATCTGCAGCTGAGATAAGCTTCTGGCTTCAACTAGCATCTCGTTAACAATGGAATGCTTTGGTAGCCTGTCATAGGAGATGTCTACCATTTTGAACACAGACTTGAGGACTGTTTCTACCTTATGAACTGGCACACCATTGGTCAACAGCTCCATGACACAAACTCTAACCGAATCAGTATACCTTCTTTCATTAAACAAGGTATATGTGCGTGCAGTGTTTTCAAGTTCCAAGATTTTATCATGGGCTACCGCATTAGCTTCTCTCAGCTCAATTACTGTTTGTTGTAGTTGTTTGTTAGCTGCTTCAAGTTCTTCGTGATCACAGTCAGAACAACTGTGCTCCTTTGCAGCTTGATACTTTGATTTGTAGTAGCACTGCTTAGCATATAGCAATGTTGCTCTGTGTGTAGCTTTACTGGCATGCTTCAAGCTTTTTTTATAGGATTTTATAATTTTGCGTTGCTCTTTGATTATCTTTTGCTTTCTTCTCTCTCGTCTTCTGATGTTATGTGGCTTATATTCACGAAGTTTAGCCAGTAAATCATCTCTCTCATCCTCTAATTGTTGACATTTCTGTCTAAACAACAGCGATTCTGCTGCTAATTCCTTGTTAGCTATCTGCATAGTCTCCTGCAGAAAAGAAGAAGGAACTCCAGCACGGGATTCTGATGTGGTTTCGTGATGACGTGCATTTGAAGAAGCCATCTGCATCTGCTTCCGTGATGTTGGAAGAACATATGGTTCTTCAAGCAAGGAATCGAGTTTAGTACGTCCTGGGGCAGATTTCAGTAGCGTATTCCTTTTTGAATGAAGTGCTGCCAAAGACTTGAGGATGGTGTCCTTGCGCGGAAGAACGGATGCCCCATAGAGCTGTTTAAGCCATGTGGAAAACTGGTTCCATGGCACATTACATCTTTTATAAATCGAAAAAAGCTCATAGACAAGGCCTTTCCTGACTATGTCCAGCTTTTGCAGACGATTTGAAGGCCTCAGTAGTTCTTCCTCTTTCCACCCCTCTCTTGTACAAAATGGAAGAGCTGCATGCAAGCAATCAGCAGTAATACTCAAGAGGAAAATTTTAATCATTCACTGTAATGTACGGCTTTCCGGCATGCATTATTAATTCAAGCTTGTTAAAATTCTAAATATACATTCGCATATACAAGTATGATAGAAAACGTTCTTATTGTTACTTATAGCTAGCCATACCAGTCACTGACTCTAGGGTAAGTAATAATAATGTTATTGACATTATTAATAATTTTATATTGCTATATAGCAGCAATAATGCAGTGTATTATGGTGGTATGTACGAAATACAAAATTGGGGGCATTAAACGATCAATCGACAAACCATTTTTGGTGGATTCAGTGGTAACCGAGGTTGCTGATTCATGTGGCGCAAGTCTTGCCATCGTACAACAGACGCAAAGCAGTCAAACGCACTCTGGCAAGAAAAATATTAGTACCGTTATTTGCAACAGTTTATTTTTCACTTAAGAACATTACTATCACAAAGATCAGGCATAGAGGAATCGAATGGTACCAAAGTTACCTGTTTTCGACTGGGTTTTGATGTCGCAAGAATTGCTAGAAAACAGCGGCCGATGTTGACCAAAAATTGAATTGACAATCACTATAAAATTTTTGGGCATGCGCATTGGACTTTGGACTCTCTAGCTATAGTGATGTGTGATGAACCTGCTCTAGCTAGAGACCTTGCTACAGCTGTTGGCGTGGACTACCCTCCTCACTCAGGTACTGCACAACACAGAGAATGAGATTTAATATTTATTATTATACTGTCACTGCAGGTATGGAAGGATTCACAGGACACCATGTGAGAACTGACCAAGGTATACTCATTCCTAGTTCCTTACACTAATTATTGTGTTAGTGACTCCATTATCATTACTCCTCTCACTACACAGGTACATCACTCACTGTGTATGTGGACAGACTCAAGAGAGTCTACCAAAATCCACCTACAACATGGCTTCCACTACCGAATTGCAAGCACATCAAACTGGCAGTGACTAAGGAGAAGGGAATGAGACACGGACAAGAACCTGATGCACAGATCGAGTGTAGAGTTAAAGGCGAGATAGAGCCACTCATGGATAGTAAGGTGCTGGTAGATATGGATAGCATCTTTGACGATGGCACCTTTGAGAATGCTCGTAAACCGATGATAATTCTTGTAGAAGGAGCATTAGGGTCAGGCAAGACCAGCCTGGCCTATCACTACTGCCAGAAATGGGCAGAAGGTAACCTGAGCATGTTTGACGTTGTGGCTCTTGTCTATCTGCGTCACCCAGCTGTTCATTCAGCAGGGTTGGACTTGACCTTACACCAGCTTCTCCTCCTGGCCTGTGCAAGTGATGACAGTCAAATAATCGATGGTATCATAAGAGAGATTGTCCAATGTGTCGATAGAGACTTGAAATTGCTTCTAATTCTAGATGGGTGGGATGAAGCACTGGCTTGCCTACGAAATCTTCCAGATCCATTATGTCCTCCCGACAATTCATTCCTCGGGAAACTCCTTCGTTCTGTTTCATCCAACACTACCATCCTCATCACCTCTCGACCAGACTCCTCACTGGACCTACACAACAGAGCCAATGTTAACCGAGTGGAGATTCTTGGGTTCACCAAAGAGAGCATTCATGACTACTTCCAGGAAGCATTGTCAACTCAGCTATCCTCTGACCAAGTACAGCATGGGATTGCTCGATTGAGAGATCATTTCCGAAAATTCCCAGCCATTGAAAGCAGCTGTTATATACCACTCAATGCTGCCATTCTTATACTCGTGTATCTGGAACACAACCGTACTCTACCCACCACCCACTATGAGCTACTCTATCAGCTTCTCCTGTGCTGTATCAACCGTGAGATCAAAACCCGTGAGTCAAAACAGATTTCAACAATTTCTTCACTCGATGACCTCCCTCATGACCTCAAGAAATTTTTTTATGCCATCTGCTTATTAGCATACAAGGGAATCGTCAAAAACAAAGTTGTCTTCACACAAGATGACCTTCCATCTATCTTGCCTACACCTGCACGAGAGGATCTCCCCGCCATGGGAGTGCTTCAGAGGGTCCAGTGGTACAGTACTAGCAGCAAAATATTGTGTTACAACTTCATTCACCTCTCAGTACAAGAACTGCTTGCTGCTTATTGCATCTCTAAGCTGGAAGAAAGTGAGCAGGTGAGAGTGTTCGAATACTTTGAGCGGATTCCTATTTGGCACAAGAGTATCCCCGCCCTACTATTGGAGAACTTCACGGGAGGCGGGTTTGATCATGGTGAACCGCCTCGTTTTTATGCTATACTACAGTTTTATGCTGGGTTCACTAAGCTCGCCAATGAAGGTGTACGAAATATCATTACTCGAAGGCATTTTACTATTTATAGGCTCTGCAAGCTTATTCTGCTTAATTACATGAGATGTATCTTTGAGGCTCAAGTTTGCGACCAGTTATTTTATCAGCGAATTATAGTAAACTTAAGGAAAAAAATTGATCTCTTTAATGTAACCATGGCTCCGTTTGACTGTGTGGCCTTTGGATACTTTTTGGCATTTGCTCTCAGGAGCACTAACGAATTGAGTATAGTCCTGTCACACTGTGGTATTGATGATCACTCAATGTGTATACTGATGGAAGAGCTCTCTAAACATACCAAACCTTCCCAGGAAGGCTGTGTCTTACATGGAGTGATAGAACTGGATATCAGTGGATGCATGATTGGTGACATTGGAATAGCTCGTGTTAGCACTGCTCTTCAAAAAAATACCACCATGACAACATTAAACATTAGTGGTTGTGGCATTTCGTATGTGGGAGCAGAGTCACTATCCAGAGCACTTGCCTTTAATGTATCACTACAGGATCTAGATCTTCATGTCAACAAGATTGGCGACGAAGGCATAGCTCACATTGCCAATGCTCTTCAGAAAAATACCTCCTTGAGAATATTAAATGTATCAAGTAGTGACATATCAGATGCAGGGGCAGAGTCACTCGCTATAGCTCTTACTGTCAACAGATCGCTGCAAAAACTGAACATTTGCCTCAACAAGATTAGTGACACTGGAATAGCTCACATAGCTACAGCTCTTCAGACAAACTGCATTTTGAATACGCTTGAATGTGGTAGCAGTGAGCCCGAGACTATAACAGACAAGGGGGCAGTGCTTATATTGTCAACTCTTACTACAAACCGCTCTTTGGAGTGCTTGAAACTAGGCTGGACATCCGCACATCCAGACAGCACACTAAAGAAGATTGGAGATGAGGAGTATGTTAGCAAGAGCACACTGAAAACACTAGAGCTGAATATTCATAGACCACAACCATCAGATGATGGACCAACTGTGGAACAAATAAAGGAATGGCTGCAAAATGTGGAGGTGGGAGGAAAGGCGTTCATGTATGCACAGATAGAGAACAGTGAACTTACATTCTGGTGCTTGTGCATGTGATGTGGGCGAACAATTGCAACAGGTATTCAAGGCATTGGTATCAACAGCTGATAGTCTAGCAAGAAAAAAGAAAGGATTTCCTTGTATTCTACATTCATTTCGAAACATGTAATGTGAACATACATGTAAATGATTATTAATTTTTTTGTAATTATTATCCGCAATGCAAGATTTGATGCTTGTGATAGAAATTGATGTAGCAATAGTGTTGTCTATGCAGTTTCTAATAATTATTGTTGCCAAGTCTATGGTGATGGTTATCTAGCTAGCTGACGGAGATAGCTTGTGGGTCGACTAGTTGTAGATCATCAGGGTTGAGCTCCTTGAAGCACATCAGACATGATACTGGTTCATCTCCCTCCAGTAAACTACAGAGATAATAGAAAGGCGTATTATAGACTAGTAGCAGTCGCATTCAACTAAAAAAGTTAAATTTTGGGCTTGTGCAAGAAAAATTGTTATTGAAATGAGTTCTGTACGCCGACTTTGAGGAGTTTTATTTGTCAGTAACCATCCTCAACCTTTGTTCAGTTCGGTTGGTTCAGAACAAGATTATTTATCATATTTCAATCAGGCAACATTATTTACACAATTTATTATGTATTGTTGTTGTCTCTTGCACTCAAGTTAGCACACACAAACCAAAACTAACCTCTGAAATTCAGTGTATAGAGCAGTAAACTTGCAAGAAGGGCAGCTACTCCAATCATCTCTCACCATATGACGACCCTAGTATAGAGCATAACATGAATGTATAACCATATAAAAACTAGCGTACGGTAACAGTATGTTCGTCTTGCAATGAGGGCAGTCCAGAGTCTCATTTGAGGTACCAGACTATATATAGTGCAGAATGGACACTGCTTAAGTGGTTTTTCAACCTCATGCACTCTTATCAGGTTTCCTGAGACATCATCAAACCAACTTGTTCTTGCACCATGATCATCACTCACCTCACCACCTGCTCAACCTTCTTCTTCCACTTGGCGTCAATCTGCTGACGGTACTCTGGCTTCATCAACATGGCCGCAAAGCTAAAGGACGAGTTCTTTAGGGCTAATCGCTGGCACTCTATGTCCCAGAGAGCTAGCCAGTTCTAAGGGATACGGATATAGATTATAGAAGGATTGTGCATAATGTAGTGTTTAATAATCACTATCATAATGATTTCGGAATGCAATCTCATGACTAGTGAGCCAATGGTGATTAGCTAGGAATGAGCGTACGTAGTTGCTAGATCTATGACGGTAGTTTGCGCGTCGACTAGTTGTAGATCATCAGGATTGATCTTATAGTCCTTGAAGCACATCACACTTGATACTGGTTCATCTTCCTCCAGCAAACTATTATAGAGACACACATGCAGACTCAAATTTGATTATGTTATGGTACGTGTGTTTGAAGATTCAAAATTTTTGACTTACAATAGCAAGCTAGAAGACATGCATGCCACAACAGTATGTCCAAGCAACAAACACATACACATAATGTATACATACGTACGCGTACTGCTGAAATTAAAAGTAGACATCATGATAGCTGTAACTTAAATTTGCAAAAAAAGAAATACATGATTTTGACATACATTACTACTCACAGCCAAGCAGAATGATTGTACCCACTGGAATTTTATTCGAAAGAGGTTAAGCGCAGGAATAAAAGGAGATATTTAATGCACAGAAGCGCTTATAGAAGGTGACTTACAAAAGGAGCAAGCATGCCCATCATAATTCTGGATGATCAAGCAAGACAGAATCATCCATACCAAATACACCAAATGAAGTGAACCGGGAAGACAACTTGAGAAGACCAACCTGGGAATCAACAACCATGAATCAAAAAACTCATTCACATGAGTAGCTGCCATCTTAATTCAAGGTCATCCCTACTTTTTTATTATTGCCGATCGGCAATGATAATAGCATCCAGAAATCCAACCTCTAGTCGAAAGACGCAAAACGTATCAATAATCGATGCAGAGAGGATAAGACTGAACAATGATATCAGCAAAGGCTATGTACTAAAGGATGACAGAAACACTATTGTGGGTCCTATAGTCAGTGTGCTAATTACAAAGACAAACACAGACCCATGTACATGTTTCTAAAATTATTCTATTTCAAAATTATTTTTCACACAGTGTCAGGAACTGGAACTTAAATTATTGCCATCACAGACAGCATTATAACTGCGATCATAAGAAGAAAGTTCAGACAGATGGTAGCAGCTCCAGATGCAGATGGACATGGATCCCCAAGGGTTACATCGCATATTTGAAAGTTCCGTCCAAAGAGTGAGTACAATGGACTTGTTACATTGTTTCCATAGTAGGTAGCGCCACAGCAACCCAGTCTGCTCCTCGTGTCAAGATAAGCTTGCCGACATGTAGCAGAGCAGTTAGTTGAAGCAGCCGAGACGCAGCTGGGTACAAATCCAGGTGTGGAGCTGTTTCGCACCAGTTCTCCAAAAACTTTTACTGGACAATACGTGTTGTCTTTGTGCCGAGCGCACACAAGGTTGTTAGTCGCGCCAGGAGTCCATAATCAATACTGAAGACAGAGAGTTGTCTATGATCTAAGCGCTGAGGAAGCATCCTGGTCTCTATTTCTAGCTCGATTTACAAGGCCGTCGTTGCCTTCGCCAATCCTCGTGAGCGTGGCTGTCTTCCGTTCGATCAAAGCTTCGTGTCATATCACTGGTCAGCTGTTTCTCAGAGAGTTCCATTCCTTACCTGAGTTGTAACAGTAGTTGTTACGGTTAGTGGCCGTGATACAACACATAACTGAAGCGGAACAGCTATGCTGACAAGTCAACACAGCAGCTCCAAGGATCCAGTTGTATGATCAAGCGATAAACAGCTTCGAAACAATCAGATAGCCGAACCACGAACGTACAGGTGATCTAGCGACGCCACGATGTGGCTGGATAGGCTATCAGATGCTTTCACGAGTACATACAGTTGCTCTCAGGTTGCCCATGTTCAAGGAGGTGCGGTCTAACTGCGCTAAAAATAGTATATCCGCTAGCGACAGTTCGCTGGCAGAAAATCCAATTAAAGCGTGGGCGATTCACACTCCTACTCTTTAGTAGGCGCGGTTGATTATGGACTCCTGGTCGCGCAAATGCTGCCGAGCCGTTATTCTCGCACGCGTCTACTGCCAAGTGTGTTCGCAGACAATCGTCGCTACAAAATACACCGAAGTATGTTGCCAAGGCGCTTTCAAGCCTAGCGCCCGTGTCTTGTGTAAGATTGGTAAAGATTTGTTGCAACGTCTGTTCATAATCAGTCTGAGCTTGAATACAGCGCAGTGGGATGGTAATACCGCCGCAGGTCGGTGACGCCTGGCGGGATGAAAGACTATAAAAATCCGGCAATCCGGTCTCCGGCAACTGCGCATTGGACAGCGACAGAGTAGCGGCCAAAGTAACTACCAGGATCATCATTCTGAACAGAGGTTAATTGAACTGCTACAGTAGTGAAGAAGCGATTGCCTTGTAGGATCCTTGCTCAAGGTGGAGCTCATATTTCATAATATTATTCATAGCACAATGAATAATTTTCCAAATTATGGGATGAGGTAGGGAATCTAATTATTCTTTCTGTCCCCAGAATGACCGGTGCTTTAACCCTTTAACCCCTATTGTCGCCTTTTGGCGACATACATACTTCAGACACCATAACTTTATGAAAAAGTGCTATAATATCCCAAAATTGAGCCAAATTGAAGAATACAAATAACCGCAAAAAATTGACCGGTTTTCGGCGCGCCCCCTGCGCTAAACGTATTGGCTTCGGCATTTCTATGGCTTCAAGTCAAATTTCACAACATTTTAAGAAAAACAAAATGGCTGCCAAGAAAATTCGGACATTTTATGGCTTCAGGGTGCTCGGAAACACATTTTCGTGCATTCTCTATGATCTGGACTACATTTTGCACTCACCAAAACCACTGCTAGTTGTGTGTACTTTTCAGTATTCAGCCCCAAAGCACTAACTTTGAGCAAAATTTGACGAGGTCGTTGCACTTTATCGGCTTCACTTTCGAAGTGGGAGGGGCATATCGACTGACTTGAGTGTGGGCAATTGCGGCTACTCACTGGCGTAAAAGGACGCAAATTCGAGACCAGTAGCACAAAAGACACACGAGATATTCACAAGAGAAGTGGTCAGCATTTACGAGGTTAAAATTTCAGCAAGATAATTTAGTAATTAAAGGGTTAAGATACTAAAGAAGAACTCCAACCCTCTGGGCCTAACGAGTCACATCCGTTCATACAAACACTATTAGTCAACCACTGAAGCTTTGTCTAACGCGACTCGCGAGTTCCTACACTGTTTTTCTTATTTCAGAACCTTTGAATTGTGAACACCAGCTGGATATAGTACACACTACCAGAGAGCTCTCACTTAAACATTCCAAAACCTTACATTATTATTTTATATCAGAACAAGATTCATTCCCGGCAGTGTGTGAGACTCAGCTGTAGTCCAACCGTCCTTCCCTCACTGCTGTTACATTATCTTCATATCTTCTTTTTATTGTTGTTTTAATTTTGACTACTTACTGAGATGACTAACGCCACACACAGTTTTACATAGTCACAATCAAAACATTGAGGTCATTCCACCAACTGATCTTACCTTTTCAAGACAATGCTTTTGGCAATTCACCAACTGAGGAGAAAAAATGGAAGTGATCACAGCACAATTATGTTCAATACAGTGATATATACCAACCAAAATTTGTTAGAACTTACCGTGATTGTGTTTCAAATTGTAGTCAATATTACTATAACCGATGTATCATATGCATGTAGTAGCGCAGATCATAATTATTTAACTTCGAATTCATGAGTCATTGTGTTAGAGAAGTAAAACAGACATTCAAAGAATTACCCTCATACCCTGGTACCCTAGTGCAACAAATAAGCCTAAGCAGAACAACTTTTTGGACTTGCGTTATACTTGACTGTAGGGCCAGTCTCTAAAAATCACTCAATGGGACCATTTTTAAGTATTAGTTATACCATGCCTATCCGTGGAGCATCATGAATACACGATGCAATAAATATTAATCCTGAGAGCGTAGACTGAGGGATTAATGGTTATTGCTGAGTGCCGGTATTCATGATACACCATGAAGTAGGCATGACTTGTACCATGGCAACCACAAGGTCCACTGATGTCTGTAGGTAAGGGAGACTTACACACACTATATAGTTTCCTGGTGAAGTCGAGTCACAACTCTCACTCCTTCCTATTATTTCTGATCTCCTATTCTAAGGCTCCATAAATTGAATGATACTACAGTAGACCCTCACTAATCCGAACTCCTTGGTACCGCACCAACAGGAAAGTCTTGGTGAAAATGTACCTAAAGAACATTCTAGACAAGGTTCTGTGATTAAGGGTGCAAGGTGTGTCAGAAATTATCAGCCAATAATCATGCAGCACTCTGCAGGGAATGGTCAACTTGATATACACTTTTATTTCAGACAACTAATCGTGATGTAAGCAATCGAACGAGTGCATCAAGCATTAAAGGCATTGGAATCAACAAAATATGATTGAGCAAAAACAAGGAAAGGATTTCCTTCTATCAGACCTTCATTTCGATTCCAATGATGTGAAAGTAGTAATAATAAAATATCATTATTTTTTTGAAAATTGATGCATTGTGATGTGATAAAAGTGTTGTAGCAATAGTGTTTCTATGCAGATCTAAACTTATAGCGTTGTCATGTCTATAGTGATGGTTATCTAGCTAGCTAGCTGATGGAGATAGTTTGTGGGTCGACCAGCTGTAGATCATCAGGGTTGACCTCTTTGAAGCACATCGGACATGACACTGGCTCATCTCCCTCCAGTAAACTACAGTGACAAGAGCAAGGCATGGTAACAATTTCACTCAACTAATATGGACTCGCTCATGCATGAAAAACACAAAAATGGGTTGTAAATAAACTTTAAGCCGGAATCGAGAACTTTTATTTGTCAGTAACTAACTACCTCTGTATTCATGACACACACGTATATACACCCTCATGCATACACACACACACACACACGCACGCACGCACGCACGCACACACACACAGTCACACACACACACACACACACACACACACACACACACACACACACACACACACACACACACACACACACACACACACGCATGCACACACACACACCACGAACCTCTGAAATTCAGTGTAGAGAGCAGTAAACTTGCAAGAAGGACAGCTAGTCCAATCATCTCTAACCATATGACGACCCTATGAAGTATGGATTATAATAATGTATGCTAGTGCGACCATAGCAACTAACATACAGTAACAATGCAATAAGGTATGTTGGTCTTGCAATGAGGGCAGTCCAGAGTCATTTGAGGGACTAGACTACTGCAGAATGGACACGGCTCCAATGGTTCTTCAACCTCACTCTTATCAGGTTTCCTGAGACATAATCAAACCAACTTGTTCTTGCACCATAATCATCACTCACCTCACCACCTGCTCAACCTTCTTCTTCCACTTGGCGTCAATCTGCTGACGGTACTCTGGTTTCATCAACATGGCTGCAAAGTTAAAGGACGAGTTCTTTAGGCCTGATCGCTGGCACTCTATGACTGTTGAGGTCAAGATAGGAACAACATCTGAAAGTGGAGAGAAAGAATTAAAATTGAAGACAAGGTACACTAGCTCACGGCTGGGGAACTTGCTGATGTTGTTAGCTACTCTGATCAGCAGTCGGGCAGCCATCACGTGCTCACCACGCTTCACATGAACCTGAGCAAGACGAGAGAAGATGTAGAAGTATGTGACGCTCGCGCGCGCGCGCGCGCGCGCGTGTGTGTGTGTGTGTGTGTGTGACTGACCTTGACAAGGACGTAGCTGTGTAGAAGCATCAAGCTCTGTTTCATGTCATTTGAGATAGTGATACCTCTGTTCCTGAGATCTACAGAAAAACAATAGTCACGATACAAACATTTTGTCCTGGAGACCCAAGGATACGATATACCGCACTAACCTGTGTACATGTTGAACAGCACGTCATGAGCTGATCGGTAGTTTCCTGCAGTACAATAATACAGTAATAGCAGTAGCAATATCAGATGGTCCTAACCAGCAGCTTGGTCCTCTCTTGCTATCAGCACAGCAGTCTTGGCAGCTTCCCTGTACTGACTCAGAGCCATGTACATACTGAACAGATACTTGGCCTCCTTCGCAACGTTGTCATCCTCTCCCATTAGATAGGAATGGAGCTGAGCAGTCAGTGAGTCCAGCCTTGCTTCACCAACCTGTAGCCGAGTCATCGTACACGGGTGTAAAAAATAAAATTTGAAATCACTATACAATTTTATAAGCTCCAAAAAATTTTAAGCTCAAAACAATGCATTTGCAGTGTAAATTCAACAGTTACAGGTAAGTTTCAGTCAAAAGCATGGTCCACATTCGATGTATAGGAAGCTACGTGCAATACTACAGGCTTGATAATAGGTAAAAGCTTGATAAAAAGTTCTTGGTCCTTAACAATACCATGCAGAATACAATGCTAACAGTTGTAGAATATCTTACCACTTCAATAGCCATGTCAATGTTCTCTCCATCAGGATAGAGAGCTCCTGAGCAATGGAGGAAGTGATGCAATGCGTGTTCATAATCTTTAGCCTTCAGGAAGAAGATGCCAGCTTTGAAGTGGTGTCCAGTTCGCTGATAGTAGCCGGCAATGGAGCGATAGTCCAGTGTGGTAGCATTATCACCGATGACCTCAGCATATTGGTCCATTACACCGTGAGCCTACAGTGAGTCAGTAACACAGGATTGATCAGTCAGTGTATGGGTGTGGTTATACCTCAGCCATAGTGTAGGCCTCACTGTTGCAATTGGACAACACCAGAAACTGCAGTGCAGAGGCAAAGTCCTCAAGCTTCTGGAAGAACCTACACGGAAAAGTAACCCGTACATTAGTGTGTGTACTGCGTTAGTAGTGACGTACTTCGCTACCATCTTAGCGCCTTCTATACTCTGAGAATCCATCACTACTCTCACTGCCTCATCTGTCTGTTTGAGGCAGTCCAGATACACTCTGCAACCAAGAGAGGAAAATAATTTCAGCTATTTGAGTTGACTAACACTTTACCGAGTTGCGTTGTCATAATCTTTAGCTTGTTCATAAGCTTTGGCTGCTTTCTGGTAATGTTTCTCGGCTTCTCTTGCTTTAGCATATTGACTGTAGATCTTGGCAGAGGAGACATGAGGAAGGAGCAGCTCTACCTTGTTCCTAGTGTAGAGAGAGACAGAGGGAGTATGTGAGTGTGTGTGTGTGTGAGGGAGTGTGTGTGAGTGTGTGTGTGTGAGATTGTGAGTGTGTATACAATACATAATGTACGTGTGTGAGTGAGTAAGCAGTGCTATAGTGCGTCTGACAGTTGGTGAGCTCACCAGTTTTTCTTCTTGATGAAGGCATTAGCAGCATTCTCCCAACACTCAGCGGCCTCGTACAGTGCTCCAGCTTCAAGATACAACTGCACACGTCACAAATAATGACCGCTACTATACCAGTATAGATATGGTACCTTGAGCCCCTCCAGTATTTCTGCACACTCTCTCTTCAATTGTACGCTGGGACTGACTTTAGCTATCTTAACGCCTCTGTGAAAGCAGCCACACGATGAAAGATTTGACTTGTATATAATGTACTACTGTACTGTACCTGCGGACATCTCCAGTATGTATGGACATTCTAGCCACACCAGCCTCACAAGTAGCATCATGATTAGCATGCTGAGATACAGAGAGAGAGAGAGAGAGAGAGAGAGAGAGAGAGAGGGAGGGAGGGAGGGAGGAAGGGAGGGAGGGAGGGAGGGAGGGAGGGAGGAAGGGAGGAAGAGGGAGAGAGGGAGAACAATAAATTTAGAGAGTTTTGGATGTTGTACTCACTTCAGGTGAAGCTGTGATTGCCTTGTTGTAGTGGATAAGAGCATTAGCATGATCACCTCTGTAGAGAAAATGAAACAACACTGTTACTATAAATACACTACATGCATCACAAGATGTTACTATAAATAGAACAACATACAAAAGCAACTTGTGAATATACACGCAGTAATGTTATTGAGTTCGGAGGAGACAGGAATCGACGTGTACATGTAGCTACGGGGTTAACTCACATGAACTCCAGTTGCTGTGCATACTGCAAGCTGATGAAGGGAATACGTGAAGGAGCAAGAGTGTTGGCTAGGTCAAGGGCTTGATCCCACTGCAGCAGATCACAACGCATCTACAGCAACAGAGAAAGAAAT
This sequence comes from Haliclona indistincta, assembly GCA_964017065.1. Classification (NCBI taxonomy): domain Eukaryota; kingdom Metazoa; phylum Porifera; class Demospongiae; order Haplosclerida; family Chalinidae; genus Haliclona; species Haliclona indistincta. The sequence continues at coordinate 10,324,501 of OZ024788.1, read as the reverse complement.
TCAAAAAAAATTAAACTTTCAAATTTGAAAGTTGTTAATAAATAAATTTTAAAATCAAAATTTTAAATTTTGTAGCACATATTATACCTCTAGTGCTGTGTTGGGCTCTGGTGACGCTAGGAACAGATCCTGTGCTTTATCATATTCCGAGAGTATCATAGCAATGTGACCATTCAGCAGGCTCTTATCCTCTACATGCTGCAAGAAGGCAGTGACAGACAGACAACTTAGAATACTAAACATTAGCAATTGACTCTAAATCTATTGAAACCCACCAAAGAAAGTCAAACCCACAAGTGCTGAAATAATCTATCTAACTGATGGAGATTGTTACACAACGTGCGACAAGTATAAATAATTATGTGAGCGGATTTGAGAAAAGGGATCCCTTCACTCCTGCAATTTACGAACGCTTGCATGTTTTCAACTTGCTGCCATTCAGCCGAATTTAGTTCCATGGATCTAAATTTGATATACAGCATGCAGAATGATCAAATATTATAGACAAAAAATTTCATTGAGTTTCAGTAATGTTTGACCGAGTAGCAGCCATTTGAAAACACTAAAACAGGCGTGCATTCAAAAATTGCAGGAGCAAAGTGACCCCTTTTCTCAAATCCGTATTTTGCACAGAATTTATACTTTATTACTTCAACACGCTCATATCATGTACGAACCTTTATCTCCATCAGACTCATGACGGTGGCTACGTCTTTCAACTGCTGGTAGCCTCTGATTGCTGCAGTAAAGAAGAACGAACGAATAACAGATCAGAGCAAGTACGTAACCCTCGCGCATGCGCCGAGGGTTAATAATAACAACATATGAAGGACCATAATTATGAGTGCATGAAACAAACGAGAGTTGAAACATAGAAAAAGGAGGTCGAGAGAAATGCTAGGTTAAAGGTATTACACTAAAATTGACAAACAAAAATAAAATTATATCAATCTCTGAAATAAAGTCAAATTTCTGACCAGCACATCTGAACGTTCAACGGAAGTTTGTGTACGAAAAAGGTGATGGGTCCAATGAAGCGAAATTGGATTGGAATTGGATTGGAAAAGGTTAACCAGAACCAACATTATGAACATTGACTATCAATGCATTCAGTTAGTTGCATGGTTTAGAAAAGTTCTTCATTGGTACCAACATTATGAATACTGACTAGCAATGCCTTCAGTTAGTTGCATGGTTTAGAAAAGTTCTTCATTGGTACCAACATTATGAATACTGACTAGCAATGCCTTCAGTTAGTTGGTTTAGAAAAGTTGTTCATTGGTACCAACATTATGAATACTGACAACCAATGCCTTCAGTTAGTCGGTTTAAAATAGCTTTTAAATAGAATTGCATGCAGAATGGACACAAAAATTGAAGAACCAATGCAATGGAAATCTGCAACCAAGAGGGGTCTGAAAATCTATCATGTTCACTATAGCTATGCTTGAGGTCTACTTTCATGAATACATGTTATACTGTAATGCAGCTTATTGACTCACTGACTACGAAAACACAAGCAAACACTACCTAGGCACTGCAAAGAGGCAGTTCTGCTAAAACAGTAAAGCATTACAACTATAAATTGCTCTCAATATACTTTGAAATTCTGATCCCCTCTCTGGCTACACAGGCCTGCTATGTGCTGACTTTACATAAACAGAGAAGTACTAACCAGTATCGATATCCAGATGATACAGAGCTCTAGAGGAGAGCTCCTTCCATACATCAATTTTGTCCAGTGCACACGCCAGCAGCCAGGCATCCTTCAGCCTGCACAGTAGAACACAAAAATTGAGCAACCAGTTGTGATCACACTGAGTTTGTGTATCGATAATGATATTTTTATGATATTAAAATTCATACAAACCCTTGCAATAAAATCAAGACTTTATCTTGTTACGGTGTCTTGTCAAAAACCACAGTGTTGCAGTTTTGGTCGAAAATTCATTCTATTGTTGGCAACATAGGTGCTTTAGACATCATGACTGGCTCCTAAATGCCTATCTAGCCCATGTATAATTATCTCTAATAATCGAACAGGCTTTTGGTGCACCAAAAGTATACAAGTATACAGGAAATATATCATCAATAATTCAGAAATACCCTCATAGAGGACACCCTCTCTATAATGGACACTTACTGAATCCCAAATATAACCCACATAATGTATAATAAACCCCTGACCAGAGGACACCCTCTCTATAATGGACGATTTTTGTTGGTCCCAATGGTGTCCGCTTTACTGTATTCACATCATGCATACAGTCCATTAGTTTCATACTGCGTTATGTCGCCCAACATCGGTTATTTTTAGCTAAAGTATAATGCATTAATATTTACAAAAACTAAATTTGAAAAATTTTCACACAGGCTCATGCAGCTATAATTATAGTGCTAATACTATAGAGGACGAACTATTATTGCCATCACAGACAGCATTATAACTGCGATCATGAGAAGAAAGTTCAGACAGATGGTAGCAGCTCCAGATGCAGATGGAGACGGAGACAGAGATGGAGACGGTAGCAGCTGCGATGCCGCCGGACAGGGATCACCAAGGGTTACATCGCATAATTCAAAGTTCCGTCCAAAGAGTGAGTACAATGGACTCGTTACATTGTTTCCATAGTAGCTGGCGCCACAGCAACCCAGTCTGGTCCTCGTGTCAAGATAAGCTTGTCGACATGTAGCAGAGCAGTTAGTTGAAGCAGCCGAGACGCAGCTTGGTACAAATCCAGGTGTGGAGCTGTTTCGCACGGCCAGTTCTTGAAAAACTTTTGCTGGACAATACGTGCTGTCTTCGTGCCGAGCGCACACAAGGTTGTTAATCCCAAATGCTGCCGAGCCGTTATTCTCGCACGCGTCTACTGCCAAGATCGGTCGAAGACAATCGCCGCTACAAAGGACACCGAGGTATGTTGCCATGGCGCTAGTATGGCTAGTGACCGCGTCCGACGTAAGGTTGTTGAATATTTTTACCAATGTCTGTTGATAGTCGACCTGAGCTTGAACACAGTGCTCTGGAACGGTAACATCGCCGCAGCTCGGTGACGTCTGGCGAGTAGACAGATGTCTCAATGACGTAACCATTGGATTGGCATTGGACAGCGCCAGAGTAGCCAAAGTAATCACTAAGAGCATCATCTTTTGAACAGAGACGATTTGCTGCAGTGGATAAGCGATCACGTTTTATATGAAGCACGATCCTAGCTTGTATGCTTCCAGGAGGAGCTCGAGGTCATACAGCTGATTGCAGCTGATTACAGCTGATTGCAGCAGCTGATTACGGCTGATTGTACAGCTGATTGCAGCAAACTTGACTCTCAGTTTTGACAAACAGACTACAAGGACTGTTAATTTGTGGTCAACACCACACCTCTAGCATGTACAGGGAGAGGTGTGTTGACCACAAATACGAGTCCCTTGTAGTCTGTTTGTCAAAACTAAGTTCACAGAGTCAAGTTTGCAGCAATCAGCTGGAACAGTCCGTAAGGTAACCACGCCTAATTCCGGACGGTTCCTAATTCCGGACGAATTGCCTTCTATGTAGAATTTCTTAAGAACGCTTTAACGTAGTTCAGCCATTTCTACACAGCAGATAGAGCTGGCCTATGGGGATTGTCTCACCGAGTTTTATCCACTTAACTGATACTGGTAGCTAGTGAAAGCCGATAGAATCTACCACACTGAGTAAATGTTACTCTGTCTGCGGAAGCAAATTTGTTTAACAAGCTATAATTATGGTTACTATCGCAACTGCGAGTATTTTTACTGATTGAGCGACTAGCGTACTACTAGAAACCAACTTTATATGCACGCCAGCGTGTTGCAAGTTTCCTAAATTCAACAATACCCTTGTGCATACACAGTTCAGATATCATACAATATAATTATAATGAACTTTGAATTCAGCTATTAAGTGCTAAGGTAAAGTGGCCTAATTTCGGTCACCGCCTATTTCCGGTCACTTTGCGGAAAACCCATCGCCCTGGAAAGAAGGGGCTTTCACTCCACCAGCCAATATGCTGCCTTCGTAGCCCCAACATCTCACTACCACAACAGCCAGACTTAGGCTAACTGACTACCTTCCTGTTGGTATAATCAGCGCCACTCTGAACCTTTGTATGCTTGACTGAGCTGAAGTAAAAAAGAGAAACTTTGCCTTATGAATTTTAATTCTTAAAAGAAGGTGTAAATCGTTAGCAAACTAAGCTTAAACTAAAGACTGAACATTAATGAAAATGCAGACGTAGTAGTATCCAGCTATCTTCAGCGATTTCGAGCTGGCAGATGTCTGTATCATGGTAGGTGGAGCTCATTTTAAGCTCTGCGTGGGCGGTGACATTGAAAAATAGCTTTTACAAATTTCTCTGCCGCGAAAACAAATAAAATCTTGCAGACAGCTTTGAAAGCGGCAGGAGACGACCAAAGCTAGTCGTAGCGCGGCACACATTTTTAGAAATCTCTACAGCACTTTGCATTTAGACCAACAATAGCTGTACCAAGAATCCGTGTCAGAAACATCTGCTAAATGCAATCATTATACAAATGTACTGCTTACTGAGAATAATAGAATGTTATAGGATGCTGAACACATCTATTTGTAGCAAAAACAGCTCGTCGTTAGCATAGAAAGTCGCTTTTCAAAGTGACCGGAATTACCCATTTTAAACCCGATTTTCGCTATTTATGGTTACTAGTTTTTATTAATTCTTGCTGCCAAGAAGCATCGAATCTTCAACGCCAACTTTCTCCTGCTGAAAGAGTATACCCAGTAGTATCAGTGACTGCAATGCAAGAGCTCGCGGCTCGTTCGTCTTGGCGCTCGGTGCGTGCAAACCTGAACGAGCCAAACAGTGACCGGAAATAGGCCACTCTACCTTACTAGTTGAAAGCTAGTGCATATGTATTAGAGTGTGTCTGACAGTACTAAGCAGCGATATCAATATCATGCACTGTTAACGTTCGTAGCACAGTGTTTCCGCGAGAATGCCGCCTCTTTGAAGTGATGCACAGGATACATGCTGGCAGGTATACGGAGTAGGATAAGCTGGCTGAGTCGGGTACGCGGGCTGCGTGGGATAAGCAGCTGTAGAAGAATATAGCAGTTAGCGGTAGACTATTGTAAAGCTACTAACCTCCGCTTGACGGGTTCTTACTCTTCTTCTTCTTACCAAAGCCGAACATGTTGTGCTCGCGGAAATCTCAATGCTTGAACGCCCAACGCGGTAAATACCGTACCGCAGAAAGCAATTAACCCTTTAACCCCTATTGTCGCCTTTTGGCGACATACATACTTCAGACACCATAACTTTATGAAAAAGTGCTAAAATATCCCAAAATTGAGCCAAATTGAAGAATACAAATAACCGCAAAAAATTGACCGGTTTTCGGCGCTCCCCCTGCGCTAAACGTATTGGCTTCGGCGTTTCTATGGCTTCAGTGCAAATTTCACAACATTTTAAGAAAAACAAAATGGCTGCCAAGAAAATTCGGACATTTTATGGCTTCAGGGTGCTCGGAAACACATTTTCGTGCATTCTCTATGATCTGGACTACATTTTGCACTCACCAAAACCACTGCTAGTTGTGTGTACTTTTCAGTATCCAGCCCCAAAGCACTAACTTTGAGCAAAATTTGACGAGGTCGTTGCACTTTATCGGCTTCACTTTCGAAGTGGGAGGGGCATATCGACTGACTTGAGTGTGGGCAATTGCGGCTACTCACTGGCGTAAAAGGACGCAAATTTGAGACCAGTAGCACAAAAGACACACGAGATATTCACAAGAGAAGTGGTCAGCATTTACGAGGTTAAAATTTCAGCAAGATAATTTAGTAATTAAAGGGTTAACACGTGATGATGACATCATTGCTATCATAAAAACCACTTGTGACAGGAAATGGAACTACAGTAATTAAATTCCGGTTCTAGTGCATGCAAATTTGAAATTAGAATGGGGTATCTCTTCTGAAAATAGTTGTTAGTGACTGATCTATTTGTCTTCTCCAATAAGCCAGTCTTTCTGTTCCTTAGCTACAGCGACAGTTTGTCCGGCTGCGTAGGCTTTCTGAGCCTCTGTTGGAGTATAGCCAGGAGGAGGCGGCTGGGAATGAAGGAGAAAAGAATATACAGTATTGCTGAGCACATACACACTGTCATACCGGAACATTGACTGACTTTCCTTTCTCAACGGCAGCATCTTGGTCCATGACTACTAGCTGCATGAATAAACACCATTTTGAAATATCTGCTAAAGTTTAGCACATTTTTATACTTACAGGAACAGCTCCTGGTGTAGCAGTTGGAATATGCCCTGGTGCAGTGGGCTACAAAAAACACAGAAATATAGCTAGCATTATTAAAGGAAAAATTCAACTCAATCTCAAACGGTTTAAAGTATTTTAAGTAGTCTAACAAAATCAGCGACTTCTTGCACTGCAAGAGCATCATAATTTTTATAAATTTGTTGAGTGTTTGATTATGCAAAGACAGCAATACTTAGTATTGGATAACACTGAGTTTTCACTTAGCATTGCAAGTAGTACGTTCATTTTTGAACTAATGATGTCATTTTATTATTGCTTACCGGCACATTAGCAACTTTTTGTCCCTTAGCAACGTTAGTATCCTCATGAAGCACAACAACCTATGAAGAGAAGAGGCTGAAATTAGAGTGTAAAAAAGTGACATTCTCCGGCTCACCTCTCCTGTTAGTGGTGGTTTTTCACCTGTGATAATGCAGAGGAGAAATGCACGACAGTTTAATAGTTTACAATTGTATTATATGTACTTTGAGGCATCTGAGGGTACAGTGGTTTTTGGTCCATCGGCACAACCTACAGGAATAAAGCGATAAAAGGCCAGCAGCTGAGCAGCGGAGTAAAAAGAGCTACGATGTCAAGCTCTGCTTATAGCTCAGCTCGGCTCTGGCGCCGCGGAGATAGTAGTTTACGCGTATGCTGACCTTTGGTTGTTCCTTTCCCTCCCCTTGCACTGGATAAGGCTTTCCTAATTAAGTTGAAAAACAAAGTCAATCGTGACCCACAGTTATAGGCTAGCCTCCAAGACCAATTACACCGTACGTGATTAGCGATCTGCATGCAACGAGCTTACAAACTAGTTCACAAGCGTACCTACCTGAGGACATGAGTGATACTTCAGTGTTGTCTTGCTCGATGGATAGTACGATGCTCGGTACGGTTCGGTCTAGTCGAGTAGTCTCGTCCCCAGACCACACCTCTACGTAATACTCGTGCAATAAAACGTAATGAATATTAAAACAAAACATGGCGGCTCAGAGCAATACACAGCATCAATGTTTGGTCTGCAGATGTGAGGTCGATCGAGGAGAGAAATATCGACGACGACGAGGGATAGATAAGTGCTCACATGACTTCAAAGTTTACGCTATGATGTTGGGGTTGAAAACCGTGAACTTTGACGATCCTACCTTTGCTTGTAGAGCTTGCTTCGCAGCTTGCTTCGCACGAAAGCCGAGGTTATTTTGCTGTCCAGAACGTTCGCTGACAGAGCAAGGTTGAACCTGGGCACGTTGACTTCCATCACAACATGGCCGATTATTGGCGATTAATCGATTGATTGATAGATCGATTATATTACGTAAGACTGGACCATTCGACCAATCAGATTCTATCCCACAAATTCCAGGATAAATCTACATCCGGAGCCAAGAAAATCGACCAAAGCAACCAGACCCTCTCTGAAGTAGGCGGAAGAGGTGTGGTCTGGGGACGAGGTCCAGAGGAGGTTGGCCACGCGTCACTCTGACGCTTCAAGTCATGCTGTTGGTCATGTGATAATGCGTTATACGTGAGACTGAGCGAGCCGGTTCTTGCTGCGTTCATCACATCGCACGATGGCTACAATGAGAGAAAGCATCCGTAACGCTGAAGTCAACAGTGATGAGCGCGAAGATGACGAAGATAATGGTCCTGGATTCGAGAGAAATGATAGTAGCCCGGGTGCGTGTGAAAGTTGCAAGAAAGCTGCATGCGATCACACAATTGTACTCGTGGAGAGCATTGGTGGCACTACACCATACGTAATTCCATCGTTTCCCTTTGTGACTGTCAAATTGGTGCACATCAAGTTTCAGGTGTACGGAGATGAAACAGTTTATGATGGCTTTCTCGGTGCAGAAGAGGAATGCCGCCTCTCTGCAGTGAGTGCAGTACACGAAGGCTCTGTCTTAAGAATTTGCCATGGGCACCAGAATGCTTTTCTCATCGACCAAGAGGAGTTTAGCAAGAGTATTGTCACTGCGGGCATGGTTTTAATAGACAATTCGCTGGTGTTTGTGATATGGAAATGGTTCCCTGTTCTCGAGGTGAACGAAGATAATGATGAAGATAATGATGAAGACGAGAGTATGAATTGTGAGTTACAAGAAGATGAAGACGATGAAGATGACAAAGATGAATCAAATTCCCTTGTACATGAATTGACTTTCAAATGCATAGGCACCATCAAGGAGGAAAGGTACCAGGAAATATTGGTTGCAGCTAACTTGCAGAGACGAAATGGTGAAGAGGTTCATGTTAGACTAACACCAGAGCCAACTAACTGCTATGACTCAGAGGCTATTGCATTTGAGTGCAAGACCAGTACTAGCACTGATTCAGAAAACAAATGGGAAAGAATTGGCTATTTGGTCAGTGAAGTTACACAGGACGTACATGAAGCTATTCGTTCTAACAGCATATTGTCAGTTCAATTTGACTGGATTAGGTTTATTACACATTGGAGCCGAAGCAAACCTGGTTGGTATTGCGGAATTAGAATTAGTAGAGTAGGACCATGGAGTAAGACTTGTTTGAAACATAGAAGCTCACTCTGACCAATTACATGTATTTTATTCGCAAATAAGTATCCAATAGTGTAAAGTCATTCTTTATAAGTCATCAGTATGAATGCTCAGAAATAACACGATCAATAGATGTAGCGCTTGCCATGGGAGGCATGCAAACTGGTTTGGCATGGAAGGCTGCTCTGATGGATAGTGTGCCTCTTATAGGAAGAGATGAACGTCTGGCAATTGTTGTGTCAGCAGCTAAGAGTTCAGCTCTTGGTAGGCGATTGCTCTTCTCCTTTCTTCTAGGTTCATCATTGAATGATGGCATCTCCTCTTCATAGAATCTGTCACTCCCTGTGTAGTAATAGAACGGAAGAGATGGATCCATTCGTTTCATGTACTCAGTGACCACCTTTCTCCATTCAAAATAAACCTGCGTAAAAAGTAATACATGCAGTTAGGCATACTTTCACCATCTCATTAGTATTAAATATACCTGCTTCAGAGTAAAATTCTTTCCTACACAGTCCCTCAAAATGCTAAAAAAGCATTCTACGTCATCTGTTGTAGATGAACGAGGATTTTCAGGCTGCAAATTGTTCTTGGCATTGAAGTGATATCTCCACTGTCTAGTCTCGATACTTGCTACCACACCAATTAATGTCTCTGCTGTGAAGCCTCTAACATTATCAACACGTCTATAAAATTTAGATGTGAATTATAAGGATTGTCTCAAAAAGCAGTGAAATACCTGTTGACCTCAAGCAAACTGAAGTCCTTCATTCCGTCACCATACCAAGGCATCAAGTCACAGCAAATGTAGTCCTTGAACTCCTGAAGAAATTGCTGTCTTTGAAGTTCTGTTAATCCTCGCTCATCAATCGCTCTTCTCCAATTTCTCACGACAGTAAGGAATTCATATTCTTTCTTGTAGTCGTTTCTTTTCATAAACTGAATGACACCAGAGCCAAATAGCCGTTCAACATCCTGAACTGACTGCTTCCTAACTCCAGTTAAGGCAGGGTAAGTGAGACCAGCGTCCTTATCGGTTAGAGCTTCTACGAACCTCTCTAAGCCAATGTTTTCCACACGTCCTTGTCTCAGACTATTGGCTATTCGCTATTAATAATAATAATGAAAGCTAACTAATCAAAGTGCTGATTATAGATATAATACCTTGAACAGGTGTCCTTCATCTTCTCTTTGCAAGATTGTGTCACCAGTGACCTCGTGCACTTCAGGCACGTGAAGCTGAGTATCAAATGAAATTCCTTTCTTGGCATAGTCTCTGACAATAGCAGTGAATTCTAACTGAGCCAAGATAGATCTTAGCTTATCAACAGTTGCCTCTTCTTTGCCTGCATGCATGTGTGCAACATAATTATTACAAACAGGAATGAATGTCTTCAACTGCAAAAAAAACACACCTGGGATCCACGAATGTATAGCATATCCTGAGGGAACTGTTCTCTGTCTCAGACGAACAATGACATCTTCCATCGAGCAGCTCTCCATTAGCCAACTTAAAATTGTCAACAGTAATGTGCTTGAAACTATGCTGTTCGGAACTAAGGGCTTAACTGTTCTATCAGGTGCAACTAAAAAGCCATTAAAATTAATAATTATTCTTATACGGACAGCATGAATGTGCTCACCAATCGGAGTGATCATTCCTTTAAGTTTAACGATACCAAGGCGCTGATAAGTCCTTCTTACTTGGCTACGTATCTCAAAAATTGAGACAGGTCTCTTTCTTCCTTTCGATCGTATACTGTTCCATTCTCCATCAGTACTACACCCTGCATTTCAAAATGTGTTAATTGTCTTGCCTTGATGTCATGACACTTACCTGCAACTCTCATTCCACGAATTTTCATTTGTTTGATCAACTTGTCACACAATAAACGCACTTCTTCATCAGTAAGAGAAGAGTAGGGTATGCACTGCACTGGCAATGCATAAGGCTTTCTGTTCCTTGCTTCAGGACTAATCATGACTACCAGCACGTGTGTTGCAACAGTGCGCCTGTACTTGATGACATTGTTAGCATAGTTCACCACATTGTCTTTAACATAACACAGCTGCTTGGGGAGGTTCTCTTGCATTATATTGTATCGCAAGCTCAAAAATTTCTCACTCAAGCACTCGCAATCAACTGCAAGTTTTCGACCAGCTCTGTCCAGTCTCTCTAGCTCTTCTACATCCCAGGCTAGTGCAAACATTAGCTTCTCTGAACTTTTCCCTTCACTTTGCTTCTCGCCATACTTTTTTGCAGTCAGTTGTAATCCTACACAAAGTTCAATCCTGCAACACATATTCAGCTTTGTGCACTTACTTGAGGAAACAAAGTCAACATCATCCACGAGTTGTTGCTTTACTACTCCAAGCTGATGTGCAATAGCAACATGAGATTCGCGTTTTCTTCCAATGCTATGAAGGGATTCAATTCGGTCTTGGTGAGTTCTGTGTGAAATTTGTAGCTTTCCATCTGCTAAATCTACATCTCCACTCCATACTCCTTTTACTGATGTGCCTAAACCACTGACTAAATCAGCTCCATCTGCCTTTATCCACCACCACTCGTCTGGATGGATACGAGCTGCATCGTCCAAAACAGACAACTACAGGAAGTAAGTCAGTGAACCATGCAAGAGCATAATTATTTTACCAGAATAGTTACCTGGATTTGAGGACCAATTGTCACATCACCTGCTGCAATGTTACGACGGATAGTGCGTTCAGAGACTGATGGAATATTGACAAGTGCCTGTGATATGCAATCAAATTTGGCATAACTGTAGTTATGATTACCTTCATAGTAGACCTTTCATGTGGATGAGTGTTATGATATGTGCTAGCAATGCTCCACATTGGACCATGATGTAGCTTAGCCCATTTTTGCCCAAACTGACTGTACATAGTTTGTAGCCATGATTGGTAGTCCGCAGGGCAGGGAGGTACCTGAGTGGGAAAGTATAAGCCCTCATGCATGCATGCATTACAACAAAATATGTGATGTGATACTAACTTGATTAATATCTTCAGCTACATAGAAATTGGTAGCATACTCAATCAAACCCATTGGCATTCTAGACACAGGGAACCGAGAATTGCTTGAATCTGGTCTGTCTTTCCCTATACCTTTCACTAAATTGTACACAACATTTGCTCGTCCACTTTCTTTTAGCCTAGCAATTGCAGTACCAGCATAAGCTAAAAAGTCTACAGGAACGTCTAGCTGAAGTGAATTCTTGCAGTGAGCGGAAAAGGTCTGGGACAGAGTAGAGATACTGGATTGTAATTGTGCTGGAGTATTTAGATGAGAAGAATGAGCTAAAGAATGGGATGAGGAGAGAGATGAAATGTTAGTGCTTGTAGAGAGATTAATCTGAATTCCGATAGATCTGGTAGTGGAGCGATCTGTCTGAGATGACACAGAGCTACTAGCAAGGTGAAATGTCTGAGACGAAGCAGATCGGCTAGTAAAGAGGGCGGTCTGAGTTGAAGCAGATCTGCTAGTAAGGAGAACAGTCTGAGATGCAACATCAGATCTGCTATAAAAGGGATTTGTTTGACATGCGATAGATCTGCTAGAAGAAAGATCCATTTGATATGCGATAGAAGAGAGATCCGTTTGAGATGCAATAGGTCTACTTGTAGAAAGATCAGTCTGAATCTCAACTGATGCCTTTGGAGTTAGCATTCCCTCTGCGTCTACTGGACTCTCGTATTTTTTCTTCAACCACACCACTTTGTATCGACAAGAATTGCCTATAAAACAATGATCTATCGTTATTCAGGATGTAGTATTTCATGGATCATGCATAGTACGTACCTGTTCGTTCTGTTGACGTTCTCATCTTTATGTGCATAGCAGCAGCTTCCCAGAAATCATGTTGATGATGAGTTGGCCAGCTACCACGAGAGTGGATGAGAACAAACTCTACAAGGGCCTTGATCTCCAGCTCCTTCCAGCTGTCACAGTTGCTTCGTTTGTAGTTCCAACGTTCATCCCCAGGACGCTGTTGTGCAGACACTGTTGTAGGACTGCTAAAAATTCTTCTTCTACTCATCAGCCGCGAGCTTCTAGCGAAATCAGGTCTTCTTTTTGAGCGATTAGTTGGAGTAAGAAGAGTTGGACTGCTCCTGGGTCGTTTATGAGCTGTTTCATACGCTGCTGACATCGCTAAAGCAAAACAAAGCCTACGACTCTGACAAGCGCGATCAGCTGGGCGAGTATGTTATGAATAATACATGATCGATGACGCGTGGCCAACCTTCTCTGGGTTCGGTCGTGGGGCCTCGGTATATCGGTATCAAGCCCCGCCCTCAGCTTAATTTGGCACTCACAAGCGTGATCCGTGGAAGCGTACTCTTGATGGCACGGTCAACAGCTTTACATGTACCAGGAGTCGATTCTGTTGACTCGATTGTACGGCGTCATATTGCTGATATCAACGAATGCATTGTCCCGGCTGACGTTACAGTATTCGCCAGTGAGCTCCTTCAGGCTGGTCTCATTACTCCAGTTAGTCATACAACTGCTATCGAAGTCACGGGAAGGTCTTCAGTCGAGAAGATCAGCGCCCTCACGTCTGAAGTCTTGTCGAGGTTCAGCATATCGACTTTGAGGTCAACCAATAGTGAATTATTCCACAAGTTTGTTGGTATCATTGAGAGGAGAAACATAAACCTTGCCACTACCCTGATCAAAGAATTCTGTGAGTTTATTTCACTAGCTGGTTGAAATTACATTGTATAATTATTACAAATACTTGCAGCTAATTCTGGAGAGCTTGAAAGTAGTGATGTGCACACGATTACCACAACACAAGGTGAGTATACCTAAGTTAGTCTTGCAGCCCCACCCCGCCCCTTCACATTACAGTGGAAGGGTCTGTATCAAATAGTTGTACCAGTCGCAGGGATTCCTGCAATCCAGTCAGATTGCAAAAACGCATGACAGAATCAATTAATTATAAATATTCATAAGCTACGAAAGTTCACCTAGAAATCACGCAGTATTGGCTGCAGTAGACGTGCTGTACACCTGTTTGACCATGCAAATGTCATGAACTAGCTACTGAACGTAAAGATTGTGAGTAAGAATGCTATAGCCGGCTTGTACACTTGCCTTTGTAACTTACGCTGTAAATACGGTACAGAAAGTGTCTATGCTCTGCCTGCTTTCCATTGGTGCTTGAATTAGATGTCATTGTTTAATTTTTAAGCTGACCGATGGTTGTTTCTTCTGCCAAATTTGTGAGCTAGATCGATAAAACAAACAGCACATTGACTGCCGCGATTTTGTTACTAATTGTTATGTGAAAATTTGACATGCTTTAAATTCCACTTATACCATACTAAGACTATTCTGACCAATCAGATTGCGCTATTTGAGGGATATAACGGGTCGTATTTCCCTCCGCGTCACGTGCCCAAGATCAGAGCAGTCTTTAGCATGGTACAAGTAAGTTATATCACATGTTGGCGGGACGTACGATCCGTTATATCCCTCGGGAAAGGGCTAGCGCTTCCGAGACTTCACTTGAGCGGGATATAACGGGTCGTATATCCCGCTAACGCGGGATATAACCTACACTGGTACAATTTTTTTGATACTGCTAATGCCAGACCCTTCTACTGTAATGCGAAGGGCCGGCGAGGCTGCCAGACTACACCTAAGTAGCTTGGCCTGTGAGACTACGCTATTACAGTTAAATACAAGCACCTAAGGTGCAGATGCCTCGGTGGAATTACACAATATCCACAAACACAACTATCCACCATTCCACAAACACAGCAACTGCAGATGCATGTATACAGGATTTCTGTATAGCAATCACAATTCAGTGCTTTAGGGTATGCAATCAGAACCCAATCAGTGCTGACAACTATTCAACTGGGCGTGTCTACAATGGTCAATACAGCACACGCATACTGAAGACGAGCGAAATAGCTTCCATAGCTTGCTTCCACAATTTCTCTGGACCTGCGCTGCTATCCGGAAATGAAATTCTAAACTATCAGCGTCTAGGTAGTCAATTGTGGATAGCTTTGACTCCAGATCGCCAGCAGCAGCCATGATCAATCGTGAGTGAGCAAATTGCGCCATAACTCACAAACTAAGCTTCGTATAAAGTTTTCACATCATCGAAAGTGAGATAATACCGTGTTCAACTTGCATTGCTAGTTTCAGGGCTTAACTTTCAGCGCACGATATAAAACAAAACAAGTTGACTCAGACAGTAACTCACGAACAGAGCCTTATAACCAAAATCTTTACAATTCATTTTCAAGCAAATATCGACTTTAGCTTTTGTTGCACGTTTCAGTGCTTAGTCTTTAGCAAGCGACGAGAAATCGTTGCGACAGACAGAATGACTGACAACACGACTACTGTATGCCTAGTGTTGTATTGGTATACTAATACTAAAACTAAAACATCCTACAGTGCCACAATGAACTGGCTTCGTTGCACGATTACATTTTCCCTGTTGCGATCGGCTGTTCAATGTATCCGTGGTGCCCGTTCCGCTTATCACAGACCGGATACGAGCACTAACGTGGATTATGCTTTGTCTTTGTCTAACTTTGCTAACTGAACTATTTTTGTTATTTTTTCACTGCCCTATTTTGTTGGTTCCACTGCTTTATTTTGTTGACCATTAGTAATAAAATTATACAGACTTTAATAGATCAGTGTTTGTTGTTACAGTTATAAAAAAAGTTTTCACGGAGATTTTGTTTTAGTATACTAAACTAATACTAATACTAGAAGATCACTCATGGCTGTACTAAACTAAAACTAGAACTATAAGTAAATTCTCACTACAAACTAAACCATAACTAAATGTTTTTTCATTTAGTTTTAGTGTCCAGCTTCCTCAGCCCCAGCCAGTAGAGCGTGTTTTTTCGACAGTAGGAGAAGCTACAACTGAAAGCGAAATCGACTAATAGATTTAAACTTAGAGCGTGAAGTATTTCTTAGGCAAAATAAAAAGTACTTGTGACTGTACAATCATATGTACTTGTATAGAATGCCCAATTTTATATCAAAACTATAATTCAATTTGGTGTACTAAAACTAAACCAAATTAAATGTGTTATAGTATACTATACTAATACTATAACTAAAACATATGAAAGTGATTACTAGAACTAAAACTAAAACTAGAATAAATTTATCCTGAGAAAAATACTAATACTAATACTAAAATGGAATCTGGCTACTAAAACAACACTATGTATGCCCCGTGGCTCCGCCCACCAAGGCATAAAAATGAAGCATCATAGGTGCAGATGCCTCGGTGGAATTGCATGCATACTGCACACTGGACATGCTTTGACAGTACACAGCAACTGATACAGGCTGGCAAAAATAACAGAAGCCAATAGTATGCTACCACAGTGTAATATTTAGCTGGGTGTGCACAAAGGCAAGCATACAGCCATGCTTGTAGCAGCTTTGTTGGTGTTTGCTGAATTTTATCCGAACCCGCCATGCTATCCTGTAGTCCAGATCAAATCTACAATCTGCTAGCCAGTTAACCATGGACACATTCATGGACACAGTATATTGTATCTATGGTATACCCTAGGCCTTGGTGATACACGGTTTACGCTCTACGGTTGACGCTTTTAGATTGCAAGTAGTAGTGTAACCGCTGTACCCGTTGTTCTCTCAATGTCTCAAGTATCTGCCATCATACAAGGTGACCCTGTCTGTTGTTGTGGATAATATCACTTACAAATAATATTATGATCACAGGCTTTGACCTGGACAATGTAATTTATCAGCTCCAAAAAGTGAAGTTTCCGGTTGAGAAGTGGAAGTCTCTAGCCAATGGACTGAGGCTAGCGAGTGCCGTACCTATGATCGAAGCTGACCAAAGAGACGTTGTTAGCAAACTCCAAGCACTGATCGCACGATGGGTGAAGAGCACGACCCAACCCAACGAGTGGATCACATTGGTTGAGGCTGTAGTGATGTGTGATGAGCCTACTGTAGCTAGAGACCTTGCTACAGCTGTTGGCGTGGACTGCTCACTCCAATTAGGTACTGCACAACACAGAGAATGAGATTTAATATTCATTATTATACTGTCACTGCAGGTATTGAAGGATTCACAGGACATCATGTGAGAACCGACCAAGGTATATATACTCGTCACACACTAATTACAGCGGTTTTCACGCTTCTTGCAAAATTTGATTCGTGAAGCGTGAACCGTACATTATCAGCAATAAAACGGTGTCCAAGCGCTGTAGTAATGAATCCCATCGATGCAATGCATATAAAGAGACTTGTCATATGCATTGCATCGATGAGATTCAGAACTACTGCCAATTTTATTGCTGATAATAATACGGTTCACGCTTCATGGTTTACGAATCAAATTTTGCAAGAAGCGTGAAAATCGCTGTATTGTTGATTGTTGTGTTAGTGACTCCATTATCATTGCTCCTCTCACTACACAGGTACATCACTCACTGTGTATGTGGACAGACTCAAGAGAGTCTACCAAAATCCACCTCCAACATGGCTTCCACTACCGAAGTGCAAGTACATTAAACTGGCAGTGACTAGAAAATAAAGCCACTTGCTGAAGTCATCCAAATTAATGATATTCATGGCTTTTGCAAGTAGCTGTATTTTTCTAGCCAAGGGTAATAGTGCAGACACAGTTGCTGTGTGCAGTTTGCTTGCCTATCGACAGGCATCGAATACAGCAAATTTCAGCAACGTGGTGTTAGCCATCGCGGAGCTATAAACTCGTCCTGTGAAGACTAAGCACGATCAACAGCCTTGCGTTGCTGTAATATTGCGTACGAGCAGTGCTCAGCAAAAGCTCGCATAAATACCTGCACAGATGGTAAATGAGATTGATTGAGGAGTTTTAGCTTCGTACCTTTCACACAACCAAAGAAATGTTGTTTACAATCGATGATGCTTAGTCTTCACAGGGCGAGCTCGTAGCCCTAACACTGCTTTGCTGAAATTTGCTATATACGATGCCTATCAATAGGCAAGCAAACTGCACACAGCAACTCTGTCTGCACGAATACCCTTGGAATACGAATACCTTAAATAGTGCAGAGCAAGCACTAAGCTAGCAACTCCCCTTCAGGTTACGAAATACTAAGGTGGTACACGGTCAGCTGTTTGTGGTTATCAACGTGTTTTGTATTGCATTTTGTGTTGCAGTTTTTGTAACCATGCAAAAATAAAGAAATGCATGCAGGGAATGCCGCTTGGTCTGCTAGGTAAGGAAGGGCCTTTTGGCCATCTCTCCTTGTCTTCGAGCTACACAAGGATGAGAAAAATATTTTGAGTCAAGTTGTAAATAGCAAATAGAAACACATCACACACAATAAGTAATTTCGTGTATTGAGCGATTCTGTGTTTTTATACAGATGGCTGTTCTTCTGAACCACCTACTAAATTGATAAAGCCATATTACAGTGGAGATAGATTTTACAGCTGCCAACAACATGAATTTAAGATCCTAGTATTGGGTCAAGTTGGATCAGGGAAGACAAGTATCATCAATAGATATACCAAGGGAATCTATTCAGCCAACTATCGAGTCACAGTATCCAATATTTTATGTGTAACCTTGTCATTTGATTAGAATAGGTTAATGATCATACAGTTTATATTGGTGGTGCTCTGTCTAGCGACTATTACAGTACCGCTCATGACCAACTTTACAACAGTGTGCGTGCGACTTGCAGTCGCTCTATACGTAAGCGCACGTATACGTGCGCTTACAAGTATTGTTTTGCTCTCGATGTGTACGCGCAAGTACATGGCAAGTCGCTCAAGATACTGCTTGCTTCAGGCTCAAGTGCAAGTTTAGACTTGCTCTTGAGCAGTACTGCAAATATGTAATGTATGGTATACAACATCATTGCTGACCACTTATGAGATTCATCCATCGCAGCACTGCTTAATGTTAAATCAAACACATATCTATGTCTGATAGCATACGACTTCATAACTTCATAACTCCATGATTTTTTATTCTATCTTTCAGACTGTAACTGAAAGTTTTCGAATTAGCTGCGCACACCCAGCATAAAAAACGGTGATGTCATTCGAACTTTCTAGCTCAGAATTTGCTAAACTCTCTGTCACTGCATTGCCCTTGTTGAGATACATGAGTATGGCTAGTATGATAGATTTTAAGACTAAGCATAGGATACGCATTTAAACTGGCTTGTTGCTATTGAGCGATATTGCCTTTCACCTGATATATGTCTCTTTAACTATTGGTCTAGCTCAGTTTTAGTCCTTAGCAACCATCACTAAAAATTTGTGTGGGCGGAGGCAGATCACCAACGATATCATTTTTTGTTCATGAATTTTGCAAGCAGCTGTACTTTTCCAGCCATTGGAGAGCAATCCAGTGTGAACTATGTTTTGCTATAAACATGTGCAGTCATTGTTCATAGTTCAACCACATATTGATTGCCATTGTGGAGTAACTCACTCGCCAGATAATAGCTGAAATACAATAATTGGTTTAGACAATTTTTTTGATTGTTTGACAAATTGATCAAATTTCTCATGCAAGCTCATCCGCTTTCTGAGCAGAAATCTATGAATGGAAATGGCTGAGCAATACTCTTACACAATACTACAACTGCCAGTCAACTGATAGTACATAGTTGTAGCATCGTGTGACTGTTGCTCAGCAATATAAAATAGCAGATGAACTTGCATGTGCAGTTTGCATAATCCATGGACCAGTCAATTGTGTTACTATTTGGTGCTGCTTGTACATTTTTGGATTGATCTACCAAATTTTTTATCCTTAACTTATATAGATTGGACAAGAGTTCTCTACGAAACAGTTGCAGATGAGTGGTACTAAAGTAAAGCTGTGTATATCAGATATAGGTGGTCAGGAGAGGTTCCAGTGCCTTACCAGAGTATGTTTCGAATACCATTAATGTTATGATGTCTATCCGTATTAATTAGGCATACTACAAAGGTGCACATGGAGCTATAATAGTGTTTAATATGTCACAATATCAGTCATTTGAGGGAGTTTATCCTTGGAATAGTGATCTCAGAGAAAAAGTGCATTTGGAAGATGGCTATCCTATCCCTGTTGTACTTCTAGCAAACATGGTATTTATTATTTTTAGGTATTTGTAATTGTAAAAAATGAGCACTTGTACCATGGTTAGGGTCTTCTTCAAGTCTCCATGGTACTAGTTAGTCTCACCATGCTGCCCAAGATGCATCATGAATACACTCAGCAATATTTTATTATGCCTCGGTGGGCGGAGCCACGAGGCATACAGTAATCATGCGTGTCTGTCTGTCTGTCTGTATGTCTGTCCGCTCTAGTTCTGAAAGACGGCGAAGAATCAGCTGGTGGTAATTGCAAGATCGACATAACACGTTAAGAGCTCGAACGTGATGGTCTTAGATTTTTGAATTAAAGCTTTGTTCGTGAATTATGGCATGATTTGCTTACTTTGTTTACTTTGTTTACCGTTGCTGGCGATCTGGACTTCTCTGAAGTCGAATGTGTCCATGGTTAACTGGCTAGTATATTGTAGGTTTGATCTGGACTACAGGATAGCGTGGTAGGTCCGGATAACATTCAGCAAAAAAACAAAAAAACTGCTACAAGCGTGGCTTGTGCACGCCCAACTAATTAGTAGCATACTATTGACTTCTGTTATTTTTGCAAGCTTGTATCAATAGCTTGCATTGAACTTTATAAATCTGTTACAGTCATTATCTGCTGATAGTTGCTGTGTGCTGTTAAAGCATGTGCAGTATGCATGCAATTCCACCGAGGCATCTGCACCATTGGTGCTTCATTATGCCTCGGTGGGCGGAGCCACGAGGCATACAGTAGTTCGTCGGTTTGTCATTCATTCATTCATTCATTCATTCATTCTGTCCGCAGGCAGAACTCCGCGTCGGCGGAAAACTAAGCGCTGATACTTGCAATATATGTTCAACTCGGTGTTGCCTCGGAATCGAATTGATAGACTTTTGGTTCCAAAGCTTCGTTACCTTGAATGGCATTGCTGGACTCGCTCAGCATTGTGGGACTTCGCTGAAGATAAAGCTGTCTACTATAGTCTTCTTCACAGCTTGTAAGACAATTCTTTACTCAAGGTAGTACAGTGAGTGCTGAGAAATCAATCGTGCTATCGCTAAGCAGCGCCAGCTCCGATCCAGCGGCAAGCTAGCAACCAGCGCTCACGTGCTGTGTTGATTATAGGCACGCCCAACTGAATTCCATGTGGTTAGCACTGCTAGGCTTCTGATTGCATAGTTGCAACCCACTACAGTGCAACAAGGCATTAACTTCCAAAATTTCAAATGCAAATATCTTCACAACAAAAATAGCTATCAAATAGCAACCATGTCAATATATGTTTAGTTTTGCATGATCTATGCATTAAGTAAAGTGACTATGTAATCTAATTCATATAGGTGGTTGCTAAGCTTTGGCCAATCAGAATACAGCTGCGCCCACGCAAAAGTTCTAATTAACGCACACCCACGAGTACTACACTGCAGCTTTAGAGCTTCAACAATGCCTTGCATAAAAAAGAGATTGCTACAGCTTGATGAAGCTCGAGAAGCCAAAAGATCAAAGGTGCTGGAGACTTCTTCTACAGCAAAAACTGCTGAGGAGATTGCTGAATGTCTCGCTGACACAGAACTGCATCACTTGACAGTGTTACACCACAAATGATAGCAAACTTTCAGAAAGGCAAGGGAGTACATGTTTGCTCACTTAGAAGGGCTCAAAGCTGGTTTACAGCTAGAAAACCAGGTTTAAAAAGTACAGCAAGATATACAGGTCTCATAGGAGAGTGGGTGTAAATGACTATAGTTCAAAAAAATATTCATAACTATTTTTGTGTTCATATTATCAAAAAAGGTTCTGTAACTTTTTTCATCATACAATAATCCTACTGTTTGTGAAGTGTAGTGTATGTGTCAGTAACATTAAAGAAGTTGAAACGTTTTTCGTAAAATCAGTTAAAATTAATTAAATTTGTCAAATTAATTAAATAGAGAACTTAATTTTTAAAATCGCTCTGTAAAAGTCTTAAACATGCCTACCTAAATCATATTAAATAGCTAGTAAGTTGATGCAAACAATGCTAAAAGAGGAGAAACAATTTTTATTATTTTCTATAGCGTCCATTAAAATGCTAATTATTCATTAACACCAAAACATCACAATTCTTAAAATACCTTCTATAGTGAAGCCTAAAGCCCCCTAAAGGTATTATTGAAGGTTTCGGTGGAAAAAAATCAACTCAAAAAAAGTTATGACAAATTAATCAGTTAGTTAACACTTTGGAAGTTAATGCCTTGTTGCACTGTAGCTTATTCTGCAAACAGTGGTGTATTGCAGCGTATTGCAGCTTGTTGCAGCGCTCTTCAGCTTTAATTTCATCATACAGGAATTGCATTGCATAATTATTATACTGCATTGTGATTGCTGTACAGCAAGGTATAACAGCTGCAGTTTGTTGCTGTGTATGTTTTTTATAAGTTGTCAGCCACCAACATAGTGTTCAACTAGCAACAGCAGACTTTCATTACTGCTTGTGTATTTCAGTTCAGCGTATTTAGTCAGACAGGCATGACGCATAACATTCCACCGAGGCATAAGCACCTTCGGTGCCTAGTGATTGTATTCTGTATTCAAGATACACCAGTGTCATAATACACTGTCACTGTCTACATCACTACACATGATGTTCCTATACATGTAGGAAAAAAATTAAAAGAAGATTTCTAACGAAATCAAAAGGATAATTGATTAGCAATGAAGAGGAGGTGACATGGAATGGTAAAATTGACTGGCTAATAGACCATGCATTCCTACATCAATGGCTGCTATGCTGGCTATAGGTTAGCAGTGCTGGCTTGTGGGCTGTTGGCTGTCTGAGAGTTCACATCAGGAGCATTGAAGGGGAAGGAGCGTTCAACTGTGGATAATGAAATATAAAGTCCACAGCTTGCCGGCGCTGCCTTGTAAGGAAGAATTTTTCTGGCCGCATAAGACGGCGGTCATGGCTCTGGCTGAATACTTTAAGTGCTTGTCACAATTTTTAGCTGGATATGGGCTGGATGAAGCATAGATGATTGTATGATAGGTATAGGAATAGTGAGCCACAACTCGCAAAGAAATTAAAGGCCCAAGTTCCTAGTAGCAACAGCGGACTTTAAACTTCGATATCACTCTAGCGAATATGGCAGTTGAACGCCCCTTCCCCTTACACGCTCCTGGTCTTATGTACTTGTACATCTACGATGCATGCATTGTCTATTAGCCAGTCAATGTTATAATTCCATGTTACCTCCCTGCTAGTTTACATTGTGAACCAGTGACAGATTTCTAATCCATCATCTCTACATCCTTTTGATTTCGTCAGAATTCTTTTGAATTTCTTATTTATATCCTCTTTGCAAAATCAATAAATTCAAGACGCATGTGCTGGACACAATAGTTGTTGTACTTTTGTTGCCCATCATACTATTATCCTGGAAATACTAGCTCACCCACGCATGCTCTGTACAAACCCGCCCACAATTTCCTGTTGCCCAGCAAGCAGCAGAGTGATGATCTTACACAATATAATGTCTCGAGTTGCTGGGCAAATGTTTTTGGTTGCACTTTCGGACTAATTTATATTCATAATCACACGCGTACAGAATCACTATAAAGGCTAGTTTGTAGTATTAACCGGTCAGCAGGTTCCGGTGGCTCAGTGGTTTAGTACGGTTGCTTCTAATGCAATCATTCAGGGTTGGTTTGATTCTGGCTGTATGCATGTTTTTATTTTATTTTAAGCAAAAAGCTTAAGTTTTTAGCTAATTGCTTGACAATCCTTAGCTAGGACTGAACGCCCTGTTTAGAACAACCATCCCAATGATAATTAGGCTTAGCAAGGGCCGAAGGCCCAGTTTAGGACGACCCTCCCGAATTTGCGCAGTTAGGAGAAGGTTTTTGTGTGTTTATCACATTGCTAGAGAGACTACTGTAAGTCGAAATTGCGTCCAAAAAAATTCGCAGTGGCTGGTTACATGCGTATTACGTAATCACAAGATGGCATCAAACACTTAGCTGACAGCATGCAGAGTGTGATCGTGAAATTGTCGAATATTACGTAATCACAAGATGGCATCAAACACTTAGCTGACAGCATGCAGAGTGTGATCGTGAAATTTTCGAATATTACGTAATCACAAGATGGCATCAAACACTTAGCTGACAGCATGCAGAGTGTGATCGTGAAATTGTCGAATATTACGTAATCACAAGATGGCATCAAACACTTAGCTGACAGCATGCAGAGTGTGATTGTGAAATTGTCGAACATGTTATTGTCTTTTTGCTAAAAATTAAGTTCAAAGGCACTTGCCTGGAGAATTTCATGGATTGTTTCATCCTGAGCACTGCTAGACTTCTTGAAGGAAATGATATTATTTCTAATTTCTGATTCCACATGTGGTCTATGTTATTGTTCTGTACCATGGGAAGCCTTATTTTCAAAGGCACCGCCAGTGGTGTATTTCAGATATTTCACATGCAGGATTTCTGTGGAATATCTGGGTATTCCCAAGGGCGTATAGAGAGAAGAGGGCATGCAACGCATACAAACACCGAAATCTATGTTGTTACTAAAATTAGATTTTACGCCTATGCAGATGTGACATCACACAAAGTTAATTAAACATGGACACGTCAAACAGTGCGTGTTTAACCCTTTAAGCCCTAATGACGCATTTCTGCGTCATGATTGATTCCACCTACTCTAGACATCATAAATAGTGTGAAAAGTGCTTTAGAAAGGTGAAATCAAGTTTAATTGCAAAAGAAGACTTTACCTGACTGTTTTTCGGCGCATCCTCCCCACTAAAATGTACAGCACGGGGGAATTTAAAGGGGGTGTTTCCCATTAACCTGGGGTTTGAAGGGGCAGAGCCCCTCGCCGCTTTTGGAATTTTTAAGGCTTCAGGATGCCCGGAAATGCATACTCGTAAACTTTGACATGCCAGGTAAAAACATTGCTAGTTTGGAACAGCTAGTGTACTGCATTTTGTAGAAAATTGCAAAACAAACTTTCAGTTTAGAGTAAGTCAAATTTTCGTCAAAATAATTCAGTAACTAAGGATTAACCGCTCGTCTAGGCGTGCCCCATGGAAACTCCACCTGCTACTGCTCGATAACCATGTAACCTAACCTCCAGCCCACTTTATTTAGTGGCCTGGTACTGACTGCATACGCATGCACGAATATTTTCCATTAAATTAGACAGTAGATCTAGCAAACATAGTAGTATACGAATCTGGTATACGGAAACTGTAAATCGCATTTTCTCCGGCTAAAACATTTACTACCACCAATTCTCATTAACCCTCGGCGCATGTGCGAGGGTTACGGTGAGAAATTTTAAATTGACAATGCCTACGTTCGCATGCAATATGCTTGCTAGCGCTACAAGCAGTAGTGTCGCCAGTAACAGTATTGTAACTATTGTGAACTATTCTCAACTCCATCTTCAACGTCAGTAGGGACAGCAACTTCTGTGTCCGATTCTGATTCAAGGTCTGACTCATCGTTAGTCAGGCGTGGCCCGACCCATCGCGCTCTGCGTCCATACGTAGACGCGATGGATCGGGCCACGCCTGACTAAACTCATCGTCGGATTCGTGATGGAATCATTGTATTGGCCTAATCTAAGATGGAGAGGTCCAAGATGGCCTTTACGGCCATCTTGGACCTCTCTGACTACAAACGCGCCCATAGATGACTATCTAGGTACTTGTAGATTCCATTTAAACAGCAGGACAGCTCTGGGGGTGCGTAGACATCTCAAGAAAAAGCCTATCAAAGCCAAGAGTAATGGCTACCTAGCTACTCAGTGTTCACGGTCACGCCCACTTGACACACCTTGTCTCGGTTGTGGTCAGCACTTCGCTGTCTTCTGGTTAGCAGTGCAGTTTCAATAGCAAGCAGGTTGGCTTTAGCTGCAAAGCTAACTAAAGAGCTAAATCTGCAATGTGCAACACGCCGAGGGTTTCGTGAAGGCTGTTCATTTATACAGCTGCAGCAGATCTACCATGGCAGTAAGCGTACACGGTCTTAGTTTGTAGGAAGATGAAACTGACATATCTCGATAGTGTGCGTTAAAATGTACCGATTGTATGCGATATTTTACTGATTACCCTAGTTTTGGGGTAAGAATTATTGGAGCATGCACAGACAGTCTGGACCATGTACCAGGCCATATCTCCTCAGCAGGAGCGTGGCCTGGAGGCGAGGCTAATAACCATGTTGCGTATCACTGGGGGCATTGGCCGAGGGCCCGAGACGCAGGTGGCGATTGCTGCCTAACACGATCAGCGCTGTCGTTGAAAGGAGCGAAGGATCGGTGGTGCAAGGGGCAGTAACACTCGAGATACCGCTACTAAAACTCTGAGTCGTCACTGTCGTTTCAGGCTGCTGATCAGCTGCAGCGGATTTGACCAGCAACAAGCAACGAGCAGTGTCGGACAGAGGCGACGTTGTCACAATCTTTCTCTGCTTTAGTTGTGCTCCGTGCGTGGTGTTGTACAGTGCTCTTCTTCAGCTTCTCGTTTGTCTGCCATAGTACTTCATGTACTGATGTCAGATTCCGTTTACCCTCCGTATAATTATTATAACAATAATTGATAAGGGAAAGTGCTATTATTAGTAACAATAAAGATTTCGGTGTTTTCACGGCTTGTATTGAGTCGCAGGATTTCCAGTGGAACATCAGATATTCCATGGGAAGTCACATGTCAAAAAAGATCATTGAAATGATATGCACTTTCCAGAGAGAAAAATAGGATTAAGGAGTGAGAGTTGTGAGTCAACCTCACCAGGAAACTATAAAGTGTGTGCAAGTCACCCTTATTTACCCTATAGAAACCTAAGTTGCCAGATGGTACAAGTCAGTTACATCGCCTACCCTGTGGTGTATCATGAATACACGAAGCAATAACCATTAATCCCTCGGGGGGGGGGGGGGGGGGGTATACCCTCGGGATTAGTGGTTATTGCTATGTGTATTTGTGATACACCACAGGGTAGGCATGGTATAACTAATACTTATGGTATAATATTTATTTAGAGTGACTTAAACATGCCTTTCGAACCTGATTTTGAAAAAACAGTTAATGACTGCTGTCACAGACTTAACTTTATCTCATGGTTTAAGACGTCAGCTGTGGAAAACACTGGGATTGATGAAGCATTTGAATGCTTAATCAACCAAGTGAGTGATCTTAAAGTATCTGTATATATTTGTATTTTTTCCATTCATGTATTTGTAAATATTTGTATTTGTATTAAAATGGTATTCAAGGTATGACAGTGGGTGAGAAATACCTCTTGGATTTGTTACAGCATGAGTAATAATCCAGGTTTGTAGTGAGAAATATTTGTTTGGTAACAGTGTTGTAAGTCACAGTTTAATTACATTCACGGGCAATACAACATTATTAACTAGCGCTAATTGCATTCCTGAAATACTGCTGATCATGCTTGAGTGGTTTCCCAGGCCTTGGGAAGAGCTCGTGTGGTTGAAAAATCAGGATGATTTTTGGCTACTGACTTGATGAAAGAATTAGTCCAGTGCTTGAAAGTTGCTGTTTGTCTACTTCAACTATATTGCATTGTTTTACTGCAGACAGTTAGTTTTTAACGCCTTCATGACATGTTTCTTCATCTTCGAGCCAACTAATTAGCAAGTATAAAGCAAATGTGTTGAGGAACAGAAATGGGCAGCTTTGAAACTCGTTGGGATACACTTATTTTTTTAAATGCTATTTTTTGTTTATTCATTCTACTGTCATACTAGTCTAGCGCACTATGACCCTCTCCTGCAAAATAAAAAAGGGGGCGGGTCCGATGCGGGAGAGTCGAGGGTCTAGCCAAACTCGCAAAAAAATTAGTTCATCACCCGAATTTCAGTTAACATTATTCAAGGTGATTATTACGTCAACATACTTCCTCTTTCACAGAACTTACATGGTGGTTAACAAAAATGGAAGAGATTTAGGGTTGGTACATGTATTGAAAAAGTATGGAAAAAAGATTGTGAAGGTAAGTAAACAAGATTTGAAATAATAAGGATTGTAACAATAGCAGTGTAATGTTACCTAAATTAATTGCTTTTGTTAGTTGCGGAAATATAATAGGGAGGTAGCATTACACTGCTATTGTTATAATCCTTTTTATTTCAAATTTTGTTTATTTACCTTCACAATGTTATTACCCGTGCGCAGTATGCGCCAGGGTTATGCGTTTGTGTCTTTTTATATGTGTGTGTGTGTGTCGTCAAAAAACACGCCTGCTTGTGTCTTACAGCTCGAAATTCTCCGCGAAAACACTCTCTGCAGCTTCTTCACTGAATTTATAGTCCTATGAAGACGTTTTCTGTGCTGGCAAGCCTTGTTTGAGCAGCTAATCCATGGCTATCTAAAGCTACGTGTCCTTGTAAGAGCACTTATGGTATTGTGGGTGTGTCACCCAACCTCCTATCAATGTCGATGTCTTCACTCAGTCTCACATGTACCGTACATCAGAGCCATTACGTAACGTGTGTGTTGCAGTAATGATGCAGGAGTAGTCGTGTTTAGCTCCTAGCTCAGCGCGCGGGTATGTGTTCATTAGAACTCTAGTTACCATACTTTTTCGATACATGTACCAACCCTTAAAATGTTTTTATTACTAGTAATAATCATATTGCTGTTTGTAGTTAAAGGCTAGATCTCCAATCTTTTTCTTTTTATTGCGGATCCTATCATAGACATGCCTATGTGGGCGTTGTCTGCAATCACTAAAAAAGGTCCGCTTTTACACAGAGTCATGCATTTTGTCTCGCGTCTTCTTATCGTTTACCAGGTTTATCGCTACAGCCGAAATCGCTATACCCGATATGATTTGTTTTGAAGTATGAAAACTTATAGATAAGATGAATGTAGAAATAACCAAAAAAGGAAAGGGCAATAATACATGAACTAGCCTCGCCTCCAGGCCACTTCCCCTGCTGAGGAGATGGCCTGGTCCAGACTGTCTGTGCATGCTCCAATATTACCCCAAAACTAGGGTAATCAGTAAAACATCGCGTACGATCTTTACATTTTAACGTACACTATCGAGATATGTCAGTTTCATCTTCCTACTGAAACAGCAATCAATAGCAGTGAATGGCTAGTTTAAGCTACGCAAGAAGTCTTCTGGTGCACTCTCTCCTACTCCTGGAAAGGTACAAACAATGCTCAACCACAACAAACTAAGGCTGTGTACGCTTATTGCCTGGTAGATCTGCTGCAGCTGTTGAAACGAGTATTGGTGGTAGTAAATATTTGTGAGTGAAGCGGTAGGCTCATAGATAGTCTGAAAAGCTGACAATCGAGTTTTAGCTATAGAAAACGCGAATTTTAGTTTCCGTATACCAGATTCGTATACTACTCCGTTTGCTAACTTTATCAATTTATGGTCTAATTTATCGGGAAATATTCGCGCATGCGTATGCAGTCATTACCAGGCCATGCGCCACTATATAAAGTGGCCAGGAGACGAGGCTATGGCATAATTGCGAAACGGTATCGTTTTGGTTTTGTGATTCCATCGCTATAACAGATAAATCGTTACTCGCTGTCACGCTAGATGCGATACGTACTGCATCTGATTTCATTTTTGATTTTAGTAAATTTGTATTGAGGATGTCAGTTCGACCAATTAAATCATTGAAAGTTGGCCGATCTTTTCTTTATCTACAATAACATGTCTGCAGATGATTAAAAATGAAAACAAAGGTCATTCTATCAAACATTCATCTCCTAACATTCGTCTGAGTGCATCTCAAGAAATATTGCGATCACAATGTTCGTGTATCAATGTTTTTAACATGGGTTATGATTGGTATTATAACAAGTAAATGTAATGTATAATTATCAGTCTGTCTACACATGACTATTGTCTGTTCTGACTTAGCTATTGTGAACTATGCATAATAGTAATTATTATTATTACTCATTATTTTTACTTTTATGTATCTATAGACATTAAAATTCCATGTATTGAGGCTTGAATAATTTATAATTGCTTGTTGACATACATTGTATTAATTTTTGCTGTCTTTGTGACATGTCATGTTTATCCAATGGTGGGTTAGTGTAGTGGTAGTGAGCGTAGACTATAGCTGTAGATCATTAACCTTCTTGACACATCATTATGACTGATGAATGACAGAAAGACGATGGTTATAAAAAGTGTAAAATATTGTAGAAATGTAGCAGAACAGCTTGCATGAGTGAGCTGAGTATGCATCTTGTTTAAACTGCACCCAAACTTTACCAAAAAAGATTTATACTCTCCGAATAGCTACTGTAGTAACAGCACTGACATGATCTGAAAAGGCAGAACATCATGGTATCCTTGAAATGTTATGGTAATTCTAAGCATTAGCTAGAACCAGTACAGAAGATATGTTTGAGAATGTGGCTCACAGCTGTGATATCATGTACCTTGTTGCCTAGAACAACTTCGTCCTCCCTCATACCAATCACATCTGTTGCTTCGTATATTATGCCTTGGAATTATGTTGCTGGCGGGATCATTATTGTATATACAGTGGACCCTCACTAATCTGAACCTCGCTAGTACGAACCCTCGCTAATCCGAATGTACAAATTTAGAAGTGAATATCATTTTAGACAAGGTTCTGTGATTGAAGGCGCAAGGTGTGGTCAAAAATTATCAGCATTATTTGCAATTGTGGATAATCTTAGAAAGACATTCATACAGCACTCAGGGAGTAGTCAACTTGAAGATAATACACTTGCTATTTTATTTACATTATCAGACAACTAATCGTGATATAAGCAAACAAGTGCGTCAAGCATTAGCGCAATGACATCAACAAAAATATGATTTAGCAAAAACAAAGAAAGGATTTCTTTCTATCAGACCTTCATTTCGATTCCTATAATGTGAAAGTATACTATAATGTGAAAAGTATAATTACTTATTTTCTGAAATTGATGCACTGTGATGTGATAAAAGTGTTGTATCAATAGTGTTTCTATGCAGATCTAAACTTGTTAGTGTTGTCATGTCTATAGTGATGGTTATCTAGCTAGCTAGCTGATGGAGATAGTTTGTGGGGTCGACTAGTTGTAGATCATCAGGATTGACCTCCTTGAAACACATCGGACACGATACTGGTTCATCTCCCTCCAGTAGACTACAGTGACAAGAGCAAGGCATGGTAACAATTTCACTCAACTAATATGGGCTCACTCATGCATGAAAAAACACAAAAATGAGTTGTAAATTAAACTTTAAGGCAGAATCGAGAACTTTATCCATGATACACATGTATATACACCCTCATGCTCATGCACACACACACGCACGCACGCACGCACACACGTACACACACAACAAACCTCTGAAATTCAGTGTAGAGAGCAGTAAACTTGCAAGAAGGACAGGTAGTCCAATCATCTCTCACCATATGACGACCCTATGGAGTATGGAATATAATAATGTATGCAAGTGCGACCATAGCAACTAACATACAGTAACAATGCAATAAGGTATGTTGGTCTTGCAATGAGGGCAGTCCAGAGTCATTTGAGGTACTAGACTACTGCAGAATGGACATGGCTCCAATGGTTCCTCAACCTCACTCTTATCAGGTTTCCTGAGACATCATCAAACCAACTTGTTCTTGCACCATAATCATCACTCACCTCACCACCTGCTCAACCTTCTTCTTCCACTTGGCATCAATCTGCTGACGGTACTCTGGTTTCATTAACATGGCCGCAAAGTTAAAGGACGAGTTCTTTAGGCCTGATCGCTGGCACTCTATGACTGTTGACGTCAAGATTGGAACAACATCTGAAAGCGGAGAGAAAGAATTAAAATTGAAGACAAGGTACACTAGCTCACGGCTGGGGAACTTGCTGATGTTGTTAGCTACTCTGATCAGCAGTCGGGCAGCCATCACGTGCTCACCACGCTTCACATGAACCTGAGCAAGACGAGAGAAGATGAAGAAGTATGTGACGCTCGTGTGTGTGTGTGTGTGTGTGTGTGTGTGTGTGTGAATGACCTTGACAAGGACGTAGCTGTGTAGTAGCATCAAGCTCTGTTTCATGTCATTTGAGATAGTGATACCTCTGTTCCTGAGATCTACAGAAAAACAATAGTCACGACACAGACATTTTGACCTGGAGACCCAGTTCTAAAGAATATACCGTACTAACCTGTATACATGTTGAATAGCACGTCATGAGCTGATCTATAGTTTCCTGCAGTATAATATACAGTAATAGCAGTAGCAGTATCAGATGATATTAACCAGCAGCTTGGTCCTCTCTTGCTATCAGCACAGCAGTCTTGGCGGCTTCCCTGTACTGACTCAGAGCCATGTACATACTGAACAGATACTTGGCCTCCTTCGCAACGTTGTCATCCTCTCCCATTAGATAGGAATGGAGCTGAGCAGTCAGTGAGTCCTGCCTTGCTTCACCAACCTGTAGCCGGGTCATCGTACATGGGTGTAAAATAAAATTTAAAATCACTACACAATTCGATAAGCTCCCCAAAAATTTAAGCTCGAGTGATAGACAAAATCATGCATTTACAGTGTAAATTCAACAGTTACAGGTAAGTTTCAGTCAAAAGCATGATCCACATTAATTTTGTTGTAGAATATCTTACCACTTCAATAGCCATGTCAATGTTCTCTCCATCAGGATAGAGGGCTCCTGAGCAATGGAGGAAGTGATGCAATGCATGTTCATAGTCTTTAGCCTTCAGGAAGAAGGTGCCAGCTTTGAAGTGGTGTCCAGTTCGTTGATAGTAGCCGGCAATGGAGCGATAGTCCAGTGTGGTAGCATTATCACCGATAACCTCAGCATATTGATCCATTACACCGTGAGCCTACAGTGAGTAACACAGGATTGATCAGTGTATGGGTGTGGCTATACCTCAGCCATAGTGTAGGCCTCACTGTTGCAATTGGACAACACCAGAAACTGCAGTGCAGAGGCAAAGTCCTCAAGCTTCTGGAAAAACCTACACGGAAAAACGAACCCGTACATTAGTGTGTGTACTGTGTTAGTAGTGACGTACTTCGCTACCATCTTAGCGCCTTCTATACTCTGAGAATCCATCACTACTCTCACTGCCTCATCAGTCTGTTTGAGGCAGTCCAGATACACTCTGCAACCAAGAGAGGAAAATAATTTCAGCTATTTGAGTTAACTAACACTTTACCGAGTTGCGTTGTCATAATCTTTAGCTTGTTCGTAAGCCTTGGCTGCTTTCTGGTAGTGTTTCTCAGCTTCTCTTGCTTTAGCGTACTGACTGTAGATCTTGGCAGAGGAGACATGAGGAAGGAGCAGCTCCACCTTGTTCCTAGTGTAGAGAGAGACAGAGCGAGTATGTGAGCGTGTGTGCGAGTGAGGGATTGTGTGTGTGTGTGTGTGTGTGTGTGTGTGTGTGAGAGTGTGTATACAACATTATGTACGTGTGTGAGTGAGTGACTGTGTGTGTGTGTGTGTGTGTGTGTGTGCGTGCGCGCGCGCGTGTGTGTGTGAGTGAGTGTGTGTGTGTGAGGGAGTGTGTGTGTGTGTGTGTGTGTGTATACAATATATAATATACGTGTGTGTGCGTGAGCAAGCACTGCTATAGTGCGTCTGAGAGTTGGTGAGCTCACCAGTTTTTCTTCTTGATGAAGGCATTAGCAGCATTCTCCCAACACTCAGCGGCCTCATACAGTGCTCCAGCTTCAAGATACACTGCACAAGTCACAAACATGATCGCTACTGTACCAGTATAGATATGGTACCTTGAGTCCCTCCAGTATTTCTGCACACTCTCTCTTCAATTGTACGCTTGGACTGACTTTAGCTATCTTGGCGCCTCTGTGAAAGCAGCCACACGATGAAAGAGTGACTAGTCTGCATGTACAATGTACTACTGGACTGTACCTGCGGACATCTCCAGTATGTATGGACATTCTAGCCACACCAGCCTCACAAGTACCATCATGATTAGCATGCTGAGAGACAGAGAGAGAGAGAGAGAGAGAGAGAGAGAGGGAGGGAGGGAGAGAGAGAGAACAATAAATTTAGAGTTTTGGATGTTGTACTCACTTCAGGTGAAGCTGTGATTGCCTTGTTGTAGTGGATAAGAGCATTAGCATGATCACCTCTGTAGGGAAATGCAGTTACTATAAATACACTACGTGCATCACAAAATGTTACTATAAATAGAACAGCATACAAAAGCAACTTTTGAATATACACGCAGTAATGTTATTGAGTTCGGAGGTGACAGGAATCGACGTGTACCTGTAGCTACGGGGTTATAACTCACATGAACTCCAGTTGCTGTGCATACTGCAAGCTGATGAAGGGAATGCGTGAAGGAGCAAGAGTGTTGGCTAGGTCAAGGGCTTGATCCCATTGCAGCAGATCACAACGCATCTACAGCAACAGAGAAATAAACTCACATTTAATTTTTTGAAGCGCATATTATAGAGCTGTATTATATTATGTACCTCTAGAGCTGTGTTGGGCTCTGGTGACGCCAGAAACAGATCTTGTGCTTTATCATATTCCGAGAGAATCATAGCAATGTGACCATTCAGCAGGCTCTTATCCTCTACATGCTGCAAGAAGGCAGTGAAACAAGAAAACTTAGAATACTAAACATTAGCAATTGACATAATATTATGATTCTAAATCTATTGAAACCCACCAAAGAAAGTCAAACCCACAAAAATGCTGAAATAATCTACCCAACTGATGGGGATTGTTACACAACGTGCGACAAGTATTATAATAATTTGTTATAAAATAATGTGAGTGGATTTGAGAAAAGGGATCACTTCGTTCCAGCAAATTTACGAACGCACGCATGTTTTCAAATTGCTGCCATTCAGTTGAATTTAGTACCATGGCTCTAAAATTTGATATACAGCAAGCTGAATGATCAAATATTATACACAAAAAATTTCATTGAGTTTCAGTAATGTTTGACCGAGTAGCAGCCATTTGAAAACAGGCGTGCATCCAAAAATTGCAGGAGCGAATTGACCCCTTTTCTCAAATCCACTCACATAAGCATTTTGCACAGAATTTATACTTTATTACTTGAACACGTTCATATCATGTACTCATCTTTATCTCCATCAGACTCATGACGGTGGCTACGTCTTTCAACTGCTGGTAGCCTCTGATTGCTGCAGTAAAGAAGAACGAACGAATGACAGATCAGAGCAAGTACCGTAACCCTCGCGCAAGCGCTGAGGGTTAATAATAATATTAAGTACCATAATTATGAGTGCATAAAACAAACGAGAGTTGAAACATAGAAAAAGGAGGTCGAGAGAACTGTTAGGTTAGATTTTAAAAGGGTATTACACTAAAATTGACAAACAAGAATACATCAATCTCTGAAATAAAGTCAAATTTCTGACCAGCACATCTGAACGTTCAACAGAAGTTTGTGTACGAAAAAGATGATGGGTCCAATGAAGCGACAACTTAAATTGGAAAAGGTTAACCAGAACCAACATTATGAATACTGACTACCAATGCCTTCAATTAGTTGCATGGTTTAGAAACTTTTTCATTGGTACAAACATTATAAATACTGACTACCAATGCCTTCAGTTAGTTGGTTTAGAAAAGTTCTTCATTGGTACCAACATTATGAACATTGACTACCAATGCCTTCAGTTAGTTGGTTTAGAAAAGTTCTTCATTGGTACCAACATTATGAACATTGACAACCAATGCCTTCAGTTAGTTGGTTTAGAAACTTTTTCATTGGTACTAACATTATGAATACTGACTAGCAATGCCTTCAGTTAGTTGGTTTAGAAACTTTTTCATTGGTACTAACATTATGAATACTGACTACCAATGCCTTCAATTAGAAAAGTAAATTGCACGCAAATGTACACAAAAATATGCAATGGAAGTCTGCAGCCAAGGGGGGTCTGAGAATCTATCATGTTCACTATAGCTATGCTTGAGTTGAGGTCTACTTTCATGTTATACTGTAATGCAGATTATTGACTCACTGACTAAGAAAACACCTAGGCACAACAAAGAGGCAGTTCTGCTAAAAATGGTAAAACTATTGGTCTTGATACATGTATACTAATCAATTCAGATCCCCTCTCTGGCTACACAGGTCTGCTATGTGCTGACTTTACATAAACAGAGAAGAAAGTACTGACCAGTATCGATATCAAGATGATACAGTGCTCT
Organism: Haliclona indistincta; assembly: GCA_964017065.1. Taxonomy (NCBI): domain Eukaryota; kingdom Metazoa; phylum Porifera; class Demospongiae; order Haplosclerida; family Chalinidae; genus Haliclona; species Haliclona indistincta. Next base: position 10,288,350 of record OZ024788.1, on the reverse strand, counting down.
AGAGGAGAGCTCCTTCCAAACATCTGTTCTGTCCAGTGCACACGCCAACAGCCAGGCATCCTTCAGCCTGCACAGTAGAACACAAAAATTGAGTGTAACCGGTTGTGGTCATACCGAGTTTGTGTATCGATAATGATATAAATTATTTTAATGATAGTAGATATTAAAATTCATACCAACCCTTGCAATAAAATCAAGACTTTATCTTGCTACGGTAAAGAGGGTGTCTTGTCAAAAACCACAGTGTTGCAGTTTTGGTCGAAAATTCATTCTATTGTTGGCAACATAGGTGCTTTATGCATCATGGCTGGCTCCTAAAATACCCACCTAGCCCATGTATAATTATCTCTAATAATCAAACAGGCTTTTGGTGCACCAAAAGTATACAACACCACGCAGGAAATATATCATCAATAATTCAGAAATACCCTCATAGAGGACACCCTTCATCTCTCTATAATGGACACTTACTGAATCCCAAATATAACCCAAATGAATAGCAAACCCTTGACAAGATGACACCCACTCTATAATGGACGATTTTTGTTGGTTCCAATGGTATCCGCTTCACTGTATTCACATCATGCATACAGTCCATTGGTTTCATACTGCGTTATGTCACCCAACATCGATTATTTTTAGCAAACAAAATAAAGTGTAATGCATTAATACTTTACAAAAACTAAATTTGAAAAATTTTCACACAGGCTCAGCTAGTACTAATACTAGTTAGAGGATGAACTGGCACTCAAATTATTGCCATCACAGACAGCATTATAACTGCGATCATGAGAAGAAAGTTCAGACAGATGGTAGCAGCTCCAGATGCCGCCGGACAGGGATCCCCAAGGGTTACATTGCATGTTTCAAAGTTCCGTCCAAAGAGTGAGTACAATGGACTTGTTACATTGTTTCCATAGTAGGTGGCGCCACAGCAACCCAGTCTGCTCCTCGTGTCAAGATAAGCTTGTCGACATGTAGTAGAGCAGTTAGTTGAAGCAGCCGAGACGCAGTTGGGTACATATCCAGGTGTGGAGCTGTTTCGCACGGCCAGTTCTTGATTAACTTTTACTGGACAATACGTGCCGTCTTCGTGCCGAGCGCACACAAGGTTGTTAGTCGCAAATGCTGCCGAGCCGTTATTCTCGCAAGCGTCTACTGCCAAGAATGGTCGCAGACAATCGTCGCTGCAATAGATACCGAGGAATGTTGCGATGGCGCTAGTAAGCTTAGCGCCCGAGTCCAATGTAAAGTTGGTGAGGATTTCTGCCGATGCATTTTGATAGTCGACCTGAGCTTGAATACAGCGCTGTGGGATGGTAACACCGCCGCAGCTCGGTGACGTCTGGCGAGTAGACAGATGTCTCAATGACGTAACCATTGGATTGGCATTGGACAGTGCCAGAGTAGCCAAAGTAATCACCAAGAGCAGCATTTTCGAACAGAGACAATTTGCTGCAGGGGATAAGCGATCACTTTTTATCCATAATCTATGCTTTTTATCTATGAAGCACGATCCTAGCTTGTATATTCCCAGTTGTAGCTCATGATCATAACAATATTGCATACACCATTGTCATGAGAATAAATTGTTTGTTAAGGAATGAGGAGAATTCCATAACAAACTCTTTACCTGAACCCAACTCTTTCGTGGTTTAGTTGGGATGAGATACTCATGACTCTCAACTCAACTGTGAACAACATTAACCCTCTTGGCAATTGATTAGCCCACAAGTCACACCTTATCAGAAGACGTGGTGTTCATGCAAAACTATAATTCAACCACTTGGAGCCCTCTTTAACTAAGTCTCTACACTGTTTTCTTATCCTAAACAAACTAGTCTGGTTTTGCATGTTCTTTTGTGATCTTTTCTAATTAATATTGTTTGTATTTTGTTCAGTGTCATAGCCCTCTGGTGCTGCCTCTCTGTATAATAAATAATAATAAGAAGGTAGTGATGATAATAATACAGATTTTAGTCCTGAGTCAATAAGACAGTTTAAAGTGAAAAAGTGAAATAATAGTTCAAGGATAAGTCACAAGCCAGACTCTGAATTGACCACACCTATCGGAGGTGACAAGCACACCCTGACTGGAGAACTACACCTGGATCGATACCCACGAATGCACAGGATGGAGGACTGAAGGAGTGAGAATGATAGACAACATCAGATCCATGTCAGAATGCTGGAGTAAGGTCTTTCCCAATTTTGGTTGAGAGAAGGGATGCCAATCTCTTGTAGACAATATTTGCTTCGCGTCCCAGTCCGCCGGTTGAAGAAAATACTAGGGGGTGAAACATCCATGCTCTACTTCCCTGACTCGAGCGCCATACTCTCGTTTCTTTCTCTCTCATGTCTTTTGTATGTTGCTGGAATGGATTGTGTTGAATTCGAGGGTGCCAGAGGGTTAAATACACGTACGTCAAAGAAAGCCCTCTCATTCCGAGAACCCCAAAAGCCAATAAATAATAAGAATAACAATAATAATCTATAATTGATTATTATTGTCCTTTAAAAATCTAGTACCTTTTAAGTTTAAAATGCAGACACCAGGACATAGCTCCAGTGTGTGAGACTCAGCTGTAGTTGCATTATCCTTACCTTTCCTTTGTCGTTTTAATTGTCAAGAAAACACGGTTGACAAACGCCTGTACCCATTCACACACCTACACGCATGCGCGAGCACACACACACACACACACACACACACACACATACACACGCACACGAGCATGTCAAATCAAATTAACTGCTCTACCTTTTCAAGACAATGCTTTTGGCAAAGGAGTTCACCAACTGAGGAGAAAAAATAGAAGTTATCACAGCACGACATAGTTAGTACTGCACAATACAGTAATCTATTAACAACGTGTCAAAATAAGAAACTATGTCTATAACCATCCACGGCAAATTCAGCCATGTTGCACCAAGCACACCACAAATTTTTATCACAATTACACTGGCGCCCAGTGTTGTTTTTTTGTCACAAGTAAAATTTTTGTGTTTGACAGCATTCTGAATTCTGATAAACAATTGTGCATGTTGAATTAATTTAATTCTCACCTCGTCATCCGAGAGATCCTGATCATCAGAGTAGTTGTGTGAGGATAGTCTGATGGTCTGCACTCTGGCGGTCTTCTTCTGACAAGTGAGCTCACCATTGTAGAGGAGTAGAGGACGATAGCCATAGGGTAGCTTGGTAGCACCAACATGGATACACTTAGCACCTGACAGAGAGAGGGAGAGAGAGAGAGACAGAGGGAGAGAGACAGAGGGAGAGAGACAGAGGGAGAGAGAGAGAGAGAGAGAGAGAGAGAGAGAGAGAGAGAGAGAGAGAGAGACAGAGGGAGAGGGGAGGGAGACAGAGGGAGAGAGAGACGGAGGGAGAGAGAGAGAGAGAGAGAGGCGGAGAGGGAGAATGAATGATTGAACAGGCACGTAGGCGTTAGAGAGAGCAAGCACTTCTCACCATCATAAGTCTCTCTGTAGTAAGCATAGGTGTGTACTTTGTCCTTCTCAAAGGCAACAAACACATGCTGTGTGTAAAAAGACAAAAGTGTATTTGAAAAAACACGCTCTTTCTTGCGAATTCTACACACCAATGTTTTACGAGAGGCTATAAATGAAGTAAACAGCTCACCTTGTCAACAGCCCAGGCCTCCCATAGTATATCCTCTGTAGAGGCTGGGAAGTGAGGGATCTCAATGAGCTGATCATTGACTGGTGAGTATAAGAAGGCGTCAGCTTTGTCGTCAATGAACACTAGTCGTGTGTTGGTGGGGTCGGGATACACCTTGACAATACCTAGAGTGATAGATTTTAGTATTTTGGGTACATGTATCAAACGAAAGAGTGTTTTGGTAAAGCTGAAAATTGATTTAGACAAGACAAAATTTGTGAGAAAGAGAAACTTCTGTGAATTGCAGACTGTTTGGTTATTTTAGTGCAATTTACAAAACTATAGCGAGGCTCGAATTAGCGAGGGTTACTGTACTGTATGTATGTGACAACTCTCCTGTGTATAATGACATAGCCATGATATACAGCAGTGTCTGTTGCCTTGCGTGTGTGTGTGTGTGTGTGTGTGTGTGTGTGTGTGTGTGTGTGTGTGCGCGTGTGTGTGCGTGCATGCGTGTGTGTGTGTGTCACTCACCCACTACATGATGGAACTCACTGACTATCTGCCAGTCAGCCAGGAAGAAGTAACAGACTGTACCAGACTACAGCAAAAGAAGAAAATCTCAAACATCATGTGTGCACAACTTACGTACTGCAGTACTAAAGCTTTAGATGACTACACTACAAGGCTCTGAAGTCTGAACTGACCTCTGTTCCATAGATGAGGAACTCTTGTGTGAGAGCAATGCAAGTGATAGCCTCGTGTTGCTGTTCCTCACTGGGGAACACCCTCCCCTCTGGATGGTGATGCTCCTCATCTATACCCTGATCAAACAGAAAAGAAGGCGAAATCCACAATACATGTAGTAGGAAATTCACCCAACACGTACTGTAATATGTCAATCAACTGTTGTCATCTTACAGTAATCAGTAACAAACAAGTTGCTATATATATTTCAGTGACTCAAATTAAATATCTAGAACCCAATCTACATGTACATGTACAAAAATTGTATCTATAAATTCGTCGATAGCTGCAATAATACATGTAATAATAAATGAGCAATATATTATGCAAGTTCCATTTTCATCACAAGGGCAGGTGACACTAACAACGAAGATTTCCCAATAATCTTAGTGCACACGTGTTTGTTACTACTGGAGTTCTCTCTACTCACTCTTTCTCTTTATCGTACCTTGACTCCAGTGATCTCGTGCAGCTCAATCCTCTTATCACACAGTGCAGCTGAGTAGCATCCATTCAGCTTCAAGTCACTAACACTGGTCTGGTAGGATCTCTCCATATTACAATCTACACTCATAAAAATTGATATGATATGAGTAATTTTAACATCACAAATTTACTTAATTTTTTACATTCCTGGTAGCAGATTTGAGAAAATGGTCACTTCGCTCCTGCAATTTTTGAATGAACGCATGTTTTTAACTTGCTGCCATTCATCCAAATTTAGTACCATGGCTCTAAAACTTCATATACAGCAAGCAGAAAGATCAAATATTTTACCCAAAAACTTTCATTGAGTTTCATTAATGTTTGACCGAGTATCAGCCATCTGAAAACAGGCAAAAATTGCAGTAGAGAAGTGACCCCTTTCTCAAATCCGCTCACAAAATTTAATGAATCTTTACATTTACCAGTATACAATACATTAGGACACATGATACAATCGTGATTTTACATGTCGTACTACACTGAATTTTTCACACAGTAAAATGAACCAAACTGTATTGTTTTGGTCAAGTTAAACTTAGCAACAATGCGGTATACACTTCCACTTCTTGTATCATTTGAAAGGCAGGTCCACTTACCCTGATTAGCTAGCTCACAGACCCACACTCTGTTGTTCATGCCCACATAGGGACCCAGCGTGAGAAATTCTGGTTCAATGGGGCACTCTATCCTCAAAACCTGATCCTGAGAGAGAGAGAGAGAGAGAGAGAGAGAGAGAGAGAGAAGAGAGTCAATGTTGTGTGTTAACATGCGTACTAACCTCTTCAATGTGATTCGCTACTGTTACCTGTACAAAAAAATAAATAATATTATACCTTCACATAATGGTAGCTGCAGTTATTACCACAACATGTTGGAGTATGTCTTTGTCACCCAGGCTCATAATTATTCATAAGAGTGTGGCATAAATTAACATATTTTGGCAAAATTTACACGATAGTGGGCAATTTCAACATGGTCCCGGGCCTTTGAAATATGTCTCCTTAGTTGCTGAGGACCAACTAGCCAGTTTTCCTTAGTGCTGGCCTGAGCCTACAGCCACTAATGCATCAGTGTGTGTGTGTGTGTGTGTGTGTGTGTGTGTGTGTGTGTGTGTGTGTGTGTGTGTGTGTGTGTGTATGTGTGTGTGCATACTTCAGTGAGTGTTGACAGGTATGCCATAGTGGTCTCATGAGAGCAGCCCAGCTGAGGGAACCTGACCAGATAGGTTATCAAACGACCTGCGAGGAAAGAAAGAGAAATCACACATGAATGTATTCATGCATAGCACAAACAGACCACCTATCAATCTTGGCTAGATTACAACACAATTTCGAGCTAGTTCATGCATAGCACAAACAGACCACCTATCAATCTTGGCTAGATTACAACACAATTTCGAGCTAGTATAAGGACTTTTTGATACATAGGCAATCCGTGTGAATTGAGAGGCTTGCACAAAATGTGGATAAGTCATTGGGTACAGCCAGAAATTCAGTGTCTATCAAGCTGTGCAAAATCAATGCCTTGAGCCCAAACTAGTGGCTCCACAAGAGGGCTGCCTACTGCCAATATTCCCACTCCAGGGCAGGCAGACAAAACTAGAGTGCAAAACATTAACACAGACAGGCAGATGAGACAGACAGCCAGACAGACAGACACAGACAGACACAGACAGACACAGACAGACAGGTACTAACAAGGTCAGACAGACAGACAGACAGGTGTGCTAACAAGGTCAGACAGACAGACAGGTACCAACAAGGTCAGACAGACAGACAGGTACTGACAAGAGTTCTAATGAACACAAACATGTACACTAGATAGGCCAACTGCAGCAGCAGCAGTACTTACTCAGTCTCATGGTATTGCACTCACTCAGGCTAAGTGTGCTACTCAAGTTAGTTATCAGCAGTGAAGCTATTAGATAGTGCTCCACATAAGACATTGTACATGTACAGTAGGTAGTAGGTGTCGTCAAAACAAACGCTGAGAAGGCACTATTTGTGTGTGATGATTTTCGAGTGGAAAGCTCATGATTTTGATGAAGCACGTACCAATCTACCTACATACCCAGATGCTTAACCCTCTTGTGTCCAAGTATGGCCGAGCCTAATAAGACTGACAACTAGACATACAGGCTAACCAGTGTCAGTGCTCAATGTTAGTAGCTGTCCATCACTGGTCCACTGTATTTCACTGACTGTTCCCTTGTCCTCATCAATATTAAACATATTGTGAACACCAGTCATGTCATACATGTCATGGAACTTTAGTCTGAACAGCAGAAAAATAAAATATAATGGAATGCACAAAAGAGGAACGGGAGAGAGGTTGAGAGAGAGAGAGAGAGAGAGAGAGAGAGAGAGAGAGAGAGAGAGAAAAAAGAGAGAGAGAGAGTGAGAGAGAGAGAGAGAAGGAGTGTGTGTGTGTGTGTGTGTGTGTGTGTGTGTGTGTGTGTGTGTGTGTGTGTGTGTGTGTGTGTGTGTGTGTGTGTGTGTGTGTGTGTGTGTGTGTGTGTGTGTGTGTGTGTGTGTGTGTGTGTGTGTGTGTGTGTGTGTGTGTGTGTGTGTGTGTGTGTGTGTGAGAGAGAGAGAGAGAGAGAGTGAGTGAGAGAGAGAGAGAGTGAGAGAGAGAGAGAGAGAGAGAGAGAGAGAGAGAGAGAGAGAGAGAGAGAGGGAGAGAGAGAGAGAGAGAGAGAGAGAGAGAGAGAGAGAGAGAGAGAGAGAGAAAAGAGATCGAGAGAGACATATGTAAGGAAGTGATTACTGAGTGTCTCCACAAGTTGCTAGTTGATTAGCAGCCGTTGAAATAGAGAGATGAGAAAGAAAATTTGCGTGATTATGGTTATGAAATACCTCCTGTAATAGAGCAAGAAAAAGGTCACTGATTTGGAACATTTTTCACAAATTCACTCTACTTCTTGCACATCTCCTCACTCATCCACCTAGTCACTCGTTTGTTTACTTGTTCACTCATTCATTCACTTTCTCATTTACTCACTCTACTGCCAAATTGTCTACCCACCCACACACACTCACCCGTCCAATCTCTCCAGCCAGTGTAGACACCACTATCATGTAGCCTTTAATGAATCCGACAGCAATTTGTCCTTCACCAAACCTGAGGAACGAAAACCCAAAAATGAAATTTTTTAAATTTGGGCATAGATATTTCAAATCTATTTTGTGTATATGTTATGCGCAAACCATGGATCGGGACAATCCATGGATTGCGCTGCTCAAAGTATGGATCCGTGCTTTGTGCGGGCAATCCATGGATCGCGCAGCACTTGCGCGATCCATGGATTGCCCAATCACACATGTGTCAAGCGTTCGGGCAAAAGAAGAAAGGGAGCAAGGTGATCAGTCGAGAGAAAGGAAAAGAAATCGTTGCTTACCTTTCAGCTGGCGATAACAAAGGCGAGCAAGTTATGAACTATCTCTGCTAATATTGCAGGCTGTAGTACTAGCGATATTGAACTGAGAACCCAGGGATATATAGAAGATGCTACTGAGGCCTTCTAGTGTGATCACTGCATGCTCTGCCCAGCTATTACAGCCTCAGTGAACTCAAGACTCACACAACCATATTATTCTCATGTATCTCAACCTTGCTGCGTCAGCAAACATATTTTTACTAGCTAGAATACTATAGGCAATCATGTTGAACAGCATTGCTGCCAGAGGTGCTCCAGTGGCGAACTTCAGTGGTTTTGTAGCCAGAGTCTGCCGCTTCTCATGAGCGTCCATGCATCAATGGTTTGGCTGAGATCCGTACTTCGATTCCCTCGTTCGCGCGATCCATGGATTGAGCAGACAATCCATGGATTGTTGCGCAAAGCATGGATCCATACTTTGGGCGGCGCAATCCATGGATTGTCCCGATCCATAGTTTGCGCACAACATATATATAGCTAGCTTGCTACAAATCAACAATTTCTGGTTCTTATTAATTTTACTTCAGCAGTCTTTTGTGCTTTCATCTCAGCACAATCACATAGTTGTACTTCACTACCCTATAGCTTTCAAGAGGGATAGGAATGCGCCAACAATGATGGTGAATATGATACGCGTCATAGACTCCGAGACATTGTTCGATTTTCATGCTTCTACGGTCATGAGTACACTCCTGATTTCCGTTGTAAGCACTCAGGAATCTTGGTATTTTGTCAGTTCTCACATTGAATAGTGAGGCTCTAATAATATGTTCTTGTGCAAAACATGAGTCATGCCTAGTACTCTTGTGCAAAAACATAACTGGCTACTACTTGCTTGCAGGTACTTGTGCAAAAACATAACTGGCTACAATTTTCTTGCAGGTGTTTATGCAAACGCTACTACTTGCTTGCAGGTGCTAGTGCAAAAACATAACTGGATACTATTTTCTGGCAGGTACTTGTGCAAAAACATAACTGGCTACAATTTTCTTGCAGGTGTTTGTGCAAACATATTTGGCTACTACTTGCTTGCAGGTGTTAGTGCAAAAAACATAACTGCTCAGCTCATGCATTATCAACACGTTCTCGACTGTTATTGACCCCACCCTCGGCTTTATATCGCGTAATGCACCGCCTACTGTGGTTTAAATATTACTTAAGTGGATTATATTTGATATTCAGTAAGTGTCCATTATAGATGATGGTGTCCTCTAAGAGGGGTTCCACTGTAGAGCAAAACTAGCTTAGTCTGGTAGCCCAGCATCTTCGCATCATGAGGAAGGGTCTGTATCAAAAAGTTGCTCCAATGGAATTTAAAACATGTCAATTTTTGCTTGAGCACCAATTGAAAGCAGACAAAGCACAGACACCTTCTCCGTACTGGCTTTACAGCTCAAGACGGACGTACAAGTCGGCTTTAGCCTACTTACTCAAAAGCATTAAGTTCAGTAGCTCATTTTTATGTTCCAAAACAGTTTTACAGTGCATCTACTGCAGCCAATACCGTGTACATTCTAGGTGAATGAAGATATTGTCAAACACATGGCACAGGAAGTGCAGTCATGTGTGTACAGTACATTTGTTTGAAGGATGACAGTGTAGCATCACTTTCCCCCAAACCTATACTTGCTTGCTTGCTGGTGAAGTCATCATTACCAGAAACTGACGCTGCAATGCTTGGTTCATCAACAATGAAGTAATTTCCTTTAAGTTGTTATTCAGTTTGGTATATAAACAGCATACACATGTATACAGCTGTCGTGTGAATTGTATCGTTTATCAGAGCAATATGTGACTGCTACCAATGATGGATACAGCTTGTTTACATGAAGTATGAGCAGTGCAACATTCTGGAATCAAAGATAGTCAACACCCTTGATGGAGGTAAACGTCACTTCTAGCAATGATATTCTACAGGTGCTATGTATGGCTCTAGTAAGGTTGCTGTGTTAGAAGATAATAAAGAGCGATCAGAAATCCAGGTTTTGCACCAAGACATGGCTTGAAACAGATTCTAAATGCAACTGCCAGCACCCATAGAGATGAGCTTTCATATACAACCAGCAGTTTAATTAAACAATGAATAGTAGGCGAATCCAAGGTTGCTCGTGCTCTGATGAGTGCTACAAGTGTCTTGAGCTATAACAAACGTGGAGCTGATGAAAACTACAGTGTCTCTAATGAGCACACTACAAAGTGTAGTGCTGCATATTCATTACTGACTACTTAAAAGTGAGCGGATTTGAGAAAAGGATCACTTAGCTTCTGCAAGCGTGCCTGTTTTCAAATGGTTGCTACTTGGTCAAATAGTACTGAAACTCAATGAAACTTTTTGTGTACGATAATATTATGTGCTTGCTGTATATCAGGTTTTAGAGTCATGATACTAAATTTGGATGAATGGCAGCAAGTTGAAAACATGCGTTCATTCAAAAATTGCAGGAGTGAAGTGATCCTTTTCTCAAATCCACTCGCATTAATTTATTATTATACAGAATTTTATACTATCATGGGCAACAGACTATGCTATTCATGCTTGCTGTAGCAAAATAACCAGGCTAGAATATAATTATTGTGCTTTAGCCATTGGCTAACCAATGCATCAGTGACACAAAGTGGAACCTTAGGTAAAGAACAGTTATGTTTTGTTTATACGGAAGACATTATAACTGTATATGTCAAAACATAACTGTCTACAGATTTTGCTGGAAGACAAAGTCACTCAATTGTACAGCATGTAACTGCCGTCAACACAGCAGTCACCTACATTTGTATTTGTGACAATGGTGAATGTGTGACTATTTGGTAACTGAGATAGCTGCCAACACTGTATGCTTCGAGCTAAGGCGCTCAGCAAATGTTATTTTCATAATCACCAATTTAAAAGCTCTAAACACTAAATTATGTTAATTTATGTTAGGCTCGTCGTTAGCTGTGCTACAATCAGTTCAGTACCCGCACGTATCAGCAGTTTCCATTGTGATGACTAATCACAGATTGTAAAAGTTTTTAGTGTACAAAGCACAAAATGTCAGTGCATGCTAACTGTTATGGTAGCGCGTGCCTGTTACTGCAGCTCTTGCAGGGAGGGACATGGGAATGGCTCGAGACTGGGATTCTTTAGTTCAGACCCATCGTCCAATCAACTAGGAAGACCTTAATAATAACACTTGTGCTAGCTGGTTCTTGCCTTGTTACTCATAAAGTAACAGAAGATTTAACAAAAAAATGCTAGTGTGTAGCTGTGTGGTGTTAAATTATACATCTTTCTTGCAAGAAACAAGTATCACAGCAAGTGAGTGTCTACTCTTTGCTAGTAAGTACGAAGAATGAACATATAACTTGAGACCATAGTACACCCTTGTTTGAGGAAGATAAGTTACTTAGTTATCATTATGGTATGTAGCATGTTGACATTTTTTTGCAAAAAGATTGAACTAACAGTTTGTTCCAAAAAAGAAGGAACTAACACAGTTTTATTGGATATCACGTGCATGTTGTCAAACTGCTGATGCACACAATGTAAAGAACCAACTTGCATATAAAGCATCATGCAGAGCCTGAAACTTCACTCATCACGATTCAAGTTTCAATCAAGTCAATGGGCAATCTCTGGTTCTTACTTACTCTTGCGGTCTACTGCGGCTGCTGTGTTTGCATCTCAGCACAAGCACAAACTTGCCCACCACTGCCCTCTAGCTGTCAAGAGGCATACAGGGCAGCAAAATGTGCCAACAAGACTCCTACTGATGGTGAATACACAATCGCTTTTATGAGCAATGGCAATCGTGTGGTAAGGGACGTATTCTGTGATATGACGCACACCTACTGTGGTCCCAAAAAAGGATGGATGAAGGTAGCCGAATTGGACATGACACTTACGGGATCCAAATGCCCTCCTGGTCTTGATGAAGGCATGTATGGTAGCAAAAGACTGTGTGGCAATCGTGCCAGTGCCTGCAAATCAACCATGTTCAACACTTTTGGTTTTCCCCACACACAGGTGTGTGGGTTTGTGGCTGGCTACCAGTACAAGACTCCTGATGCTTTCCATGGCAAGTCTGCTAAAATCGATTCCACCTATCTGGACGGTATATCCATTACTCATGGCAGCAAGCCTCGCAAGCACATCTGGTCTTATGCTGCAGGCTATTCATCAGGAGCTAATAATGGAAACACATGTCCTTGTAATCAAGGTAATAGTGATACAGTACCAACCTTTGCCAAAAACAACTGGTACTGTGAAAGTGGAAATCCTACTCCTAATGGAGTTTGGAAGTTCTTTCCCAATGATGTTCTCTGGGATGGCAAGGACTGCACTCTAAAAGAGCCACCATGCTGTCAGGCACCAACCATGCCATATTTCAAAGCAGATGTTGATGGAGTATCTACCGACTCCATAGAACTGAGGGTATGTCATGATCAGGGATTTGGTGATGAGGACGTCCCTCTTGAGTCTTATCGGTTCTTTGTGCGCTGATCAAGAAATATGAACTGAACATGTACACCGTAGATGTAGAATAAAATGTGTACATTGCATGTCAATTAATATAATTATTTTTCAATCACTACATAATAATGTAAAGAAAATAAAAAGATTTCTAACGAAATCAAAAGGATGTAGGGATAAAGAAATCTGCTACTGGTCCACAATGTAAACCAACAAGGAGCAAGCATGGAATGGTAACACGATTGACTTGCTAACAGACCATAGATCCCTACATCTGTGGCTGCATGCTGTGGCTGACTACCGTCAGCAGTTCTGCTAGTTGCTATTGACTGACACCTGATGAGCATTGAATTGAATTTAGCTGCCAAAACGGCACTTTTAAAACATTTCCTGGGTGGGCGGGCTTACGCGTGACGTAGAACCCGTTGCACGGTAGCAATGCTGGTAATGCATACAAACAGCAGTACAGACAGTGTTTACCAAGTTCCCTAAGAAGTAACAGTGAGTCTTCTCTAATATGGAGTGCCAATACATCGTCTAGAAGTGTTAGAAGGGTTCAGAGACACTGTAGCACTCTATAATTATAATAGCCTACAACAGTACCATAAAAATCATCAAAATGTAGCACTTCCGCAGTGATGGTGAGTTTGACAGACTGTAAGATGCATCATGGTAATTTCATTGTCAGCCAAATACAAATAATAATCTGCTGGCTGATGTATGATGGTTTTGTAATGTTCCTTCCATGCCAGCACATGGAGAGTGTGCTTGAATTGTATCACTGATGCCTCTGCTGAGCTAGAGTGTGACAGTATATTGTAACTATAGAAAAAGAGTGTGAAACAAGTCTGGTTTTATGATTCTGTTTGGATTATATCAACTCTTGGATTCTTACAAAGCCACCAAAGACAGCATCAGCAATGTTACCGTTATAATTATCGTTATCGACACAAATAATTATTTTGTCTTTCAGACAGCTAGTACTGTCTTGTCATCTGGCAAAAAGTTTAAAAGAAAGTATTCAGTGCACTGACAATAATTACACAAGGTAACAATGATGGCAACAATCCATGAGGTATGCTGCCGGCAATGATAGTGGCTTTAGCTTGTTGCATGTTGCTGCTCAATTCATCATTAGTGAAACTGAAAAGTACTGTAAATCGGGAAATTTTCGTGTAACAAAATTTTCGTGTTAAATATTTTCGTGGGTGGACCTGCCCCACGAATATATGTTAACACACAGTTTCTAGACAACACTGCATGACTGTTCATTGTTAAAATATTTTCGTGGTTAGGATCAACCACGAAAATTAAAGACACGAACATTTTTTAACAACGAAAATTTATAAACACATGTATGCTGAGTTGCAAGTTGTATGCCGGACGTTTATGCCCAAGAGCTGCTGAAATACTGTCTGTCTGGAGTTACTTTTCAGCCAGCGACAGTGAGCGACCTTCTACTTGGTTCAATACACATTCGAAACCAGTTTAATCCTGTCCGCACTACACGTCAATTTTGCAGAACTGAACCTATGTGAATCAACGCGCATTTGCCCCAATGCACCTACGGAGGTGTGTTGAAGCGACTTGAAACTGGATTGGATGTGGGTGTGGTCTCAAACACGCATTTGAGACTAATGAAGACTGGCTAGTACAGTGCTAAAGAAGAAAGCCCTGGTCCACACTCGGGCAAAGAAAGGGCGCGAAACACACAGACTAGCGATGGTACATGGTAAGACCATTTTTTGATTGTTTAGTAAGCTGTTGCTTACGTTAATGGCGACCAGTGCAAACATGCGGTAAGCACTTTGATCAGATATTTAGCTAATGTACATTGAACCAGTTCTGTAGTGCGGACAAGCCTTGAGTCAAGTACACACTCAGCAGTACAGCGTACGTTGCGCGACATCATCGCACTAGCTTTTTAGAGAATAACGAATGTGTCTTAATGACGCCATTTCATGAATATTAATTAGATTTTGCGCTTGGCTGCGCTCGTTTTACATTTACTGTGGCTTGCCCCTCGAGGCGCTAGCTAGGCTAGGCAGCAGTACAGTCTCTCCGGCCGCTCCGTCATCCTAGTTAATCCTCGGTGCATGCGCGAGGGACACTCGGTCATTCACTCTCGGCGCATGCGCGAGGGTTACGGTACTTGCTATGTCGTTTGTTCGTTCATTCTGTCCATCGAGCTACAGAGATCAGCGATCACTTCTACGCCTTGGTATGGTCATGAGCATGATAAGCGCGACAATGGGTTGCAATGTGACTCCTGGATTTTGCTAAAGTGCTTTCGTTGTCGAGTTATGGCTGGCTCACCTTGACGGCCATCTTGGACCTCTCTGACTACAAAGCGCCCATAGTTGAGTTACTCTAAACTGCAGGATAGCCTCGTCCCCAGGCCCCGCCTCCCAAAGCTGAGGAGAGGGCCTGGTAAACATTGTATGCGCATGCGTTAATTATGTCCAAATAAGGCATGATTTTCACCGAATCTGTTGAATTTGCCGAATCATGCCATTCAATTGATCATGCCATATTTGGACATAATTAACGCATGAGCGTACAATGTGTACCAGGCTCTATATCGAGAGCCTGGGGACGAGACTAAACTGCAGGACAGCTCTGGAGGTACCGTAGACATCTCAAGAAAAAGCCTATCAAAGCCAAGATCAATGGCTGTGTTCATGGTCACGCCCACGTGACACACCTTGTGGTCGGCACTTTGCTGTCTTCTGGTTAGCAGTGCAATTTCAATAGCAAGCAGGTTGGCTTCAGCTGCAAAGCTCCTTCTGCAAACCGTGACTTAGGAGCTAACTCTACAATGTGAATGAAACGCCGAGGAATCTGTTCATTCAAAGTCCCATGGCTGAGTCCCCACCTACAGTACGTGTCTCCTGATGCTGATGCTGTTCCTGTGTCTTTGCCTCGATCTAATGAGTCTCATTCCACATCCCTGCAGCCTCAATCTCACCATGGCTCCAAGTCCTTATCTTCTGTCTCTGATCGGAAGTTCAACATTGTTATTTTTGGTGTGTCAGATGGCTAAAACTTACTCTACTATGTACTTCTACTGGTATATTAAATAATGAATCATCATCAGCAATGATTTTGTTGTTTACTTCAGTGTTACAAAATGAAAAGAACATTTTAGTATGCATTATAATTATACTGACAAGTACTGGACAAGTATATTTACAAAGTTCAGTGCATGACCAGTTAGCTTAATTTCTTGCAAGTACATCTGCACCACAACCTTTCTCACTGTTACATCCACACTTAACTAGTTCAAGGCATGCTTTGTTGGCTATTGGTTGTCATCCAAATAGGCATCTATTTCTGCTGCTGTCAGTCCATGCAAGTCCCCTAGATTCTGGTGTAGGCCTCCGCTGTTCACTTGTAGCCCAGATACTACTCAAAACTGTTACTCATTATGAAAGGCTGTAAGATAGTGCAAGAAAGGCTGTAAGATAATGCAAGAAATGCTGTAAGATAGTGCAAGAAATACTGTAAGATAGTGCAAGAAATACTGTAAGATAGTGCTAGAAATACTGTAAGATGGTGCTAGAAATACTGTAAGATAGTGCTAGAAATACTGTAAGATAGTGCTAGAAATACTGTAAGATAGTGCTTGAAATACTGTAAGATATAGTGCTTGAAATACTGTAAGATAGTGCTAGAAAGACCCGAGAAAGACTGTAAGAAATGTTGTGGAAACATCTGGGAAGCAATTGCAGGCTGCCTTTTCAGCAAGGAGTAGCAGTTTTGAGCTCATCGATGAAGCAAGAATGGAACTATTTGTCAAGAAAGCAAAACTATGGAATACATTCCACCGACAGTCAATGCTCTATTGCAACATGCAAGGTGAGCTGCTTATCAGGTTAGTATCTGGGCTACAAGTGAATAGCGGAGGCCTACTCCAGAATCTTGGGGATGGACTTGCAGCAGCAGAAACAGCGGATGCCTATTTGGATGACACAACCAATAGCCAACAAAGCATGTCATGAACTAGTTAAGTGTGGATATAAAAGTGAGAAAGGCTGTGGTGCAGATGTACTTGCAAGAAATTAAGCTAACTCATAGATAAATACCCCATGTACATGGGGTATTTATCTATGGCTAACTGGTCATGCACTGAACTTTGTAAATATACTTTACACTGAAGTAACCAACAAAATCATTGCTGGGGATGATTCATTATTTAATATACCAGTAGAAGTACATAGTAGAGTAAGTTTTAACCAGTTGAGAAATGGTTTATGTACAAAATGTATGTACTCATTAATTATTCATGAACGTTAAAATATAAAATTATCATAAAAGTTGTCAGAATGCACTACGCGGTTAGGTCCTATTAAAAAATCAACGCTTAGTACCCAAGGACATGCAGGAAAAAGTTTGGTGCTTTTATCCAGTGTGTCCCCATTCCTCCAAAATAGTCCAAAAATCTGTTTATTCTTAGGGTTCACTTAAAATTAGCATTACTGGCTATTGTGTTTCCCTGCATATAATCATTGCAAATTATTATTTTAAAAAGCATGTAATACCAGCAATGTAAAATGGCTGCGATCGATGAGCTACATTTTTGTCGTCAAAATTTGCGAACAGCACTTGCTTGCCATCGGTAAAACCCGAACGTTTCTGTTGTACAGGGCCTGAAACTATAAACAGTCAGATCGCAACTGGAAAAATCACGCAATTTTATTTACACAATTACGTCATTTCCGGTGCACGTTTTTGGTGCTCGTGCAGTTCTCTATGGCGCTTATTAGTAGTCGGCGTGGTTCCTCAAAGGCTAGTTCTGTTTTCACAAAATTTGGTACAAAGATTCCAGATGGATGCCTTTAACAGCAGGTAAAACAATGTTTCTTCCCTGTGTAAAGCTTTACAAGTTATATTTGTTTCTTTGCCAGCTGTCCGATCACGTGATAGCGAGTGACCTTTAGTGTTCGAGCTGTCACTTTGAGCAGGAACGTCTGCACATTTTGGAAGTTAGGTATGTATTAGCTACATCATTGTTTGTGCTGTATATAAAGTTTGGTTGGTTGTCAATTGTCAGAAAATTTTTTGTCACTTGTTAAAGTACATGTTTAGACTTTCAATAACCAGTACTATTGACAATGCATCTTGTGTAATAGTTTCATATGTTATAGATTCACTTTATCATTGTTTTACTCAGGTAGGATGGTTGCAACTTTATCAACCCATCATGAAGACAATCTGGAGGTCATCTTGAAACAACATGTTAGAGTTCAACAGCTGCTATAACAATAATTATTGTGAAAACTGTGTGTCAGTCACGACTCGGTGTACAGGTTAGTGTGGTCTAGAGGTAGAGGAGTTATTTTTTTTGTCTGAGGGATTGTAATGGTACATAAAATGGTTATAACAATGATAGAGCAAAATAATGCCTCATGGTGAGACTAAATCTTTAAGCTGTAAAAGAATGCTTACAATGACTAGTGAAAAGATTTTGTCATTAATTTTGGAACTAAAATGTACATCAGATTCTGTGATTTAGAGCTTTGTTGTTGTGAACAAAAAAACAATTTGTAGATAAATAGCATTACAAATTTGAGATGAGGAGCAGATTGTGGAAGCATACATGTATTAATGATGTTATAATATAAACATACTGGATGAATTAGGGCAATCTCGATTGTTGGGTTGTAAATGAATGTTGTCATAATTAGTTGGAATGAAATGAAGTAGGAAGTGAAAGTCTTGGAAGTGTCTTGACTCACATTACATTAAAAAACATTAAAAAAATACAAAAATGATTTAAAATAATAAGATCAATCATCGTTACATTAACCGATACAAAATTATCAGAAAAGTTTATAGCAAAAAATCAAAAATTAGATATTGTCATGGTCACTGTCGGAATCACTCTCAGTAATTTCTTCACCAAATATCCAGTCAACAATGTCACTTACTTCACTGTGTATATATGCATCACCGTCCATTTCTTCATCAACTATAACATCTCTGATGTCATTGACTGGGTTCTGGTGTTGTGTAGTGTTAGAGCAGTTGGTACAGTCACATCCCACTGAGCACTCTTTTCCTTGTTTTCTGCACTTGCACCTTCTGGTTGTGCATCCAGTGGCACACTTGCACCCTTCCAACAATGTACTGACTCTATCGTTTACAGCCTTGATGTTTTCTCTACTGTCCCATTCAACACTCAGTGAATTGTCATTGAGTTGCCAGCCCCAACAAGTCAGCGGAGCTAGCTTTATTGTGCATGTGTCAGCCTGCTTCCACATCTCTATCACCCAACAGGCTCTCTTCCAGTGCAGTAATAGTGCTTCATTGGATGGTATTACCTCGTTCTCGAATTGGACTCGATACCACACGCTCTGCCTGATATCATCAAGCCACGCTTTGTGTTGCTCAAGAACCGAGATATGAATCGAAAATGCATTAAAGTGACTGACTGGTGATGGCGTGTCGAATGCTGTATTGTGCTTCTTGAAGTAGATTGTCCCTATTAATCGAAGAAAAGCAAGATAGCCTTTTTTGTAGCTGTCTTCGTTTGTATCAGCTAGAGTTCCTAGATCTCTGTCTCCTGTGATAAATTTAGCGTATTGGAAAAAGTATCGTAAGAATGTGGCTTTGCCCATGCTACTGAAGAATGACACATAGTCACACCCCGACACAACATAAAGTGCTTGCATCACTTGCGGTCTTATTTCTGACTCTATTTTAGATAAGTCAGGGTCATTGTCTAGGGCACTGAGCAATGCTGGCAAGTGTAGGAGTTTTAACTGCCTGCTATTGATTGCACTCACTTGTACAATAATTTGTTTTGTTCTAACACAAGGTAGTGGCAGACCAATGTGGTAAACATCTGTATCTGGCGACAAAATCAGTATGTTTTGATGTGGGCATTTTGTTGTGTGTAGCCATAGTCTTGTATCTGTTTCCTCAGCTTGACAGTTGTAGACAGGTTCTGGCTGAGGCATGTCGTGTCCACACACAAACCAAGCTATGTCACCTGCCTGTCCATTCAAGTGCCCAGCAACATACGCGACTTGTCCTCCTCTCAGGTATTTGTTCAGATTGCTCAGAAAAAAACTACCCAAGAAGGTAACAAGCCTTCTATTGCAGTCTCGACAGCCTACAATGTTGTCCTGCCAATTCCCACTGGGAATTTTTGTGTTGGCTTGTAGGTCATCGCAGTAGTGGTCAACTGATGTTTTTCTGACTGCATCTCTTCTCAGCTGCTCAAAGTGCTTGGGTGTGTTACCAAGTCTACCGGGATTGTCAAAAATTATATGCACTTCCATAGCTCCTCTTTTGAACTGTGATGTTATGTGTCTTGCCATGAGAAATTTTGCATAATCTGACAAAGTTTTGTGTGTTCCTAGTGGCTTGGTATTTATCAGGAACATGCCCTCAAGCAACACACATTTTGGTTGCCAACCATGAGGAATATCACTGGTAAAGAGTGATGGGGTTGTGTCCTTGTATCTAGTTTCCAAGCTTTTGGTTGTGTAGCTCTTTTGCCCTTTGTTCTGTTGTCCTTCATGGTCACATAGCGCTAGTGGTAATTGGATTAGCTGTTCTCCAGGGCTATCGATTGGTAGTCCTGTTTTGTTAGAGTGCTTCATTTTCCTCTTGATCGCAGCCAGCACCAGGTGCTTATCTCTCTCTAGTTGTTATTTTTTTTGACTTTGCATGTTTAACTGTAAATGTCTCTAGCCGACGTTTTCGGTTTGGTGCTTGTGTGCTAGGCGTCTTCAGTATGCAATTTTTAATTCGGTCATTGAATTCAGCCTGCCCAATTTCTCTGAAGTGAAGAAGATCGTGTTCTTGTTTTGCTTTGGCAACCTTCATGCTGAATGGATTTATGAGTCCTCTATTTTTGTCTGCTATTTCAAGCAGAGACTTGTTCTTTACTGTTTTCATTATGGTGATGATATTGCTTTCTAACTTACTCTCTGATAAAAATGGCGACTCTGGGCTGTTGTTCTTTGTGGTCCTCTCCGGAAATAGTTCGTTCTTAGCGTTTTCCAGAGTCTTTGCTCTGTATGGTTGTGATTGGACAGCTTGAACTGTTGTGCCATGCCATGATGTCTTGCTTTTGCCAACAATTCGAGCATGCTTATGCACAAAGTCAATGTTGTCAGCAGATACAACTGTGAATGGCTCGCTGTCGATATTGCCACCTGTGGTTGTTAGCCAGTTTGAATTTTCAGCCTTGCTCTGCACAAATCGTGAGAGAGTATCTGCTGACGCACAAACTCCTAGCCTGTTCAGTATTTGGTGTAAAAGTGCTGTGCTCCCTTGGCTCTCTAGTATGTCTGCCACCAGGACATGCATCGGACTAGAACAATGATCATTGACAGTGAACATAAGAGAGCACAGCAAGAACAACCGTCTGACTCTCTTGATGTGACTCTCCGCTGAACCTTCCTTTAAGACTGCTGATGTACCACGCCTCTCTGATACCGACTGTGTCAGAATGGCAATTGCTTCCCAAAGTACTGGATCGATCTCGTTGATCAGACGCTCGATGCTAAAGTTGCTATGCTCAGTATCATCTTTGGCAGTGAAGGCTTTCACTTGAGCATGCACACGAGTGTTTAAAGCCTCCAAAAGCTTGGTCTCGTCATCTGGTGTGTTCACCAAGCACTCTGTCTCTCCATGGGGCGATCTATGGGATGACCATAGTGCATGGGACAGTTCAGTATGGAGGTCAGAGCTCTGTCTATATATTACTGTGCCATACTTACGTACGGCACAGTGGTACTGCACATGCCCTTCTAGAGATGCAGTTATGCTGCTCAGCACCCACCTGGTTGACACGATACTAGTAACATCAGTTGTACAGTCCAGGTTGTACAATTTTACCGTGTCCTTGGCTTTCTTACACAACATTGTATAAATCTTTGGTAGCAACAATGCTCTGTGTTTTAAAAGCTCTCTTCCAACATAAATAACTACTTCTCTCATACTCTGCTCTATTGCTGCTTGTGTACAGTTGATGGTCATGGTGTGTTGTTTAGATAGTGTATCAAGTAGTTGCTCTAAATCACTATCGAAACTTGTGTGCTCATGGTGTTTGAGAATCACTAATTGTGCTCTGTAGCAAGTGTAGCAAATCTTGTCACCCTCTGATATTTGACTTTCAAATCCACTGTGATGGCTTAGATGGTGTTCGATCACTTTGGGATTGGGGCAGTACTTCGGTGTTGTGTGTTTTAGAGACAGACCACACACACAATTTGTTGCTGTCGGCTTCAAGATTTTGTACACTGTATGGTAGTGGTGCTTGCATAAAGGCAGCGGGCAGTTTTTTTTACTACTAGTTATGCCTCGGTGGGCGGAGCCATGGGGCATACAGTAGTCGTGTTGTGTATCTGTCTGTCTGTCTGTCTGTCTGTCGGCAGGATTTCTCGTCGCTCGCTGAAAGCTAAGCGCTGAAACGTGCAACACAAGCTAAAGTCGATATTTGCTTGAAAATGAATTGTAAGGATTTTGGTTCTAAGGCTCTGTTCGTGAGTTATAGCGTAATTGCTTACCTCGCGATCGCCGGCTGGCGATTTAGTTGCTGATGTAAAGACAACATTGTCTATTGCTGGCTGCCTTGCAGCTAGTTTGTTCTCCTTTACTTCAGAACAGCACGGCAGACTTGTATGAAGCTGCGTTCTAGAGTTATGGCGTAGCTTTGCTTACCTAGCGATCGATGCCGATGGCCGTTGCTGGCGATCTAGAGTTCTCCGTAGACAAAAGTATCCACAGTTGACTGCCTAGAAGCTGATAGGTTACTAAAGAAATTGTGTAAGCAAGCTATGGACGCTAACTCGCTCGTTGTACGTGCTGTGCCCTGAACAATATAGACACGCCCAGTTGAATTAGTGGTCAGCACTGATTGGCTTCTAATTGCATAACTATTATACTGCATTGTGATTGCTCTACAGAAAGGTACAACTGCTGCAGTTTAACTTAAGTGTGTATGTTTGTAACAGCAACTGCTAAATAATAAGCTCAAGATCATGTTCAACTAGCAACAGCAGACTTTCAGTACTGCTTGTGTATTTCAGTTCAGCGTATTTAGTCAGACAGACATGTATGCATAACATTCCACCGAGGCATAAGCACCTTCGGTGCCTAGTTAATCTAGCTGTCTCAAGCGCTGCTGATAGATTAGTGCTGCCTATCTTATGCAGTGATGTAAATACACGATCAGAACATTGCTCAATTGTGCACTGCATTGGTTTGCTGCTTCTCTCCCACCTAGGTATGTATCTACTGTCACCCAGCATTCTGGTTACATCTCTCCTGCATGCAGAACATACTGGCTTGTCAGCAGAAACATCCAGCCGGTGGACAAAACTTCGTGCTTCACTGAGCTTCCATGAGCTAGGTGTGCTGCACTGCCTGTGCTCTCCGTAGCAAAGACTGCAAGTGGGCTGTGCTGCTGTATCAAGACGCGATAGGTCTGATCCACCAGCTAGTACCCAATTCAAAGACCTCTCCATCAGTCTATTCTCTTCATCTCCTAACCCTACCCTTCCCGCTCCAGCACCGGCATCCATCTCCCAACGACAAAGCTCAAACCCAGCAGCTGCAATCTCCGCGCCAATTTTCTCTCTTCCCTTCTCATCAAACGGTCTAGACGCCGTCCTTCGCTTCAACGCGCCATCAACAACAGCCGCCTCCCAAGACCTCATGTCAACAAGTCAGTCACTAGCAGCTCCCGATACTAACAACACAGTGCTAACAACAGCTCCACCCTGTTGCACGACGCCCGGCGCTGCTCCCTCAGACTCACATCCTCCTGAATCTTTCACACCTAATTCCCTCCCTGCTTTCCCTTCCCGGCGTCTGCCGCTAGCCGCCTGCACAGCCGACGCTCAAAGTGATAATACTCCCGCTACTACTACGTCCACCCAGATCGAGACAGGCGACCTGCCCCTCTCCCCTTCAAACAAAAACACAGAATCAACCTCGTCCGTGCCATGTCCAGCCACAACTAACCGGCTGCAGTCTCACGACAGTGCGCGTCTAACCGGCACTGATCATGCTCAGCAGAGTGCAGCAGCTCCACCCGGTTTTAACGATACTGATCACAACCCACAGAATTCTTCAGCTAACTGTACCCCTCCTCCTCTGTTGCTTCCTCCCTTCACTCCTGCTCCTCCTATGGCTCCGCACTTTAACTGGAGCCCTCTCATGAGCGGTAACGATTTCTGTGATGCTATCAATGCAGCATATGAAGAAATTGTCCACTGGAAACAAAACCTCTTCTCCCCACCTTCAGGCAAGGCCGGAAAAGCCTTTACTCAAGAACTCTCAAACCTATACCAGGCTTACGGTGAAAGTTCTGCTCTAGAACCAATTGCGCTAAAAGCAGCAATGGTCTTGCCCTCTCTCCTTCTCCAAAAACCTTACATTGGTTCTAAACCTCGGGATCATTGTGACTGTCTTACGCGACGCCTCTCTCTTTGGCAATCCGGAGACATTAACAACCTGATGCTTGAAGCAAGAGCTGTTCAACATCGAATCAAGCATCTAAATAAACCTTCCAATGATCAAAATATCGCCCGTCTCTTTTCCAACCTCATGTTTCATGGCAAGGTCAAAGAGGCAATCCGTCTACTCTCAACAAAAGAAAAAGGAGCTCCGCTCAACATCCACTCAGCCGTATCTTCTTCTAATCCTCATCACACCGTGCTGCATGAGCTTCAAGACAAACACCCTCCAGGACAGAATGCCTCTCCTGAAGCACTCATACAGTCATCCTCCTCAGCCCCTCTCTCTCACCCCATCATTTTTGATCAAATACAGGGTTGTACAATTCGCTCTGCAGCTCTTAACACAAACGGAGCAGCAGGTCCTTCTGGTCTAGATGCTGCAGCATGGAGACGGCTATGTACTTCCTTCCACAATGCATCCAATAACCTCTGCAACAGTCTAGCTCTGGTAGCCAAAAAGCTATGTACCACCTTCGTAGATCCTAATTGTCTGTCACCTTTCACTGCCTGTAGTCTAATTGCTTTAGACAAGTCCCCAGGCGTTCGCCCAATTGGCGTTTGCGAAGTTGTTAGAAGAATCTGCAGCAAAGCCATCCTCTCCGTCATAAGACCCGACATCCTCAAAGCTGCAGGTACTCTTCAACTATGCGCAGGTCAAGAGGCAGGTTGTGAAGCAGCAGTACATGCTCTAAGAAGAATGTTTGATGATGAAAACACCGAAGGTGTTCTTTTAGTAGATGCCTCTAATGCCTTTAACAACCTCAACCGCCAAGCTGCACTGCACAATGTCCAATTGCTCTGTCCTCCCCTGGCCTCCATTCTAATCAATACCTATAGGACAGATGCTCAACTATTCATTGACAAGGCAAGTCTCCTTTCTAAAGAGGGCACAACTCAAGGAGACCCACTTGCCATGCCAATGTTTGCTCTCGCCTCCATCCCTCTAATCAATAACCTCAAATCACTTTCTTGTGCAAGACAAGTCTGGTACGCAGATGATGCTGCCGCAGCAGGTAAAATCAAAGAGCTGGCAAATTGGTGGTCTCAAATTCGTCAACTTGGCCCTTCTTTTGGTTATTTTGTCAACCCTGCAAAAACCTGTTTGGTTGTAAAAGAAAAGCATCTCCAACTAGCAATTGACTCCTTCTCTTCCAGTGGCATCCAAATCTCATGTGAGGGAGCCAGATACCTGGGTGCCCCTCTCGGAACAGCTGAATACATAAAGCAATTTATAAGCCAAAAAGTATCACAGTGGCAAGCCACAGTTGAGTCTCTGTCTTCCATCGCCACCTCACAACCTCATGCAGCCTACTCTGCAATGACACATGGGGTCATCAGTCAATGGCTATTCCTCCAACGTACTATACCCAACCTTGCTCCTCTCCTTCAGTCTTTAGAAGAATCCATCTCTCAAAAGTTCATTCCAGCCCTAACAGGTCGCAGAGGCTGCTCAGACCTTGAACGTGAACTGTTCGCTCTCCCTGTAAGACTTGGGGGTCTGGGTCTAACAAACCCCGTCCAATCTGCCAATCAACAACATTCTGCTTCTCTCAATATCACCTCACCACTAACTTCAGCCATTGCAAACCAAGACTCCAACTACTCCACCAATATAATCGACCAACAGCTGAAAACTAAACAGTCAACTCACAGAATCAGCCGCCAACTAAAACTTGCTACTGCAAACAGTGTTAAATCCAGGCTTGATAATAACATCTGTCGCGCAGTCACCCTAGCAAGTGAGAAGGGTGCCTCATCTTGGCTAACTGCACTACCAATTGAGCAGCATGGCTTTGCCCTACACAAAAGAGCGTTTAGAGATGCCCTCTCACTTCGCTATAACTGGCCACTTTCCAATCTTCCTACAAACTGTGTCTGCGGCAAGCCTTTTTCCGTTGACCATGCTCTGTGCTGCCCAACAGGTGGTTTCCCATCCATACGCCACAATGAGCTTAGAGACCTTACTGCCAATGCAATGACAGAAGTCTGTCATGATGTATGTATTGAGCCCACTCTGCAGCCCCTGTCTGGAGAATCTCTCCGGTACTCCACTTCAAACAAAGAAGATGGTGCCAGGCTTGACATCAGAGCTGCTGGGTTCTGGGGTGACAAGCATCAGCAAGCATACTTTGATGTGAGGGTTTTCAACCCAAACGCTTGCTCATATCGCCACCTCACCCTTGCATCAGCTTACTCAAGACAGGAAAAACTCAAGAGACGTCACTATGAGCAACGAGTGACTCAAGTTGAGCATGGTTCCTTCACGCCACTGGTCTTTTCCACCACTGGAGGTCTTGGCAATGCAGCAGATGTCACCTACAAACGGCTTGCCTCCCTCATTGCGTCAAAAAGAGAAGTTGAATATGCCACCATTCGCAAGTGGTTAAGAAACAAAATCTCATTTTCGCTGTTAAGATCAGCTATCACTTGTCTCCGTGGCTCCCGGTCTTCCTATCATTCTCCTCAGCATGATCTCTCTGCAGATCTTATAGTTGCTGAGGCAAAACTCTCTAACTAATTCAAGTTCATGTAGTGACTATTACTATGTATTATAGTATTATTATTATTTGTATTTGTATTTTCATTTCCCTGGGTTCTATTATGCATTATACTTGTATTATATTCACATTATTTATATATTCTATGTATGTATGCTACTTTTAACGTCGCCTGTTACAGCACTGTTTTCAACGGCGTGTGCAACGCGCCGTTATTATTACACGTACTGCTGTTATCGAAGTGTTTTAGCACGTTGATGTTTTTTCGCCGTATAACACTGCCGTTCCAGCACCGTTTCACCATTTCAGCACCACTTACTTCTAGCATGATAAACACAAACTCTTGTTTGAATATTGTAAGTTTTACAATCAAAGTGCTATCCCAGGGACGTAACTAGGATTGATGAAGCGGAGGGGCAAACTATAGGAAAGTAGAATGTGCGCGCGCGAAGCGCGCGCCGCCAAACGCAATATCTAATTAATATTCATGAATTGACGTCATTTTGACACTTTGATTCGCTAAAAGCCCATAACAAAGATGGCGCGAGACGTATGCTGTACTGCTGAGTGTGTACTAGACTCACTCTCTAGGTCAGGAGGACTTCTAGAAGCTAAGTTCTGTTATTAATATGCTTCCGGTTCTTCAAAAGCGGGGGGGCAACTGCCCCCCCTGCCCTACCGTAGTTACGCCACTGTATAATCCCCTTAGTTTGTGCTATCTGTAGATGGTCTATTGGCAAGAGAAGTAGACCTCACACTTCAGAGACTTGCTGATAAGCTTTCAAGAAAGTGGGACAAGCCATACGTTGAAGTTCAGTATAATTCTATGGGATGAATGAGAACAATTAAGATTGTCTTTTGGGATACTGAGAGCAACAAACTACTGTGTGAGAGGCTCTATAGAGTGAAATGGAGAAGTGGTGTCGGTATGGAGGATGGAGCGGGACTGAACTTAATGTTTTAAATCTTTGGTTAACTATTTTAACTTTATTATTATTTTTTTCTTTCTTACACCTTAGTGTCATGCTAATAATAATTATAGCCTTGTATCTTAGTGTGAAAATTTACAATCAAAGTTGAAATAGCTTGTACAATAATTATAATGTGTAATTATGTTGGTGCTATGAATAATCATAAAATTAATAAGATAATGACTGTGTGTCTTATTCAGTATAGAGGTTGTGTGGCGTCGGAATCATCTTCCTGAGAATTCTCTACTGCAGGTTGAACGGTGAATCTGCTGTAGTCGAACTGACTATCCTTCTCGTAACACTCATGAAGATCAGCTTCTGTAGGGTCTGAGTATAGAATTGGTCTAGCCATATCTGGAACTTTGGCCAGAAAGGATCTATATCGTTCTCTCTCACAAAGGTACGCTGCAATAAATTTTTATTAATAAAATAATACTAGGTCAATTAGTACTGTGCTGGGAATGTCATACCAGTATAGCCAAGTGTGATGCATAAAGCTTGTGATCTTCTCCAGTCACAACTGGCAGCTTCATGGACATCATGATTTTCGATGCCAGAAATGCAGTGCAGGAATACTGCGCTGCCCTGCTATGTGGATTTATTCCCAGCACCTGGTTTTAAAGTATTATAGATTATAACTTTTAATTTTAGATAGACCTTTCTCCTCTCTTCAACTCTGTATGTCCGTATCTTTTTTTTGCACCATTGTAGACACTTGTTGATCTTGGTGACGCCAGCACTTGTTCCCAGAACTTTCTTGATGGATGCCTTGATTATGAAGACGAATATCATCGTAATGGTGTTGTTGGCGATACTAACCAGCATCTCTGCATCTGAGACTGTCCTCCTAATCGATTGGCAGTACAGTTTGCCCATTTCTGCCCCAAGTGGAATCTTGTTTGATATGAAAAACTGTCTCTATTATAAACTAACAACTCTATAACATACCTCCATAGGAGTTTTTTCTACTTTGAACACTGTGCTGGTCTCCTGTTGTTTACAGTGCTGTAGTATCAGATCAATTTTTTTGTGAAGTGTCTCCACACTTTGTTTGATACTCCGAATTTCACCCCTCAGATCACTTAGCTCATTTTTCTGTTATTATGACATTACATTAAATTGTTTTCAACAACTATCATACATACTTGGGGTACCTGTCTGTTCATGGCCGGCATTGACTTGTCTCTTATACTTACAGAGTTTGCCTATACATTGTTATAAGTAAACTAACCGTTGCACTTCCATAAGGTGGTTTAAAGGCCGCCGGACTCAGGCTACAATAACAACGGTGACTCGTGTGCATGCATGTCTGCTCATTTGTAAACTTAAACCACTTACAATTTTTTGCAGTCGCGAGGAATTTCCTCGTTGTTGTAGTCTAGAGCTGTTCTCTTTCCCTGACATTTCTCAATGGTTCCAGCATAGATGATTCCAGTGAGAAATGTGCGTCTTTCTTGTCGCCTGATGTCCAGTGGCTGTGCGTGAAAATGAGTTCCGCGCCCCGCACTTGTTGGCGGGTTGACTTTCAGTAGCGCGCGCGTATTCTATTCAGCTCTGCATTGGCAACACGTTGCGTTCTTTTTCAACCTTGGAGAGCAAAATGAAATCCGTCAAAAAGTTCTACTGTTCTTCTTGTGGCTCGTCCTTTGACCACCAGTCTAAGCTCACAAGGCACCAAAAAACTCGCCGGCACGCACTTCTAGTTGAGTTTGGCGAATTGGCTGTCGAGAGTGAGGATAGCAGGGAAGCACCTTTACAGACTGCAGGCAACTCTAGCACTGATGAGGTTCGACTATTATTTTAAACATGTGCAAAGATTTATAATAATTATTACTTGGTGGCTTTTCTACCCTACAATAGTTCATCGGTCACCTGTTTACCGATGATGAACACGAGCCTAGTGACTGCTCATCTTCACTATGTACTACTAGCCCTGAGTCCCTGGCAGACTTCAACTTAGATAGCGATGATGATGATGATGAAGATGAGGATGATGTTGACAGTGTGGGCCTTAGTGATGGTATGATTACCGAGTATTACATCTCCTCTGACTTTAATTAATTTTAGGCTTAGTTCATTTACTAGCCAGTGACAGCCAGGATGGTGTGACTGACATTAAGAGCTATAAGCCATTTTCTTCAAAGCAAGCAGCAATCTTGTATCTGTTGGCTAAAGCTGGTCGACCCCTAGTGAGCAGTACAATAGTAGCTTACCTGCATGTAGTATTTTAACTGTACAATTAGGGGACTTCGCACTTGAAGTTTATTGAATTTGCCATGAGGCAAAGTGATCCGTACCTACCAAGCTTGGCAAGAGTAAAGCAAGCTGAACTCCCTGGAATAGTTTTTCCTGAGAAGGTTTCCTAGTGCAATTTGCACTTTAAAATTCCAACATGCATGAATTATCATTGTTTTGTAGTTTCACAATAAAGAAGGAATGCCTTTTCATGTGAATCTGCCGACAACAATAATCACCAAGTGCATGGCAAATCCTACCATCTCAAAATCACTGAAACGTTTTCCAATTGTAGTACCTGATGGTGCAAGGCATGTTAGTATAACTATTTATTGCTTGTAGCTAATATGCAATTTTTAGCTACGATCAAATGTATGAAGCTGAAAGGTGGCATGAAGACATGGATCTACAAGCACCAATGATCATCCTTCCCTGTAATAGTCATCTCTTTGTGGGTCAATTCGTCACTCTACACAGTTTCTCTTATATCGGGAAAGTAATGAAGTTTGTTCAACTGGTTAGTCAATATTCAAATAATTATAGACAAGAGGTAATTTAATTAAACATGGATTTTATGTACTGTAGAAGAAAAGCGATGAAGTTCTGGCAGAGATTTTCCAATTAGAAATGAGCAGCGGCAGCAGTCAGGCATACCAGCTCCATTTCCAAACATCTCAGATCTCAACCACTGATATACAAGCTGTTCTTCCAGCTAATTTCTCAGACACAATCACCAAGACAAACTGCACTGTTCTAATGGATGATGGCAGTCAAGATCGTCCCATTTTAGATGAGGTATTTTGTTGTATGTTCAATTGGTTTTTGACGTGCATGCGCTTGTACAACTAATCTATTATTATTAGGAGTTGAATTTACTGATGTGGGTGCATTCAATGGTGACGCAAAATCTACCAGTAGTCAGCGTTCCACTAATTTTGTTTAGTGATGACAGCAGTGGCAATAGAAGCAAGAAGTGGAACTGCTTTGACGTGTGGTACCTGCTGTTAGGAGGCCTGAGCAAGGAGGAGAATGCACACATCAAGAACATTCACTTCCTGACATGTTCTAATAGAGCTAGCCCTCTAGAACTTGCCACTCCTATCATTGCAGATCTGCTGAAGTTAGAGAAGGGAGTGCAGATGTATGACAGTAGCATAGGACGAGAAGTCATTGTCATCTCTCACGTGATATGCTTGCTCGCTGACAATCCAAGGGCATCAGAGCTGTTGAGTCACATGGGCTCTACAGCAAAGAAATTTTGCAGAATGTGTATGGTATGATGTCGATTAAACTATAGCTAGTCGTGTACATGATGATATTAATTATTGTAACCTATTATTGCAGTGTGACAGGACCATTAGTCCAGAAACAATCTCAGAACTGAGATCGAAAAGGAGAGCTATGGATCAAAGAGAAGAGATCGCTAGAGAAGATTCCAAGAAAGAGAGAGGTGCTATAAAGACCTCTTATGGGCTGAGAGATGGATCTAACTCCATGTATGATTTATCAGTTGATCTTTTCAAGTAAGTTATTCTTGTTTACTTATGCTATAGATACCACATGTACATGAATGACATTGCATGTGCATTAAAAAATAGGTCCACTCCGATTGAGTGCTTGCACACTATTCTGCTTGGTCCATATAAATACCTGACCAGAACGATCATGGACAACCTGACCACAGAGCAAAAGAATGAGGTGCAGGCTAGAATTCATGCCTTCCCAAAGTCTGGTCTTGAATTCAAGCCTTCACCTGGAATAACAACGCATAGCAAGTCATTTCATGGAAAGGACTTCAAGCAGTGGGCTCAGATGTGCTTATTTATTCTCTGGCCTTATTTAGACTCTCAAAATAGAAGACTCTGGGTAGCTTTGTCTAAGGTTCTGTCTGTATAATTGTCATGACCTGTTTAAGCATGATAATTTTTGTGCAGGTGTTTCGTACGGCGTACTGCATACCTTTTCGTCCTGAAGACTACAGGAATTGTACTGACACTGTGCAAGAGTTAGTTGAGGCAGCAAAGGCAGTGTCACCTTTGCTGCTGAACAAAGTGAAATTTCATCTTCAGCTGCACCTCCCCGAAAGCCTACGTCAATTTGGACCAACCAGTGCCTACAACACTGAGAGGTATTAATATTATCTTTTCATTGTTGTGACAATAATTTAAATACATAAAAATTAGGTGTGAATCGTTCAACGGTGTCATGCGTGAGCATAACATGCATACGAATCACCAGGCAGCAAGCAGAGACATCACCACTGCATTTGCTCTCTGTGAGCAGCTAAGACTTGTGGCAGATGGTGGAGATGCAGAGTCGTGAGTTTAAGTTCAATTTACAAGTATAAAAATTAACCCAGTGCTCAACTCATCAAATTTTTAGTGCCTATGGAGAGGGCTTCAAGCACCTCCTTAGAGAACCAGCTGTCAAAGAATACATGCATGGGGAAAAGCAGAAGGACGAGACAAAGTTGATTTACCAATCAGGGGCTTTGAGGAAGATTCAGGTCAGTACATGCTTAATAAATAATATGATAAAATTGCACGTATATCATGTGAAAATTATAAAGGAAGCTAAGATTAGACCCAAAACAATTGAAAACATCAAGGTCACCTTATGGAATGAGCCAGGCAGAGAATTCACTGTGCGTCAACTTATGATGGAGATGGGTTTCTTTGTGCTGCTCCATGCTAACAACTTAACAAGAGCAACCTCAATTTTAAAGCATTCAACTGCAGTACTCTCTTCTTCTGGTGAGCTCGTCGAGGTTGACTCAGCGGTATTGTGTAAAAGTGACAACCAAGATGATGAGGTACGTGCATGATTCTAGTGCTGTACTAAAAGTTACCTGTTCCTTTTCGCTATTATATCTTAATAAAGATACTCCCTGCTATTCTCAAGGCATGCGTAGAGACAAGCAAGCAGCAAAACATTTGTTTTGTGCAGTTATTTGAAGTTCAGACTTCACCTAGTTGTGAACTTTTGCTAAATGAGTATGATTGCCCTACCATGGAATTGACCAAAGTCATCGTACCAATCAAGAGTCAACATATTTTATCACCAGCATCTGTCGTCCATAATTGCAATAATTCTTGTAAATTTCGCAGGCAGCCATGCAAACGAAAAATTGAACAAGAAGCTGTAGACTTGAACAAATTACAACTAGTTCATTGCAGGCAGCTCAACTCTTTTCTTTTCAACATCTACTGCATGAAGTGTCCAACATGGTAGCATCAGACAACTATAGGTCATAAGAGGTGAATCAGGAGATAATAATTTCATTATTCTTACACTTAGATAATAATTATCATTTTGTTCTTCATTACTAGGTAGAGCCATTTTTCATCAGTTCAATGTTCAGTGTGTCTACATTCTACAAGTCATTTATTTATTAGTGGTTTTAAAAGAGGATTTCTTATCAGGTGAGCAACTGATCTTGAATTGATCGATTGATTGATTGCCATTCTTTCATCAGTTATCATTGTGTGAGCAGGTCATTGTCTACTTGTACTGTGTAATTAGAATGCAGCAAGACAAATCTCATCCGTGACTCAAAGTTTAAACTGTTCGTCAATCATGTGTAAAGCAGTTCAAAGTTTGCATATCAGGTGTGTGTGTGTGTGTGCGTGTGCGTGTGTGTGTGTGTGCGCATGTGAGTGACCTGAAAGAGTGAGTGGGATAAAAGTGAGTATGTCATTGTTTATTCTACATGGTCTTTCATGTGTGTAAAGCAGTTTAGCCATTCTTTATTCTGTGCGTGAAGCAGTTTAGACACGGTGTGTCTAATAAAGATTCATTTACTATCAAGTAAGTGGTATAAGAGTAAGCAAAATAAAGTTCTTAATACTTTTTTGGTACTTTTACAGTTTTCTTGATTACTTGAAATTACAAAAACTTCCAATAAGAAGAACTAGGATAATGATGACTGCTGCTCATGATCATAATGCATGTGTCAAGTGACGTAACCATCATCAGAGATAGTTACTGGACAATACTATCTTGCACTAGTGACATGACTAGTGTGGAGAATCTCTTGTTCATCAATAAACTTAAGTAAGACAATAATTGTATTTGTCTTTGTCACCACAGACTAAATTCAACTCTCAGTTTATGCGCAGTTAATAATGAAACAGAAAAAAGGTGTGATTTATTGTGATAGAAATACACAATTAAAAACAAAGAAGTAAGTCATTCAGTTATATTAAAAGCAAAACTTAACAAATTTTAGGTGGAAAAAACTACCCAGTGGAACTAGGACAAAGTTAAAATGTCAGAATGCAGCAAGACAAATCCCATCAGTGACTCGAATTTTAAGCTATAACTCATGTTATTTTAGTCATGTACCTTTTCAATACATGTAAGTGATTGAATAAGTTGTTTGAAACAGTTGTCAGTAATTCTACGATGACGCAAGATAAAGCTGCTAATGACAGCAACGAAGCATTGCATGCATGGTGGATCATGGTGGTTTAATGCACGGTGGTACACTGACACCACTGTTACAGCACCGTTTCAGTGTTGTTACAGCGGTGTTGCCTACACCGTAACAGCGCCGTTGAACATTGCCGTTACAGCGACGGTACCCGTACCCAAAGGCGTGAAAACGGTGACATGATGTTCGTTCAAAACAGCGACGTTACGGCGATGATAACGGCGCCGTAACATCATCTTATTTTTAGCTGTGTAGCCTATAGACCCATTGCGCGTTACGTCACAAATCACGTGATCATTGCCAGTCGCCATTTTGGCGGTCAAGCTATTCATAGTGTGTGATGGTGAATACTTGTGCGGTTTTGGGCTGTACAGCGCGGTCAAATATAAACAAAGAGCTCAGTTTTTATCGAGTTCCCACTATTGTCCTTCACTGCGGCGAGAAAACTCAGGAGTTGAGTCGACGGCGAAGAGAGCTCTGGATATCTAGACTCCATCGTAAAGCTGACTTCCAGCCATCTCAGTACACCAGGATTTGCTCTAGACATTTCGTAGGAGGTATGATGGTAATTTAAAAAGCAGATCCAGTGATCAGAGTTTATTGTGTAGGAAAGCCGTCGCTTCTGTACGATGAGTGCAATCCAGATTGGGCACCTTCACGTCATCTTGGCGGAGCACCAGAGCAGGAATCTCAAGCATCAGTAGGGAGGTACGAAAGGGCTATTCAGAGGAGGGAAAAAAGGAAGATCTCTGAGGTTTGTGACCATATTTTTTACGTCGGCAGCCTGGTTTTGCGTGTTTATCTACAGCTTGAAGATAAACTACTAGAGCAGAGTGAGTCATGCGTCGAGGTAGAGTTGTCTGGGTCAACAGGAGTGTCTTGCCTGCAGACTGACATGGATGCGAGTGATGTTGTTGCCAAGGAGGATTTTGTGAAGTTGGAGAAAGAGTTTGAAGAACTCAAGAAGGAGCACCAGGAACTCGAGAAGCAGTGCCAACAGTTACTGATAAGAAAGGCTGAAGAGGGATTGCCTGCACCGAACCCACATGTAGCCTACTACAACTTCAAAGAGGAACAGTTTGTGAATGACGATAACAAAGTGCGCTTTTTCACTGGTCTTACCAACTGGGAGATCCTGTCAAAGTTGTACAAGTTTGTTCATCCATCACTTCCTCCTTTTCAGCAATTGATGCTCACCTTAATGCGACTTCGTCTTGCAGGTTCAGGAGTAGAATTGGGTTATCAGTTTGGCATACATCCTTCTACTGTCTCACGCATTTTCTATGATGTTATTGAGATGCTGTACACACGATTGAAATTTTTGATTGTATGGCCAGAAAGAGATGTGTTGCGGAAAACTCTACCCATGGATTTTCGAAGCCACTGTCCCAATTGTGCAGTAATCTTGGACTGCTTTGAGATCTTTATAGATAGGCCCTCAGATCTGAAAGCAAGAGCACAGACTTACTCATCCTATAAACACCATAACACTGCTAAGTATCTGATCGGTGTGTCACCACAAGGGAGTGTTAGTTTTATCACTGATGGATGGGGAGGAAGAAGTAGTGATAAGTGCATAACTTCAAATTCTACTTTATTGCAACATCTCATCCCTGGCGATACTATCTTGGCTGACCGTGGGTTCGACATTCAAGATTTTGTTGGGCTATATGCCACAATGATGCTTCCGGCCTTTACTAAAGGTAGAACACAACTAGAAGGAATCGAAGTGGAACAAACCAGAGCCATAGCAAATGTGCGAATACACGTTGAACGGGTGATCGGTAACATCCGAAAAAAATACCAGATTCTGGGCTCTACTCAGCCAATAGATTATCTTATCACAAAGACAAGTGACACACCTTTGCTGGACAAGATGGTTACTGTCTGCTGTTCACTTATTAACCTTTGTGATTCTGTTGTACCATTTGACTAATACAGCTAACATCTATACTATAATTATTTATCATCAGAATGCACACCATGCATGTACCTCAAATCAAATTCATCACGCCAAAATGAAATTCATTTTTGATGCTGTAATACATGTTGAGTTGCAGAACATGAGTTGAGTTGCAAGCAATCAGTGACAGTTATTACGACTTCCTTTTCTTTTGCTTGCGGCAGTCAGGGCAATACCATTTAGGAGCTTTAGGAAAGCTCTTGAGCCTTAAACATTCTAAATGAAACCATTGATATGGACAAGCGTCATTGTCACACCCCACCATAGAGCCAGACGCTGCTTGCTTACAATAACAGTATGTTGTCTCATCATTTGAGCTTGAATTCTCCTGACTTCCAGATTCAGTTGTTGTACAAGGTGGTGACGATAGACTAGACACCGTGATTCGTTCGGGCGGTCGAGAGAACCACCGTCCAAGAAGTTCTGGCAGCACTGCTACTGTAAAGAACTGTTTAGCTTTTGTCAAGTTTTCCTCCATGAACACCTTGTCTGGCTTTATGCGTTCTACGTGCAGATCTTTTTCAGTCCATACTATGAAGTCGCAATAGGGCAACCTTGTACAAAATAATTGTGCCTGAACCTATAAAAAGATTAATCTAAACTGGGGAATCTGTATAAACAGGAATGTACCTGGTAATAGTATTGATGATCAACCCTCAACTTGAGTTTACCACCATCACTGATCAGGCAAAATCTCTTGTCTGTAGTAGCAGATGTTTCTATAGTGTCGTCCTTGTGGCAAAAAGGGCACTACAAAACCATGAGTGAAAATACAGTGTTTTATGATAACTTTGATTACCTTAACTTCACATATTCCTGGCCCACAGCAGCTGCAAGAGACCATTCCGTCTGGCGATGCCCCAAAATAGGGATGTTCGTGACTTAAGAAAAAGCCAGAAGTAGCGACAGAGAATTGCGAGTGATGCCTTTGTGCAGTTCTTTCATATTGGTAAAGGGCATCTCTTTCGTGGTGGCAGCCATACGTTGTTGCAGTTGTTTTGAAGTGGTTGCTAGGGTGGCATACTCCCATGATCAAGCTCAATGCTGGAGAAGCTGGGTCAGTGCAACAAATGGACTTGAAACGAGATGCTGTCACTCTCCCTGCCCGCAGTCTAAACCACAGCCTACTGTTTGCTTGGTCTCTTGTCATCCTTTCAGCTACTTTGCACTGTTGCTCACTTGCTGTAACAATGGTTTCGTCTGCTTGCTTCAGTAACTCATAGTAACTTGAAGTTAAGTTAGCTGGCTTATACAGGTCTGTAAGAATGAAGGGTAGACCTGAGTCAAGAGAAGATGGAATGTATTTGTCAGAGTACAATGGAAGAACAGAAAGAACAGCTGGTTTCGCAGTGCTACATGAAGCCAAAGAATCCAAGAAGTTCTTCTTTTCATCATCAGTAGGAAGACCGACCTTTCTTCGCTTAGCCACGATGACTTCCTGTGAATTGCTACTTGCAGCTTTACTCTTTTTCCCAATAAATTCAATATCCTTGATGCGAGCATATGGAACAGAGTGCATTGGCGGTGGAATGACCCAATAGGCACTTTTTTGTGTCACAGTTAAAGAATCTCGTTTCTCAACTCCAACGGCTATCACCCATAAAAGAGAAGAGCATGTTTCCCTGAGGCCTGCTGTACAGTCACAATGAGCAGCAAGTATTCTGCCATCAGTCGTACTGGCAATCCATGGGGTAAGTGGCTTGTCGCTTAATTTCTGAGAATGATTAACCTACACAACAGAACGATACGGCTCACAACAGAACAGGAACGATATCGATACGGCTTACTTTCCCGATCACAATTCTTTTGTCTGGTCCTGCCTTCTTGGTCAACACTTGTCTTACCCAACCTTTTACAAAGTTCTGGTAAGAGTCCAAACTTTTATAATTGAGCATATCTTGGTCAGAGTACGGACTGGGCGTCAAGATTAGATACATGCATGCATTAACATGCGTGATCGCCGGCCAAAGATCCACGTCATCTCTCCACTCTTTCTTTGCGACTTCATAAGGGTCAATGCCATCAATCAAACGAATTTTAGCCTGGTACCGCGTCTTTGATGCGTCACTAGTCAAGGCTTCGTAGTACCATAGATACAGTATACCAACAGGGATTAGCAACGCCAATACATTTTGTATTACGAGCTGATTTACATCCTCGTTACGGGTTAAATATTAACCGTTGCCTTGCAACGAGCTCGTTGCTAAGCTAGCTCTTGACGACCGTGCTAAGAAGAGTCACTGGCTCGGCACGTTGTCGAGCTCTGGTGATTGACTAGAACGTTCTGTCTACACTTTGATAGTAAAGGCGACTTGAGTACTGTTTCGTTTTGATCGCTAACAGGCGAAGTGGTTGTTGGTTGCCCTACAAGCGTTGTAAAACTCTGACAAGCAGCTTGTTTACTTTGCTGAAAAGTGGTTCTGTACCTGTTACTAGTTTTTAGCTGTGCTTCGGTCCATTCTTTGCTGATAACATGTTAGTTCGTACATGTCCTCGTGAGAATAGCGCAGTTTCTATTCTCGATCTCACACAGTGTAGCGCTAGCGCACTAGACAAGCTGAGCCGTTCAGCCGTACGGTACGGGTTTTTC
>OZ024788.1:10228456-10249240 GCA_964017065.1 Haliclona indistincta | reverse complement strand
ACCCTCTTTCGACAAGTGCAGGCAGGAGATGAGTGCTGGAGCTACTGGAAGTCTCTTGTGGCGCGGCGTTGGTCTTGCTACCGTGGTTCAAGATGTCAGAGAGAGCTTGCCTCTGCTGCTCTGAGGTTCTTTTGTATGAACGCACTCCCTCGAGACTACGATGACCAGTCCTCTCCATGATTTGCTGTTCGTCTGCACCAGATTGGTACAGACGCGTCGCTGCTGTGGCCCTCAGGCTATGGTTCGTCTTGTATCCTTCGATCCCGGCTAGTTTGCAGAGACGTGGAACCAGGTTGTTCAGGGTTGTTTTTCCCTGTGGCTGCCTCGTATACCAGCAGGTGTCTGTGGGAGAATGAGATGGCTGGAGATAAAACCCGTTGTCTACTGGGTCTTCAGGGCATAGCTCTCGGTATTTTTTAAACAAGGCAACGAAGCACCTGTCGGGGTTCTCGGTATTGCTGTAGTGTTCCACTACTTTGGGTGTCACCTTTCGCCCCTTCAGTCCACCCTGGTGATTTTTAGAGAGATCTTCACGGTACACCAGGTATGGTCTCTTACCAGGCTTCTCGATCAGCTCAATCTGGCACGGAGAGTTCCTAAGCTGTCGATGCTCTCTCCCACTTCTCAGTGCGAAGTACATACCACAGTAAAACTGGACTGTGTCAACGAGTGACTGAGGTGTTGCTCCACCTAGAAGCCCTTCTGTCCAGAGTAGCTCCTCCTCCTCCTCTGTCAGCACTTCTGCCTGCTTCTTTTTGGTACCAATACCGAGACTTTGAATTCGCTTCATCTCACTGTCCAGAGATTGCCTGAACTTTGCGAAGCGAGCGTCACGGAAGAAATCGATGTCAGGACGACCATTCCACCTCAGGTGTCTCATTATGCCTGCTGTGATGTGATGGAGGGTGTTCGGAGCATATTCTTTGCCATCTTTCTTACGCACCTCTAAGACAAACCTCGTCATCCAGTGTTCTATTTCTCCATCTGTCATATCACATATCATTCCTATTGCTTCACCTGTTGCCTCCTGTCGTGAAACGCTCCATTCATAGAATACCTTGTAGCAATATTTTGTGTCATCTCTTGTTTTTTGTGGGACGGTGCTTTGGATAGCATCTTGAATTTCTCGTTCCGTTTTTGGTGGTGCATACCGGGTGGAGCTGGCAAGTAGGGGGGCGGGAGCGGTAGAACCAGAGGCGGAGCTAGACACAAGAGAGCTAGAGCAGGTTGGTGCGAGGGTCGGCGTGGTTGAAAATGTTGGCCCAGTCGGACAAAAGCCACTGCTGATGTAACAGGAGGGCACAAAAGGGAAGGCAGTCAGTTCAAAATCGTCTAGCGCTTGAGAGAACAGGGCGTCGTCCATAAAATCCATTCTCAGCGCAGCCCAAACGCTTCTGTTGAGCTTTTCTAGCTTTCTTTCTGCGTCTATTTTTGTTTATTCTAGATACTGTTGCTGTGGTCTAAATCAGTTAGACAGAGCATCCAATCGGATCTACGCGATTTAGAAGCCCTCGCGCCGTTACCATAGCGCCCTCGCTACGCTCGGACGCTATATAGCAACGGCTCTCGGGCTTCTAAATCGCGTAGATCCTCGGATGCGCTGTCTAACTATTATTTAGCTACGGGAAGTTCGTCCATTATGACAAGTTATCCAACTTCCGTTGCAAATAAAATTACATTACGGCATTTACTTCCGGTTCCAGTTGCGATCTGACTGTAAACTTCGCCTAGAAGCCACCTGTTTGTGAGTTATGACGGCAGTTGTGACGAGTTGTCACCAAAAATAATATTAGCCGTTTGGAGTCTCATAATAACATTTTTGGCTTTTTCTCTGAATCGACTTACTGGATTACTTGCAAAACATACTCAGGCCCTCGGATGGATACAGAAGTGTCGGTTAGTGCTAAACTCTTCCATTTCTCCTTCAAAGCGTCCGCAAATTTTGACGACGAAAATAGAATTTCATACCTTTCAAGCTCTGCTTGCTTGCTGCCCAACTTTGTTGCGTGTTTGCTTAGCTCTTGCACTTATTATGAAGACTAGTCTTTTGTGTGTACATGGATTGCCACTATGACGTTCTAGCGCTCTTCTTTGCGACTCAGTATTTGTATTTACGACAGTAGACCCTCACTAATCCGAACTCCTTGGTACCGCACCAACAGGAAAACTGTTCGGATTAGCGAGGGTCTATCTGCTGTAATGAATAGGTTAGAGAGTCAGTCTTGGTGATAATGTACGTAAAGAACATTCTAGACATGGTTCTGTGATTAAGGGTGCAAAGTGTGGTCAGAAATTATCAGCATAATTTGTGATTGTGGATATTTTAGCATACCCAATCATGCAGCACCCAGGGAGTGGTCAACTTGATATACACTTGCTATTTTATTTACATTATCAGACAACTAATCGTGATGTAAGCGATCGAACGAGTGCATCAAGCATTAGAGGCATTGTAATCAACAAAAATATGATTGAGCAAAAACAAAGAAAGCATTTTCTTCTATCAGACCTTCATTTCGATTCCAATGATGTGAAAAGTAATAATAATAAATTATCATTACTTTTTTGAAAATTGATGCACTGTGATGTGATAAAAGTGTTGTATCAATAGTGTTTCTATGCAGATCTAAACTTGTTAGTGTTGTCATGTCTATAGTGATGGTTATCTAGCTAGCTAGCTGATGGAGATAGTTTGTGGGGTCGACTAGTTGTAGATCATCAGTGTTGACCTCCTTGAAACACATCGGACATGACACTGGCTCATCTCCCTCCAGTAGACTACAGTGACAAGAGCAAGGCATGGTAACAATTTCACTCAACTAATATGGGCTCTCGCTCATGCATGAAAAAACACAAAAATGAGTTGTAAATAAAACTTTAAGGCAGAATCGAGAACTTTTATTTGTCAATAACTAACTACCTCAGTACTCATGATACACACGTATATACACCCTCACACAACACACACACACACGCACACGCACGCACGCACGCACAACAAACCTCTGAAATTCAGTGTAGAGAGCAGTAAACTTGCAAGAAGGACAGCTAGTCCAATCATCTCTCACCATATGACGACCCTATGGAGTACGGAATATAAGCTATTGTGACCATAGCAACTAACGTACAGTAACAATGCAATAAGGTATGTTGGTCTTGCAATGAGGGCAGTCCAGAGTCATTTGAGGGACTAGACTACTGCAGAATGGACACGGCTCCAATGGTTCCTCAACCTCACTCTTATCAGGTTTCCTGAGACATCATCAACCAACGTGTTCTTGCACCATAATCATCACTCACCTCACCACCTGCTCAACCTTCTTCTTCCACTTGGCGTCAATCTGCTGACGGTACTCTGGTTTCATCAACATGGCCGCAAAGTTAAAGGATGAGTTCTTCAGGCCTGATCGCTGGCACTCTATGACTGTTGAGGTCAAGATAGGAACAACATCTGAAAGCGGAGAGAAAGAATTAAAATTGAAGGTGCATTACACTAGCTCACGGCTGGGGAACTTGCTGATGTTGTTAGCTACTCTGATCAGCAGTCGGGCAGCCATCACGTGCTCACCACGCTTCACATGAACCTGAGCAAGATTAGAGAAGATGAAGAAGTATGTGACGCTCGCGTGCATGTGTGTGTGTGTGTGTGTGTGTGTGTGTGTGTGTGTGTGTGTGTGTGTGTGTGTGTGTATGTGTGTGTGTGTGTGACTGACCTTGACAAGGACGTAGCTGTGTAGCAGCATCAAGCTCTGTTTCATGTCATTGGAGATAGTGATACCTCTGTTCCTGAGATCTACAGAAAAAAGACAGTCATGATACAAACAGACATTTTGTCCTAGAGAGCTAGCCAGTTCTAAAAGATACGGATACACCGTACTAACCTGTGTACATGTTGAACAGCACATCATGAGCCGATCGATAGTTTCCTGCAGTATAATATACAGTAATAGCAGTAGCAGTATCAGATGATCCTAACCAGCAGCTTGGTCCTCTCTTGCTATCAGTACAGCAG
Organism: Haliclona indistincta; assembly: GCA_964017065.1. Taxonomy (NCBI): domain Eukaryota; kingdom Metazoa; phylum Porifera; class Demospongiae; order Haplosclerida; family Chalinidae; genus Haliclona; species Haliclona indistincta. Next base: position 10,245,228 of record OZ024788.1, on the reverse strand, counting down.
TCTTGGCAGCTTCCCTGTACTGACTCAGAGCCATGTACATACTGAACAGATACTTGGCCTCCTTCGCTACGTTGTCGTCCTCTCCCATTAGATAGGAATGGAGCTGAGCAGTCAGTGAGTCTTGCCTTGCTTCACCAACCTGTAGCCGAGTCATCGTACATGGGTGGAAAATAAGATTTGAAATCACTATAAGCTCCAAAAAAATTTAAGCTCAAGTGATAGACATAATCATTCATTTACAGCATAAATTCAACAGTTACAGGTAAGTTTCAACCAAAAGCATGATCCACATTTGATGTACGGAGCTACGTGCAATACTACTACAAGCTTGATAAAAAGGCTAGTTCTTGGTCCTAAAGAATCGTTAACAATACCATGCAGAATACAATGCTAACAGTTGTAGAAATATCTTACCACTTCAATAGCCATGTCAATGTTCTCTCCATCAGGATAGAGAGCTCCTGAGCAATGCAGGAAGTGATGCAATGCGTGTTCATAGTCTTTAGCCTTCAGGAAGAAGGTGCCAGCTTTGAAGTGGTGTCCAGTTCGCTGATAGTAGCTAGCAATCGAGCGATAGTCCAGTGTGGTAGCATTCTCACCGATGACCTCAGCATATTGGTCCATTACACCATGAGCCTACAGTGAGTCAGTAACACAGGACTGATCAGTGTATGGGCGTGGTGGCTATACCTCAGCCATAGTGTAGGCCTCACTGTTGCAATTGGATAACACCAGAAACTGCAGTGCAGAGGCGAAGTCCTCAAGCTTCTGGAAGAACCTACACGGAAAAACGAACCCGTACATTAGTGTGTGTACTGTGTTAGTAGTGACGTACTTCGCTACCATCTTAGCGCCTTCTATACTCTGAGAATCCATCACTACTCTCACTGCCTCATCAGTCTGTTTGAGGCAGTCCAGATACACACTGCAACAAAGAGAAGAATAATTTTAGCTACTTGAGTTGACTAACACTTTACCGAGTTGCGTTGTCATAATCTTTAGCTTGTTCGTAAGCTTTGGCTGCTTTCTGGTAATGTTTCTCGGCTTCTCTTGCTTTAGCGTACTGACTGTAGATCTTGGCAGAGGAGACATGAGGAAGAAGCAGCTCTACCTTGTTCCTAGTATAGAGAGAGACAGAGCGAGTATGTGAGCGTGTATGTGAGTGTGTGTGTGAGGGATTGTGTGTGTGTGTGTGTGTGTGTGTGTGTGTGTGTGTGTGTGTGTGTGTGTGTGTGTGTGTGTGTGAGTGAGTGTGTGTGAGTGAGTGAGTGAGTGAGTGAGGGATTGTGTATGTGTGTGTGTGAGAAATTGTGTGTGTGTGTTTGTGTGTGAGGGATTGTGTGTGTGTGTGAGGGATTGTGTGTGTGTGTGTGTGTGTGTGTGAGGGAGTGTGTGTGTGTGTGTGTGTGTGTGTGTGAGGGAGTGTGTGTGTGAGGGTGTGTGTGTGTGAGGGAGTGTGTGTGTGTGTGTGTGTGTGAGGGTGTGTGTGTGTGAGTGTGTGTATATACAATACATAATGTATGTGTGTGAGTGAGTATGCATTGCTATAGTGCGTCCTGACAGTTGGTGAGCTCACCAGTTTTTCTTCTTGATGAAGGCATTAGCAGCATTCTCCCAATACTCAGCGGCCTCGTACAGTGCTCCAGCTTCAAGATACAACTGCACACATCACAAAAATGACCGCTACTGTACCAGTATAGATATGGTACCTTGAGCCCCTCCAGTATTTCTGCACACTCTCTCTTCAATTGTACGCTTGGACTGACTTTAGCTATCTTGACGCCTCTGTGAAACCAGCCACACAATGAAAGATTTGACTGGTCTACTACTGGACTGTACCTGCGGACATCCCCAGTATGTATGGACATTCTAGCCACACCAGCCTCACAAGTAGCATCATGATTAGCATGCTGAGGGACGGAGAGAGAGAGAGAGACAGAGAGAGAGAGAGAGAGGGAGGGAGAGAGAGAGACAGAGGGAGGGAGGGAGAGAGAGAGAGAGACAGAGAGAGAGAGAGAGAGGGAGGGAGAGAGAGAGACAGAGGGAGGGAGGGAGGGAGAGAGGGAGAGGGAGAGAGGAAGAGAGAGAGAGAACAATAAATTTAGAGTTTTGGATGTTGTACTCACTTCAGGTGAAGCTGTGATTGCCTTGTTGTAATGGATAAGAGCATTAGCATGATCACCTCTGTAGGGAAATGCAATTACAAAACTGTTGCTATAAATACAGTACTTGCATCACAAGATGTTACTATAAATAGAACAACATACAAAAGCAACTTTGAATATACACGCAGTAATGTTATTGAGTTCGCAGGTGACTGGAACTGACGTGTACCTGTAGCTATGGAGTTAAAACTCACATGAACTCCAGTTGCTGTGCATACTGCAAGCTGATAAAGGGAATACGTGAAGGAGCGAGAGTGTTGGCTAGGTCAAGGGCTTGATCCCATTGCAGCAGATCACAACGCATCTACAGCAACAGAGAAAGAAACTCAAAAAGTTTAAACTTTTAAATTTTAAAGTTGTTAATAAAATTTTTAATTTTAAATCAAAATTTTAAATTTTTGTAGCGTATATTATACCTCTAGTGCTGTGTTGGGCTCTGGTGACGCCAGGAACAGATCCTGTGCTTTATCATATTCCGAGAGTATCATAGCAATGTGACCATTCAGCAGGCTCTTATCCTCTACATGCTGCAAGAAGGGAGTGACAGACAGACAGACAAGAAAAATTAGAATACTAAACATTAGCAATTGACATATTATAATTCTGAATCTATTGAAACCCACCAAAGAAAGTCAAACATACAAAATGCTGAAATAATCTACCCAACTGATGGAGATTGCTACACAATGTGCGACAAGTACAAGTATTATAAAAATAATGTTAGCGGATTTGAGAAATGGGATCACTTTGCTCCTGCAATTTACGAACGCACGCATGTTTTCAACCTGCTGCCATTCAGCCGAATTTAGTTCCACGACTCTAACACTTGATATACAGCAAGGAGAATGATCAAATATAAAAATTTCATTGAGTTTCAGTAATCTTTGACCCAGTAGCAGCCATTTGAAAACATGCGTGCGTCCAAAAATTGCAGGAGCGAAGTGACCCCTTTTCTCAAATTCGCTCACATAAGCATTTTGCACAGAATCTATACTTTATTACTTGAACACGTGCATATCATGTACGCACCTTTATCTCCATCAGACTCATCACGGTGGCTACGTCTTTCAACTGCTGGTAGCCTCTGATTGCTGCAGTAAAGAAGAACGAACGAATAACAGATCAGAGCAAGTACCGTAACCCTCGTGCATGCGCTGAGGGTTAATAATAACAACATGTGAAGGACCATAGTTATGAGTGCATGAAACAAACGAGAGTTGAAACATAGAAAAAGGAGGTCGAGAGAACTGTTAGGTTGGAGGGTATTACACTAGAATTGACAAACAAGAATATATCAATCTCTGAAATAAAGTCAAATTTCTGACCAGCACATCTGAACGTTCAACAGAAGTTTGTGTACGAAAAAGGTGATGGGTCAAATGAAGCGACAACTTAAATTGAAAAAGGTCAACCAGAACCAACATCATGAATACAGACTAGCAATGCCTTCAGTTAGTTGCATGGTTTAGAAAAGTTCTTCATTGGTACCAACATCATGAATACAGACTAGCAATGCCTTCAATTAGTTGCATGGTTTAGAAACTTTTTCATTGGTACCAACATTATGAATACTGACTACTAATGCCTTCAGTTAGTTGCATGGTTTAGAAAAGTTCTTCATTGGTACCAACATTATGAATACTGACTAGGCTAGTCAGTATTCATAATGTTGGTACCAATGAAGAACTTTTCTAAACAAGTAACTGAAGGCATTGCTAGTAGCAATGCCTTCAGTTAGTCGGTTTAGAAATGTTTTTTTGTAATGCAGATCATTGACTCACTGACTAAGAAGAACACTAGTAAACACTACCTAGGCACTGCAAAGAGGTAGTTATGCTAAAACGGTAAAACATTACAATTATAAATTGCTCTCGATATACTTCTTCTCCAAGCTCGCTACACAGGTCTGGTATGTGCTGATTTTACATAAACAGAGTAGAAAGTACTGACCAGTATCAATATCAAGGTGATACAGCGCTCGAGAGGAGAGCTCCTTCCAAACATCAGTTCTGTCCAGAGCACACGCCAACAGCCAGGCATCCTTCAGCCTGCACAGTAGAACACAAAAATTGAGTGTAACCGGTTGTGATCACACCGATTTTGTGTATCGATAATCAATATTTAATGATAGTAGATCGTAAAATTCATACAAACCCTTGCAATAAAATCAAGACTTTATCTTGTTACGGTGAAGAGGGTGTCTTGTCAAAACCACAGTGTTACAGTTTTGGTCGAAAATTCATTCTATTGTTGGCAACATAGGTGCTTTAGACATCATGACTGACTCCTAAAATGCCCATCTAGCCCATTTATAATTATCACTAAAATCAAACAGGCTTTTGGTGCACCAAAAGTATACAACACCAATAATTCAATAATAATAATATACAACATCAATAATTCAGAAATACAGTGGAACCCCTCTTAGAGGACACCCCTCATCTCTCTATAATGGACACTTACTGAATCCCAAATATAACCCACATAATGTATAATAAACCCCTGACCAGAGGACACCCTCTCTATAATGGACGATTCTTGTTGGTCCCAATGGTGTCCGCTTCACTGTATTCACATCATGCATACAGTCCATTAGTTTCATACTGCGTTATGTCACCCAACATCGATTATTTTTACCAAACAAAATAAAGTATAATGCATTAATTTTTACAAAAATTAAATTTGAAAATTTTCACACAGGCTCAGCTAGTACTAATACTAGCTAGAGGATGAACTGGCACTCAAATCATTGCCATCACAGACAGCATTATAACTGCGATCATGAGAAGAAAGTTCAGACAGATGGTAGCAGCTCCAGATGCAGACGGACAGGGATCCCCAAGGGTTACATTGCATGTTGCAAAGTTTCGTCCATAGAGTGAGTACAATGGACTTGTTACATTGTTTCCATAGTAGCTGGCGCCACAGCAACCCAGTCTGGTCCTCGTGTCAAGATAAGCTTGTCGACATGTAGCAGAGCAGCTAGTTGAAGCAGCCGAGACGCAGCTGGGTACAAATCCAGGTGTGGGTACCATTTCTCCAAAAACTTTTAATGGACAATATGTGCCGTCTTCGTGCCGAGCACACAAAACGTTGTTAACAAATGCTGCCGAGCCGTTATTCTTGCACGCGTCTACTGCCAAGACTGGTCGCAGACAATCGTCGCTGCAATAGACACCGAGGTATGTTGCCAAAGCGCTAGTAAGCCTAGCGCCTGAGTCCGATGTAAAGTTGGCGAGGATTTCTGCCGATGCATGTTGATAGTCGACCTGAGCTTGAATACAGCGCTGTGGGATGGTAACACCGCCGCAGCTCTGTGACGTCTGGCGAGTAGACAGATGTCTCAATGACGTAACCATTGGATTGGCATTGGACAGTGCCAGAGTAGCCAAAGTAATCACCAAGAGCATCATCTTTCGAACAGAGACAATTTGCTGCAGTGGATAAGCGATCACTTTTTATATGAAGCACGATCCTAGCTTGTATGTTTCCAGGAGGAGCTCGAGGTCATAATAATATTGCATACACCATTGTCAGTGAATGAGGAGAATTTACTATTAGAAACCTGAACCCGCCTGAACCAAACTCTTTCATGCTTTCAGTTGAGATGATTCAGATGTGATACTCAAGACTCAACTGTCAACAACATTAAACCCTCTCAATTGATTAGCCCACAAGTTGCATCTTATCAGAAGATGTGGTGTTCTTATCAGAAGATGTGGAGTTCATTTATTCAACCACTTGGTGTCCACACTGTTTTCTTATCCTAAACTAGAGTTCTAATGAACACATACCCGTGCGCTGAGCTAAGAGCTAAACACGACTACTCCAGCATAATTACCGTGTGCAACACTCACTGCGTTACAGCTAGTCCATAGAAAGCTCCAGATAAATTGATGATAGCATAGCTACCATACATGCACTAACAGGTGATTGGCAAGAAGTGACTCTGGTGTACGGTACATGTGAGACTGAGTGAGGACATCGATATGGATAGGAGGAAGGGTGACACACCCACAATACCGTAAAGAGCTCTTACAAGGACACGTAGCTTTAGAAAGTCATGGATTAGCCGCTCGAGCAAGGCTTGCCAGCACAGAAAACGTCTTCATAGGACTATAGATTCAGTGAAGAAGCTACAAAGTGCACTTTTGAGGCGAATTTCGAACGGTGAGACGTAAACAAGCGTGTTTTTGACGACACACACATACACATATAGACGGACACAAACGCATAACCCTGGCGCATACTGCGCACGGGTAACAAACTAGTCTGGTTGTGCATGTGATCTTTTCTTGTCAATAAACACTGAGTTGACAAACACTACATATACTTTGTACCCATTCATACCTACACGCACGCACACTCACACACGCACACACACACACACGCACACACACACAATTCATACAAACACTCGCAATAAAATCAAGACTTAATCTTGTTACGGTGAAGAGGGTGTCTTGTCAAAAACCACAGTGTTGCAGTTTTGGTCGAAAATTCATTCTATTGTTGCCAAAAAGGCAACATAGGTGCTTTATGCTTCATGGCTGGCTCCTAAAATGCCCATCTAGCCCATTTATAATTATCACCAAAAATCACCAGGCTTTTGGTGCACCAAAAGTATACAACACCACGCAGGAAATATATCATCAATAATTCAGAAATACCCTCATAGAGACAACGCTCATCTCTCTATATGGACACTTACTGAATCCCAAATATAACCCACATAATGTATAATAAACCCCTGACCAGAGGACACCCTCTCTATAATGGACACTTACTGAATCCCAAATATAACCCACATAAGTAATATACTAGGTATACTTACAGCAGGTATTTGCCTCGCACGGAAATAAAATTCATTAATAATGATGATGCATGGTACCAACCAAAAGAAAAGACAAATAACATAAGTTACTAGATTAAACTAGGCACCGAAGGTGCTTATGCCTCGGTGGAATGTTATGCATACATGCCTGTCTGACTAAATACGCTGAACTGAAATACAGTACACAAGCAGTAATGAAAGTCTGCTGTTGCTAGTTGAACACTATTGTTAGTGGCTGACAACTTATAAAAACATACACAATAAACTGCAGCCTTTCTGTACAGCAATATTTAGTTATGCAATCAGAAGCCAATCAGTGCTGACCACAATTCAACTGGGCGTGTCTACAATAATGTTCAGTACAGCCCATGCATACTAGATAGCTTCCATAGCTTGCTCACACAATTTCTCTGGACCTGTGCTGCTATCCTGAAGTGAAATTCTAACCTATCAGCTTCTAGGCAGTCAACTGTGGATAGCTTTGCCTTTCCAGATCGCCAGCAACAGCTCGATCGCGAGCCGGTGAGCAAATTGCGCCATAACTCACGAACAAAGGTTCGTATACAGTTTTCACATGTTCTAGAGCGAGATAATACCGTGTACTACTTGCATTGCTAGCTTCAGAGCTTAGCTTTCAGCGTGCGCTACAAAACTGAACCAGCCGTGAGCAATTCACGCGGTAACTTACGCACTATGCTTTAAAATCAAACTTCTGAAAATTCAAATCCGAGCAAGTATCGATTTCTACCCGTGTTGCTTGTTTCAGCGATTAGTTTTCAGCGAGCTACGAGAAATCGTTGCGACAGACTGACTGAATGAATGACTGACACCACGATTACTGTATGCCTCGTGGCTCCGCCCACCGAGGCATAATTAGATCGATAGCCACAAATATCTCTCTTGAAAACAGAGAGGGATGAAGCGGAGACAATCTGCTGCAGTGACAATCTCATGATCAGCAGGTTCCATAGTTTAACAGTGTCCGGGAAAAAGGAGGAGTCATAAGCATGAAATGTCTTAGCATTGAGTCAAGAATCATAACCTGTTCTTCAGTTTCTGTAGACAGTCTTTGTTAGCCCTTTCACGAATTCGAAGGTGTGAAAGTCTGTTTGCTCTATTATTTGTAATGGAGAGTAAATACAGCGCGGGATTATGTTTTTACCGAGTAGCAGTGGTGTCTCTCTTCAAGTTCACGCTGTCTGCGCTTCCCCTCCCGCGCCAAAGCCCTGGTTCTTGCTGCAGCATCAGTCACAGTATCGCTGATGAGGGCGGTGCATGGAAAGCGAGATGGGAAGGCGAATCGTCCATTTTGTAGTCGAGTTATGAAAGAACGTCGAGTAGTTATGAAAGAACGTGCAATCCCGGGGGCCTAGCAATTGCTGCCCTCGTGGCCCTCGCATACAATACTACAGTATGGGCCTCGCCATATGGACTGATTGCATTCCTAAGCGTGACATATATGTATATGATATAGCATGATTCAGAGGTCTATATACATTATACTAGGTATACTTACAGCATGTATTTGCCTCGCACGGAAATAAAATTCATAATAATAATGCATGGTACCAACCAAAAGGAAAGACAAACAACATAAGTTACTAGATTAAATTAGATCGATAGCCACGAATATCTCTCTTGAAAACAGAAAGGGATGAAGCGGAGACAGTCTGCTGCAGGGACAATCTCATGATCAGCAGGTTCCATAGTTTAACAGTGTCCGGGAAAAGGAGTCATAAGCATGAAATGTCTTAGCATTGAATCAAGAATCATAACCTGTTCTTCAGTTTCTGCAGCTGTAGACAGTCTTTTGTTAGCCCTTTCACGAATTCGAAGGTGTGAAAGTCTGTTTGCTCTATTATTTGTAATGGAGAGTAAATACAGCGCGGGATTATGTTTTTACCGAGTAGCAGTGGTATCTCTCTTCAAGTTCACACTGTCTGCGCTTCCTCTCCCGAGCCAAAGCCCTGGTTCTTGCTGCAGCATCAGTCACAGTATCGCTGATGAGGGCGGTGCATGGAAAGCGAGTTGGAAGGCGAATCGTCCATTTTGTAGTCGAGTTATGAAAGAACGTCGAGTAGTTATGAAAGAACGTGCAATCCCGGGGCCTTGCAATTGCTGCCCTCGTGGCCCTCGCATACAATACTACAGTATGGGCCTCGCCATATGGACTGATTGCATTCCTAAGCGTGACATATATATATACATATATACAAACATACAATTTCGACACAGTACTCCGCGATTACATGCCTCGCGCTAAGGCGCTCGGCAATAAACCTGCAAGGAGGCCAATTGGAAAGATATCGCCCGAGGGCCGCAGGCCCGAGTGCGATATGTTTCCAAATTGGCCGACTTGCAGGTTTATATACAGTATATAGGCCGATGAATCATGCTATATGAGATATAATTCGTACTGAGATTCATGCGCTACTAGTCGTCCGCCATTTTGTTTTATTTACTGAGCATGCGCAGTAGGTCAGCACATGCTCAGCATGAAAATATGGTGGCGATTTGGAGCAGCTAGGGATCCGCTTCCATCTCTCTGCTGTGGTGTCTACAGGCGCTGTACTCCTTTAGTTAGCGTTTCAGGTAGCAGTAGTTTTAGTTTAGATGCCTTAGTTTTGTTGAAGCCACCTATCGCTAGTGTAAGGCTTGCTCGAAGACGCGAATGTCGATTTCAGTTGTCTTGCTCGAGGTGTGCTAGTACTGAGAGGAACGATCTAAGGTTTGTGGTGATTGTCTAGACGTAGGAACCGTTTGTGGTGATTGTCTAGACGTAGGAACCGACCGAGCGTTGCCAGGTCAGCGTGTGCTTCTACGTCGTACTGCAGACGACTAGACGAGAGCTAGAGACCACCGTGGCACTGCATATCGGTCCTTTAGTAAGTCCGGTGCTTCGTGCCTCTAAAAGCAGAAACACAATTTGCAACTTGATGTTCACTCATATTCTTGTCCAGATGTGTATATTGTAAAATAAACCCTTGACAAGATGACACCCTCTCTATAATGGACGATTTTTGTTGGTCCCAAGAATGGTATCCTATTCACATCATGCATACAGTCCTTAATATTTACAAAAACTAAAATTTGAAAAATTTTCACACAGGCTCAGCTAGTGCTATAATACTTGAGGACAAACTGGCACTCAAATTATTGCCATCACAGACAGCATTATAACTGCGATCATGAGAAGAAAGTTCAGACAGATGGTAGCAGTTCCAGATGAAGACGGAGACGGAGACAGAGATGGAGACGGTAGCAGCTGCGATGCCGCTGGACAGGGATCCCCAAGGGTTACATCGCATAATTCAAAGTTCCGTCCAAAGAGTGAGTACAATGGACTTGTTACATTGTTTCCATAATAGGTGGCGCCACAGCAACCCAGTCTGCTCCTCGTGTCAAGATAAACTTGCCGACATGTAGCAGAGCAGTTAGTTGAAGCAGCCGAGACACAGCTTGGTACCAACTCAGGGGTGGGTACCATTTCTCCAAGAACTTTTAATGGACAATATGTGCCGTCTTCGTGCCGAGCACACACAAGGTTGTTAATCCCAAATGCTGCCGAGCCGTTATTCTCGCACGCGTCTACTGCCAAGACTGGTCGCAGACAATCGTCGCTGCAATAGACACCGAGGTATGTTGCCAAGGCGCTAATAAGTTTAGCGCCTGAGTCCGATGTAAAGTTGGTGAGGATTTCTATGGATGCATTTTGATAGTCGACCTGAGCTTGAATACAGCGCAGTGGAACGGTAACACCGCCGCAGCTCTGTGACGTCTGGCGAGTAGACAGATGTCTCAATGACGTAACCATTGGATTGGCATTGGACAGCGCCAGAGTAGCCAAAGTAATCACAAAGAGCATCATGTTTTGAACAGAGACAATTTGCTGCAGTGGATAAGCGATCACGTTTTATATGAAGCACGATCCTAGCTTGTATGTTTCCAGGAGGAGCTCGAGGTCATACAGCTGATTGCAGCTGATTGCAGCAGCTGATTACAGCTGATTACAGCTGATTGCAGCAAACTTACTCTCAGTTTTGACAAACACACTACAAGGACTGTTAATTTGTGGTCAACAACACACCTCTCCCTATACTAGCATGTACAGGGAGAGGTGTGTTGACCACAAATATGAGTCCCTTGTCTGCCCTTGTTAGTCTGTTTGTCAAAACTGAGAGTCAAGTTTGCTGCAATCAGCTGTACAATCAGCTGTAATCAGCTGTACCGAATCGCAACCGTACTTTCTATTTGCAAGCGGAAGAGGCGTGTCCTTACTATTTTGGCGCTTTTTACTGGCATGCAGTTGGCGTTCAGTATGTACTTTTTTTCTGCTCTACAAGTCTCAGTTAGATCGATAAAGCAATCTAAAACGTTTGGATATGGATGTAAGAAGCTTTCTGGTTAGTTTTCGGCCTGTTTTCGTGGCTAACTGCTGAAGCGTACGAGTTTGAAGTCGAGGAAGAACCTTGGCGCCATCATGCTTGTTTGACAAGAAGAACGGACGCTTTTTCTGGTAAGCGGAACAGTTTTTTTTGCATTTTGCACGTTCTTCTATGTTTTGTGCATCTTGTGTGAAAGTTTTAACGAAATTGGACTGTTAAACCAAAAGTGTACCTAAGTCAAAGGGCACTGTGTAGTATAAATAATTATAGTGATTTAGTTGGCCCAACTGTTGTGTTTAAGTGTTACACAAAGAAGTACAGGTATATCAGTGGATCAAACAATATCAAATACATATGAAATTAGCTCTTCTATGCATATTTTGTACTTCAGTTTGTATTTGTTGTGATTCTTCCCTCGTCATGATCATGAGCCTTCTTCACTCCGATCTGATATCAGTGTCTTCACTTTGGTATGTATCGTGCTATGGCTTAATTTTGTGTTTTTAGCATAATATCGTCTGAGTATTAGTGTAAGTTATTGTGAAATTTGTAACATGTATAACATATGACATCATCGGTAGTCATTGTAACTGGTGTTTCTGTTGCTTAGGTAGGGTGTGATGAGTGGCGGAAAAATGTTGCTGCTGTCTTTGGCTTTGAACTGCAAGAGGCACAAGAACTTGGATTGTGTGAGATAATGCTTGTTACATTAATGATACGGTTGTTCTGGTAATTAATTTTTCTATTTGTAAATGGTTCCTAAAAGTGCTTTTTCTGTAACTTTTACAAATTTTAAATCTTTACCTCTGGAATTACAAAGTGGGTATAAGCATGATATTGAATTCTGTACTGTTTGTTGACTTGTGTTTTGTGCTTGGGATTTTGCACTTCTTGCGTCTCTCGTATGTCCATGTTTGGTTCTTGCGTCTCTTGTATGTTTAATGCTTGCATGTCTCCTATGTCAATGTTTTGTGCTTGCACCTCTCTTATGATTGTGTATGTGTGTCTTTTTTGTTTTGTCCATTTTGGTAAGATCGTGGCAGCATCTTTAGCCTCTATTTTATCTTTTACACGTTACGCTATTGGCTGGAGGTATTGTGCTCATGTGTACTAACATATACTGTTTCTCCTCTTCACTCCAGCGTTCAAAGCGTACCATGTATCCTCCGGATCTTCTACGAAGATAGCACACATTTTCCTGACGTACTTCAGCTGATTTGCCTTAAATTTCTATGACAACAATACATCAATAATTATTTATTGCTCATTTTGTGAATTAAATTTATGATTGTTATGAATTGAGAACAGTAGACATCAGATTGTAGCTATATCTATACTCTAGAGAATAAAGCTAATTTCAAGACTGTAGCTGCTTTAAACCAAAAGTGTACCTAAGCTAAGTAGAGGTGATTGAAAATCTACCTTCTTTACTAACTCTGGTGATTCTTCACTAGCAGCTGCCTTATGAACACGAGTTCTTCACTGTTTTATAGCTGTATGATTGTACTAACAAGTGGTGTGATTTTGGAACCGTAGTGCAAACCATGCGCCCGTGGCAGGTAAAAAGATGCCGACTCTCGTTGAACGCAGAAACGGCATTTCGGCTGTGCGTGGGCATACCCGTTGCAAATAAATTCTCAATGCAATAATGTATTTCCCGTACGGTTGCGATTCGACTGATAATAATATTGCATACACCATTGTCAGTGAATGAGGAGAATTTACTATTAGAAACCTGAACCCGCCTGAACCAAACTCTTTCATGCTTTCAGTTGAGATGACTCAGACGTGATACTCAAGACTCAACTGTCAACAACATTAAACCCTCTCAATTGATTAGCCCACAAGTTGCATCTTATCTGAAGATGTAGTGTTCATTTATTCAACCACTTGGTGTCTACACTGTTTTCATATCCTAAACAAACTAGTCTGGTTGTGCATGTGATCTTGTCAAGAAACACTGAGTTGACAAACGCCACATGTACTTTGTACCCATTTATACCTACACGCACGCACGCACGCACACTCACACACACACACACACACACACACACACACACACACACACACACACACACACACACACACACACACACACACACACACACACAAACACACACACACACACTCACACACACACACACACAAGCACACGCACACACATACACATACACACACACACGCACACACACGCACACACACACACAAGCATGTCACAATCAAACAATCAAAATCAACTGCTCTACCTTTTCAAGATAATGCTTTTGGCAAAGGAGTTCACCAACTGAGGAGAAAAAAAAAGAATTTATCACAGCACGACATAGTTAGTGCTGCTCAATGCAGTAATCTATCAACAACGTGTCAAAATAAGAAGCTATGTCCATATCTATCCACGGCACACTCAACCATGTTGCACCAAGCACACATGAATTATCATTAGGGCTGAAACGAATAACACATTTTCATGTTCGAATAGTCACTAGCTAAAACGAACGAATAGTCGAATACTCTATTATCGGAATAAAACTAGCTCTAGCAACCAGTGCACAAGAACAAAATATGTTAGAAAGTTGTATATCAACATACAGTCAGGGCTCAGGCTTGATTTGTGGACTGGTTACAAATAGCCCAAGTTTCCCAACTGCTAAAAGACTTCAAACGAATATTTGAATAGCTGCAATAGCATTCAAATACTGTCAAAACGATCAAATATTCGAATAGTACAAGTATTCGTTTCAGCCCTAATTACCATAATTACACTGGCGCCCAGTGTTATATTTTTGTCACAAGAGCGAAAATTTTGTGTTTGACAGCATTCTGAATTCTGATAAACAATGCATGTTGAAATAATTTCATTCTCACCTCGTCATCAGAAAGGTCCTGATCATCAGAGTAGTTGTGTGAGGATAGTCTGATGGTCTGCACTCTGCCGGTCTTCTTCTGACAAGTGAGCTCACCATTGTAGAGCAGTAGAGGACGATAGCCATAGGGCAGCTTGGTAGCACCAACATGGATACACTTAGCACCTGAGAGAAAGAGAGAGAGAGAGAGAGAGAGAGAGAGAGAGAGAGAGGCGGAGAGGGAGAATGAATGATTGAACAGGCATGTAGGCGTTAGAGAGAGCAAGCACTTCTCACCATCATAAGTCTCTCTGTAGTAAGCATAGGTGTGTACTTTGTCCTTCTCAAAGGCAACAAACACGTGCTGTGTGTAGAAAGACAAAAGTGTATTTAAAAAAAACACGCTCTTTCTTGCGAATTCCACACACCAATGTTTTACGAGCAGCTATAAATGAATTGAACAGCTCACCTTATCAACAGCCCAGGCCTCCCATAGTATATCCTCTGTAGATGCTGGGAAGTGAGGGATCTCAATGAGCTGATCGTTGACCGGTGAGTATAAGAAGGCGTCAGCTTTGTCGTCAATGAACACCAGTCGTGTGTTGGTGGGGTCGGGATACACCTTGACAATACCTAGAGTGATAGATATTAGTATTTTGGGAGCATGTATCAAACGAAAGAGTGTCTTGGTAAAGCTGAAAATTAATTTAGACGGGACAAAATTTGTGATATTTGTGAGAAAGGAAAACTTCTGTGAATTGTAGACTGTTTGCTTATTTTTAGTGCAATTTACAAAACTATAGCGAGGCTCGAATTAGTGAGGGTTTACTGAACTGTACTGTATGTGACAACTCTCCAATTACATAACCATGATATACAGCAGTGTTAGTTGCCTTGCGTGTGAGAGTGTGTGTGTGTGTGCGCATGTGTGTGTGTGCGTGCGCATGTGTGTGTGTGTGTGTGTGTGTGTGTGTGTGAGTGTGTGTGTGTGAGTAGTGCGCGTGCGTGTGTGTATCACTTACCCACTACATGATGGAACTCACTGACTATCTGCCAGTCAGCCAGGAAGAAGTAACAGACCGTACCAGACTACAGCAAAAGAAGAAAAATCTCAAACATCATGTGTGCACAATTACGTACTGCAGTACTAAAGCTTTAGATAACTACACTACAAGGCTCGGAAGTCTGAACTGACCTCTGTTCCATAGATGAGGAATTCTTGTGTGAGAGCAAGGCAAGTGATAGCCTCGTGTTGCTGTTCCTCACCAGGGAATACCCTCCCCTCAGGATGGTGATGCTCCTCGTCTATACCCTGATCAAACAGAAAAGACGGCGAAATCCACAATACATGTAGTAGGAAATTCACCCAACACGTGCTGTAATAATGTCAATCAACTGTTTTCATCTTACAGTAAATCTACTAAAATCAGTAACAAACAATTTGCTATTTATTTCAGTGACTCAAATTAAATATCTAGAACCCAATCTACATGTACAAAAATTTTTATCTATAAATTTAATGTTCGTCGATAGCTGCAATAATAATTACAAATGAGCAATATATTAACGCAAGTATAATTTTCATCACAAAGGCTAACAACGAAAATTTCCCAATAATCTTAGTGCACACGTGTTTGTTACTACAAGGTGAGTTCTCTCTACTCACTCTTTCTCTCTTACCTTGACTCCCGTGATCTCGTGCAGCTCAATCCTCTTATCACACAGTGCAGCTGAGTAGCATCCATTCAGCTTCAAGTCACTAACACTGGTCTGGTAGGATCTCTCCATATTACAATCTACACTCATAAAAATTGATATGATGATCAGTAAAAATTCGCATTTAAAGAGAAACACAGTACATGTATAATTTTGAAAAAAAAATTCTCAATTTTTTAGCTGCTTTCAAAGCATGAAATTTTCATGATATAATCCCCAATTGAGTAATTTTAACATCACAAAATTACTTATTTTTTTACATTCTTGGTAGCAGATTTGAGAAAAGGGTCACTTCGCTCCTGCAATTTTCGAATGCACGCATATTTCAACTTGCTGCCATTCATCTAAATTTAGTACCATGGCTCTAAAACTTGATATACAGCAAGCAGAATGATCAAATATTATACACAAAAAGTTTCATTGAGTTTCATTAATGTTTGACCGAGTAGCAGCCATTTGAAAACAGCAAAAACTACAGGAGCGAAGTGACCCCTTTTCTCAAATCCTTCACAAATGTATCTTTACATTTACCAGTACACATTACATTTTGGACACATGATACAATCATGATTTTACATGTTGTACTACACTGAATTTTTCACACAGTAAAAATGAAGCAAACTGTATTGTTTTGGTCAAGTAAAACTCAGCGACAATGCGGTATACACTTCCACCTCTTGTATCATTTGAAAGGCATGTCCACTTACCCTGGTTAGCTAGCTCACAGATCCACACTCTGTTGTTCATGCCCACAGCAAGATGATAGGGACCCAGTGTGAGAAATGACGGTTCAATGGGGCACTCTATCCTCAAAACCTGATCCTGAGAGAGA
>OZ024788.1:10040956-10223456 GCA_964017065.1 Haliclona indistincta | reverse complement strand
ACATAATTGCCGAGCGCCTTAGCGCGAGGCATGTAATCGCGGAGTACTGTGTCGAAATTGTATGTTTTTATAATGTATAATATGTCACGCTTAGGAATGCAATCAGTCCATATGGCGAGGCCCATACTGTAGTATTGTGTGTGAGGGCCACGAGGGCAGCAATTGCAAGGCCCCGGGATTGCATGTTCTTTCATAACTACTCGACGTTCTTTCATAACTCGACTACAAAATAGACGACTCGACGATTCGCCTTCCCACCTCGCTTTCCATGCACCGCCCTCATCAGCGATACTGTGACTGACGCTGCAGCAAGAACCAGGGCTTTGGCGCGGGAGAGGAAGCGCAGACAGCGTGAACTTGAAGAGAGACACCACTGCTACTCGGTATAATCCCACGCTGTATTTACTCTCCATTACAAATAATAGAGCAAACAGACTTTCACACCTTCGTGAAAGGACTAACAAAAGACTGTCTACTGAAACTGAAGAACATAGGTTATAGTTATTGACTCAACGCTAAGACATGTCTTGCTTATGGCTCCTCCTTTTACTGTTAAACTATGGAACAAATTACCTGCTGAGATTGTCTCCGCTCCATCCCTCTCTGTTTTCAAGAGAGATATTCGTGGCTATCTATCTAATTTAATCTAGTAACTTATGTTGTTTGTCTTTTTTTTTGGTTGGTACATATACCGTTGAAGCTTTTTTACTACTGGCAAAATTGTCATAGAAAAAAGTATTTAGAGAGAGCAGAATTAATTTTAATACTAGGAGATACAAATACACATGAGTTTATTAAGTAGTTATTATTATTGACCACCTAAAACTTTTTGGGTGGGGCTCGACAGCAGACGGCCGGCAGGTACAGATACAGCGAGCTAGCTTCCTGAGTACAAGGCGCCCATAACCAAACAAGCACAAAGACTGCACACCATACCTTAGCAATAATGTACTCTGCATCTATAGGATTGTCCAACTGTAGTTTAGCGGCAATGTCCTTGAGAGATACGCGCGAGTAAGACAAGCTTATTGTTCTGATTCCAGTTTTGATGACATTGTGACGCAATCGTACGATCAACGCATACGTCTTCTCCTGCTGGAATTGACCAGTGAACATCTCTGGTACCTCCTTTTGATGTCAGGTATTTTCCAAATGAAGACACCTTTGACTGTCTTCACATCTAAGATATCCTGACGAAGCTTGATCTCTTCCATAGTGAGAGCGTGCCGAGAAACACTCTCCTGTACTGTCTGAATTTTCTCGATGGCACCAATATTTTCTCGATGGCACTTCATCTGATTTGGGATAAGCCTGAAAATAGCCATGGACTCGTGTCAGACGACCTAAGAGTCAATGCCGGTTCCGTGTATTGTTAGTACTGAAAGAAATAAAAAAGATTTCTAACGAAATCAAAAGGATGTAGGTTTAAAGAAACCTGCTACTGGTCCACAATGTAAACCAACAAGGAGCAAGCATGGAATGGTAACATGATTACAGACCATAGATCCCTACATCAGTCGCTTGAATTCAATTCAATGCATGTCAGATGTCAGTCAACAGCAACTAGCTGAACTGCAGCCACTGATGTAGGGATCTATGGTCTGTAATCATGTTACCATTCCATACTAGTTCCTTGTTGGTTTACATTGTGGACCAGTGGTAGATTTCTTTATCCTACATCCTTTTAATTTTGTTAGAAATCTTTTTTATTTCTTGTTTGTGTCCTTTTTTGAGTTTCAAATTTTTGGTGCGGTTCAAATGTATTTCTTTGCTTACACCATTATTTGGTTTGCTGTTGATGACAATTTCTTTATGTGAGAACTTGTATGTCATATTATTCCTAAATACTGAAACTAGCTCATGCATTCTGCAGGAATGCACAGCATACGAGCCCCGCCCACTCTAGTTTACAAAATTCTGTACGACTGTGATACTATCTGGCAAGCAGCAGAACGGTGATACTACACGAGCTTACTCGGTGAGTTGTTCTTCGAAGACTCCAGACGCTAATATGCGCTCTCCATACGGCGATACTCTATTTCTAGAATTCGTGTGGTTGGTCATGTGTGTATTGCATAATCACAATATGGCGTCTAACACTTAGCTGACAACTGTTCGTGATCGTGAACTCGTCAAATTTATATCGACGTTTCGCTAAAAACTAAGTTCAAAAGGCACCTGCCAGAAGAATTTCACGACTGTTCGTGGCAGTTTTGGTCTCGGCACTGCTCGCGTAAAGGCACTAGGCGAGTTGAAGAAAGAAGAATAAGAAGAAAACGAAGATGACGAAACTCGATTTTCACCGTTTCCAGGTTCGTCACCTTAGTGACCATTTCGAGCAATCTCCTTGCTTTTGTAAGATGGGGCAACGCCAGAAAGCAGATCTAAGTGTCTTTGGACGTATGAAATTCATCACCAGGCGAAATATCAGCGTTTGAACGGTAATACATTGTATGTAGCCGCCATTTTGTTTTCTTGGCCATCCCTACATAGGGAGGCACTACCGTGCCTCCCTAATGATGGCGTACCTTGCTTCTTTTGTGGCGTTAGACTCAGGCACTTCTCTCTGTTTTCTCTTCCTGAGCCGAGCTAGCCACTTGGCTCTATCAGGAGTAGACTCTGGGATCTGATCCGCCATGGACTCAGCTCAACCGGTATACCGGTTTTTATGAATATTAATGAGCGACTTTCTTTTATCTGCAGCTCGTGACAGAGCAACGCTAGCAGCGTGAAATTCTCTCTGATGCATCAATAAGTGTGTCTCAATGTATAATGCAGCTTGAAACGTTGCACAATATTCTACACCAAGGAATAATTTAGGAATAAGTGACATCGTACGGATACGCATTTTTCTAGCCAAAAATCTCTCCTGGCTAACCGTGCAGCAAAGGTTACCAGCTGAAATTCGACTTTTATAAACCATTTCTAGGTGCTGACGAAGAATTTTCTGCATTTAATTTTTCAGATTTTAAGAAAAACACTTTTACATTCTAAATCATGGCTGATTTTGCAGTGACGTCCATGTTTGTCGATGCATAGAATAGCTATGTTCAGCGTGGGTCAACAAAACTCTTCGTCAGCACCTAGAAATGGTTTATAAGAGTCGAATTTCAGCTGGTAACCTTTGCTGCACGGTTAGCCAGGAGAGATTTTTGGCTAGAAAAATGCGTATCCGTACGATGTCACTTATTCCTAAATTATTCCTTGGTGTAGAATATTGTGCAACGTTTCAAGCTGCATTATACATTGAGACACACTCATTGATGCATCAGAGCGAGTCTCACGCTGCTAGCGTTGCTCTGTCACGAGCTGCAGATAAAAGAAAGTCGCTCATTAATATTCATAAAAACGGGTATACCGCCACCTTAACACTTGTAGCTAAAAATAATTGTCATATCAGCTCGCCTACGCATGCATGAAGTGCATACGAGCCCCGCCCACACTTGTTTGTAGACCTGTACGGCGGTTATAATTATCTGGCAAGTGCAGAATGGTGATCCTATACGAGCTTACCGTTCTTCGGAGACTCCAGACAAATGTGCCCTATAGCTGTCAAGAGGTATAGGAATGCGCTAACAATGACGGAGAATATGATACGTGTCATAGACTCAGAGGATTTTTCATGCTTCTACGGTCATGAGTACACTCCTGTAAGCACTCAGGAATCTTGGTATTTTGAGTGAGGCACTACATGTTCTTGTGCAAACATGAGTCATGTCTATCGCTCTTGTGCAAAAACATAACTGGCTACAATTTTCTTGTAGGTACATGTAGTCATGTATTGTATAGTTCATGTGTGAAACACAAGTGTCTACAGAAGGCCTTGTAGGAATGGTAGCTTTCTTGTAGGAATGGTAGCTTTCTTGTAGGAATGGTAGCTTTCTTGTAGGGAATGGTAGCTTTCTTGTAGGTAGTAATGTACACTGTGTCTCATGTGCAAGTTGCAAAGATGAAATCAAATCACCACAGCCAGCTTACTGGTTTTTTTTTCAAACTATACAGTAACTATCAATGAAACTTAGTCTATTTAAAATTGCCAACTATGACAATCAGGATACAAAACACTAGGTTCATATGTATGTTTCAATACTGGACTGTGGAAAGTGTAGATAAAGAATGGATAAGATAACAGCACTAAAAGTACAAACGGACATGCCTTGACAGCTGACAATTTGCAGGAAGACAGAGTCACTAGTTGTAGACAGTACAAAGTCTATATGCCTGAACACACAAGAGAGTGTTAGACTAAAATAATTATCGTTACAATTTCTCACTGTATATGTTATGTGCAAACCATGGATCGGGACAATACATGGATTGCGCTGCTCAAAGTATGGATCCGTGCTTTGCGCAGGCAATCCATGGATTGCCCAGCACTTGCGTGATCCATGGATTGCACAACCGCACAGGTTCGGCAGCTGAATTGAAGTAGTCATGTTTGACAAAAATCTGCCTCCGAGGACTATGTCACAAATCGTTTGTGCAAAAGAAGAAGAAAGAAAGCAAGGTGATCAGTCGAGAGAAAGGAAATCGTGGCTTACCTTTCGGCTGGCGAAGACAAAGGCGATCCACTGACTGGGATGCAGTGTTTTCGTCTGGCCACACTAGCGATATTGAAGACCAAGAACCCAGTGATATCCTAATAGAAGATGCCACTGAGGCCTTCTAGTGTGATCACTGCATGCTCTGCCCAGCTATTACAGCCTGAAGTCAAGACTCATACAACCATATTCATCTCATGTATCTCAACCTTGCTGCCTCAGTATACATATTTACTAGCTAGAATACTATAGGCAATCAAGTCGAGCAGCATCATGATTGCTGCCGGACTGAGGTGCTTCAGTGGCGAACGTCGCATTGGTTTCGTTGATACAGCGTTAATGCATCAATGGTTTGGCTGAGATCCGTACTTCGAGTCCCTCGTTTGCGCAATCCATGGATTGAGCAGACAATCCATGGATTGTTGCGCAAAGCACGGATCCATACTCTGGGCAGCGCAATCCATGGATTGTCCCGATCCACAGTTTGCTCACAACATACAAAGCACAAAATGTCAGTGCATGCTAACTGTTAATACTAGTGTGTAGCTGTGTAGTGTTAAATTATACATCTTTCTTGCAAGAAACAAGTATCACAGCAAGTCAGCAAGTGAGTGTCTACTCTTTGCTAGTAAGAAGCATCAAGCATATCTATAACTTGAGACCTTGTTTAAGAAAGATAAGTCACTTAGTTATCATGTAGCATGTAGACAGTTTGAAGGAACTAACAGTTTGTTGCAAAAAGAAGGAACTAACAGTTTGTTGCAAAAAGAAGGAACTAACAGTTTGTTGCAAAAAGAAGGAAATAACACAGTTGTGTTGGATAACACATAACATGTTGTCAAACTGCTGAGGCACACAATGCAACTGCTATATAAAGCAGCATGCAGAGCTTGAAATCACTCATCACGTTTTAAGTTTCAATCAAGTCAATGGCCAATCTCTGGTTCTTACTTACTCTTGCAGTCTACTGCGGCTGCTGTGCTTGCATCTCAGCACAAGCACAAACTTGCCCACCACTGCCCTCTAGCTGTCAAGAGGCATACAGGGCAGCAAAATGTGCCAACAAGACTCCTACTGATGGCGAATACACAATCGCTTTTTTTTAGCAATGGCAATCGTGTGGTAAGGAAAGTATTCTGTGATATGACGAACACCTTCTGTGGCCCCGATAAAGGATGGATTAAGGTAGCCGAATTGGACATGTCAGTTGCAGGATCCAAATGCCCTCCTGGTCTTGATGAAGGCATGTATGGTAGCAAGAGACTGTGTGGCAATCGTGCCAGTGCCTGCAAATCAACACTTTTGGTTTTCCCCACACACAGGTGTGTGGGTTTGTGGCTGGCTACCAGTACAAGACTCCTGATGCTTTCCGTGGCAAGTCTGCTAAAATTGATTCCACCTATCTGGACGGTATATCCATTACTCATGGCAGCAAGCCTCGCAAGCACATCTGGTCTTATCCCGCTGGCTATTCATCAGGAGGAACTATTCAAGCAAGCGCCTGTCCTTGTAATCAAGGTAATATTGATACTGTACCAACCTTTGCCAAAAATAACTGGTACTGTGAAAGTGGTAATCCCACTCCTAATACTATTTGGAAGTTCTTTCCCAATGATGTTCTCTGGGATGGCAAGGAGTGCACTCTAAAAGAGCCACCATGCTGTCAGGCACCAACCATGCCATATTTCAAAGCAGATGTTGATGGAGTATCTACTGACCCTATAGAACTGAGGGTATGTCACGATGAGGGTGCGGAGGACGTCCCTCTTGAGTCTTATCGGTTCTTCGTACGCTGATCAAGAAATATGAACTGAGCATGTACACTGTAGATGTAGAATAAAATGTGTACATTGCATGTCAACAAATATATTTTTCGAACACTACATATAATGTCTAATGTATACGATACCCAAGTTGCCAGTGATAATAAAGCACCAAAGCTGCAGATGCCTCGGTGCAGTAGCATGTATGCTAGCATGCAATTAGCAGATGCATAATTATTACAGCACGTATGCATGCAGTAGATCCATAGAAGCATCAAAACAGTACCATGGAAGCATGCAATGCAAGCTGCAGTAGAAGTGACCAGCAGATCCATGAAACATGCAGGCAAGCAGCAGATCATAGCAACAGTGCTATGGAAGCGCAGGCTAGTGGCAGCTATCCAGCACCAGCAGATCATAGCAACAGTGCTATAGAAGCACAGGCTAGTGGCAGCTATTCAGCAGCAGCAGATCAATGACAGTGCTATATGGAAGCGCAGGCTAGTGGCAGCTATCCAGCAGCAGCAGATCATAGCAACAGTGCTATGGAAGCACAGGCTAGTGGCAGCTATCCAGCAGCAGCAGATCATATAGCAACAGTGCTATGAAAGCACAGGCTAGTGGCAGCTATCCAGCAGCAGCAGATCATAGCAACAGTGCTATGGAAGCGCAGGCTAGTGGCAGCTATCCAGCAGCTGTACAAGCTGTTGTACAAAAGTTGTATTGAAGTCAAACAGAATAATGTAGCTGGGTGTGACTGTACCTGCTCTGCTCCTCCGGCTCACCTGTCAAGCAGCTAAGTGAACTCAAACTGTCAAACACGCTTTCGCTCGCTAGTTTCACTGCTGCCTATGGAGTCGTGCGAGCTGTACTATCACAGATCAAGTTGCATTGTAGCCATCTGTAGACAGTTTTGTCTATGAAGTAGGGCCGAGCGCTCAAAACGGCTGTTTAGGTTAGCAAATCAAGCCATAACTTCAAAACAAAGGCTTTAATAGCAAATCTGTCAAATTTGATTTCATAAACTATCGAGATCTGTATCTGAATTGCAAGTCTCAGCACTTACATGTAGTAGCAAGCGGTTGCTGAGATACGCATTGCAAACACACACACACACACACACACACACACACACACACACACACACACAAACGAACAGACTACTGTATGCCTACGTGGCTCCGCCCACCTCGGCATAATGAGTTGTCTAGTATTATTACCTTGCTATCAAATAAAGAATCTGCTTTTAACAACTGTGAGAGCAGACCATCACTATCAAAGCCGGATCATGTAGGCCTGGTCAAGTTAGCTGTAGCATACCACAGAAAACAATAATTGATGAAAATTGGGTTTGTGGCTCCATGAGCTGAGATGCTCTTAAGAAAAATTTGCAACATTCGATGTATTCTCAAAATGTCTATGGCATGAGCGCTTGACTATCTGCTAGTACAGCTTGCTACAGGAAGGCTTGCAAAGATTGCTGTATGTATGTGGCATGACTGTCTAGACTACCGCCCTTTCTACTCATGGCTGAGCAGCTGAGAGCACAGTGGGATGAGCAGGGCAGGAAATCCAGTCCATGGATTATCTGAGCGCTGTTGAGTGTCATGTAGGATACATGCAGCCAGCCCTAAGACATGTTGTTCACATTATTCTCACCAGTTGTTCCGCCAACTGTGTGATCACGTGAATTTGATTTTTATCTGACGTAATGGTTCTGGAGCTCAAGAAGCTTCGTACTGAAAATACCCTTTGCAAATAGACCTGCTACAACCTTCTCTTCGCAATGAGAAAACATGATTTTAAAAGGGCTGTTTTAGAAGTTGTGTTCCTTTTGGTTATTTCTGTGATAAGTGCTGATGTAAGGACTCCAGTTCTAGTAGCCAAAATGGCTCCCTGAAGTTAAAAGTTTGTCTATTGGCTAGCAATGTCAGATTTCTTCAGTTACAAGCACTCAGGAATCTTGGTATTTTGTCAGTTCTCACATTCAATAGTGAGGCACTAATAATTATGTTCTTGTGCAAAACATGAGTCTTGTCTAGTCAAGAGTATATAATCTTACCAAGAGTATCGAACGCCAATTGCCACTGTAGAAACACTCTCGGGAAAGTAACGTGACAGAAACGTGATCTGATGACGTATACGCCTACACTGCAGGCTAGCCATTGACGTCATCGACGTTCAGCAACGATGCTAGCCAAGCTTTTTGGATGATCATTGGACTGTTGCAAGCGAGAATATAGCGATGTAGACACGGCAAATCCTGAGAAAAACAAACACGTGCTAGTTATGCTCTTTAATCGAAGAATAAAAGCAGCAGCGAGCTCGGTCCGTCAGAGCGCGTTCGTCTACAAAAATCACATTGTTGATATTCAGCGACTAACGAACGCCTGCTTGTTAGAGGTAGCTTGTCAATAAAGAGCCCTGAGTAGCTGTGTTTTCCATCATGGGCGCTTGCTTCCTGCAGGACACGCCTTCGTTGTGACGTAGTCGTGGATTTGTGCAACACGCTTTCGTCACAATGCGTAAAATATCTCACGTGCTGGTCATGTTACTTTCCCGAGAGTGTTTCTACAGTGGCAATTGGCGTTCGATACTCTTGGTAAGATTATATACTCTTGGTCTAGTTAACTGGCTATAATTTGCTTGCAGGTACTTGTGCAAAAACATAACTGGCTACAATTTGCTAGCAGGTACATGCAGTCAATTCAGGAAGTTCAAATGCAAAAAAGTGTCTACAGCAGACCTTGTAGGAAAGGTAGCTTTCTTGTAGGTAGTAATGTACATCATGTCTCATGTGCAAGCAATCAAATAATCAATACAGCCAGCTTCCCGGTTTTTTCCAAACTATACGGTAACTATCAACGAACATTAAATGCCAACTATGACAATCAGGATACAAAACCAGCAAGTAAACCTCACTTAAGATTAGCAGCAAGTCAATGGCCAATCTCTGGTTCTTACTTACTCTTGCGGTCTTCTGTGGCTGCTGTGCTTGCATCTCAGCACAAGCACAAACTTGCCCTCCATACCCTTCTAGCTGTCAAGAGGCATATGACATGGCAAAATGTGCTAACAAGACTCATGGTATATACAAAATTGTGTATACGAGCAATGGCAATCGTGTGAAAAGAGAGGTGTACTGTGACATGACGACCCCCTACTGTGGTCCTCATAAAGGATGGATGAAGATAGTTGAATTAGACATGAAATATCCTGGAACCAAATGTCCTCCTGGTCTTGATGAAGGCATGTACGGTAGCAAGAGACTGTGTGGCAATCGTGCCAGTGCCTGCAAATCAACTGTGTTCAACACTTTTGGTGTTCCCTACACAGAGGTGTGTGGGTTTGTGGCTGGCTACCAGTACAAGACTCCTGATGCTTTTCGTGGTGTTATAAAGTCTGATAGTATCGACGAAGCCTACCTGGATGGTGTATCTATCACTCATGGCACACCTCGCAAACACATCTGGTCTCTTGCTGCAGGTACAGCATCAGGAACTAGTCTGTTATCAGACTGTCCTTGCAACCTAGATGCAAATGGTCGCGTACCAGCATTTGTCAAAAACAACTGGTACTGTGAAAGTGGTAATCCAACCACGAGACGTATTGAACCAGTTCTTCCCTAATGATGTTCTCTGGGACGGTAAAAACTGCACTCTGAGAGAACCACCCTGCTGCACATCGCCATGGCTACTATATTTTCGTACGGACGTTGAAGGTGTATCTACAGACCCAATTGAACTGAGGATATGCCATGACGATAATTTCACTCGTGAGGATGTCCCTATCGAGTCTTACTAGTTCTTTGTACGCTGATTGATGCAACATGAACTGCATTATAAATAATAAACAATATTTTGATTACTGTATACTAAAAATACATGTTGGTACTCAATTCATCATTAGCGAAACTGAAAACTACCTTATAGCGGGTAATTTTGGAGGATCAAAATTTTGCCGAATGACCCAGATTTTGCGTTTTGGCGAATTTAATTTTGGCGTCAAGTGCCTGGCTCACGTATTACTGTAATAGAAAAAGCAGATTTTGGCGAATGCTTGACGATTCGCCAAATTCGCCAAAGTTTCCTCCCGCCAAAATTACCCGCTATACGGTATGCGTGTTTGTTGTGTTCAGACACAACTAAACTAGTGTTCAAACAATAATTTCATTAGGAGCACCAATTTTTCACCATTTTTTCGGTGTAAACACGATCACAAATTCCAGAAAAAGAAAGAAAAGCACTTGTCTTGTGAGCCGAGAATACAAACTACTATTATTGGTAGCGCAGAGGTGCAGTTAGTCATTGATAATATTAAAAGCCCTTTGCATTAGGGGAGCCTAAGTCACCCTGCCCTGATGTAGAAGGCATCAAGGTATATGTACATCTTCAGCTATAACAAACATAACAGCTAAAGGGAAAATGGAGGGACAGTGGAAATTGATGCATACTCAAAGTGTACGTGCAGTGCTGCGGTGCTTCACTATTATCTCATGCGTATACACGTGACGTGAATCTAAATGTCCCTAATGAGCATAATTACACTTTTATTTTAAAATGCACCGTCAGTGTTTTACATTCATGGACTATTTAAATTCTGTTTTAGAGCAACAGCTGACTAATAAAGCACCAAAGGTGCAGATGCCTCGGTGCAGTAGCATGTATGCTAGCATGCAATTAGCAGATGCATATGACAGCACGTATGCATGCAGTAGATCCATGGAAGCATCAAAACAGTATCATGGAAGCATAGAAGCATGCAAGCAGCAGAACCATGGAAGCATGGAAGCAGCAGAACTATGGTAGCGTGCAAGCAGCAGAACCATGGTAGCATGGAAATAGCAGAACCATGGTAGCATGCAAGCAGCAGAACCATGGTAGCATGGAAATAGCAGAACCATGGTAGCAAGCAAGCAGCAGAACCATGGTAGCATGCAAGCAGCAGAACCAGAAACAGTAGAACTATGGTAGCATGCAAGCAGCAGAACCATGGTAGCATGGAAATAGCAGAACCATGGTAGCATGCAAGCAGCAGAACCATGATAGCATGGAAATAGCAGAACCATGGTAGCATGCAAGCAGCAGAACCATGGTAATACATGGTTCTGGTAATACCATCGTACATGTAAGACACTCTGGCTTAATGTTCGAATAATAAGGAGCAGGATGAGGTATGGATGACTGTAAAGATAGATAATAGCGTCATTAGAGTTCTGGGGCCTCTGTACTTCATCGAGCGATCACTTGTATTCTCTCACTATCCAATAAAGTCGGCAATAAGCAATAATGGCAGTTAACTATGGATGTCCATACCTGCTATGCATTGTGATGCAGACTGCAGAATTAACTGACCTTGGGACACCTCAGTGATCAATGCAGTATATGCCTCCCTAAGTGTGCTATATGTTTATAGAGCAGTCATAATTCAAAATGGTTGACTGTCGGAAGACTTCATAACTGCATGTACTCAGAAACACGACTTTTTTGCTGGAAGACAAGAGTCACTCAATAGTCAATACCGTCAATACCGTCAATACAGCTCTGTCACTTACTGTGACAATGCACGAGAGTGTTTGGCAGATTATCAATACCAAACTAGAGTTCTAATGGACACATAATTATCTGGGGCACTGAGTACCAAGCTGTGTTGTATTGATGTACTTTCTCTGCATGCCTCAAAAGTACATGTATGCACATTTGGATTAGCGTATGATCGCCTGATGTGACCACAGCTGCTAGATCAATACTGTAGTTGTACCCACCAGTAAGTGCAGTATTATACATTTTTAATATAACTTCAGCGCATGCTAACTGCAATACTAGCGTATGTGCCAAATACTTCACTACCAGTTAACATCTCCCTTGCAGGAAGACAGACAGGTGTATAGAATGAGTGACTACACTTAACTTGTAACAACGTGTATTTATATGATGTATCAGGAGCGCATAATGAGAGTGAGCGTGGTAAGAAGGCAGGAGTGGGACACTCCCACGCACTTGATTAAAAATCGGACCTCCACACATGATGGCCGTGTTTCTAAAGATAGACTTGTGATGGCCGATGGTACGCGTATACGTACAGTTTCGTATTGGATGGAACTGGCCTTCTAGAAGGTAAAAAGCAGCTTTCCACTATCCGAAGACAATCATGCTTGTCCGCTAGCTCAAGTAGATACTGTTAAAGCAAGAAACAAGTCGAATCTGTGATTGTAGGCCGTCATGCTGGTTCTCTACAGCTAGTATACGAGCACGTGGAGATCGTCTGTGCGTCATCATGGGTGTAGAAAGCTTCTACGAGCTGTTGCTAAGCTCAAGGAGCCTCTAACTGCCAAGTAACATCTAATACGAAACTGTACGTAAATCTGTACGTAATACGAAACTGTACGATCAGAAATCTAGGTTTTTCAGCTAAACAGGGCTTAAAATAGACTCTAAATGTAACTGCCAACACCCATAGATGTGGTTTTATATACATCCAACAGTGTAAACAACGAATAGTAGACGAATCCAAGGTTGCTCGTGTCCTGATGAGTGCTACAAGTGACATATCTTCAACGATAACAAATGTGGAGCTACATGACGAGAATTGAACTACAGGATCTACACCAACCTGTCTCTAATGAGCATGCTATAAAGTGCACCATTCCACAGTGCTGCATATTCATTACTATTCGTGCCTGCTGTAGGATGCAAAATTAACCAGACTAGAATATAATATTGTGGTTTAGCCATTGGCTAACCAATGCATAATTCATCAGTGACACAAAGTGTAATACAGTGTAACCTAAGGTAAGAGCAGTTATGTTTTGTTTATACGGAAGACATTATAACTGTATATGTCAAAACATACTGTCTACAGTTATAATTATTTACTGGCACTCAATTGTACAGCATGTAACTGCCGTCAATACAGCAGTCACCTTCATTTGTATTTGTGACAATGGTGAATGTGTGACTATTTGGTAACTGAGATTGCTGCCAACACTGTACACTTCGAGCTAAGGCGCTCAGCAAATGTTATTTTCAAAATCACCAAAGCTGAAACATGAAACCTAAATAATTATGTTGGTTAGTTGTGCTACACTCAGATCGGTAGCACGTATTGGCAGTTTCCATTGTGATAACTGATCACAGATTGTAAAAGTTTGTATTGTACAAAAGCAGAGCATGCTAACTGTTGTGTGTGTGGCTGTGTAGTGTCAAATTATACATAATATATTTCTTGCAAGAAACAAGTATTACAGCAAGTGGGTGCCTACTCTTTGCTAGTAAGTACGAAGAATGAACTTGCAATCAGACCTTGTTCGAGGAAGATAAGTCACTTAGTTATCATCATGGTATGTAGCATGTAGACAGTTTGTTGCATAAAGAAGGAACTAACACAGTTGTGTTGGATAACACGTGCATGTTGTCAAACTGCTGAGGCACACAATGCAACTGCTATATAAAGCAGCATGCAGAGCTTGAAACTTTACCCATCACGTTTTAAGTTTCAATCAAGTCAATGGCTAATCTCTGGTTCTTACTTACTCTTGCAGTCTACTGCGGCTGCTGTGCTTGCATCTCAGCACAAGCACAAACTTGCCAACCACTGCCCTCTAGCTGTCAAGAGGCATACAGGGCAGCAAAATGTGCCAACAAGACTCCTACTGATGGCGAATACACAATCGCTTTTATGAGCAATGGCAATCGTGTGGTAAGGGATGTGTACTGTGATATGACGCACACCTACTGTGGCTCCAAAAAAGGATGGATGAGGGTAGCCGAATTGGACATGACAATTGCAGGATCCAAATGTCCTCCTGGTCTTGATGAAGTCATATACGGCGGCAAGAGACTGTGCGGCAATCGTGCCGGTGCCTGCAAATCAACCTTTTTCAACACTTTCAGTTATCCCCACACACAGGTGTGTGCGTTTGTGGCTGGCTACCAGTACAAGACTCCCGATGCTTTTCCGCATGGCAAGTCCGTTTCAATCGATTCCACCTATCTGGACGGTATATCCATTACTCATGGCAGCAAGCCTCGCAAGCACATCTGGTCCCTTCCCGCTGGCTATGCATCAGGAGGAAATCAACAAGGAAGCGCCTGTCCTTGTAATCAAGGTAATATTGATACAGTACCAACCTTTGTCAAAAACAACTACTACTGTGAAAGTGGTAATAACTCTCCTGATGTAATTTGGGAGTTCTTTCCCAATGATGTTCTCTGGGATGGCAAGGACTGCACTCTAAACGAGCCACCATGCTGTCAGGCACCAACCATGCCATATTTCAAAGCAGATGTTGATGGAGTATCTACTGACCCTATAGAACTGAGGGTATGTCACGATGAGGGTGCGGAGGACGTCCCTCTTGAGTCTTATCGGTTCTTTGTACGCTGATCAAGAAATATGAACTGAACATGTACACTGTAGATGTAGAATAAAATGTGTACATTGCATGTCAATAAATATATATTTTCAATCACTACATAATATAATGTATACATGTACGATACCTAAGTTGCCAGTGATAATGAGTTGTGTACCTTGCTATCAAATAAAGAATCTGCTTTAACAACAGTCAGAGCAGACTATCATTATGCAAGCAGGATCATGTAGGCCTGGTCAAGTTAGCTGTAGCATACCACAGAAAACAATAATTGATGAAACTTGGGTTTGTGGCTCCATGAGCTGAGATGCTCTTAAGAAATATTCGCAACATACCAATTACAGGTTTTTGAGAACAATTAGACAAACTCTTATAGAGAAGAATATTATTTTTTCGATTTATTCACAAATTGTGTATAGCATGAGCACTTGACTATCTACTTGTACAGCTTGCTACAGGAAGGCTTGCAAAGATTGCTGTATGTATGTGGCATGACTGTCTAGACTACCACCCTTTCTACACATGGCCGAGCAACTGAGAGCACAGTGGGGTGAGCACTGAGCAGGGCATCCAGTGCATGGATTATCTGAGCGCTGTTGAATGAGTGTCATGTAGGATACATGCAGCCAGCTCTATAAGATATGTTGTTCACATTATTCTGATTTACTGTGCTCTGATTAACAACTAGAGATCAGCTTGTGTATGTACATGTATGTGACTGTGCCTAACGGAAGATACGGTGGCAAGCAAGGATAGACTCTGTCACTATCCAACGTACAATGCACACTAAAAAGGTGGTAATAATGTGGTTAACTGGCTAATAGACCAGCCAGTGTTTGTGAATGCTGTTCTGGTACATGTACTAGGTTACACTGCTGCAAACCATGCCATCTTGGATAGGCAGAAACAAGTACCGCAGGCACATACACCTTGAATATGGCCGTCAATAAGACAATGCCGTCCCACAAATGTGGGACTGGTGTACAGATACAACACTGATCAGCAGCAAGGGAATATAGTCAAAGCCCAAGTAAATATGATATGCATGGTATCAACTCTACACTCAAAGACAGTGCCACTTGAATGATGCCTACATGTATATCACTCATTTCCAGTCAAAATGATGTTACTATCAGATATGAATAGATTGACTCACTGTCTACAACTTGTTTGCACTAAAGCCATTCAAATGAACAGCATCCTGGTGACATGGTGGCAGGAACACTGTATCATCACAATAGCATTCACATGGTATTGTCATTTGTAACAACAGAAGTGAAATCAGTCACTTTCAGCCAGTGTGTGTTGAGCTAACATCACTTCACTGGAAACTAGCATACAGCACACTAGTGTAGAGATTGTATGCTTATACTGTTACTAGTACTGCTATGGCAAAACCTACCATGAGCATACTAGTAACAATATACTGTACACTACTGACAGTGCATGCTGGAAAAACAAACGAAACGTGCTTATTGCTGAACGAACGGAGACCATTAATCATGGCACTTTCAGGTCGCATAGCTATGCAATAAAGCAGCAGTATAATCAAATTGGAGTGTTTATTATATTTATTATTATTTTATTAACTTATATTTTCTTATAAAAAGCTACATAGAAAATAAACCGTTCAATTTATTAACGGCCAAATATTACGTATACAAAATATTAGGCTGGATATAATTTTCAAATGGCTTCCACTTCACAATAGCATTCACTTGGTATTGTCAATTGTAACAACAGATGAAGTCAGTCACTTTCAGTCAGTGTGTGTTGAGCTAACATCACTTCACAGTTCACTGGAAACTAACATACAGTACCGTACACATACTGACAGTGCTGGAGCATGATGTCATAACAAACTGTGCTAGTATAAATAGCACAGCAGACAAGTCAAGTCATCAATAGCTGATTTCATTATGGCTGGTTTCACTTACGCTGATCAAAGCAACGAGAAAAGAACAGAACAAGTTGAAATGTGTATTTCGTACATTTCAATAGTTCATCATCAGTTTCATAAATCACAGTCATTCCTACATATTTCATTTAAAACACTAATATGTTTCAATACTGGACTGTGAAAGTATTGATAAAGAATGAATAAGATAACAGCACCAAAAGTACAAACGGATGTGCATGTTTTGTTGACAGCTAACAACTTATTTGCAGGAAGACAGAGTCACTGGTTGTAGACGGTACAACGGCTATATGCCTGACAAGAGAGCGTTAGACTAAAAATATCGTTACAATAACTCACTGTATATACTATGCACATGTAGATATGAGTATAAGCAAGACATTGTGTAGAGTTAAATAGAGCAAGCTATTGGCTGTCCAGCATCTTCACATTATGAGGAAGGGTCTGTATCAAAAGTTGCTTCAGTGGAATATAAAGCATGCCAATTCTTCGCACGTAGAAGACAGTCAGTGTTTTGATGACCCAGCTCACAAAATTAGCAACCTTCTGTCAATAATTTAAGTACCAATCGAAAGCAGACAAAGCAAGGACACCTTCCGTACCAGGTTTACAGCTCAAGACGGACGTACAAGTCGGCTTTAGCCTACATACTCAAAACCATTAAGTTGAGTAGCTCATTTGCATGTTCGCATCTACTGTAGCCAATACCGTGTAGATAAACGATGAATACGTAAAAGTGATAAAGATATTGTCAAACGCAAAGTGTAATTCAAAGTAAAGAGCAGTTATGTTTTGATACAGTTACGGAAGACATTATAACTGTATATGTCAAAACATGACTGTCTACAGTTATATTTACTGACACTCAATTGTACAGCATGTAACTGCCGTCAATACAGCAGTCACTTATTTGTGACAATGGTGATTGTGTGGTAACTGAGATTGCTGCCAACACTGTATGCTTCGAGCTAAGGCGCTCAGCAAATGTTATTTTCAAAATCACCAAAGCTGAAACATGAGCCCTAAATAATAATGTTGGTTAGTTGTGCTACACTCAGATCGGTACCACGTATTGGCAGCTTCCATTGTGTTAACTAATCACAGATTGTAAAAGTTTGTATTGTACAAAAGCAGAGCATGCTAATTTGTTGTGTGTGTGACTGTGTAGTGTTAAATTAAACATACTTCTTGCAAGAAACAATCGTCACAGCAAGTGAGTGTCTACTCTTTGCTAGTACGAAGAACTTGTAATCTATAACTATTGACCATAGTACACCCTTGTTTGAGGAAGATAAGTTACTTACATGTAGTTATCATCATGGTATGTAGCATGTAGACAGTTTGTTGCATAAAGAAGGAACTAACACAGTCTTATTGGATAACACGTGCATGTTGTCAAACTGCTGAGGCACACAATGCAAAGAACCAACTTGTATATAAAGCAGCATGCAGAGCTTGAAACATCATCCATCATAATTCAAGTTTCAATCAAGTCAATGGCCAATCTCTGGTTCTTGCTTACTCTTGCAGTCTACTGCGGCTGCTGTGCTTGCATCTCAGCAGAAGCAAAAACTTGCCCCCCATCACTGCCCTCTAGCTGTCAAGAGGCATACATGGCAGCAAAATGTGCCGACAAGACTCCTACTGACGGTGAATACACAATCGCTTTTATGAGCAATGGCAATCGTGTGGTAAGGAAAGTATTCTGTGATATGACGAGTACCTTCTGTGGCCCCGATAAAGGATGGATGAGGGTAGCCGAATTGGACATGACAATTGAAGGATCCAAATGCCCTCCTGGTCTCGATGAAGGCATGTACGGTAGCAAGAGACTGTGTGGCAATCGTGGCAGTGGCTGCAAATCATGTATGTTCAACACTTTTGGTTTTCCCCACACAGAGGTATGTGGGTTTGTGGCTGGCTACCAATACAGGACTCCCGCTGCTTTTCCGCATGCTAGGTCCGTTTCAATCGATTCCGCCTATCTAGACGGTATATCCATTACTCATGGCAGCAAGCCTCGCAAGCACATCTGGTCTTATCCTGTTGGCTATGCAGCAGGAGGAACTGTTCAAGCATGGAACTGTCCTTGTAATCGAGGTAATAGCGATACAACACCAACCTTTGTCAAAAACAACTACTACTGTGAAAGTGGTAATCCCACTCCGAATGTAGTTTTTGAGTTCTTTCCGAATGATGTTCTCTGGGATGGCAAGAATTGCACTCAAAACGAGCCACCATGCTGTCAGTCACCAGCCATGCCATATTTTATAACAGATGTTGATGGAGTATCTACTGACTCCATAGAACTGAGGGTATGTCACGATGAGCCATTTCTTAATGAGGACGTCCCTCTTGAAGCTTATCGGTTCTTTGTGCGCTGATCAAGAAATATGAACTGAGCATGTACACTGTAGATGTAGAATAAAATGTGTACATTGCATGTCAATAAATATATATTTCAATCACTACATAATATTAAATATAATGTATACGATACCTAAGTTGCCAGTGATAATGAGTTGCCTAGTATTCTTATCTTGCTATCAAATAAAGAATCTGGTTTTAACAACAGTGAGAGCAGACTATCATTATGCAAGCAGGATCATGTAGGCCTGGTCAAATAAGCTGTAGCATACCACAGAAAACAATAATTGATGAAAATTGGGTTTGTGGCTCCATGAGCTGAGATGCTCTTAAGAAATATTCGCAACATACCAATTACAGGTTTTTGAGAACAATTAGACAAACTCTTATAGAGAAGAATATTATTTTTTCGATTTATTCACAAATTGTGTATAGCATGAGCACTTGATTATCTACTTGTACAGCTTGCTACAGGAAGGCTTGCAAAGATTGCTGTATGTATGTGGCATGACTGTCTAGACTACCACCCTTTCTACACATGGCCGAGCAGCTGAGAGCACAGTGGGGTGAGCACTGAGCAGGGCATCCAGTGCATGGATTATCTGAGCGCTGTTGAATGAGTGTCATGTAGGATACATGCAGCCAGCTCTATAAGATATGTTGTTCACATTATTCTGATTTACTGTGCTCTGATTAACAACTAGAGATCAGCTTGTGTATGTACATGTATGTGACTGTGCCTAACGGAAGATACGGTGGCAAGCAAGGATAGACTCTGTCACTATCCAACGTACAATGCACACTAAAAAGGTGGTAATAATGTGGTTAACTGGCTAATAGACCAGCCAGTGTTTGTGAATGCTGTTCTGGTACATGCACTAGCGTCATCAACTGCACTGCTGCAAACCATGACCATCTTGGATAGGCAGAAACAAGTACCGCAGACACATACACCTTGAATATGGCCGTCAATAAGACAATGCCGTCCCACAAATGTGGGGCTGGTGTACAGATACAACACTGATCAGCAGCAAGGGAATATAGTCAAAGCCCAAGTAAATATGATACGCATGGTATCAACTCTACACTCAAAGACAGTGCCACTTGAATGATGCCTATATCACCCATTTCCAGTCAAAATGATGTTACTATCAGATATGAATAGATTGACTCACTGTCCACAACTTGTTTGCACTAAAGCCATTCTAGTGAACAGCATCCTGGTGACATGGTGGGAGGAACACTGTACCACCACAATAGCATTCACATGGTATTGTCATTTGTAACAACAGATGAAGTCAGTCACTTTCAGTCAGTGTGTGTTGAGCTAACATCACTTCACTGGAAACTAACATACAGTACCGCTCACGAGTAAGTGGACCAACACCCGCGGGAGACTCGCAGGCAACCCGGGGGTAATTTTGTCTTGCCCGCGGAACCGTGTATCATTAACCGCGGGTAGATGCGAATACAGAGTGCATCACGGGCTGGTGCGGATACGTGCGAGCGCTGTATATGCTCGCGAAAGTCGCACAACGACAACGTGAGTCTGCCTAGCTATCCAGCGGGTCGCGAGTGCATGCAAGGCTGCATGAGGGCCGCGGGTTAGTGTGGTGCGGGCAGCGGGTACACGTTCACGGACACGCGGGCACCCCCGAGTTACGCGCGGTTAGCCCGCGGGTTTGAGTACACTTACTCGTGAGCGGTACTGTACAGTACCGTACACATACTGACAGTGCTGGAGCATGATGTCATAACAAACTGTGCTAGTATAAATAGCACAGCAGACAAGTCAAGTCATCAATAGCTGATTTCATTATGGCTGGTTTCACTTACGCTGATCAAAGCAACGAGAAAAGAACAGAACAAGTTGAAATGTGTATTTTGTACATTTCAATAGTTCATCATCAGTTTCATAAATCACAGTCATTCCTACATATTTCATTTAAAACACTAATATGTTTCAATACTGGACTGCGAAAAGTATAGATAAAGAATGAATAAGATAACAGCACTAAAAGTACAAACGGACGTGCATGTTTTGTTGACAGCTAACAACTTATTTGCAGGAAGACAGAGTCACTAGATGTAGACGGTACAACGTCTATATGCCTGACAAGAGAGTGTTAGACTAAAAATATCGTTACAATAACTCACAGTATATACTATGCACATGTAGATATGAGTATAAGCAAGACATTGTGTAGAGTTGTAGAGCAAGCTATTGGCTGTCCAGCATCTTCACATTATGAGGAAGGGTCTGTATCAAAAGTTGCTCCAGTGGAATATAAAGCATGCCAATTTTTCGCGCGTAGAAGACAGTCAGTGTTTTGATGACCCAGCTCATAAAATTAGCAACCTTCTGTCAACAATTTAAGCACCAATCGAAAGCAGACAAAGCACAGACACTTTCCGTACCGGGTGTACAGCTCAAGATGGACGCACAAGTCGGATTTAGCCTACTTACTCAAAACCATTAAGTTGAATAGCTCATTTCTGACATTTGCATGCTCCAAAACAGTTGTACAGTGCATCTACTGTAGCCAATACCGTGTAGGTAAATGATGAATATGTAAAAGTGATAAAGATATTGTCAAACGCAACGTGCAATTCAAAGTAAAGAGCAGTTATGTTTTGATACAGTTACGGAAGACTTCATAACTGTATATGTCAAAACATGACTGTCTACAGTTATATTTACTGACACTCAATTGTACAGCATGTAACTGC
Organism: Haliclona indistincta; assembly: GCA_964017065.1. Classification (NCBI taxonomy): domain Eukaryota; kingdom Metazoa; phylum Porifera; class Demospongiae; order Haplosclerida; family Chalinidae; genus Haliclona; species Haliclona indistincta. Next base: position 10,201,763 of record OZ024788.1, on the reverse strand, counting down.
TGTCAATACAGCAGTCACTTATATTTGTATTTGTGACAATGTGAATGTGTGTAACTAGAGACCATAGTACACCTTGTTTGAGGAAGAGAGTCACTTAGTTATCATTATGGTATGTAGCATGAAGACAGTTTGTTGCACAAAGAAGGAACTAACACAGTGGTTCTTTGCATTGTGTGCCTCAGCAGTTAGATAACATATACATCTGTACATGTTGTCAAACTGCTGAGGCACACAATGCAAAGAACCACTTTGTATATAAAGCAGCATGCAGAGCTTGAAACTTCATCCATCACGATTCAAGTTTCAATCAAGTCAATGGCCAATCTCTGGTTCTTACTTTCTCTTGCAGTCTACTGTGGCTGCTGTGCTTGCATCTCAGCACAAGCACAAACTTGCCCTCCACCACTGCCCTCTAGCTGTCAAGAGGCATACAGGGCAGCAAAATGTGCCAACAAGACTCCTACTGACGGCGAATACACAATCGCTTTTATGAGCAATGGCAATCGTGTGGAAAGGAAAGTATTCTGTGATATGACGCACACCTACTGTGGACCCGATAAAGGATGGATGAGGGTAGCCGAATTGGACATGACACTTTTGGGATCCAAATGCCCTCCTGGTCTCGATGAAGGCATGTACGGTAGCAAGAGACTGTGTGGCAATCGTGGCAGTGGCTGCAAATCAACAATGTTCAACACTTTTGGTTTTCCCCACACACAGGTGTGTGGGTTTGTGGCTGGCTACCAATACAATACTCCTAATGCTTTTAATGGCAAGACCATTTCAATCGATTCCACCTATCTGGACGGTATATCCATTACTCATGGCAGCAAGCCTCGCAAGCACATCTGGTCTTATGCCGCTAGCTGTGCATCAGGAGCGTCTGATGATCTAAATGGCTGCCCGTGTAGTCAAGGTAGTACACAAAGAATACCAACCTATGTCAAAGACAACTACTACTGTGAAAGCGGTAATCCAACCGATCAAGTCTTATACAGGTTCTTTCCCAATGATGTTCTCTGGGATGGCAAGGATTGCACTCTAAAAGAGCCACCATGCTGTCAGGCACCAACCATGCCATATTTCAAAGCAGATGTTGATGGAGTATCTACTGACCCCATAGAACTGAGGGTATGTCACAATGAGCTATTTGATAATGAGGACGCACCAGTTGAGTCATATAAGTTCTTTATACGCTAATCAAGACACAAAGAAACATGAACTGATCATGTACACTGTAGATGTAGAATGAAATGTGTACATTGTATACATGTCAATAAATATATTATTTGAACCACTACATGTAATGTACACTGTATATTACGTTACCTAAGTTGCCAGTCAGTGACAATGTATTATTACCTTGCTATTATTATGAAAACCTGCTTTAACAACTGTGAGAGCAGATCATCATTATGCTTATTATGCTCTGGATTGCGCTACCCAAAGTATGGATCCGTGCTTTGTGCAACAATCCATGGATTGTCAAACTAGGGACTCGAAGTATGGATCTCGGCCAAACCATTGATGCATGGACGCTCGTGAGAAGCGGCGGACTCTGTATCAACGAAACCACTGACGTTCACCACTGAAGCACCTCCGGCAGCTCAACTTGATTGCCTATAGTATTCTAGCTAGTAAATATGTATACTGAGGCAGCAAGGTTGAGATACATGAGATGAATATTGTTGTATGAGTCTTGAGTTCAGGCTGTAATAGCTGGGCAGAGCATGCAGTGATCACACTAGAAGGCCTCAGTAGCATCTTCTATAGATATCCCTGGGTTCCTCTTCTTCAATATCACTAGTATTACAGCCTGCAATATCAGTAGAGATAGTTCAGTGCATATAAATATAATCATTTATACTTCTCTGAAGAGAACATCGTGTGCCAGCCGACGAAAACACTGCATACCATTCAGTAGAAGACTGCCTGACTCTTCCAGTTCCATACCGTTTTCTTGGCTGGTAAACACAATACATTTCTCAGTTCAAGAGCTGGTAATCTAATAGGCAACGAAATCCACGAGAATTCACCCAGAACTTGATCGCCTTTGTCAGAACTTGATCGCCAGCCGAAAGGTAAGTCACAATTTCCTTTCCTTTCTCTCGACAGATCACTTTGCTTCGGTTGCGCAATCCATCGCGCAAGTGCGGTGCAATCCATGGATTGCCCGCACAAAGCACGGATCCGTACTTTGAGCAGCGCAATCCATGGATTGTCCCGATCCATGGTTTGCGCATAACATAAGCATTATTAGACCACAGCTAAGCGATGTTGACCAATCAGGTTGCGTAGCTGCGGGTCCATAAATCTCATAATGGAATCCCGCCACTGCCGCGACTTCATAATGGAATCCCACCACACGGCGCAGATTACGGTTCTGTGCGCGGAGTTCTACTGAATAATTTTAACAGCGCTCGCGTGTCCTTGCTCGTCGTTCGCGTCATTTCTGTTTGCTGTTGCTATGGTCTAAATCAGTTAGACAGCCCATCCAATCGGATCTACGCGATGTAGAAGCCCTCGCGCCGTTACCATAGTGCCCTCGCTACGCTCGGACGCTATATAGCAACGGCTCTCGGGCTTCTAAATCGTGTAGATCCTCGGATGCGCTCTCTAACCATTATGTAAAGATGACTCACACTAAGTATGTTATAGAGCAGTCAGAGTACATAATGGTTGACTGTCAGGAGACTTCATAACTGCATGTACTCAGAATTATGACGTCTTTGCTGGAAGACAAGAGTCACTCAATACTCACTACCGTCAATACCGTCAATACAGCTCTGTCACTTACAGTGAAAATGCACGAGAGTGTTTGATAGATTATTATAACCAAACTAGAATTCTAATGAACACATATCTGAGGCATTGAGTACCAAGCTGTGTTGTACTGATGTACTCACTCTGTATGCCTCAAAAATACATGTGTGCACATTGGGTTAGCGTATGATCGCCTGGTGTGACCACAGCTGCTAGATCAATACAGTAGTTGTACCCACCAGTATTACATTTTTAGTATAATTTCAGCGCATGCTAACTGCAATACTAGTGTATGTGTTATGTAGTACCAGACAATTGACTACCAGTTTACATCTTTCTTGCAGGAAGACAGACAGGTGCATAGAATGTGTGACTACACTTAACTTGTACTAGGAAGACCAAGACTTAACTTGAGATCATCACATTTCATGCAGGAAGAAGAGCCGTTTATGTCACCATGATAGTTTGTAGGAGCCAGGCACACCAATTCTAACTATAAAGAGCAGTACGCAAAGCTCAGAAATTTACCGATCACATTTAACATCATCAAGTAATCAATGGCCAATCTCTGGTTCTTACTCTTCTGTGGCTGCTGTGCTTGCTTCTCAGCACAGGCACAAAGCTGCCTTCCCATGCCCTCTAGCTGTCAAAAAGCATTTATCACAGCCAAAATTGTGCTAACAAGACTCTTACTGACGATGAATATACACTCGCTTTTAACAGCATGTGGTAAGGAAAGTCTACTGTGTCATGACAACAATCCAAGAATGTGGTCCTATTAATGGATGGATGAAGGTGTCTGAATTAGACATGACAATTGCAGGATCCAAATGCCCTAGTGGTATTGATGAAGGCCTGTACGGTAGCAAGAAACTGTGTGGTAATCGTGAAAGCGACTGCAAGTCAACTATATTCAGCACTTTTTGGTTTTGCCTACACAGAGGTGTGTGGGCATGTGCTTGGATATAAGAAGGAGCTCCTGATGGATTCTATGGAACGAATTACGAAATTGAAAACATCTACATGGACGGTATATCCATCACATGGCAAGCCTGGCAGTCGTCAACATATCTGGTCCCTTGGTCTTAGTATTGCAGAAGATCTATCTGGAGGAAGATGCTGTCCGTGCAATGATAAGGCACCAAATACGGTACCAAAATTTGGCAAAAACAACTGGTACTGTGAAAGTGGTAATCCAAGTGACGATGTATTCTACCATTTCTTTGGCAATGACAAACTCTGGGATGGTCAAAAATGCTCTCCAAATGAGAAACCATGCTGCAATTCACCAATCATGCCATATTTTCATACAAATGTTGATGGAGTAACTAGCGACTCCATTGAACTGAGGATATGTCATGACTCTGGCTTAGACGATGAAGATGTCCCTCTTCAATCTTACCAGTTCTTTGTACGCTGATCAAAGCAACGAGAAAAGAACAGATGTAGAATGAAATGTGTATATTGCTATAGTTCATCATCAGTTTCATTTAAAAACACTATGTTATGCACGTTTTAGTACTGGACTGTGGAAAGTATTGATAAAGAATGGATAAGATAACAGCACTAAAGGCTCGTCCGCACTAGGGCTCTAATGCGGTTCAATGCGCATTCGAAACCAGTTTAATCCTGTCCGCACTACACGTCAATTTTGATAAACCGAATCTATGTGAATCAATGCGCATTCGCCCCAATCCACCTACGGAGGTGCGTTGAAGTGACTTGAAACTGGATTGGATGTGGGTGTGGTCTCAAACACATGACGTGCGGCTAGTACAGTATTAAAGAAGAAAGCCCTGGTCCACACTCGGGCGAAGAAAGGGCGCGAAACACACAGACTAGCGATTATATGTGGTAAGACCAGTTTTCTGGCTGTTTAGCAAGCTGTTGCTTACGTCACATTACGTCACATGATGCGATCGACACCAGCAAGTCGATCTAATGGCGACCAATGCGGACATGCGGTAAGCAGATCGATTCGCTTTGATCCGATCTGTAGCTAATGCGCATTGAACCAGTTCTGTAGTGCGGACGAGCCTTAAAAGTACAAACGGACATGCATGTTTCTAGTGACAGAGTCACTAGTTGTAGACAGTAAAATGTCTATATGCCTGACAAGGGAGTTAGACTAAAAATATCGCTACAATTTCTCACTGTATATACTATGTACATGTGGATATGAGTAAGGAAGACATCGTGTAGAGTTGTAGAGCAAGCTATTGGCAGCCCAGCATCTTCGCATCATGAGGAAGGGTCTGTATCAAAAGTTGCTCCAGTGGAATTTAAAGCATGCCAATTCTTCGCACGTAGAAGACAGTCCGTGTTTTTATGACCCAACTCACAAAATTAGCAACCTTCTGTCAATAATTTAAGTACCAATCGAAAGCAGACAAAGCAAGGACACCTTCCATACCAGGTTTACAGCTCAAGACGGACATACAAGTCGGCTTTAGCCTACATACTCAAAACCACTAAGTTGAGTAGCTCATTTGCATGTTCCAAAACAGAGCATCTACTGTAGTCAACACCGTGTAGGTAAATGATGAATACGTAAAAGTGATAAAGATATTGTCAAACACAAAGTGTAATTCAAAGTAAAGAGCAGTTATGTTTTGATACAGTTACGGAAGACATTGTATAATGTCAAAACATGACTGTCTACAGTTATATTTACTGGCACTCAATTGTACAGCATGTAACTGCCGTCAATACAGCAGTCACTTATTTGTGACAATGGTGATTGTGTGGTAACTGAGATTGCTGCCAACACTGTATGCTTCGAGCTAAGGCGCTCAGCAAATGTTATTTTCAAAGTCTGAAACATGAGCCCTAAATAATAATGTTGGTTAGTTGTGCTACACTCAGATCGGTACCACGTATTGGCAGTTTCCATTTTGATAACTAATCACAGATTGTAGAAAGTTTGTATTGTACAAAAGCAGAGCATGCTAATTTGTTGTGTGTGTGACTGTGTAGTGTTAAATTAAACATACTTCTTGCAAGAAACAATCGTCACAGCAAGTGAGTGTCTACTCCTTGCTAGTACGAAGAACTTGTAATCTATAACTATTGACCATAGTACACCCTTGTTTGAGGAAGATAAGTTACTTACATGTAGTTATCATCATGGTATGTAGCATGTTGACAGTTTGTTGCAAAAAGAAGGAACTAACAGTTTGTTACATAAAGAAGGAACTAACACAGTTGTGTTGGATAACACGTGCATGTTGTCAAACTGCTGAGGCACACAATGCAAAGAACCAACTTGTATATAAAGCAGCATGCAGAGCTTGAAACTTCATCCATCATAATTCAAGTTTCAATCAAGTCAATGGCCAATCTCTGGTTCTTGCTTACTCTTGCAGTCTACTGCGGCTGCTGTGCTTGCATCTCAGCAGAAGCACAAAATTGCCCCTCATCACTGCCCTCTAGCTGTCAAGAGGCATACATGGCAGCAAAATGTGCTGACAAGACTCCTACTGACGGCGAATACACAATCGCTTTTATGAGCAATGGCAATCGTGTGGTAAGGAAAGTATTCTGTGATATGACGAGTACCTTCTGTGGCCCCGATAAAGGATGGATGAGGGTAGCCGAATTGGACATGACAATTGAAGGATCCAAATGTCCTCCTGGTCTCGATGAAGGCATGTACGGTAGCAAGAGACTGTGTGGCAATCGTGGCAGTGGCTGCAAATCATGTATGTTCAACACTTTTGGTTTTCCCCACACAGAGGTGTGTGGGTTTGTGGCTGGCTACCAATACAGGACTCCCGCTGCTTTTCCGCATGCTAGGTCTGTTTCAATCGATTCTGCCTATCTAGACGGTATTTCCATTACTCATGGCAGCATGCCTCGCAAGCACATCTGGTCTTATCCTGTTGGCTATGCAGCAGGAGGAACTGTTCAAGCATGGAACTGTCCTTGTAATCGAGGTAATAGCGATACAACACCAACCTTTGTCAAAAACAACTACTACTGTGAAAGTGGTAATCCCACTCCGAATGTAGTTTTTGAGTTCTTTCCGAATGATGTTCTCTGGGATGGCAAGAATTGCACTCAAAACGAGCCACCATGCTGTCAGTCACCAGCCATGCCATATTTTATAACAGATGTTGATGGAGTATCTACTGACTCCATAGAACTGAGGGTATGTCACGATGAGCCATTTCTTAATGAGGACGTCCCTCTTGAAGCTTATCGGTTCTTTGTGCGCTGATCAAGAAATATGAACTGAGCATGTACACTGTAGATGTAGAATAAAATGTGTACATTGCATGTCAATAAATATATATTTCAATCACTACATAATATTAAATATAATGTATACGATACCTAAGTTGCCAGTGATAATGAGTTGCCTAGTATTCTTATCTTGCTATCAAATAAAGAATCTGGTTTTAAAAACTGTGAGAGCAGACCATCACTATGCAAGCAGGATCATGTAGGCCTGGTCAAATAAGCTGTAGCATACCACAGAAAACAATAAATATTGATGAAAATAATTGGGTTTGTGGCACCTTGAATAACACCTTGAATATGGCAGTCAATAAGACAATGCCGTCCCATGACTGTGATTTTGGTCTGCACACACAACACTGACCAGCAGCAAGGGCGTATTGTCATAGCCAAGATCATATGCATGCTATACTGTCAAAGGGAGTGTCACTTGAATGATGTCATTATCAGTCAAAATGATGTTACAATAGATCACCATCAGATAGGAATAGATTGACTCACTGTCTACAACTTGTTTGCACTAAAGCCATTCAAGTGAACAGCATCCTGGTGACACGGGGCAGGAAGACTGTACCACCATAATAGCATTCACTTGGTATTGTCATTTGTGACTACGAAAGTGGAGTCAGTCACATTCACCCAGTGTGTGTTGAGCTAACATCCTCATTTCACTGGAAACTAACATACAGCACACTAGTGTAGAGATTGTATGCTTATACTGTTACTAGTAGTATTGCTACGGCAAAACCTACCACGATCCTACTAGTAACAATATACTGTACACTACTGACAGTGCATGCTGGAAAAACAAACCTCATGACATAGCCATGCTTATTGCTGAGCAAACGGAGACCACTAATCATGGCAGTTCTCGGCTGCATAGCTATGCAGTGTAATTGGAGAAATACAAAACAAATTGGAGGTAAATTGGAGTGTTTATTTCTATTTTCTTATAAAAAGCTACATAGAGAATAAGCCATTCGATTTATTAACGGCCAAAATATTATGTATTCAAAATTTTAGGCTACATATAATTTTTAAATGCCTTCCACATCACAAAAGCATTCACTTGTTATTGTCATTTGTAACAACAGATGAAGTCAGTCACTTTCAGTCAGTGTGTGTTGAGCTAACATCACTTCACTGGAAACTAGCATACAGTACCGTACACATACTGACAGTGCTGGAGGATGATGTCATAACAAGCTGTGCTAGTATAAATAGCACAGCAGACAAGTCAAGTCATCGGTCTGTGGACCTGAAAAAGGCTGGATGTTGGCGGGAGAATTGGACATGACTCTTGCAGGATCCAAATGTCCCAGCGGTCTCGATGAAGGCATGTACGGAAACAAAAGGCTTTGCGGCAATCGAGGTGGAGCGGGTTGCAGATCAGCAATGATCGGCAATACCTTTGGTATTCCCTACACAGAGGTGTGTGGGTTTGTGTCCGGCTACCAGTACAACACACCAAATGCATTCCATGGTAAAGGAGCTAGCATAGAAGCCACTTACCTGGACGGTGTGTCCCTCACTCACGGCACGCCTCGTAAGCACATCTGGTCCTACGCTGCTGGTACTGTTTCTGGTATTGCTAATAACTTGGAGTGCCCTTGCAATGAAGGAGCACCAGATACTGTACCGACCTTTGTCCAGAATAACTGGTACTGTGAAAGCGGTAACCCATCTAATCAAGTGTTATACGAATTTTTCCCTAATGATGTTCTCTAGGATGGCAGAAACTGCACACTGCTGGAGCCCCCTTGTTGCCAGCGACCAGAAATGCCATATTTTCACACTGACGTTGAAAGTGTAACCACAGACAAGATAGAGATGAGAATATGCCACGATGAAACGAGGATGCTCCCATCGAGGCTTACAGGATATTTGTTCGCTGAAGAAGGCAACAAGCAGAGCATATTCAACTAACAATGAATTCGTATTAGTAATAAAATTCTGCTAGTTAATAATCAATGGAACTGTAGTTGACTGTAGTGTTTTTGTTATAATTATTTAATTTTTCACATGTTTGATCAATAATTATTACATGTAGTACGTGCAATCTGACCATTCCAAATCAACGGTATCTTGTTACAATAGAACCTCTCTATAACGAAGAAGTGATTGACATTGAAGTTGAATCAGTATTGTCACGTACATCAGTAAAATTAATCGACCGTTATAAAGGACGTGTGTCCATTATTGGGAGTGTTTGTTTAGAGACGTTCTAATGTAAGCAGCTAGCCTGAATAACAGCATATTCTTCCTTCAATCATGTGAGGTAAGTAGGGAGACAAAAATTATGATAAAATGAATCCAAAGTTTAAAAAAAATTTTTTTAGAGAAACATAAAAAGACATCATTCAATAAATGAACCATGGAGCAAAATATTTTGGTTGCAATTGATTCAAATATAATGAGTCACTCATGTTTGCAACATAATTCCGCAGGAAACAAAGTAGTTGTACCAGTGGGATGGACATAACCGGTACAGTTTAGATTATGCTACAAGACAGTCGTTTTATTTTAAGTTGATCATTTTTAGTTTCAATAATATTGCTATTCTAATAACACAGTACAATAGGTTTAAGCAGACACAAGTAAAATATTTTGTGTGATTTTATGGATTATTGGGTTATGGGAATTAGGTGGTTCCCGCTTGAAGTGTTGCGAAAATAAACGCCACTATACACTGTAGCTAGTCAATAAAAACATCGAATCTGAAAAAGAATTTGTGTATCGGATTTGAATAGGTGAACTCTGGTTAGTAGTTTGTTTCAAATACTAGTAACAGTTGAAATTGGGTACTAGCTAGCTTTACATTTTAGTGTCGATGAGCAAACCTCTCTCTCTCTCTCATCACAAGTCAATTATTGGTAACGCTTGCGCTGAAACAAACAGATATCGATTGTATAGTAGAGTAAGTAGACACTACAAACAATAGCAAATAACTATTGTGCTCTTTTCAATAAGAACCTTGGTACACTAATGCATGCATATCACTCACCAGTCGTAGCAAATTATTTCACCATACTTTGGCTGAGGAGAGAGAAAGACGACGGTAACAGAATAAGCAAGCAGCCATCAGCATACATGTGAGGGCAGATGATGCGAGTATCAATACCTGAAATGTTAGTTCCAGTGGTTTGACCTCTCCGTCAATATCAAACAGGTACAGAGTGTTGTTCTTCTTCAACACAATACTGACCTGAAATTTTAGCAAAAATATGAAATTTGAAATAGCTGTATTGTATATGAAGCTTGTTACATTTCCAGATAGTTATAGCGCATAGTTTTTAAGATGGTGGGCTGGTGTGTATGAATAATGAATATCGTTAATGAATTAGAAGTTACTAGCTATGCAGCAAACAAGTGGCTGTAAGTTTCACTTATGAAACTTCAGCCGTCTAGCTGTTGGTACGTGTACAGCCACGGTGTAAAAACGAGCAAACTACAACTGCTCATTTTAGTTCGCTTCTATTCGGTCACTATGCAAGCTTCTTTTGTGACTGGTCTCAGACACAATCATGGGATTCTTGATACTCAGCTTGGAACACCTTGAATAGCACGCATGGGTATAGAGATTCAGTGTTTCAGTGTGGTGTTTTCCCGTGAGAAATACATGAGTGTGAGTGAGTGAGTGAGTGAGTGAGTGAGTGAGTGAGTGAGTGAGTGAGTGAGTGAGTGAGAGAGGGGAGAGAGAGAGAGAGAGAGAGAGAGAGAGAGAGAGAGAGAGAGAGAGAGAGAGGGAGGGAGGTGTGTACTTCTCGAATAGAGAATTTAGCAAATTGTATTTTCATGAACGGGTCACTACAACCATGGATAAAAAATTGTTGCAAATAGTTCTACTGAGCACCAGTGATGTGAGTCTATGTTTGAGCACACTATTTACTCTACTCTACTGGAGTATCCTACTACTCTACTAGTGTGTGCTCAAACTCACACTACTCCAGTGATGTTGCACAAAAACTGACTCTTTTATTAATGCATCACTATAATTTTACTAACCACTGTTTCTTGTCCAGAGTCATTCTCAATCTCTTCTCCATATCCTTCCTCTCCTCCTAGCAAAGCGCTTGTGAATTGAAGCAGTGTTGGAGAGCCGCTAAGTGGGGCAGAACGCAGCGTGTCACCCTCCGAGTTACTGATGGTTAGTGTGAGATCATCACTAGCCAACGCCAGGAGATTCTGAGAGAAAGAGAGAGAGAGAGAGAGAGAGAGGGGAGGGAGGGAGGCAGGGAGGGAGGGGAGAGAGCGAGGAAGAGGGAGGAAGGGAGAGAGGGAGAGAGAGAGGGCGGGAGGGAGAGAGAGAGAGAGAGAGAGAGAGGGAGGGAGGGAGGGAGGGAGGGAGGGAGGGAGGGAGGGAGGGAGGGAGGGAGGGAGGGAGGGATAGAGAGAGAGAGAGAGAGGGATGGAGAGAGGGAGAGAGAGGGGGGGAGAGAGGGGAGGGAGAGAGAAAATTAATATGGTATGGCAACATGCATCTCCGTGGAGGAAATTATGAAGTCGCGTTTTACGATGCACCAAGAGCTACTAGTAGTGTACATACAATTTTATTCAAAATCAAATACAAAGAGATACAGCTCAATCCGTCATGCACATGTACAGCAACTCACGCACACAATGACAAACACACACACGTCACAATGAAGTACCTGGGCACTCCAAGCTCCACATGTGATCCTTTTCGTGTGTTTTCCCATCACCGGTATCTTCCTGTGAAAAATAAGAAAGAAAAAAAAACACCAGAAAATATCTTTAAAAAAGACTAAGTTGCTCTATTTTGACTCATTGACTCCGTAAACATACAGTTCGTATGAACAGCTTACGTACTTTCTTGTCCTATGGTTGTACAGCAGTAGGTTTCCCTTGGAGGTGGTAATGGCTAGCAAGTGGTTATTCTTTGCCCATAAACACAGCGTCACTACCTCCCTACACAATGAAATTATTATGCTATAATACATGACGATGTACATATTATTAAGGCTGTTAATAAAGAGGAAAAATGGGTGCTTCCCTGGCTAGCAAGCGAAATATCAGCGTTTGAATGCTAATACATTGTATGTAGCCGCCACCTCCCTAATAGGCACCCATAGTTTCAATAGCGACAGGTAGGAAACGCATATTTTGTAGATTTTTGTTCTCACTTCTACAACTTACTGAGTTATGAAACAATGTACATGTACAAGTAGTTGCAGACAGTTTCTAGAATTCATAGGATATTATTCCCAGAATAGAAAACAGTGAAGGCCCAAATACACTGTACATGAATACATTTTACAAGAAATTTTTTGCAAGTACATGAATAATATACAGTGTACAGAATAAACCTACAATATACAGTGTTTTCCCAGTGTACATGCATTGTGTCTGTTTCTAGAAATTAAAAAGATTTATTATGATTTTTAATGTACAACCCTACATCCTTTTGATTTCATCAGAATTTTTTTTCTTGTTTGTGTCCTTTTTTTCCAGCAAGTTTTCAAGGTTTTTGAGCTGGTTTTAGATTCATGTGCCGAACCTCTTTGTTTTCACCATTAGCTTAGTTGTTGCTATTGTGATGGCTTTTCTTCATGTGTGTTTTAAATTTGTACAACACTGTAGCTCATTTGCTGGAAATGCTGCAACTACTATAGCTGGAAAAAAGACGTCACTATGAGGACAGAGTAACTCAGATCGAACACGGATGTTTCACCCCCTGGTCTTCTCTACATCTGGTGGAATGGGACCCTCAGCAACAGTTTTCTTCAAGAGACTCGCCTCACTCCTATCAACAAAGAGAAATGCTGATTATGGTTCAGTTATGTCCTGGATTCGCTGCAAAATCTCCTTCGCCCTCATTCATTCAGCTATTCTATGTCTCCGCGGCACTCGTTCTCGCCCTATCCATCTATCTCTGGATTTTGATCGTGCACTTGCAGAGTGCCGAATGGCCCCTGCAGCTGCCTGACTGTTGTATCATTCCTGACTGATTTCTGCTATTACCTTCATTATTTTTGAATTCATTTCCTGTACTACATCTGTCATTAAATTAAAATTTTATGCATTAAAAAAAAAAAAAAAAAACTACTATAGCTCACCCACGCATGCATGCTCTGTACACGAGCCCCGCCCACTCTTGCATACAAACTAGTACCACTCATATATTATTAGCTGGCAAGCAGCAGAGTGGTGGTCTTTCTCACAAGCTGAGCTATTCTTCGAAGACTCCAGATTCCAATATGCGATCGCCATACGGTTCGAATTGAGTGGCTGATCACGTGCATATTACGCAATCACAAGATGGCGTCTAACACATAGCAGACAACGGATCGTGATTGTGAACTCGCCGAATTTATATCGTCATTATTTTCGCTAAAAACTATGTTAAAAAAGCACCTGCCAGGAGAATTTCAAGGCTGTTCGTGATGTTTCATGCTGGACACTGCTTGCGTAAAGGCGCTAGGCACGCTGAAAAGAAGAAAACGAAGATGACGCAACTCGATTTTCATTGTTTCCCGGTTCGTCACTTAGCAATGCGTATGCACGTCATTATCAAGAAGGCTACGACTTACAGGATCCTTCTTATGTGGCTTGGCTTAAAATTAATCATCCAGGAGTGGCTCTTAGTGTTGGTTCCAGCATTTCCTCTGCCTCAGCTGGATGTGATCCTAAATTGTCTACTGCACCAAGTTCTACTAGTACCGACTGTCTAAGTGAGTTGCTGGTCGTGCCTGAGCCTGAAGTGAAAAAGTCCAAGAGCAAGCAAAAGCCATCAGTGAATAGTAGAGCAGTATGTATTACTGATGATGATGTACTAGATACTTTGAAGACCCAAAAGGCTGAAAAGGAGGAAGCAGAAGCAGTCAAGAAAGCTAAGCAACAAGAGAGGATCCAGAAAAGATTAGAAAATAAAATGAAGAAAGAGAAACTGAGAGAAGAAAGAAAGAAACGGAAGGAGGAGAAGATGAAAGAAAAGGAGGAACGGAGACAAGAAAAAGAGAGACAAAAACAAGAAAAAGAGAGACAGAGGCTTGAAAAAGAGGAGACAAGAAGAGCAAAACGGACGCAAAGAACAGTCGAGAAGAGAGGTGTACACAAGGAGCAGGTTCAAAAGAAGACCCAAAAAGATGTTGCCCAAAAAGCATCTGCTACAAGAGTAGTACAAATGTTACAACAGATGACATTGTCTGATGACGAGGAGTCTGATGACGTGCTTAGTGATGGCGATGAGACTATATGTCCTAAATGTGGAGCAGTTTTTGGAGATGAAAAAGACACGTCACAGTTGTGGGTATGTTGTGATGGTTGCGATGTGTGGTTTGATTTAAAGTGCACTCCACTGAGCAAGGACTCTATTCCAGACATCTACTATTGTGAAACTTGTTTAGAAGTGTCCTAATGATCTGTCCTTTTTCTTTGATAAAATCATGTGTAATTTAGGTATGTCTCATAATACGGGTCTGTGTCTCATAATTAGCTTACTAGATAGATATTTGGAATGATGTGCTTTTAGCCACAGGTGATATTATTAATGTTGTCTTTTATACTAGGTTGTGGCAAGGTCATTTGGCAACATAATGCTGGGCAGTGTTCATAATGTCTTAATTTCCCGTTCTATTTATGAACAAAAACATTTTCGTGTCTCATAATTACCACACCTACTCTAAGTCACGCCTATATTTTGGTGGGCAAGCTGTCAGTTCTACCGGACTTTGCAGAGACCTTGCACGACGAAGTGCTCGCGGAATTAGTTGCTGACCAATCAAATTCACTGTTACTCAAGTGTATTACGCATCCACACATTAAAGACTACTTCTGCTTTTCGATTCGTGGTGCAAGAGTCCGGTACAATACAGACCTAACCGTGGTTACGAGTTGCTGTGTGCATGATTGCACCAATATTGTGTCAAAAAGGCTCCGTCGGAACAAAAGCAAGATGCTCTGAATACCTCAGTTTCAGTTGTGGCTCCAGAGATGCAATATAATCGCTCAAAGTCGATTTCCCATACATTTTTCACTCTTCTGCCCACCAAGGGAGGCGTGGCTGACGTGGCCTGGCGCGACGCGCGCGCAATTATTACTTTTTAAACTATGTATAGCTAGCTGTACACGTTATTATTATTAATGACTACTTCCAGTAACAACGCGGAGTGTTTCACGCACGTGACCTCGTTTCCAGTCCCGGTTACGTAGTCTAAGTGCCAAGCGCCTTAGCGCGAGGCATGTAATCGCGGAGTACTGTGTCGAAATTGTATGTTTGTATATATGTATGTCACGCTTAGGAATGCAATCAGTCCATACGGCGAGGCCATACTGTAGTATTGTATGCGAGGGCCACGAGGGCAGCAATTGCAAGGCCCCGGGATTGCACGTTCTTTCATAACTACTCGACGTTCTTTCATAACTCAACTACAAAATGGACGACTCGACGATTCGCCTTCCCATCTCACTTTCCATGCATCGCCCTCATCAGCGATACTGTGACTGATGCTGCAGCAAGAACCAGAGCTTTGGCGCGGGAGAGAACTTGAAGCGCAGACAGCGTGAACTTGAAGAGAGACACCACTGCTATAACTCGGTATCCGCGCTGTATTTACTCTCCATTACAAATAATAGAGCAAACAGACTTTCACACCTTCGTGAAAGGCCTAACAAAAGACTGTCTACAGAAACTGAAGAACATAGGTTATAGTTCTTGACTCAATGCTAAGACATGTCTTGCTTATGACTCCTCCCTTTTCCCGGACACTGTTAAACTATGGAACAAATTACCTGCTGAGATTGTCTCCGCTTCATCCCTCTCTGTTTTCAAGAGTGGCTACCTATCTAATTTAATCTAGTAACTTATGTTGTTTGTCTCTTCTTTTGGTTGATACCCTTGTAGCTTTTTGCTACTGGTACAGCCATGCAAAATTGTCATAGAAAAAAAGTGGTATTATAATAGGAGAGCAGAATTAATTTCAATACTAGCAGCAACATCTGAGTTTTGGTTATAAGATAGATAATAATGAATTTTATTTCTGTGCGAGGCAAATACATGCTGTAAGTATACCTAGTAAGTCTATGCTGGCATGCTCCGCTAAAAGTCTTTCAGACAAATAGGCGTGGTTTTTGTCACGCCTCTGGCAGTCCTTCCCGGTAAGCTGTCTCGCTAAAACTTGGTATACGAGCAGTACTTCCAGTCGTGTTGTTATGCAGGTAGCGATGCGTTCGTAGCTGCTTTACATCTGGAAATCTGGCCCATAGCAACAGCGCTGCCTCATGAATATTAATAATGAATCTTGAGCTCACAGAAGTTGTTGCCGCCTAGTTTTATGCATAAACATGTCGATCATGGACCGCGTCTCTCCGTTTTCTTGCGAGCAAGCCAGCCTGTTAAATTTCATGATATGAGTAGCTATCTAGACGCACTTGCTATACTGCTAGTATCGCTCTGTCCGCATGCTGCTTTAGTTTTCCAGAAACACTGACCATAGCAACGCGCAGCGCCGTGAATATTAATTAGTTGCGTGCACCCTTAACCATAGCCTCGAACCAGGCTCTTTTAATAGGGGTTTTCCAAAAGTACGTCATCTACGACAATTACCATAGCAACGCGTGCGGCCGCCATTTTGTTTGGGTCCACTTGTACAAGATTCACCACCTGTACTATCTCAGACTGCAATATCACAACTATAATGAATACCAGCTTGTAGGTTGATGGTATTCCAGGTGCCTTTCCAACTAAATACATGGTTTAATATAGGATCATGGCTGTACGCATGCCAGTGGCGTGGCTATCGCTAGTACTGCAGATCGTGTGGCTAGATCGGCATATCACAACTTCTCAGGTTCATGGTTAGCAAGAAATGTCATCAACCTACAAGCTTGTATTCATTATAGTTGTGATAGTGCAGTCTAAGATAGTACAGGCGGTGAATTTTGTACAAGTGGACCCAAACAAAATGGCGGCCGCACGCGTTGCTATGGTAATTGTTGTAGATGACGTACTTTTGGAAAACCCCTATTTGTGTGGGCAGAATAAAGAGCCTGGTACTCACTGTCTGCGCATGCTCCAAATCACGCCGGAATTCCGGCGCGATAGGAAACTTTCGTGCACGTTTGTAATACGCGCCACGAAATTTTACGTCATCGCTTACTGGTACTGTGGATCTCGGTTCAGAACAAGTGTTGGTCTTCTTTATTGGAAGTTCTGCTAACTACATTAGTAATACTGTACAGGCAAGGCAGTAGTGAGCGACGAGTGTACGCTTTGTGTACAGTAACAGCGATGTTTCTACTGTTGTTGCAGTTTGCGCGTTTATTCATTCAGCAGATCAGCTTGGTACTTTGCTAGCAGCAGTTCAGGATATGTGGCTGTCAAAACTAGCTCTATTTTCTTGAAAGGTGAATGATCTACGTTTGAATTGGGCTAGCTAGAAACCGCCTTGCCAGAGAAGCAACAACATTCTACAAAAGGCTCGCTGCTCTCCTCGCTGAAAAATGGGATAAACCCTATAGTCTGACCCTCCATTGGCTAAGATGTAAACTCACATTCTGCCTCCTAAGATCATCGATTCAATGCTTAACCCTTTAACCCCTATTGTCGCCTTTTGGCGACATACATACTTCAGACACCATAACTTTATGAAAAAGTGCTAAAATATCCCAAAATTGAGCCAAATTGAAGAATACAAATAACCGCAAAAAATTGACTGGTTTTCGGCGCGCCCCCTGCACTAAACGTATTGGCTTCAGCATTTTCTATGGCTTCAGTGCAAATTTCACAACATTTAAAGAAAAACAAAATGGCTGCCAAGAAAATTCGGACATTTTATGGCTTCAGGGTGCTCGGAAACACATTTTCGTGCATTCTCTATGATCTGGACTACATTTTGCACTCACCAAAACCACTGCTAGTTGTGTGTACTTTTCAGTATCCAGCCCCAAAGCACTAACCTTGAGCAAAATTTGACGAGGTCGTTGCACTTTATCGGCTTCACTTTCGAAGTGGGAGGGGCATATCGACTGACTTGAGTGTGGGCAATTGCGGCTACTCACTGGCGTAAAAGGACGCAAATTTGAGACCAGTAGCACAAAAGACACACGAGATATTCACAAGAGAAGTGGTCAGCATTTACGAGGTTAAAATTTCAGCAAGATAATTTAGTAATTAAAGGGTTAAGAGGAGCTCGTTCCTCTCGTGGTCACTATGTAAGATCGGCATCTAGCCCGATCGACCTAGTGATGACCGAGACTAAAGCTATCTAAACTTTAACTGTATCTTCATTCCCTCACCTATATTATTGCTGTTATTATAAAACTACTCATTATTAATAATTTTTATCTATAAATCATGTATTACGTGGACTTGTACTGTATATATCTATCTAATAATTATTTATTATTATTTTTTTATAATTATTATTTTGTCACATCCGTCCAAACCACGTGAATTTTCAGCACATGCGCAGACAGTGTGTACCAGGCTCTTTATTCCGCCCACACAAATTAAAAGAGCCTGGTTCGAGGCTACCTTAACCATAGATTTAAGCCAGTCACCCACAAACATTTCAAAAGCTTTTATTTCAAATACACTGATAAGCTTGTACATGTGCATGATACAGTGTTCTCATACTAATAATAATCATTCTAGTGATCTCTTTCTTAGTGTGAAGGACACCACAGCTAGCCCCGCAGCAAAGGCTAATCAACCAATGGTCCTCTCAGTAAGTTGAAAGGATGATCCTTATCGTCAGTATTGGTGAAATAGAACAAGTACATCTTTTCAATGGCCTCTTGTTTTATTTTTCCACTTTTAGATGGGTCCAAAGCATCATGCATTCGGTCTAGATCTTTCTGCTTGACAAGCTTTCTCGTCATCATAAGGAATTCATCTCTGGTGACGTAACCTTTCTTGTCCTGTCTAACTGCTGCATCACTTTGGCGGTCTCCTTCTTAGTACGTTCTTCGAGTCCTGGCTGGTGGATCATGATCCACATGTTCTGGACGTACTGTGCTTCTGTGAGGCGGTATCCTCGAGGTTGTTTCATCCCACAGTTCAGGTCATTGATCCAACCCTGGAGAGCTTGTTCCTTGAGGTATTCGGGATCGAGTTTAGGATAAACTTTCAACGCATCGAGAGATTTCTCCACACACTGCTCTTCTGTAATGTAGCCCTTGTTTCCAACGATGCTGCGAAACATAGTCTTCATCTTGCGACACCAGAGGTCAGAGGGATCAGTTGTCACCACGACTGGTTCTGCCATCTTGCTTCAAATCTTTCCCGTTTGGTCTTCGATTTCCTATTACATGTACGTACAATGAACCGAGGTCTGAGCGTTTTTATAGCAGCAGTCATGATGCAACATGTTGCATCATGAGTAGTCGGTTGCATCATGGCTTGCACCACTCTTAACCTTCTCATGAATATTAATAAGAAAACGTTCATGATGCAACCTTAGTATTCATGATGCAACCATAGATGGGTTGAACTTTGTAGGCGGAAATAGCAGTGCTAGCATGCTATGGCAGAGTCTGCTGTGGTGACAACTGATCCTACGTATCTTTGGTGTCGCAAGATGAAGGCTATGTTTAGAAACACAGTCGGAACGAAGGGCTACATCACGCAAGAGGAGTGTATAGAGAAAGCCCTTGACGCGCTAAAAGCCTACCCTAATCTCGATCCTGAATACCTCAAACAACAAGCTCGCCAGGCATGGATCAATGACCTGAACTGTGGGATGAAACCGCCTCGAGGATATCGCCTCACAGAAGCACAGTACGTCCAGAACATGTGGGTGATGGTGAACCAACCTGGATTTGAAGAACGGACTAAAAAAGAGACAGCCAAAGTGATACAGCAGTTAGATAAAGACAAGAAAGGTTACATCAACAGAGAGGAATTCCTGCTGATGACAAAGAAAATTGTCAATCAGAAAGATCTGGATCGAATGTACGATGTCTTGGACACAACTAAGAGCGGGAGAATCACCAAAGAAGACATTGAGAGAATGTACTTGTTCTTCTTTACTAATACTGACGCTGTAGACCATCCTTTCAACTTACTAAGAGGACCATTGGTTGATTAGATAATCATAGATTTTTATGCCTCGGTGGGCGGAGCCACGAAGCATACTGTAATCACGTTGTCTGTCGTTCAGTCATTCTGTCTGTCTGTTACACCATTTTTGCGGCGTACGCTGAAAGGTAAGCTCTGAAACTAGCAATGCAAGTAGAACTCGACATTATCTCGCTTTTGAACAAGTGAAAATTGTATACGAAGCTTAGTTCTCGAGTTATGGCGTGATTTGCCTAATTTGTTTACCGTTGCTGGCGATCTGGACTTCTCCAAAGGCAAAGCTGTCAACAGTTGACTGCCTAGAAGCTGATAGGTTCGAATTTTACTACAGGATAGCAGCGCAGGTCCAGAGAAATCGTGTAAGCAAGCTATGGAAGCTATCTCGCTCGTGTGCTGTGCATGCTAAACACTGTAGACACGCCCAGTTGAATTGTGGTTAGCATTGATTGGCTTCTGTTTGTATTACAAAAGCACTGCTGTACTAGTACAGAAATCCTGTATACATGCATCTGCTGTTGCTGTGTTTGAGGAATGGTGGATAGTTGTTTTTGTGGATATTTCATTCAGTCTGTCTGTTACACCATTTTTGCGGCGCACGCTGAAAGGTAAGGTCTGAAACTTGCAATGCAGGTAGAACTCGATATTATCTCGGATGTGAACTAGCGAAAGTTCGATACAAAGCTTTGTTCTAGAGTTATGGCGTGGTTTGGTCACCTAGATGGCTTTTGCTGACGATCAGGACTTCTCCGAAAACAAAACTACCAACAGCAAACTGCCTAGTAGCTTGTAGATTAAATTCATACTACAGGATGGCAGCGCAGGTCCGTAGAAACTGCGCGAGGTAGCTACTTGTAACCAGAACCACTGCCATTGTAGGCACGCCCAGTTACATTAATTTTAAATTAATAATTACTCAGCACTGTTTGGCTTCTGATTGCATAACTATACAATTGCTGTATTGCTGCATTGCTTCTGCTTGTGCTATTTGAATGTTGGCAGCTGAATATGAATCCTACTCTGTTATAGCGTTACATGCTCAAATTTTATCATCCACCGAGGCATAACCCGCACCAATGGTGCATTTTTATTTTGTTTTTGCAACTGGTGTGATGGACGTGGTTGGGTCAGGAGTTACAACCTGATTTCAGAAACCTATTCAGTTTTCATGGGTTTCCCACTACTTTTCAGTTTAGGGTTTTTTATTTGGTCTTCAGGTTTCTCAGTAAGCTACTGGGAATTATCATAATCATATTGCAATTATACTAGATTTAGGTTTCTGAACCAGCTAGAGTTACATGCTCATTAGCATAGTTGCTTGTGCCTTAATTTCACAACGTTTCATACACATGTCCTTAAATTTAGATGCAACATCTGTAGCCAGCTAGCTGTCTAGAGCCCCAGACTTGATTACTTGCAGTAGATGTTTAAATGCTCATTATTGGTGTAGGCAGGGTTCGTAAATGTTTGTGGGTGTGCTGAGTGTATGCAAAAAATTCTTGGCTAAGTAGTTGTGTTTAGTTGTGTCCAAGTAAACATGATGATCATAATAATTATTATGTCAGTCTTGTACCAGGAGCGCATAATGAGAGTGAGCGCGGTAAGAAGGCAGGAGCGGGACACTCCCACGCATTTGATTAAAAATTGCACTTCCACACATGATGGCCGTGTTTCTAAAGATAGAATCGTGATGGCCGACGGTACGCGTACGTACAGTTTCGTTTTAGATGGAACTTGGCAGCTAGAGGCTAGTTGAGGTAAGCAACAGCTCGTAGAAGCTTTCTACATCCACGATGACGCTCAGACGATCTCCACGTGTTCGTATATCCGCTGTAGAGAAACACCATTACGGCCCACCATCACGGATTCGACTCGTTTCTTGCTTAAACAGTATCTACTCAAGCCAGCAGACAAGCATGATCGTCCTGGGATAGTGGAAAGCTGCTTCTTACCTAGCCTCGTCCCCAGGCTCTCGATATAGAAGGCCAGTTCCATCCAATACGAAACTGTACGTACGCGCACCGTCGGCCATCACAAGTCTATCTTTAGAAACACGGCCATCATGTGTGGAAGTGCAATTTTTAATCAAATGCGTGGGGGTGTCCCGCTCCTACTCTCTTACCACGCTCTCTCTTAATTATGCGCTCCTGCATGCTCCTGTTAACTGAATACTAAATTTTAATTAAATTTGCACAAAAACACAAGCTCTATGATTCTTAGTTATTGCTAAGAATCATAGAGTTCTGATCAGTGGATTCATACAGAAGAACACATACTTGTATAACAAGAGTTCAATAAAACACATAATACCCTTTGAGCTACGCAAATGTGCAGAAATTAAAGTGAATGCTACTCCTAGTGACTTCAGTGTGAACTATATATTAGATTTCAGTGAACACACATTTAATTGTATGTGTTCACTTAGTCTCATAATTGTGGCACACCCACTTACCAGAATGTTCTAATCGGCAATGTTGCTAATAGGGATACATGGCCATAGCACGCGACAGGAGACTTTTTCAACTTCGCAGCCTGGCATCAATAAATATTCGCTGTTGAGAGCTATTTCATGACAATCTTTGAGCAGTAAGGCAGTAAACAGCCGCGTTTTTTGTACACACACATTATACATACATACATTATACAGACGAAGCCAAACGCTTAACCCTCCGGCGCCTACGCAGTACGCACCCAGGGTAATTATGTACCACATGCAAAAAATACTGAAGCAATAAGTGCAATCTAGCTTGTACATTAGTTTGAGAGTGCTTACTTTATTCCTGTGTCTAGTTTGGTGGTCTTGAAGCTGTTGACATTCCAAAGGAACACAATACCTGAGAATTGAGGGAAGAACATTAATTATTATGATCAAGGTCTTAGCTATTTGGAAAATTGAAAAAATGACAGTACATGTAACCTTGTCATCCGAGTATTTGCCAGACATCCTCACCGACGCAAGCTAAACATAGAACCCCTCTAATCCAGACACACATGAATGATGAAACCCGAATAACTTTCTGATTAAGGTGTCCTGATTTCAGGGGGTGTTATACGTACACAGTATTGGTTTGGGATTACATGCAGTGACCACATTATAGTGTGTCCTTATTTCAGGAGTGTTGTCAGTTAGGGGTTAATCCACTGTATACCGTGTTACTAACTCATTGTCAGACCTGGTTCTACAATGGACCAGTTGGTTCTTCAAATACGGTACTCGAGATGCACAATTTTTAATTCATCTATTAAAACACAAAGTGAATACCATATGTACAGCTCCAAAATTTTATTCTGGTGGACTAAAATTTTTTTAAATCACAATCATGTCACGTCTACATCTCTATCACTTTCTCTCTTGAATTCAGCAAAAAAAAACATTTTGAGGACAAAATCTAACTGTAACAAGGTACGTACTACAGCCTCACCATTCCCGTTCTGTGCTATGGCAAGGTTCTCTCCGTCCTTGTCCCACTCCATCCAGGTGCAGTTACCAGGAAGAAGAATGAAGCTCTCCTGCTGCTCGCCATTATGGTTGAAGAACACCACAGTTCTGTTCGACCTGAGAACAACAACGGAGTTGCATAATGAGACTGTCATAATTAACTAGCGAAAGCAATTGAAACATAAACCTACGAATACATGTACGATTGCAGAAGACTACGAGAAAGAATATTGAGTCTTTCTGGAGTTGAGTTCGAATCAGCTTTCAGTGAATAAAGCTTGCTGTACAGTTCAAGGTGATAGTTACATACAGATTGTTGATTGTTGCAAATTGCACATGTGTGCATGTATAATAATTTCACGGTTTGAATGTACTATTCGACCACAAATTTCGCACCCACCAACAAACAGACACCCACCAACAAACAGACTATACTGGATTCTTTCACACTTCTCTCATCGATGTGGATGATCATGTATATATGTAAATTACTCTCTTCCTCACCCGACCGCTGCAAGGTAGTTGCCCAGTACACGTTGCCAGCAGAATCGTACCGCTCCAGTGCCAGTAGTGTCCGGAGGCACTTCAAACAAAGTCTGCAGCAACAGAAGAAAGAGTTTGATCATGAAACAGTCATGTTGTACTCAGTAAATTCATCAGCGCGGTGGTGTTGTATCGTACCTTCATGGCGCTTTCTAAGCTGCTTTCGGCGTCTCTGTCAGTTTGTACCAGCCCACACTACACCTGAGGGGGAGAAACTGTGTTTGTTTGCTTGGCGCCAGAGGCAGATACCACACGTGTCACCATAGCGACAAAATCACGCCCAGAACAGTTGACCACGCCTACCACGTGCGTCAGAGAAAGATCCGCCTACTGGTTGCGCCTCCTTGCAACCGACCAATCAAGTCATCGGGTTCACCTCTGCGGCGACCAGACACATGACGGTGGACAGTTGAACCAGCTCGCCTTCTTCCCCTCTCTATAGAACGCTTTGCTGTCGCTTGGCGCTCTCTCTTACTCCTTCTCTATCAAGATCAAGCCTTCTCTGTGGCTTCTAAGGGACAAAGCGCATTATAAAGCTGCTGGGTGCCTTCCCAGTGGCTTGCGTGTGCTAGAGGCACCCTAGGAAGGTCTACTGTCATTGTTTCAGAAGATGTGCCCATTGTGTCAGCCGGTGTCTTCTTGCATTTCACTCCCATGTACTCTTTTTGACAGGAACACCACCTGGTAAGTAAAAATAGCTTTTCTCTATTGATGGTGGTTGTGTATATACACATGTATTGGTACATGTGCTTTCTATCTGTGGGTGTGGGAAGATTAAGAATCAAACATGCCCGTAGTGAAGGTTTCTTTTGTTGTCAAGCATACTTGAACGAAACCTTTCTAGTGATAATATTGAATTACATAGTGTTTACTCGTAATCATGTTCCTAGCTAGCTGGGGTTGTAAAGAATGTCTTCAGTAGAAAGTAGAAGGCATAATAAAGTTCAGCTCTTACCAAGAAGACTTATAGAAGCCTTTAGCATCCCGGCTCCAACTCCTCGATCAGTGACTCTCACTGTTGGAACTAGCTAGCCACAACTGATATTTGTGACCTTCAGGGCAGCTAGTCTTTCTGTTTTGTCATTTTGCATATGAGTGCTCCATCTTGACTGTCTCTTCCCCGTCTCTTGTCACAGTATACAGTTGCACACTGATCACTGACTCACCAATCACAGCCATTATCTCAGGTAAGCTGCTCTAAACACTATCACTTGCAAACATGCACACTCACACGCACCTCATGTCTTTACACAAGAGAGTAACATCAACCTGTGCAACACACCTGGTAACTATGGTTACACATAAATATACCTCTAACTGCTGGCTGATTCCAAGGGTAGTTAAACTGTAATGCTTGAAGGTTGCCTTTCTTGGTCGTTCTGTCTTGGTACACACACCTGCTTGCAGATGTGCAGGCGTTGATTCCACGACCCAATGAGTGAAAAGAGCTGTAAAGCGCTCAAAGCTTCACCTTTGATTATGTACAACAGGTGGTATAGCGAAAGTGTAAAGTGTCGCCCTAAAAGTGGATGCATTAGTGCTTGAGAGCGAAGATTTGAGCTTTTCGTAAAAATCAACACGGCTAAGAGAGTTCTACTTGCTCTACTGTAGTTACTGATACATGCAACTTGAATAAGTTGATACTCTAGTTTTGTACTTGAGCATTGCATCATAGTCTATTAATTTTTTTTTAACTTCTATCTTTCTTTTTACAGATTGTCCAATTGCACGCACATTCATTCTCTCACTTCACAATCAATCGTCCTGTCAGGCATTTTGTATATCGTTGCAAACACAGAGTGGTTCCATTTTCAATATTCACCCGACCCAGCAGTCACGTCAGAAATTCAACGGCCCTTCATCAACGCTGACTGTCTCAGATCTTCACAAAGCGAGTTGTCAGTGCATTCATTGGTCAGCTACCTGTCAATATTCACCAGACCCTTCATCAAATTCAGTCACCAACTCGACCCCGCAAAGAGTTTGAAAACCATCCAATTCATCTGTGAATAGAACTTATCTTTGTCAAATTTGCTAATTTTGCTGATCAACTCCAAAATCGATACTTCTTTCCCTTCGATGGCGCAGACAGGGACAACCCTATCGCAAGTTCCTCTCGGATCTGTTCAGTATGGGTCGTCTCCGCTGAATACTATTATTGACGGCACTCAGGGACTCGGTTTAGATGCCAGCCCTCACACGATCCCGGGCAGACAACTGGATTCGCTGTTTTCTGTTGTGGGCGGCAGAACAGAAGTCGACATGGGAGGACAAGTATGTCGGAATTTTCACAAACGCATCTCTAGTCCTTCCCTCTCTCTCTCTCTCTCTCTCTCTCTCTCTCTCTCTCTCTCTCTCTCTCTCTCTCTCTCTCTCTCTCTGTCTCTCTCTCTCTCTGTCTGTCTTGCCCCTCCCATCTTTTCATCCTTCAGTCCTCTTCCTCTCTTCTTGCTCCTGTTTTCGTCTTTTATTACAACAATTTTTCTTATTTTTGTAGAAGATGACACTTCTAACTCGACCTCATCCCGCTTCTAGTATTGCCTCGACTCAAGTAAGCTTAGTCAATGTATACCTCATTCACACACAATCCATGTACATGTGGAACTCTTTTCATCTCTCCTTTACTTTTCACAAACTACCACATGCCTTTACTCATAGCTTTGAAATCAAGCCAACACTTCCACCCATACTGTGGGTGAGGCATATGGTGGTTTTTGAGTTTGCTGAACTGCTGGTGGATATTCTATGAGTCTACTTTGGTAGTAGTATGTACATGTTTAATGCTATTTGTGCAGTGGGGAAGATATGATAGAGAGCACAAAAAGTCTGGTTACAATTTATGACGTGTTGCGATTGATGTTCAATATAGTAATGCTAGTATGGAAAGTTTGAAACATCTCAGTATTTGTGTTTCGTTGATGCAACACACTGTCATACTGTCAATTTGAACTACAAATTGTCTAACTGCTGTTGTCTCTCGTTCCCTTGTGTATGACTGACTGTACAATTGATCATGGGGTGTAGCTTTTGTGCAACTTCCGGTAGCACATTTACATAACAATACATAGATGGTCTCTCAAGTGGTGTCACCACAAACACACATTTACTCTCTCGCTCACTTGCTATCTCTTACACGCAGTCTATTGGATCAATTGGGCATCCTCTGGAGGACGAAGTCGTCGGACCAATGTCGATCGTCAACAACATGCTGTCTACAGGTACAGACCACACCCTTACCACACCCATTACCACACAATACTCCCCTTCACAGGTGATGGAAGCCCCCAGCTATTGCTGAAAGGAACCAGAAACAAAGGTGCCTGTACTGTCATTTAAAAACTTCACAGTTTATGTTTGACAGAATTTATGATTTGTGATTTTGTTGTTGTGTACACTTAATTATTACATGTCAATCAACATGTTTTTGTTGGTTTTTATAGTTAGAAAAGTAAACCAAAATTATTATCTTTTTTCTCTCTCTCTCTCCCCCTTCTCTCTCTCTCTCTCTCTCCCCCTTCTCTCTCCCTCCCCTCCCTCTCTCCCTCCCTCCCTCCCTCCCTCTCTCCCTCCCTCCCTCCCTCAGATGATTATTATGACACTGAGGACCCTTCTGTCAATCTTCATGATTTCATCATGAACTCACTTCAAGCTCAAAAGTGGGTCACACGACCAGTGATCAAACACAGCTATGCATACATGTACTTACCCATTGTTCACTTGTTTACTCCTTCACCCGCTCACTCATTCACTTACTCTGCTACTCACCCACCCACCAATTCACGTGTACTTTCACCTTACCCATTCACACATACAGTACATGTAGTTTCATACTCTTATCGTTTGCTTAGGAATCGTGTTATTCTGCTGCAACTGGAAGAGGAATTCCTCAGCTATGTCCGTGATCCAACAAGGTAACATTCATGCCTCGTAAAAAGTAGACGTCATTTTAAAGTGCAATGTGTCTCATTTTTTGTTGTTTCTCTCGTTTAGACTCGAGCCCTTCAGGTTGCCTTCTTGGGACTCCTACCATCGCATGCTAGCCCATCGTGTGGCTGCTTACTTCGGACTAGAGCACAACGTTGACCCTCAAGACAAGACCAGAGTGGTCGTAGCTAAAGGGCCTCATACCAGAATGTGAGTAAAGCAGAATAGCCTTTATCAGTAGCTACAGTAGACCCTCACTAATCTGAACAGCCTTGTTACCAGTAGCTGCAGTAGACCCCCACTAATCTGAACAGCCTTGTACCAGTAGCTACAGTAGACCCTCACTAATCTGAACAGCCTTGTACCAGTAGCTGCAGTAGACCCTCACTAATCTGAACAGCCCTGTGCCAGTAGCTGCAGTAGACCCTCACTAATCTGAACAGCCTTGTACCAGTAGCTACAGTAGACCCTCACTAATCTGATCAGCCTTGTACCGGTAGCTACACTCACTCAACTCTTCTCTTCCTGTAGTCCAATCCATCGCTTTGTTGAATATATTCCAACGGAGGAGAATGACCCGTCGGAACCCAAACTTATTCTCAAGAGAATCAGAGAAAACAGCGCAGCATCTGACAAAGTATCTTCATCCTCTCTCTCTCCCTCTCTCTCCCTCTCTCTTTCTCTCTCTCTCTCTCTCTCTCTCTCTCTCTCTCTCTCTCTCTCTCTCCCTCTCTCTCTCTCTCTCTCTCTCTCTCTCTCTCTCTCTCTCTCTCTCTCTCTCTCTCTCTCTCTCTCTCTCTCTCTCTCTCTCTCTCTCTCTCTCTCTCTCTCTCTCTCTCTTTCTCTCCCTCTCTCTCTCTCTCTCTCTCTCTCCTTCATTAACCCTCGCCACATGTGCGAGGGTTACAGTACTTGCTCTGTCATTCGTTCGTTCTGTCCATCGAGCTATAGAGACCATCGCTCACTTCTGAAACTCGGTAAAGGTATGAACAGGCTTAGCACGACAATGACTTTGCGATCTGACTCATGAAGTGCTTTCGTTCATGAGTTATGGCTAGTTCACCTTGATAGCGATCTTGGACTTCTCTGGCAACAAAAGCATCCATAATTGACTACCTACATGTAGGTACTTGTAGACTACAGCGTAACTGTAGGACAGCTCTGAGGGTGCATAGACATCTCAAGAAAGCGTGTTCGAGGTCACGCCAACGTGACACACCTTGTGGTCAGCACTTTGCTGTCTTCTAGTTAGCAGTTGCAATAGCAAGCTCAGCCTAACATGTTGACACTACAAACAGAGCTCGTGCTGCAAACCTAACTTTTTACTAACTACATGTAACTCTACATGACACATCGAGGGTCTTATGAAATCTGTTCATTCTGTCTGTATTGCTGCAGTATGATAACCCCCTCATGTCTAACCCATCGTCTGACATCAAGAGCTTTGAGGAACGTGAGGAGGCTTATGAGAAGGCTCGTGCTCGGATATTCAATCAGACACC
Organism: Haliclona indistincta; assembly: GCA_964017065.1. NCBI lineage: Eukaryota > Metazoa > Porifera > Demospongiae > Haplosclerida > Chalinidae > Haliclona > Haliclona indistincta. The sequence continues at coordinate 10,172,317 of OZ024788.1, read as the reverse complement.
ATCACAACTCCAGGTGTGTTTACCAAAGGGAGAGTGTACACATAGTAACCTGTAGCTTGCTAAAGTAGTAAAGAGTTCAAATGTACATGTACATCTGTGGTTGGGTTTGGAAGTTGCATTACTTAGAATCTTAGAATTTGCTTAACAATTGAATGTACGATTGACCTGGTTCGTTTACTAATTGTTTTTGGTCCATTGCTAGTCAATTTTTTGAAGATCAATGTACATGTTTTTGTAATAAAATTACAGAGTCAGCATTCATGTTATATGGTCCGTGGTGACCTTAAATGTACCTTTTAATTCTTGAAATGATCAAAGCTTGTAGGATAACATGTTGAATTTAGGGTGCTTAGTTTAATAAAAAGCCTGGTTGGAGCAGAAACAGAAAAAATAACTTTGTATAGCCTGAATAATCTGTGAGTTGTGTTTACAGGTTCTTTGTTTCTCTTGTCTGTAGGTTGATACAAGTGCTATTCCGTTTGATCTCATCAGTTCTTCATCAATGGGACTAACCAGGTGAGTGATGCTGCTGTACCTTAAGCTTAGATAAAATGTAGTCACACTGTCAGTACCGTACACATCAGTACTCTATTATAACCATCCCTCCCTCTTCCTCTCTCTCTCTCTCTCTCTCACACACTCTCTCTCTCTCTCTCTCTCCCCTCTCTCCCTCTCTCCCTCCCTCCCTCTCTCCCTCCCTCCCTCTCTCCCTCCCTCCCTCCCTCCCTCTCTCTCTCCCTCTCTCTCTCTCTCTCTCTCTCTCTCTCTCTCTCTCTCTCTCTCTCTCTCTCTCTCTCTCTCTCTCTCTCTCTCTCTCTCTCTCTCTCTCTCTCTCCCTCCCTCCCTCCCTCTCTCTCTCTCTCTCTCTCTCTCTCCCTCCCTCTCTCCCTCCCTCCCTCCCTCCCTCTCTCTCTAGTGCTCTCCGCTCCACGTTCATGACCCATCGTCGCGCTGCCAGTGACACCTCGTTTCTCAATCGTCTCATAACCACTAAAGAAGTCAAGCAGGGTCCCTCTAGCAGCGGAAACAGCCCAATACAAACCCCAGCGTTCCTCCCTCCCTCGCCAACTCTCTCATCATCCGCTCCCTCTCATAACACCATCAAAGATGTCACTCAGATTCTTCATCAGCAGCAACAACAACAGCCTCGAGCAGTCACTCGCAGACCGTCTCGTCCTCCCCCGCCCACCTATATGCCTCTCTATAACATACCTATGCAGACTACGCCCTCTGCCCCGCCCACTGCCGCTATACCAGTGTTTTATCCTCAGCCAGCAGCCGTGGTTGATCCGAATTGGTATTACAATCACATGGTTTTGTATCCATTGTCGCCTGGCGCAGGCTATATTCCAGCTCAATACTCACCTGTCGTTCAGTCTCCTGTCGTACCAGTCTATGGATCCCATCAAGTTCTGGGCGGACAGGTTCCCACGTGTCGTTCCGGCGGTATGGGAGTGAGGATGCCTGTGGCTACAAGCGGCAGCGTAATGGAGCACGTGACATCACCAGTTGGCGGCAATGGAGGGATGGTGATACGACCAGTACCTCAGCAACCTACTGGAGCTCATGTGAGTAGAGCACACTGTATTTCTGTCCTGTATAAGCCGTATCGAATATTTAAAGGCAATGTCTGCTACCAACATGTGTTGTAACCGTTTTTGCTCATGTACAGTGTATTACGCTCATGCATACCGTACATGTGTCCTATAGCTGCTATTAGCTTCATTGTCTACAGTGTGTTCCTATTCATTTTTTTGTGCTTTTCAAGTCACTATTGTGGTTGTACTGCACAGAGTGTCTGCCTACTCATTGTAAAATTTGAATGATATTTTTATTTTTCTTCCAACAGTTTGGTAAACCCGAGGACTTCAACAACCCTTCATCAGCCGCACTAGGTGCTTTGTGGAATACTCAGTCTCCCTACGCCAACATGTCAGTCGGGCAAGCTGCAGCTGCCCAGCAATATGCTGCTGCGTCCTCCATGATGCCTCAGCTAGCAGAGCAACTAGAGAAAGGCATGGTCATCAATGACCCCGCCATTGCAGCCGCTCACAAGAGAGAAACGATGCAGAACAACATGCTGGCTGACATGGTTGCCTCTCAAGGGTATATGGGTGATCCGAAAATGTCTCCGATCGGACAGCCAAAGCACCCGTTTGTGCCCACCTCAATAGGTGGAAGCCGTGGTCGTAATGGCAGTGGGATGGTCCATGGCCCTATGTCTCCCGGCTTGTATAACTATTTCCCCATGATGCAGCCAGGCATGGATCCACTCGCCATGAGCCCTACTCAGATCGCTCCTCCCTCCCAGTACCTTCCTCAGCACTTGCCCCCTGGCTTCTCCCCTGACCAAGCCACCGTGGCAGCAATGGCAGCCGCCAATCACCAACACCATCTTTCCTATCCTCACACCGCGCTCCCTCTTCACTCTCAAGATCTCACTGTCACTCCCACACCGGGCACGCCTACCCTAGCTCCTCCCATGCCACCTTCCCTCCACCACTCTCAAGGGTCGGCCCAGGGACTATTCTCCCCTCCTAACTCCATCACGCACAGCCCCGTGCAAATCCTTGGTCACACCTTGAGCACTAGTATCTTCTCGCCTCCTCCATCAGCTGCTCCTGCTCACGGCATGTTCATCAACAACCCTGGAAAGCCTTCCTCTCTCGCTACGAACTCACCATCACACGCGCCAGTGGGCAGCGGATCTCGATCAAACCGATACGAATCCCCAAAACGACCGGACATGTCTTTTGCAGCTGCAGCAGCAAGTGGGCATGTTCCCACTACACAGGGAGTTGCTGCTGTTTCTAGAGGAATGATGGGAGCAGCAGAGAGCTCTTTGCTGCAGCAACAGAAGTCAAGCAGTTTGCTTGGAGTCGTGGCTGGATCAGGAGGATCCCACATTGTGGACATCAGCGGTAACGGTGTCACGTACCAGTCTCAGCAGTTGCCTCCTCGTCTGGCTCGTGTCGGAGGGGGTGTGGTCAGTGGAACTCGCTATCAGAACCAGCGGCACCCATCCAATCGACCACCCATCTCTAAGATTGATCAAGGAGCAGGCCCATCGCCATATGCCCCAACGGGAGTTAGATTGGTTACAACCGGTAGAAAAGAGGGCTTGCTACCCACTCCAAGCGAGATGATAAAACTGGACATCGGAATCACAGGTAGATAGAGGTGCTAGCTAGTCGTGTATAAAGCATAAGAGAGTACACATGTATGCTAGCTCTAAATTCATAGTATCAAAGCTCTGTGAAGTACAGGTGTCAGTAGTATGTTCAGTACATGTCTGTGTTCAGTAGTACTAGTAGTTTGATTGTTATAGGGCAGCTGCAATACAATGTAGCAAAACACTGTCATTGATAACAGCTTTATGCTAAGCAAATTTTAACTGTCCCTTTCTCACCCTCCCTATCTACACTCTTTTCTTTCTACCCTTCCATGTACCTCTTCTCTCTTCTACTCTCTCTCCTCCTTTCTATCTCTCCCTTTTTTCTTCTAGCTGGTGTTCCACTGCATGTTATGGAAGTGCTCCACCCACCTAGTGAAGACTCACCTGACTACCACAAGGTGATCCAACTCCTAAAGTCAAGTGGAGCCCTTGATTTCTCTCGCGGCTGGATGAACTGTGGACCCGAGGTCATGGTAGCGATATTTGAAACCCCAGAAGCAGCTATGAAAGCATTGAAAGTGTGTGCTCTGCCCAATCCGATGAAGCTGTCCATTCCGCTTCCAACGCACGCAAAGTTCATTCTTCAGCTGCTCGAGAACCAAGCTAGCTAGCTTGGCGGTTTCACTAAACTGACTATTTTTTAACAGGACAAGTTTAGAACTTGTCTGTTCGTCCACTGGCTGTCTGGTCAGTGCTTAGTGTATTATAGTAACTGTACACACACACACATACACACGCACACACTTCTTTTTGAGTCACCATTGTAGAGGAATTGTAGTATACAGAACAAATTAAGTATGATTTTATCAAAAAATTTTGATGATTACATTTTTTATAAAAATTAATATGTCCTTTGTCACACACATCATTGATATTTGATATAGTCTCACTACAAAAAAGCGCAGCACAGCTCTGGGTGCGTTTGGCAGCTTCTTGCTATAGCTAGTTAGTTAATATGGCGCATGCGTGATAAGATTAAAAAATTTGTTGTATGTTGCAAATTTTGAGGGTTTGCAGTTGTGCCAAAAGCTGAAGCGAGGCCGTTAACTTTGCTCTACTCTACTCTACGCTAGTCTGAGATCAAGGGTACTCTTGCAGAGATGCTAGCTACTAAACTACTCTCTCGTTTGAACGGTTCTGCTGTGCGTGGCGTTGCAGCTATGCAACGTTTCGAGCACACTCTTCCGGCGCTGCCGTACGCGAGTAACGCGCTGGAGCCAGTTATATCACAGGAGATTATGGAGCTACATCATGGCAAGCATCATAAAACGTACGTGACCAATCTGAACAATGCAGAGAAGCAACTGAAAGAATGCCTGGATAAAGGTGCAGTGCTCCGTTCACTTACCGTACACACCCGTATACTGTGTTCCTGCAGGAGACACTAGTGGTGTTATTGCAGTGCAGAGTGCTATGAAGTTCAACGGCGGCGGACACATCAACCACTCCATATTCTGGGAGAACCTTAGTCCCAATGGTGGAGGAGAACCTACTGGTAATACATGCTCTAAGAACTGTTATTTACACGACCTGTGAATTGTAAAAAAAATAGCATTTTTAGCATTTTACAACTACTTTTAGGATTAATTTTTATAATTTATCTCAAAAGAGGTATCCATACAATAATTATTGTATATTCTTTATATTCAGGTGAGCTACTTGATGCAATCAAGAGAGACTTTGGATCAGTGGATGCCTTCAGAACACTCATGACTAACAAGACCGTGGCTATACAGGGATCAGGATGGGGCTGGCTGGTACGATGACAATAACATTACGCTTGTTTCTGTCACTATTACCACACACATTACACCACCACATTTTATTGTCACTGATACAACACTATCACATTGTGTGTGTACATTATTTGCTATTGTAAATCTCTGAAACTGTGCTATAATGAGTAGTCCAACCTGAGTCCAACCATTGATTCAGCTTAGTTCTGTACTTTCATCATAAAACATGGCTTGGTTTGTCCTGTAAGTGCAGTATAAATACTATGCGTCTTTTTGATATTATCAATCTTCTACTCAAACTTTGCTTTTTGTAGGATTTGTCACACTTTGTTTCATTTTGCATATCTTTTTACTACAAGTGTTTTTGTCTTGTGTAGGGTTATAATCCACAGTTCAAACGATTGGAGATCGCTACGTGCAGCAACCAGGATCCACTTCAAGCCACAGCCGGTAAGAATACTATAAATTACTAGATTTTGAGACAAAAATTTTGTCCCTTATGATCAAAATTTGATACAGCATATACACAATTTTGACCTTTGGGTTTTTAATTCATAGGACTGGTTCCACTATTTGGTATCGATGTCTGGGAACACGCCTACTATCTGCAGTACAAGAATGTCAGACCCGACTACGTAAAGGCTATTTGGAATATCGCAAACTGGGAGGACATCGGACGAAGATACACCGCAGCATCAAAATGACCTTGAATAATAATAATATTCTGTGATAAACATTTGTGATGAATGATAGCAATTTCTGACAATATGCATGATGATTGTATCGCTGGTATCTGTGTAGAAGCCTAGCTAGCTGCATGAAGAGCTCTAACACGTAACTCTGACTCTGTAATTATTCCTAAACATCATCCACAGAATTAACGAAAAAGCTGCTTGAGTGACTGTAAAACCACATAGCCAGTGCTTGTGTGACTCCTGGCGCTCTATCTCCTTCCTCAGTTCAACGTATGTCGAGGCACACTGTTCTGACAATTTTTTGATTTCTCTGTTCAGAGCGTCATTTTCTGATTCCCAAAACTGCTGCTTTTCATCTTCTTTAGCACATTCCTTTGACAACGTGTTCATGAGAGTGCGCTTTTCCAGTTCACATGAGTCTTCTTGCTTTTTGCACGTTTCAGACAATTTCTTGAAGTTTTTCGAGATATTAGTCTTTCCTAATTCACACGATTCTTCTTGCAGTTTACTCAGTTCTGACAATTCCTCTAACTTGCTTAAGAGATTATGATTTTCCGATTTACACGTGTCTTCTTGCGTTTTATACAATGCTGATAATCCCTCTAATTTGGTCAAGAGATTGTGCTTTCCCGATTCACACATCTTAATACCTTTGTTCAATCTGTTGTTGATTGTAACTAGTATATCAATTTGGGTCTGTTTGGATTTCTTGATTTCCTCCACTTCTTGTGATGTTTCGTGATTATCTATCGTCGCTAGTAGCATACCAATAAAAATAGAGATCAGTACACTACCTGTGGAATGGAAGACACAAGGTTTATACTGCGTTCACAATACACGAACCAGCCCAGTTGCAAATCTCTGACAGTATGAACACAACTGAACTGCACCATCGTGTGGTACCACAACCTTAGGTGGGTCACTTCCTGCATAGTTAGGTTGTAAAGGAGTTTTGATCATAAAAATTGTGGAACAGTTTGGTTTGGTTTGGTCCAGTTCCAACGCACAGCGTGATCAGGGTATTAACTACATCTAGGCTTAACACACCCTACACCCTTTGATTCTACACCCTTTGATTCTACACCCTTTGATTCTGTACAAATTTTGAGACACTTGGAATTGCAGTTTTGTTCAAACACTTCATATCTACCAAGTACCTGTGATTGTTCACGGTACACACAATACAAACTATCACCATTTCATATTAGCAAGTGTGTATAGAATTGTGACGTAGCTTTACATGAACTGTTGTGGAAAACAAATTGGTAAATACTTAATGGCAGGCAATCTGGGAGGTCAAAATTAAGTTTGGCACCTAGTACCTAATTAATTTTGGTGAAAGCTAAGAGTAAACCAGAAGATGCTTTTTAGTGAATTCATTTTATACAGGCGGTGCAAGTGCTGTTCTTACCAAGTCTTCCCAAATTTTATTATATTACTTTGCATCACATCAGCTGGATAGCCTAGAACAATGATCTAAGCTAGATCTATCATTATATGGGTGCCAACGATCTTACATCAATAACCGTGACACAAAACGACAGTTCTTACCAAGAACGATCACATTTCTGCGCCTGGCTGAATTTGAAACTGATGATCCCGAAGGCGGTCCAGCTGGAAGAGTGATGTGGCGCACTGCTGGTTGGTTGCGCCACTGATTTCGAGCAAGCTTGCTGGCTGTGATCATTGCAACGGTGCTTGTCCAGGTCTCGCAGTCGTCCGAACCAGCCACACTCATCGTTTGATGAGGATCCGATTTACAGCCAAAGCATCTGTCAGCCATATGCGGCTGCAAGGGTACAATGCAGCAAGCGCAAGCAAGCTCGCCCAGGACCACTCCCTCTTATAGGTTTGATGACGTCAGCATTATTCATACAACAACGTGCTATGGTGTTGTCACGTTATTTAAGGACCCCCGAAATATTCGTTCCGGGGGTCCAAATATTTCGCACATTCAGGTGTAATTTAAGGACCCCATTGAAATACACGTTCCCCTCGTAGTTTCACTTCAACGCGTCTTCTTTGTGCCCTTATGGCGCTTAGTTTGCAGCTGCCGATACTGATCAAGGCCAATAGATACTATAAAATGACCCTCACCAGAGAAAGAGCTCAGAACGACGGACAGCATGGGAGAAGAAGAGTCGATCGCGGCGAAGAGTCGATCGCGATCGATGACGTTGATACGATGATACTGTCTAGTCACACTGGGTCACAGTATCTACCATTGGTTGTACAAATGGTGAAGTAGATGTGTTCGACAGTATGCCCCCACATGTGACTAGAGCATTAGAGAGGCAGATACACATGTAGCAGCAATAATATGCACTGAGAAAAATGCTATCACCATCAGGTACGTCATAATTATTGTGATCAATCATCATGCAGAATTTTATTACTGTAGTGTCAACAACAAAGAGGGTCTTCGGATTGTTTCTTGTTTGCTATATCTTTTGCAGCAACACTTGCTGCAGGTAAACATCCGAGTGCTTTCTTGTTCCATCAAAGAAAAATGAGGGAGCATCTTCACACATGCTTGTCAAATAATGAGTGGTCCATGTTTTCGATAACTAGAAGTGAAGGACAAGAGAACAAATCTAGAGTTAAGGCTGTGAAAGAGATAGAGCTATTCTGCGACTGCCGCATGCCTGCGAGCTTTGCTAGCATGGTCGAGTGCAGTCGATGTCAACGATGGTATCATTATGAAGATATGTGTTGTAGTGGAGGATGTACAGTGTAGATAGTAACTGATTATAGGTATTGTAGTTGCTATTCTTCATGATTATAATGTGATGAAAGGTATTGCAACTATTGTTGGTTCATAAATAAAAAAGGGGGGTCCAAAAATTACGGACCTAGGGGGGGCAAAATATATTCACTGGGGTCCAAATATTTCAGCAATTTTCGGGCCCCCCGGTTCAAATATTTCGAAATATCAGGGCCGGGGGTCCGAAAATTATGGACCGGGGGGAACTTTTTAGGGGGGTCCATATTTGTCGTGACAGTGCAACAAGCTGGCTTGAAGATCTAGACTAGGTGTGCAATTTCCCTACTCTATAAAATACAATAATTTTTAAGAGATGAGGTTCGTAGGAATGGTTCTACTGGTTTGGGAACAAGACGCATCAGTTTAGTCAGACTACATATGTATGCAAAGACTCGGTTCACAAGCTGGAAATTTAGCCTGAAGACAACGGTAAGTAACTAAGTGATATATGTGATACACATATGAACCTGAGTCCATAAGCGCTTGATTACATGTATTTTGAATGTAACGGATTATGCATAGAGTAGAGGTCAAATAAAGATGGCGCTACTCACTGACATATCTAAAATTTTCTCAGTCAAGAATGACTCAAAACTACATACCAAATTTCATGCTTCTATCACAAAGTGTATACACGAGTAATGAAATTATTTTTGAGCTACAGTACACTGTAATTCCTTTACTATACAGGTGTGTTCATAACCAAAAATAATAGTTTTCATCACGTCATGATCAGGATTAATGTACAGTTGTATGTCACGTCATAGATATCTATGGTTGGGCTTCACTTCTTGAAGCAAGTGCAGTAGCTGAAGAGGGCAACAGAGATGACTATGCCAGTCCCGATTATAATCTGGAGTGAGTTGTTTAGGGTGTTCCACTCCTCCACTAGGGCGTCTCGTTCTTTTGCAAGTGTGTCTCGCTCCTTCTTGAGATCAACTACAGACTTCTCAAGCTCTTTCCCTTCTTCACTCATATTCAACCAACTCAGAAACAAGATTGCAAGAACTAACAAGACAACTGCATGTGTACAGTGAAACATCATTATAATTCTGATCAATCATTTTCACTGACTTACCTAAAGCAACTGCCCATGTCCAAAACCAGAATTTCACTTTAACTTCCTTTACTGAATTTACGCGGCCCTCTTGCTTGCTCTTCCCTACATGTGCATGTACTACTGCTGGAGCAGCGTGGACTGTGTGAAGGTGCTTGTCCAAGTGACGCAGCTCGCCCTCCCAAGAGCAATCGGCGCCGTGTGAGCAACGCACCTTTAAACTCAGCACTTCTCTTTCGACAGATTTATCCTCCATGTGTCGACATTCAGCTCTACAGTTAGGACATTGTGGTCCTTTTTCTGATATCCATCGCTCGATACATGGCTCGCAGTACCTAGCGCCACAACAGTTGACTAGTTGGGGATTACGAAAAGGAAGGTTACAAATAATCATGCAGCACAAGTAATCGGGAGGATCTTCCACGAAATCAAAGTCGTATCCACTTAGTTGCTTGTCATGCGCCATGTTTAAGGCAGCTATTAGGGACTGTCCTCAACCAGACCACGATGTGCGTTGTCAAAACGAACTACAATGAGCTATGGAATGCCGAATAACAACGTTGTTCAGACTCACCGCACAATACAGAGATAGCTAGTCCCATGCAGACATAAATTCATTTGCTCACTTGTCGATGGTCTGCAAAAGAAGTTAACTGACCACTCCACTGAGTACAACATTCTAAAATTCAGAGCTTTCGTATAATTCTCCAGGTTCAGCTATGCACTTGCCAAATGTACATGTAGTATTTTCTATAATGAATTCTTCTAGCTATAGGTCTGGAACCTAATCCACTCAGTGTTCACTTTCTGTGTGAGACTGTTCAGGAGCGCATAATGAGAGAATGACGTAATAGAGTACGTTGCTCCTCATTATGCGCTCCTAGACAGTTCATTTGTGGAACTGTCAGCCAGAACAAGAGCACAATCATGCACGTACATGCATTGGTGTAGCCGCACACAGAACCCAGCAAGGAGGTAAAAACCTCAATCCAGTACAGTCCAAGCACTTGGTTCAAAACCTCAGTTCAGGTTTTATTAATGTATGAGTACAAGAAACCTGCAGCTAATATTTTAAATAATTTCATCATCTGAGTGCTGCATGTACTGTACAGCAAAGGATCTGCAATCAGACCAGTCTACTTTGAGTCTGTACCGGATAAGTATTATACAAATCGCAAACTAGAAATGAGTATTGTGTGAAATTTCCAAAGATGTGCATTATACAGTCGCAAATCAAAATTTAATGCAAAGATGACAAATTATACCACATACTGTACCAACTATCAAACCATAGTCAGTGCATGTTTCTTCACAGTTTTTCTTGCACTTTTTCAGCAACCGATTGTTTTCCTTCTCGCACTTTGTCAGCTCTGATTGCAACTGATGATCAGTCCATAGTTGCCATATACACATGGTTAGAATCACCAGCACAATTATACCTGCACAAAATTCAATCTAGAGTTCTATTGAACACATACCTGTATGCTAAGACAAGACAATTACTATTACATGGACACTAATACCATACTGGCGCTTTATTAGAAGCTGCTCACTTATAAAGGCAACTACTCTCTATCAGGCGCATTTCGCATATATAAGTGCATATAATTTGATTTATTTTTTTGCTGTAGAATTATAAGTGCATGTGCCTAATAACACACGAGTTTGGTAGTTTGAGTACTCAGTGCTAAATTTTTAGACTACTTTTTATATCCTGTACCCGCCCCTCATGCTCGAGAGCTCCATATTGTCTATGATAACAGTAATAATGCACAACTACATACATGTACATGTACACGTAATTCACTCCGCGGAGCGCCGCCTCGGGCTGGGACTGAGTGCATGTCAAGTTGTAAACAACAGGACCCCATAAAGGTCAAATCACATTCACTTACCTATGAGTATGCCGGCGCCGCCGGCTATCGCTGATGTAGAACTGAGTTTATGATGTTGCACTGGTCTAGTAGCGGCATTCTTAGTGAGCTTGCAACGTGCGCTTAGGCGATGCACGTCTAGTTCTCGCAGTTTGCCATGCCACTCACATTTATCGTTCAGCGAACACCGGACGTTCACTTCCTTGATTTTCTCTGGAATATCATCAGCGGCAAACAGTTTGTTTTGGCACTTGCAACAGAGGGTAGTGCGAATACTATCGTCTTCGTTATAGAAAATGCACTGGGGCCTGCGGGGATGGCATGACCAAAACGAGACATTCGGATTGCTGCATTCGCTGGGATCTGATTTACAAGCAAAGCATTTATCCATTGGGTACTGAGGTATGCCAGCTACTCGTTAAATAAAACACCCCCTTGAGTGTATATCGAATTATTATGGGGTGGAGTGATCAATTCCCAATCTACAATGAATAAGACACCTTTATCATATCATGCACAGCCAATACTGGAAAACAACTTGGTATACACCTTTATGCATGAACAAACACCTTGCCTATTCCTGCAATCAAGCTAACTAGCTGTTCAAATTCAATGATTTGTGCAGCTACCTGCCATGAACATAACTAGGGTTTTCAATGAAAAATCGACTGTCACAAATTCAGCAGGTTTGCGTCTCAGTGTGTAGAGTCTGCAAAAATTAATTTTTAGCTAGTCAAGAGTTTAGTCCAATATGATAATTTAACTCTACTCTTTGGCACTGGTTCCTGGTCTCGAGCTCGTGGTATAGACAATAGCAGCAGCCAATGGTAACTGCACCTAACATAATCAGCAGCTGTGTAGCCTTCATGATAAAATGACGTGACAGCAATGCACACTCGAGTCCAGAATATGATAGTTGTGAGGTTACTATAAAACACGGCACGGTAACTGTAGGTGATTGGTTCCATTGTAGTTGAATGGGTCGACATTAGGTGTAGTGTAGGAATTATAGATACTTTACAACTTTGCTGCAAACTTTACACAGCTCAGTGGTTGGGACATGACAAGAGATCTGATTTTAAAAACTGCTTATGTTTTGTCTAGAAACAAGTTGCATCACATCACTCAGGCAACAAAGATGGCTATGCCAGTCCCGATTATAATCTGAAGTGAGTGTTCTGCTCCTCCACTAGACTGACCCTAATCCACTTTCAGCAACTGAACCATTTGCAAAGATGTATCCATATCAAACAGGTTAATTTTGCAGTACGTGCAGAATTCATAAAACTGTTAAAGAATTATATGTGCTAGATATCAGTTGATAGAGCTTTATGTTAGCAATAGTTATTGCAGTGAAAGTTCAGTGCCTTAATTGAGAATACTAATGAAAAACTGAGAAAATTCTCAAAAAAGAAAATTATCAAAGAGAGAAAATTCTACCCTATGGATTTTAGAGGAACACATGATTACATGAAACACTATAACTACTTTATGAGAAAACCCATGCAGCACTTTAATTGTCTAATACACCTCACGGTACTGCAGCTACTTGTTGCTAGGTCACTATTAGCTTTAGCACATTATAGGCTCTCCTCAGTTTTAATATCTGTGTTTTAGAAGTAATTTTAAGTCATTGTACTGCACGCTTAACAGTGTACAACTGCCTACTCTAGAATGTATGACTGAAAATGCATGACAAAAGTTCTATTGGCACAGTGACAGTTCTCCGGCATCTGGCAGTCCCCTGTAGCAATCTGCAGGATGTGTAATAAAACATCATGCACAGTAAACATTATCAAAAGGTGTCTTTGAGTGGATGCATACGTAGCTACATGTACACTAACACATTTGTCCATGATACCAGTAATACAAAGACAAATTTATACTTTTGAAAGTGACTAAGCCTCAGTGGTCTTTCTCAAAGTATCAATCAGAAGAGAAAGAGAAAACCATGTAGTCTTTTGAGAAAGCAACAAATACATGTAGGTGTCTAAGTACTACCATTTTTTATAATACCACAATGATAAGACTGCCCTTAACGCACTATAGCAACGGCCTGTTTGTACAAAAGATTGTCCATCCTGTTCATTGCAGCAATGATTACCAGAATAAGTGGGAAAATGTGCTCCTTCACAACTTCTACTCTTATAGCACTCAATCTCTACAAAATTACAATTTAGACCAATTGTATGATATTTACAAAGTACAAATTCCCTTAAGAAACTCATAGCAATAGACTGAGCCACGTATTATATAAGATTCTCTATCAAGTTCATGACAGCAGTGACCACTTGAATGAGTAGGAACAGGTATTCCTTCACATGTACTACTGGTAATGTAGCACATATCATTCACTGCAATAAATTTAATTTATTCCAATACTTTGAAATTTAATTTGCACCGTTTTCATGACACTTATTGCATCTGTCTCCAATTGTATAAGATTTTCTTTGAATTTCAAAGCAGCAATGACCAAAAAGAACTAGTCGAACATGTACTCCATCACAATAACTACTACTAGTGTAGCATTCAAAAAATGACATATTTAGTTAAGATTTTAGTCCAATGTGATTTAACTTTACTCTTTGGTACTGGTTCCTGGTCTTGTGGTAGACAATAGCAGCAGCCAATGGTAACTGCACCTAACATAGTAACCAACTGTGTAGCCTTCATGATGAAATGATGTGACAGCAATGCACACTCAAGTCCATAATAATATAGCTAGTAGTGACGTTACTATAAAACATGGCACGGTAACTGTAGGTGATTGGTTCCATTGTAGTTGAATGGGTCGACATTAGGTAGTGTATGAAGCCACTAACTTGCAGGAATTATAGGTACTTTACAACTTTGCTGCAAACTTTACACAGCTCAATGGTTGGGACATGACAAGAGATCTGATTAAAAAACTGCTTATGTTTGTCTAGCAACAAGTTGCATCACATCACTCAGGGTTTCACTGGGTTAGGGAGGCGCTCACACCCTTGAACTATTCTTGAGTTATACAATACCAGTATAGTTCTTAGCATCTATAATGATCTCGCTCCCCAAAGTTTCATTGATGCGTGCTTCACCCCCTTGCAACAATTTTTACATGAAACCCGCAACGTGATTTGTCACAGTACGGCTTGTTTGCTGCTTGGAACAAATTTGAAGTGCTAAGAGAAAAAGTTATAGATTACAATTGATGCTTTAAGGGAGTCATGCAGCACTTACTGTCTCACTGCATACACCTCAGTACTGCCCTCTAGCAACTACTGTTACTAAGTCACTCTTAGCTTTAGCAAGTATATAGGCACTCCTTTTTAATGTCTTGATGTAATTTCACAATGTACAACAATTCTACATTATACATGAAAATGAATGATGAGTTCTATTGTGACAGTTCTTCTTTCACTGTGACATCTGGTAATCCTTTTTAACAAACTGCAAGATATAATAATAAAACATCATGTAACATAGCACTAACACATGCCGGCACGATGTAGCTAATGCAGGATAAATTAGTACTTTTGATATCTTTTTGAAATAAAATAATGCCCATAACATACTATAGCATTTTCCTGATCGTTCATAAGATTGTCCATTCATTTCATAGCAGCAATGATGAACACCATTAGCGGGAGAAGTCTCTCCTTCACAGCGTTTACTCTTCATATAGCACTCAATCACTACAAAGTTATAAAATTAATGTTGTAATAATTATTATGTACGATATTTAATTTTGATCTGACAACCTTGTTCCTTATGACACTCATAGCAATAGCTGCCATGAATTGTATAAGATTCTCCATCAAGTTCATAACAGCAATGACTAGTTGAAAGAGTAGGAACAGGTATTCCTTCACATGTACTACTGGTAGTGTAGCACATATAATCTCCTGCAATAAATGTAATTTACTCCAATACTTTTAAAATTTAATTTGGCACCGTTTGGACACTTTTTGCATCTGTCTCCAATTGTATAAGATTTTCCTTGAATTTCAAAGCAGCAATGACCAAAAGAGTTAGAAGGAACATGTGGTCCATTACAGCTAATACTATTAGTGTAGCACTCTACCACTGCAAAAATGACAAATTAATATGTAATTAATTATTACAATACGATAATTTACTCCTTGACTCTGGATCTTGGTCACCTCGTGGTAGACAGTAGCAGCAGCCAATGGTAACTGCAACTAACATGAGAACCAGTGTAGCCTTCATGATGAGATAACGTGACAGCAATGCACACACGAGTCCAGAATATAATAGTTGTTAGGTTACTATAGACATAGCATATAGTAACTGTAGGTGATTGGTTCCATTATAGTTGAATGGGTCAACATTAGGTAGTGTTATCATGAGACTAACTTTCAGGTACTTTAAAACTTTGCTGCAAACTTTACACAGCTCAGTGGTTGGGACATGACAAGAGATCTGATTAAAAAAAACTGCTTTTGTTTGTCTAGCAACAAGTTGCATCACATCACTCAGGGTTTCACTGAGTTAGGGAGGCGCTCACACCCTTGAACTATTCTCAGGCTTGCCCCCACTTGAGTTATACAATACCAGTATTTCTTAGCATCTATATGATTATCTCGCTCCCCAAAGTTTCATCGATGCGTGCTTCACCTCCCTCGCAACAACTTTACATGAAACCCGCAATGTGATTTGTCACAGTATGGCGTGTTTGCTGCTTGGAACAAATTTGAAGTTAAACATGTGTTACAAGAGAAAAATTTATATAGATTACTTTAAGGGAGTCATACTACTGTTACTAAGTCACTCTTAGCTTTAGCAAGTATAGGCACTCCTTTTTAATGTCTTGATGTAATTCACAATGTACAACAATTCTAGAATGTACGAAATATCTATTGTGACAGTTCTTGTTCCATTGTGACATCTGGTAATCCTCTTTAGCAATCTGCAAGGTGTATAATAAATATCATGTAACATAGCACTGACACATGCTGGCATGATGTAGCTAATGCAGGAGAAATTGATACCTCGACATATTTTTGAAATACTACCATAATACCAATGCACATACTATAGCAATTTCCTGATTGTTTGTAAGATTGCCCATCCTGTTCATAGCAGCAATGATTACCAGAATGGGTGGGAAAATACTCTCCTTCACAGCTTCTACTCTTATAGCACTCAATCACTACAAAGATACAAATGTACGATATTTAAAATTAATTTCGATTTGGCACCTAGCTCCTTAATACACTTATAGCATTGCCCAAGAATGTTATAAGATTCTCCATCGATTTCATTGCAGCAATGACCAGTAGAGTGAGTGGGGATGGGTACTCCAGAACAGTCACGACTCAAGTAGCACTCAAACACTGAACAAATTATAAATGTTCATCTAAAAATTTATTTTAATTCAGCACCGTTTTCAAAACACTTATGGCATTGGCCTTGAATTGTATAAGATTTTCCTGCAAGTTCAAAGCAGCAATGACCAAAAGAGCCAGATGGAACATGTGCTCCATTGCAGCTAATACTATTAGTGTAGCAATCAATTACTGCAAAAATTACAAATTCAGTTATTAATTTTAGTACAATAAGATAATTTACTCTTTGGCACTGGCTCTTGGTCATCTTGTGGTAGACAGTAGCAGCAGGCAATGGTAACTGCAACTAACATGAGAACCAGTGTAGCCTTCATGATGAGATAACGTACGTGACAGCAACTTGAGTCCAAAATATAATAGTAGTGAGGTTATTACTACATATAGCCGTAGGCGATTGGTTCCGATAATACATGTAGGTGGTTTTGTCATGAGCCTAACTTGCAGGAATTAAAAGTTATTTATAATTCTATATTATTATGCAGCTGGTTGCGATGTGACAATAGGTCGTTGTTATTTGTCACACACTGTCTACAAACTCATTTCCTTGCTGAAGAGCCTGCAATGTACATACATTGTAAGTGTCTCAGGTTCAACAGGCCCTTAGATAAGCTGCTTTGAAATGTAATGTAGTAATCATGTATCAGCAGGCTTATGAATTTTAGTGCCCCACCAGTTTGCATGTTGTTTTTATGTGCCTATGTCTGCCGGCAAAATTATATAATAATGGCACAGAAAAACTTCATTGCGTAGGTCGCCATTCAAAGATCTTTAGACCCAGACTATATTATCGATCATGGGAACATTGTGTCAAAGACATGGCTGGAAAGCAACATGAATATTATCATACAACAGTGATATAGTTCATGATTTAGACATGGACTGTTTCTGTCGTGTAAATTGTGCTTGCATCTTAACCTGCATGACATTGACCACCTCTGGAGAAGGGAGAGAGAGAGAGAGAGAGAGAGAGAGAGAGAGAGAGAGAGAGAGAGAGAGAGAGAGAGAGAGAGAGAGAGAGAGAGAGAGAGAGAGAGAGAGAGAGAGAGAGAGAGAGAGAGAGGGAGGAAGGGAGGGAGGGAGAGAGAGAGGAAGGGAAGGAGAGGGAGGGAGGGAGAGGGGAGAGAGAGAGGAAGGGAAGGAGGAGAGAGGAAGGGAGGGAGAGAGAGAGAGAGAGAGGGAGAGAGAGGGAGAGAGGGAGAGAGGGAGAGAGAGAGAGAGAGAGAGAGAGAGAGAGAGAGAGAGAGAGAGAGAGAGAGAGAGAGAGAGAGAGAGAGAGAGAGAGAGAGAGAGAGAGAGAGAGAGAGAGAGAGAGAGAGAGAGAGAGAGAGAGAGAGAGAGAGAGAGAGGAAGGGAAGGAGAGGGAAGGAGAGGGAGGGAGGAAGGGAGGGAGAGGGAGGGAGAGAGGAAGGGAAGGAGGGAGAGGGAGAGGGAGGGACGGAGGGAGAGAGAGAGAGAGAGAGAGAGGAAGGGGAGGGAGAGGATATCAGCTGGGTGCTACACATCATGCTTGCCTTCTCTCATTCTGTGCTTCTCTCTCAAAGCTTTCTGTATGTTCTCCAGGTTAGTGGTAACAAATTGTATACGTCGTTCAAAATACTCTTCTGCTTGCTTAGGGCTCTACAGAGGAATAAACAACAATATCGAGCATGATTAAATGAAACTGTAAACAAAAAATTTCACACATGAAAAATTTTGCACTATCGTGAGTGCATTTAAAGCTTTAAGTAATATTTAGACCACACTAGGCGGTGCATTACGCGATATAATGCACGAGGGTGGGGTCAATAACGGTCGAGAACGCGTTGATAATGCACGAGCCGAAGGCGAGTGCATTATCACGCGTTCGAGACCGTTATCGAGCACGCCCGAGTGCTTTATATCGCGTAATGCACCGCCTAGTGTGGTCTAAACGTTTTAGACCATACCAGGTGACTTTCCGACCGAGTGCTTGCTATTTTGTTCACTTTGTTTAAAGTGCGCGTTAATAAAAGTGTGCATTAAGAACTTAATCCGCGAGGTGCATTAATAAAAGTGTGCATTAAGCTATTTAATGCACACTTTTTGAGCGATCTGATTGGTCGAAAGTCACGTGGTATGGTCTAAGCACAAATATTATTTGATACATTAATTTTTTATGTTGGAGCCAAAAATTTTTGTTATCAAGACAAAATGGTGCGAGGTGAAAATTTCTAGCCTTACGCCGGGAATGGCTCAGAACAAAATTAATGATGAAATTCCATGAGAGATGGTTCTGATATCAAAACATGTGAGAATGCTTGGTAAATGCATTTTCTTTTAAGAAAGTGGTTGTATCAATTTTGATCAGAGTGAGACCAATATGATGGTGACGTCTCATATGTACCTATACATGTACATGTATGTGGGGTGTGTTTGTCTTCCGAGAACACGCCCATTCAATCAATAACACATGCTCAATAGGCAACAATTGATGAACGCTCGTAACGAAACAAAGCCAGTTGTGTGCTTAGCCTACCAACAAAAATCTAAAAGAAAGTGAAAGCTATCTTGGTGCTCCAGTGCGTGGTAAATCAAGAAGCTTGTGTCATACGTTGCAAGCTTTGTTCGCTGTTGTATTGTTCAGAAATCAGCTCAGGCTCACCTCACTATCCACTAGTATGCACTAGTATACTAGTGAGCTAAGTAGAGACTGTGTGCACTCACTTTTTCAACATAATATCCGGTTCCGATGTCACAAATCAGTTTGTTACTGTCCTTGAGCTTGCCGGGAATATACACCTGACAACAGTGGTCAAGAAAAGAGATAGCAAACTGTCAAGTTTGATTTGAACGTCTGTAAAGCAGTCTTGGACTGTTTTTTGTTTGGGTACGTCTTTTTGCTATACTGATGTGAAACGTGTAGAGTGTCACCTCCATGCACTTATGTGTTCAGTCTCTGATCAGCCTCCATCGTGTGAATAAAGACAACAGTGACTGAACACATCAGTGCATGAAGGTAACTGATTTTATCTCAAATTCTATAGCACAGAACTAAGCTCAATTCAGTCGAGACAATAATACCAGCTAAATATACAAATACGTATGCATAGTTAATTAGTTAATGAGGATACTGAACTGGTCATTGGAACAAGAACCTCTTTTCCTGTAGAAAGAAAAGAAGTATTAACAAAATAATCCTTTTGTGCTTCACTTGTATACAGAGATTGAGCATGAATATTAAGCACTCTACAGGTGTGATCAGAATCAAAATTCGAACGATTAAGACTTTAATCCTAGTGATTCTACAGGAGGCTACCCCTAGTAGCCTTATTACGCAAGGAGGCTACCCTAAGCTTTGCATAATAATGAGATACTGAAGGATCACGGTTCTATCACCACATACACGATCCCACTTCACCATTATACTGACCATCACTAAGCTCTGAAATGCTATCTTTGGAGCGTTTCAATTTCTGCTGAACAATCTTGAGCTGTGTCATAGACTGTGTGAAGATACCCAGCTCCTGAACACGAAAAACAGTGAGACAATAGCTTTATGAGCAAGGCGCTTTGATTTGACTGACCTCTTCCAGTTGTGTTTTGAGCTGATCTAGCTGATTGAGGTTTAGCTGCGTGATGTTCACGACCTTCTCTGGCTGCTTCCCGATCCCGGCCATGCTGCTTTGCAATTTGCTCAGATACTTACTGGGCGGAGTTACCACTTGTTTCGCTCCGCCTATACTAGTTTGCATGCTAGAGGAGCGCGCGTCAATGCTGCAAAAAGCGAGAGGTTGCGGCTTCCCGCTCCTCATCTGCCTCGCTGTTGCTGCAATGGTGGTGATGGGGCTGGTCTATTCGTTTCGTGGGACCATCAGCAAGAACAAGAGCGCAGTCATACAGCTGGTAGCTATAGAACCCAGCAAGAGAACGAAGGCAATGAACTCATTTCAATCCGAGCCCTTGGTTCAGAATCCCAGCCTAGGGTGTACTAGTGTTACTGGTGACATGGTGCGTGCCTGGGACAACCCAGTAAACTCGCTCTATCCTGCCCCGGCAGCAAACTGTCTCAGTCTAGAATCCGGCAGCAATAAAACTGAATTGAACAGAATCAAGAAACTACTAACCAACTGGAAAGCACCTCTTTCAGATGACCAGTTCTTGGCTAATCTCAGTGACTGTGCATTCGTGAAGAGGCTGTTCTCTGACTACTATTATGTGTCCGATTCTGAGAGAAATTTTCCTCTTGGGTTTGTGATTACAATGCACACAGCACCTCAACAAGTTGTGAGATTTTTACGCGTTGTCTATCGGCCTCACAATGTCTACTGCATCCACCCTGACGCTAAGGCCGGCAAGAAGTTGGCTGATGGTTTGAGGCAACTTACCTCTTGTCTGCCAAACGTAGTCGTACCAGACCAATTGCTTAGTGTCACCTACAAACACGTTACAATTATGGAATCGCAACTTCTCTGTGTAAATAAAATACAGGAACGTTTCCCTAACTCGAAATGGCGCTACATGCTGATTCTCTGTGGTAGAGAGCTGCCCTTCAGCAGCAACCAGGAGATTGTCAATGTTCTCAAGAACAAGAACGGTGCTTCTCTCATCGGTCCCCATGATCCTCCTCGGAAAGAAATGCTTCGTAGAATGACGTATAAAAACATTGTTGACCCCAAAGGTCGATTACGAAGAATTCGCGTCAAAGTTGGCAAACCTCCACACAACATTAAAATTTACAAGTCCAGTAACTACATAGTCTTAACCAGAGAGTTTATGAATTTTCTCTTCACCAACAAGAAGGCGAAAGATTTTCGGCGTTATATAAAGGATGTCCGAATACCGGAAGAATACTTCTTTGGCTCTCTCTATAAACTGCCAGAGGCCCCCAAAGGCAGAGGTGGTGCAAATGGTAAAGTGATCGTTGCTAAGCAGTACTGGACATGGTCTAATAACCTTCGATCTTGCCCAGGAAAGGTCGTACACTATATGTGCATTCTCACGACTCCTGACCTTCCGCGAATATTCGACGCCGCTACCAAGCATAGCACAACATACTTTTTCTTCAACAAGTATTTCATGGAGGATGACCCTGTCATTATGGACTGTTTAGAGAGAAGAATATTAGCACAAAATATAAAGGATTACAATCGAGATTGCAAACCCAGATAGTGAGTGTATTGAAAATTATTCAGCTTTAAATCTTCATTTTTAATATTTTTTGTGATATGGTTTTCATCTGATCTGATCTGAATTCAACACACAGGCAAGCGATTTAGTTACGTACTGACACAATACTTAGCTTCCTTAAAAAATTACAATGTATACCGGGAGTGCACAGAAGCTTATTGCTACATCATATTGATGGTAGCTACGATCCAACTTCCAAGTATTGACGTTCAAACGTCTATTTTTAGGTGTAAATGATATGCACAAAGTTACAATTTCTAAGGTCCAGGTTTTTTTTTTCAATTCATCATAAAACTGGTTAGTGCATGTGAAGTGCAGTTAGACACAAACAAAACTTTGACAATAAATCAAAATGGCAGTTTGGGAGGACTATAAATTGGTGTTAATTTAATAATGGTAAATGTTCACTAGTTAATTGAGTGTGTTAGTGTACTCGAGTTATTCTTGGTCTACTTGCCGCTAGTCGAGCAACACCTTGCTCATCAGTGGTGTAGTTCTGAAGGAGGGAGAGAGAGGGATAGTGAGTGAGTGAGTGAGTGAGTGGGAGGGAGAGAGAGAGAGAGAGAGAGAGAGATAGGGAGAGGGAGAGAGAGAGATAGAGAGATAGGGAGAGGGAGAGAGAGAGAGAGAAAGAGAGTGGAGTCACATACAAGCTTTTAATTTAATAATACTGTGTTCCAACTGTGGTCTAGGCATAAGCTTGGAACATCGTTTTGAGATAATATTATTTTGCGTGCATCAAATAGTCATGCTCATAACACAATTCTGAATGTGTGACAATATGGGTGTGGTTACAATGACAAACCTCGCTATCATCTGTTAGTAAACGAAACATTTCAGCTCTCCTCACTGATCCCTTCATTGGTCTGGCTGGTTGCATAGCTACACAATAATAATAACACATAATGTAATCAATCGCCCTCTTGTGCTTCTGTACTTCAACTATCATACACTATAGAATGATACCCAATACACCTGACCCTATAGCTCGACTGTACTAGATAGTCGCGTACCAATATCATCATCATCGTCATCATCATCATCGTTGTCAAACTTTCCAGCAGCAAATCTCTCCATCGCTCGACTGTGATCCTCCAGCTGCATTCTGGTGGCTTTACGCTTGAATTTGCTTCTTGGGTCTATGGCAGCTGAAGAGAAAAACAACATATGGTGAACAAGCTTAACACATCACACGGTGAATAAGCAACACATCACAAGCGACACATCTGTGGTGTGTGTACTGTGCGAATATCATAACAGCTGGTCATAGGACATTCGTCAGGTCAAAATGTCAGATCAAACAGAGTTTGTTTGGTCAATTTGACCGCCCATCCCACAACACGATACTATGAACCTTGGTTAGCTAGCAAAAGATTATGACTGAGTGAGTCACTGTATACACAGTCACTGTAATTCTTTCATCCCACATAATTATATTCAACAACAATAGCACACTAAAAACCCACAAATGAAAAGTATCTAACAAAAATACAATTGGTATCTCAGAGCAATCCATTCCGATCGCCCATATCAAAAATGATTGTTAACAGGTAAAAACTACACTCTCTTTAACTGTTACTACACTCTTAGAATTTGCTAAAAGGAAATTTCCTTTTAAGCAAATTCTAAGATAAATTCAAAGGTAAATTTTTAGTACTGCATTCAAAATGCGGTGATCCAATGTACAAAAATTGGACTTTGCTAGCTACTTACAGAGTAGGAATCTTGGGCTTGGTGGCGAGGGAGGATCTGGGATATCTCTCTCCTCAACGGTGACTATTTCTGCCTTCTCGAAGTCCTCCCACGTCAGTAGATCCTGAGTGACAATCTGAGCTTGCATTGTAGCAGTCTACACAAATGAAACAGAAACATGAAATGTCATCAGGAGCAAGGTCTTGTATAAGCAGAGCGTTTCATTCATTCCTTGGATATGCGATTTTTCTGATCTATGTACTGTATAAGTTTTCAATGGCTCAATTTTTCAAACCGAAGAATTTCTTTATCCATTGTCATAACCAACCCACATTCTCTTTACTTCATTATGCCTCTCTCGCCCTTCTCTCCCTTCCTCCTTCCTTCCTTCCCTCCTCCCTCCCTCCCTCGATCCCTCCCTCCTTCCTTCCTTCCTTCCTTCCCTCCCTCCCTCCCTCCATCCTTTCCTCCCTCCCTCTCTCTCTCTCCCCTCCCTCCATCCCTTCCTCCTTCCTTCCTCCTCCTCTCTCACCTTGAATTTAGCAGCAGTCACAGGAGCTGGTGTGGCTGGCACAGCAGACAACAGGGGCTCATGATCCGAATCGCTATCTGCTAAAATTCCCTTGAATTGGTACTTGGTCCCTTTCATACCACTTCCACTCTTCTTTTTATGCTGTACACAAAATACACAACATTAACTTACTATGAAGCTCCAGTATTTTAGTGTAGCATTCTTCTATTTTGGGACAGTGCTGCTAAAGATGGTGTTTACGGTCAGTATTTTTTAGATTCGATAGTAATGAACGTTTTTATAGTACAGTGAGACCACACCTCCATACCGTATAGCGGGAAATTTTCGCGGGAGAAAACTTTGGCGAATGTGCAAGATAGAGCATTTCGCGAATAATTTTTTTTGCGAATCAGCACTATTGCCCTATCTTTGTCAACAAAAACAAGACATTCGTGGATAATATTTTCGCCAATAGCCTGTAATTCGCGAAATTCGCGAAAATTTTCTCCCACGAAAATTTCCCGCTATACAGTATAACGAATAATTTGCAATACAGATTAAACCTCCATGTAACGTACAAAAAGTACTTGCTCAACTTGTCCGATATTATAGATAGGCATATTTATACAGTTAAGATCAATAATTACCTTTCCTCTACGTGTTGATGGTACACTCTCTGAGTCTGAATCACTGTCAGATTTACGTGACTTCTTTCTTCTTCTCTTTTTCTTCTCGTCCTATGAACAAGAGAGCACCTCATAGCAACAGTGAATTTTCTAAAATCAATTCAAGTGACCGACCTCTTCTTTTCGCTTCTTTTCTTCCACCAAAGAATCTTTCTGTTCTTTTAGTTGAGCAATCAGTGCTTGGATGCTCTGTGCAGAAAAATAAATAGATTACTCTACAAAATTTTGAGCTATGTACATATTTTTGCTGAACAAGTTCAAGATATGGATTACAAATTTGGCTCAATTAAATTTCGCAGTCCTAAAAGACCCTAAATTTAAACTTTCTTGCTCAACAGTAGCACATTTCTGTATATTCCAGTGCATCTCAGTATACTAGTCCTCACCTGGGTGTGTCTCTCATGTTGTTCCTCTAGTCTCTTCTCCAGTGAGTGACCAAAGGCAGCTTGTGACCTGATCTGTTGCTCTGTCTCTTGCAGCTTGGACTGGAGATCAGCTACCAACTGAGTACTGGATGACTACAGAAGTAACAGAAACAAGAAAAAGCAATAAAATATCATTGAAGCAAAATAGCAGGTTATAAGGCATTTCAGCTGTACACAAGTCCAATCATAAAATTAATAATTTCACAAATTTCTTGTGTAGAGTACCACTCACGAGCAAGTTTTCAACTGCGTGTATGTGACTCGCTCTACATGTGCTTGTGATCGTGACAATCGCACTCAATGTCGTACACACAAATAAACTACTAGTCACTTGAGGCTGCGTCCAAGAGTAGACTTACTCATGAGCGGTACTGTAACTTCAAAAATACATAATTTTGTATGTAGCCCAGGCGACTGTAAGATCAAAGGCACCGCTCGGTGGTTATATCTCATATACCATGGGCAATACGAGTATTTTCCAGG
Source organism: Haliclona indistincta (assembly GCA_964017065.1). Classification (NCBI taxonomy): domain Eukaryota; kingdom Metazoa; phylum Porifera; class Demospongiae; order Haplosclerida; family Chalinidae; genus Haliclona; species Haliclona indistincta. The sequence continues at coordinate 10,146,729 of OZ024788.1, read as the reverse complement.
AAGTGAAGTCACATAGCAACACCGTAGCAATAATCGAAAAACAAACACAAGATTATATACTGCTGTCTTTCAGCAGCACGCTGTCATTCGCCTCTGGTGACTTCTATGGAGGCTCTACTCCCTTCAGCGCTTCGATTAGTAACCAATATATTCTTGAGGTTTCTGGGCTACAAAATGGTTAATCCATGACACCTCGGCAGTACATACGCGATATAACCTCAGGGGTTCGCAATTATATCGCATACCGCCTCGGTACCATGGGTTAACCTATACGTACTCTGGAAACTCAGTATAAAGCATAACTCTATGAACTCACACTCTCCATAGGGTCGATAGCATCATTCTGTACAGGATTCCATCCTTGGTCCAGAAGGTTTTTGAGATCCGTAGTGAGCTCGGGATTCTTGAGATTGAGTATATTCTGTACCATCTGCAGCTTCATCATGACCTGTGGGGTCACCTTGTCGGGTGTGATGTTCAGATACTGCATCAGAGAGTAGACATCGAGAGGCATACTGCCTGACATAGCTATATGGAAGAAGAGAAGTTTAGATCAATAATTAATGAAACCTGACTATGGTGCTAGAACAGGACCTGTCTTAGCACGCATAGAAAGGCAGCTTTATAATATTTGTTTAATGTTTGTACAGAAATTATCTTGCACAGTAGAAGCCCTTAGTCTGGACACTCAAGGGACCCATGAATAAAGTACTGAAGTGTTCTGTTCAGGAGTTGTTTAAACATGCAAAGTATTCACTTGGGATCACATGCAGAGTCCCCAATACAGTACATGCAAGAATACTGTATTACATCTACTTAGCACATACACAAAAGAGCATGTGCGTGCACTAGTTTCTGTCTATTCTACTCACCTGCTGATGGGTCAAGCTCTCCATTGCTTAGTGCTGTCTGAACTGGCTCCACTTCATTGCTGATACCAAACGCCACTTCCCCTTGAGCATCTATACAACAGCCATAAGATAATATTGCACTGCACATAACAATATGATTACTATTAGATGTGTATATTTATGGATTGAGTGCTCAAAATAAATGATCTTGTCTATAATTATACTTACTCAAATTTGAGAATAGAAATTTAAAAATAATTATGGTCTATGTACGCAATGAGAGTGCTGTTATATGTGTACCTTTGTCGTCACCAGAATCCATGTCCGATAGACCAGCCATCATTGAGTCAATCTGTTTCTGAGTCTCAGCTATGCAACAAAAAAACATGCAAATCACACACACAGTACTGCATAATTAAATCAGTATGTACCAGCTAACAACAAAACTAAGGACTAAATTTTTGATAGCATCCAAGTGCAAAATTTTGTGTATGATCAAATTTTGAAAATGCAACAACCAAGTTTTGTACAAGCAAGAACACTAATCGAATCACTCACAGAACAGGTCCTCCATACTGCCGCTGAGTCTAGTAACTCCAGTAGCCACCACCTCTCCCTCTTCATCTCCTTCGTCGCTGCTGCTGTCAAGATCGCCAAAGTTGATTTTCATCTCACGCGGCTCGACTGAAATTGGGCGTGACTTCTGCTTGTTACCCACAGACACGCCCACACTTGTGACTGTCTCGCCGGAAGCTGGTTGAGTAGTCACCGATTGTGATTTCAGTTTGAACTCCGTCGAAGCGGCTGCTGATTTTGACGACTTGCTCGCTGTGAGCTGATGTTCTTTACGCTCTGATGGAGGGGTTGGAACGACTTTCATCAGCTTGTTAGTTGGTGGAGATGGGGCGGGTCGACTGGGCGGGGCCTTGCCTTTGGGTTTACTATTCTCCTTCCCTTTGCTCAATGCAGGACTAGCCTCAGCTGTAGTGACCAATGAGAAACCGTCCTTTGCTTTCGACTTACTCTTCTGTTTGTCTTTGGGCTTTTCTTTTGATTTTGACTTTTCTTCTTTTCGCTCAGTTGCTTGCTCCTCCTTCTTTGATTTTTCTTTAGACTTCTCTTTTTTGTCTTTTTCCTTTGTCTTCTTGGATTTCTCTTTTTTACCACTGCCAGTACTTTTGGCTTGCTTCTTTGCTTCTGTTGGAGTAGGGCAAGAAAACAGGTGAGTGAGTGAGTGAGTGAGTGTGTGAGTGAGTGAGTGTGTGAGTGAGTAAGTGAGTGTTTGTATGTGTGTGTTTGTGTGTGAATGAGTGAGTGCATGTGAGAGTGTGTGAGCGAGTGAGTGAGTGAGTGAGTGACTATGTGAGTGAGTGACTATGTGAGTGAGTGAGTGAGTGACTATGTGAGTGAGTGAGTGACTATGTGAGTGAGTGAGTGACTATGTGAGTGAGTGAGTGAATATGTGAGTAAGTGAGTGACTATGTGAGTGAGTGAGTGAGTGAGTGAGTGAGTGAGTGACTATGTGAGTGAGTGAGTGACTATGTGAGTGACTATTATGTGTGAGTGAGTGAGTGAGTGAGTGAGTGAGTGAGTGAGTGTGTGTGTGTGTGAGTGAGTGTGAGTGAGTGTGAGTGAGTGAGTGTGTTAGTGTGCGAGTGAGTGTGTGAGTGAGTGAGTGAGTAAGTGAGTGACTTACTCTTCTTCTCCTCTAGTTCCCTGGGGTCTAGTCCGTGTATCACTGATATGATATCATCATCATCATCCTGATCGTCATGATCAAGAGACAATCGAGATGAGGTCAGAGTAGTGCAAATTGTTCCTGAAAGCAAGCAAGAAAGAAGAAAATGTACATATTCACAAGCCTACTAGCAAAAGACTGAATGCACCAGAGCCCTTTGTTAATATCGATCACAAAATATTGGTGGTTAACTGATTTACAACAATTAACGCTTATAACTGGTAAGCTACAATATTGGTCATCATGAACAGTAGACAGTGCAGCATGCACTATCCTGTGGAGGCCTTGAAAATGTGATGCAATAGACGTTTAGCTAACCAGGGCAAAGTTTCTTGCTCTCAGAGATCCTCCAAGATGGCTTATCCCTAGCTGAGCGCTCATGGTAGCTGGCTTGAGTTCCTTGGGTAGAATCTGACTATAGGCCTCCTCTTTCGAAGCTGCTTTAGGTTCAACTTGAGTGGGCAGAGATAATGCAGCCATTTCTATTGCTTCTGCCTTGGAAACAGCCTGAACAAAAGGATACAAAATAGACGTAAAATGTGTATTATCTTATTACTTTCGTTGGAAACAATCAGGATAAAATTGTTTATTAACTTTGCTGTTGGTATTAGCACTTAATATGAGGAACGCATAACAGGTCGACTTCGTGTTTCCCCATAGATAAAGTGTAGTTGCTTTAAGAAAGGTTTTGCAGGGCATGCAATGCACATTAAACACCCCTTCCTGTATTATAGTACCAGTATAGGTACATATATTGCTCCACTTAGTTAAAAATTAATGTGCATCACTGGTACAACGTATAAAGTTCTAGTTAAGGAGTCAACCTGTTGATCGTTCTGGCTAGCCCAGTTCTTTGCTGTCTTCTGTTCTTCGAGATTTGCGAACTCATGAGGAGACAGCCCTATACGAAAAAAAGCCACAAAACATACAACTCTTGTCACTTGAGACTACAGTGCATGAGAAGTAGTTCACAACATTCCTGTGTCTACGTACCAGCAATGGCAGGGTCCTCACTGAATGACCCTCGTCTGCTGCGTGCACGCATTCCTCCAGTGTCGTCCCAGGCTGAGCTGCGGTGAGCTAGATCATCAAACATATTCTCAGTCGACTTCTAAAAAAATCAAAAAATCAAAATAAAAGTACCATCTATCGTTGCAAGTGAGAATCAAGAATAAGCAAGCACCCACAATACAGCATGAGAGGTGTGGTCAAGAATGTGATACAGCTAGCATGAGGCGAAGCTGAGTGCTACATCGCCTCTAATTGTTTGATGCTCTATCTCACCGTTTTCCTAATCTTGTTCAGGCCCGGTAGGCAGGCGATGGGTGCCAGTGAGCAGATCAGGGCTGACTCCATCACTCTAGCTATGCTGATGTGGTCTGGAATCTCTCGCTCCTCCTCTGAGTCTGTCATAATGTACTCATCCCAACTGAGGGAGAGAGAAGACAAATAATGGTGACAGTATGTACGCAAAATTGTCATAAAGGCAGAAGAGAAGATGTCAAAGCTTACTTGACTTGTTTCTTAGCTCTGACCAAACGTGTTCCTCGTGCGTCCTGTGTGGATGAAAAGGATTAGAATAAAATAATGGTGTTTATATTCTAGGCATTCTAATTTGGAACAATCGATCATGCTATCTTAGTGAATTTATCTGCATTTATGTGAGACCAAGCATACTTAAGTACACAATGCTATAGTCATGTAAGGAACACCAAGAAATATAGCTGATTACAAAAATTGACATTCTAGACAGCATAAAGTGATTATTTTCATGTAGAAATCATGCAGTTGATGTCATACCACATTTGGGGGTTCCTCTCCATCGACTGGTTTCATGAGTAAGAAGTTGCCCTCCTCCACGATGTCGTTCTCTTCTCTGTCCACTCCCTCTTGGCCGTGTGTGATGGGAGGAGGGAGAGGGTGATTGGTGTCATTACGATCCAGTTCAGGTTGAGAAGACTGAGGCTCATCCGTGGGACCGAACCCTATATCCACATCTATGGAACGGGAATGAGGATTGAAGCATTGTTATGGTGTGGATTTTGTAAAAATGTCATCACTAGTAACTCACCTCTGTGTCTGGTGGTTCGTAGAGGATGTTGCTTCAGGTGGGTAGCACTGCCTGGTCCACTGCCAGTGGAAGGTGGTCCTCTATGATGAGACCGTGGCTGGAAAAAAATTATAATACTAACAGTGTGATATTGTCAAAGACTTATTAGAATCAGCAATAGCAATGACAACTCAATCAAGAGCTAGCAGCAATTATAGCAAATACAGAACACCAACTCAGCACAGACAACATGGTTAAAATAGTGACTGTCTCATGACCCTCATTGTAATAGTACAATCTCTTGTTAGTTTGAACATCAGTCACATGTCATGTGTCAGGCAGTCCGGCTGCAAATGTCACAAACAGGAACACTGCATTTTATACAGGCTAAATAATTTCTTTATACCACTACTGTTGGTGACAGTTTAGCAAAGCTCCATTATAAGGAGTATGGATGAACCCTGTATCTATGGTACCTTTTTGTGCATTTGCTGGTGACGTCCCTTCCTGTGACCTTGGGGAGGAGGGAATCCAGCAGGAGGAACCCATGGAGGGTGACCTCCCCTTCTCAGTGCCTCCATATGCATCCTGTCCTCAGTGGACTTTGGCTTGGGTTGCTATAGACAAGACAACAAATAACGTTCGTTTCCATACTCTCCCTCCCCCTCTTTCTTTCCATCTCTCACTCACTGTATAGGGTCGTCCTTGCCATTGGTACCCATAGTACTGAGCCACCATGGCTGGGTGATAGGGGTAGTGAGGTCCAGGGTATGGTGCCATGGGGTGCCCTGGTGGTCCGGGAGGGGGGTATCTCATTGGGTGATGGCGATGGTGATGGCTGTTACCAGCTGAGCTCTGTGAGCCTAGACTAGATCCTGAGATGCTGCGTGGTGGTCTATGGCGGCCAGGAGGAGGAGGAGGCATTGGGTAGGAAGGGTAGTAGCCTTGAGGAGGATAGAACCCAGGGACATTATGTCGACCACCTGGAGAAACAGAGAAAGAGAGAGAGAGAGAGAGAGAGAGAGAGAGAGAGAGAGAGAGAGAGAGAGAGAGAGAGAGAGAGAGAGAGAGAGAGAGAGAGAGAGAGAGAATGACCCATTTGAGTAAGTGAGTGAGTGGGTGGGTGGGTAGGTGGGTGAGTGAGTGGAGTGAGTGAGTGGGTGGGTGGGTGAGTGGGCAGGTGGGTGAGTGGAGTGACTGAGTGACTGAGTATCTTGCTTACTGTGTAGTGATCTGCTAGCTGTTGATCCACTGCGATATGAAGCCTCTGACTCATTGTCAGGATAGTTCTTGACACGTGAGGGTCGGCTGTAGTTTGAGGAGGTCTCCAGATTGTGATTATTGTGAACAGTAGAGTAGCCTTGGTCATCAAAATCACTGCAAAAAGCAAAAGTTAAAGCACAAGCTTACATCAGTAACAGGAATGAAGAAAATTTGAATATTATAATTCACCACACGAACAGGTAGCAATGGAGCTGAACAACAGAAGATTTTCAACAGCAGATTTTAACAAGTCCATACTAAGCTGTAAAATTTGTGTGATTTCAAAATTTGCTTGATGACTGTCAAAATTATTATAGTGAACACCTAGTTCAACCTTTGCCCTGATGGATACTAACATCAAACACATACTAGGAATTTCACATGATTTTCACAAAGCCACACAGAGTCTCACATTTGCTGTAACTAAAAACTATTTACTCCTGCATATTTCCTACTGCAATATTCATGACATAGACAACTCGACTACACTTGTAGCAGCATGGTACATGAGGGCGATGGCGTACTTGTACATAGCTATTGTGACGTCATAAACACCACAACAAGATCTCTTGTGCACTTGGGGTATATAAATAAGCTCCTTGGTTACACATTGGCACTTTTCTGAGTTGACTAACAGCTAGCATGGATGATGCTATTGCCTTGACAGCGATGATCTTCTTCTATGCAGTCGTGGTCCTTCCGCTTGCTGTACACAAGAGGATGATAATATTCGGTACTGACACGACCATCTTCTTTGTTCTTGTGAACATGGAGACTTGCAATGCAGCAGTCTGTGCTCTATCCTACTACCTACTACAGCCAGGTCACCCTTTCTATCAAGACGATATTAATTGCGGATTGAAGTACAGCATCTTAAGCATGATCAATGCAACTCAACTCATTAGACTTGCCGTCACTTTTCCCTGTGTTTTCTTCAAAAATAAAAAACTGGTAAAGAAAGAAGTGTTCCTTCCATCGATTATATCTTCGGTGGTAACAACTACCTCTTTTGTCAGTTTCCTTTGTCTTGATTGGTATTTGAACATGAAAGAGTGTATACAATGCCGAGCCAACATGACATTGTTTTTACCGATATGGGTGGTCTTGCTACTCACTCCACTACTCTACACTACATTATCAATCGTACTCATCGTGAACGACAGTCTAGAGGATGCCATATCATCGAAATCGATAGTCATTTCCATTGTACTGGGATGTGCTACAATGACTGCTGCTTGGTCCTTCACTATCAATGCTCTTTATGTCCTCGACCCCTTTACCAGAGACCCACAAACTTCATCACCTGATGCTATCAGCAGTCTACTTTTTGCACTGGCACTGACTATACCAACCGTATCACTGGTGCTGAAAAAGATTCAGTAACACGGAAGATCTGATATGGATTTTCATCATAGAGAACACTTTTAGCTAGTAGTATAATGCTTATGCATAAGATTGTTAGAGTTGTAAGCTATTTGAGATTATAAATGATTTAAAATAAATTATTTTTGGTCTAAAACACGAACAATTTTTCTGTTTAAAGGATGATGATAATTCTTAATCGCATAATTCTTAAATGCTTTCGAAATTACAACCTGAGATTGATTCATTACTCCAGTAGACACAGCCAAATTCTCTGCTACACAAATAATATTCATGGTGTAGACAACTTGACCACGCTCAGCAGCAATGGTACACTAGGGCGATGGCGTACTTGTACGTAGCTATTGTGACGTCATAAACACCACAATAAGAACTCTTTAGCACTTGATCAATGGTATGTAAATAAGCTCCTTGGTTACACATTGGCACTTTACTGCCGTGACTAACAGCTAGCATGGATGGTGTTATTATTGCCTTGGCAGCGATGATCTTCTTCTATGCAGTTTTGTTCCTTTCATTTGCTGTACACAAGAGAATGAGTACTGACACAACCATCCGCTTCGTTCTTGTGATCTTGATTTCAGTGGAGGCTTGCAATGCAGCAGTCTGTCCTCTATCCTACTACCTACAACAGCCAGGTCACCCTCTCTATCGAGAGGACATCAACGGCAGAGTAAAGTACAGCATCTTGACCATTTATGCAACTCAACTCCTTAGACTTGTCTTCACCTTGCCTTGGTTTTTCCTCAAAGATAAAGAACTGATAAATGAAGTGATATATGTTCCATTGTGTATATCTTCGTTGATAACAAATCTCCCTTTTGTCAGTTTTCTTGGTCTCAACGTAACATTGTTTATACCCATAGGGCTACTCACTCTACTAATCTACACGGCATTATCAATCGTAGTTTTCGTGAAAGATACTCTAGAGGATGCCCAATCATCGAAATTGATCATTCCCGTTGTGGTGGGACTTTTTATAATGTCTGCTGCTTGGGCCTTCACTGTCAATACTCTTTCAGTCCTCAACCACTTTATCAGAACCCAAGAAAAATCATCACCTAATGTTTATATCAGCAGTTTCCTGATTGTTCTGGTACTGACTATACCAGCCGTAGCAACTCTGATGTGGAAAATAGCTTCAGTAAGACGGAAGATCTGATCTGGATTTTCCTTCTCATGATAAAAACACTGTAGGAACTAGTTAGCTAGTCAGTATATACTTTGAGTAGCAAGCAAGGCCTTATACATAAGATTGTTAGCGTATTACCCATTAGTAAGTTATTATTATCATAATATCATTATAATTATATGTTATATTATCATTCAAAGAAACAGAGCGCCTCCCCAACGATTTGCTCTATATGTTTGGACATTAAGACACGAACTCTTTCCAAGAGGAGAGCTACGTAACAGGCTCTCTGACTATTGCTATGTCATGTCATGGACAGACTCTTTGACTCACTTATTGTTATACAATACATTGCTCTGTTACCTCTCTACATATCATTGTCATGCTCCCCCGCTTATAGATGGTGTTGTCTATTACCTGCTCTGTCTGTCAATCTGTGTGTTACAATTATAATTCACCACTGTCAATCTGTGTGTTACAATTATAATTCACCACACGAACAAAGCTGGACAACAGTAGATTTGCAATAGCAGATTTTAACAAGTGTGTTCCATACTAAGCTGTAAAATTTGGGTGATTTCAAAATTTGCTTGACGACTGTCAAAATTATTATAGTGAACACCTAGTTCAACCTTTGCCCTGATGGATACTAACATCAAACACATACTGAGCATTTCACATGATTTTCACAAAGCCACACAGTGTCTCACTATTAGCTGTAACTAACAACTGTTTACACCAGCACATTCCATAATATTCATGACGTAGACAACTCGACTACGACATGAGGGCGATGGCATACTTGTAAAGTAGGCGTGTGACGTCACAACACTCATGCACTTGAAATAGCCACCGCAGGTTGTGTGGTTACGCAGTAACACTTTGTGCAGTAGAGCAGAGAGAGGGCAGCGTTATACAAGGAGCTCATGAGAATAGGTACATTCACTATGGCACTGTGCCTGCAGTATTACAACTATCTATTGCTCTACAGGTCTGGTGCTCCTAGCTGCGAGCTATGGAAATCAACAAAAACACAAGACACACGGTTCTTCCTTGCTTACAGCATTACAGCAGAGAACTGCATAGCAACAGTTTGACTACCAACTACCAAGCAATGCTGAGGTACAGTCAAGCTACTGTGCAGAAATTAGTGTGTTTGGGTTGTTGAACTGTATGAAGAGCATTGTAGCAAAGTGAGCTTGTATTTGCTGTATTGCTATATCATAATTGTTCAGTGACTTTCTTCTTTCTGACCGACAGTTTTGTCAGCTTTTCAGACAAGATATGCTTGAGCTGTGACTGCTGCATTCTTGCTAATTTGTGATCCTGACATCAAACTGGCTGTGCATTTCACACGTTTCGCGCTAAAGCCGTATAGTGTCTCACTATTTGGTGCATGTTGGGAACAGATAACTTGCACATTCTGTCTACGAAATATCTGTGACGACATCAAAGATTAGTAGAACATGTGAGCTAGTGTGGGCAGTATGACACAAGAATACTTCCATCAACAGCAGCAATGTTGACAGCAAGTATGGACGATCTCAGTAAAGATGATGTCAAGTATTCAACGACAATGCCGGAATAAGGAAGGCCGCCAATAAAGCTCTGTTACACCTTTTCACAAAGTTTCTGTAATCATGAAGTTGGCAAGAAAGAACATGGCGCTTTTGTTTATGTTCTTGTTAGCGAGTATCTTTGCAGCACAGTAGGGGGTGATGTTGACCGAGAAGCTGCATAACATGATCAATGGCACACCAAACGTTTTGAAATACTTGACATCGAGTTTACGTATGTTGGCTTGTTCGTCACTGATGGCGATTGTGATTGCAGTTGTCAATTGTTAGCTGGAACATCAGTACAAATGTGACTATGAACCAGTTAGTACAATACTAGTATAGTGAACAAAGACTTATTAGTAAGCTTGCATAGTTGTTGTTTAATAGTAAGATCATGTAGTAGTAGATTGCTGTTATGAAAAAAATTATTTTAAAAAGTTGTACAAGAGGGCGATGGCATATGTGGTACAAGAGGGCGATGGCATATGTGGTACAAGAGGGCGATGGCATATGTGGTACAAGAGGGCGATGGCATATGTGTAAAGTAAGTGTGTGACGTCACAACACTGTCGTCACTGTCTCACCATGCACTTGAAATAGCCTCGGCACGTGATGTGGTTACACAGTAACACTTCGTGCAATAGAGCAGAGAGAGGGCAGCGTTATGCAAGGAGCTCATGAGAATAGGTACATTCAATATGGCACTGTGCCTGCAGTATTATAACTATCTATTGTTCTGCAGGTCTGGTGCTCCTAGCTGGAGTAACTCTTCTTTTGGTGTGGAGTGTACCTTTGTTCACCAATGACGGCAATAGGCCATTCCCTTTAAGAGCCTAAAGAATTTAATTAGCGATATTGGCTAGCGTAATTGGCTTCCAGGCTAGTTGGGGTGTGAGATGATTACGTAAGCGCTAAGATTAATACACGAATTTATATGGGGCTTATGGGAGAGATCGCGATACTTTCGACATCTTTGTAGTGCTCTCCGTAAACTTGACAACCGCGTGGTCTTGCTGCTTGGGTTCCTCTACCTTCGCTCTGTCGAACGCAAAAGACTACGCGTGCACTGGCAGCAACGTTTTGGAGAAACAGGCGCGCAAAGAAGGCCTACTCGCACTATAGATCAAGCTAACAAAGGACCCAGTCTCCACAGTTCAAGTAACCACTGGCAGCAGTACCTGCACGCAGTATACTCTTACAGTATCCAGCTTTACAAAATTGTTTCTCTTCAGAAAAATGCCCAACAAGCTTGCCATACTTAGCGTAACTTGGGCTTGTTTGCGCGCCCGTTTCTCCAAAACGATGTTGCCAATGCACGCGTAGTCTTTTGCGTTCGACAGAGCGAAGGTAGAGGAACCCAAGCAGCAAGACCACGCGGTTGTCAAGTTTACGGAGAGCACTACAAAGATGTCGAAAGTATCGCGATCTCTCCCATAAGCCCCATATAAATTCGTGTATTAATGTTAGCGCTTACGTAATCATCTCACACCCCAGTGCTGTGGCCAGCAGAGCGGTGTGCCCACGCATACATTCCACGCATACTTTGCTCTTACTGGGAATGGCCTATTGTGATCGCAGTTGTCATTAGAGTTGATACAACTATTGTAAAGACCCCACTTCAACCGTTGCCCACTTCTCTGCTGTAATGCGTACAGTATAACAGCAGAGAACTGAAAACCAACAGTTTGACTACCAACTACCAAGCACTACTGAGGTACAGTCAAGCTGCTGTGCAGATATTAGTGTGTTTGGGTTGTTGAACTGTGAAGAGCATTGTAGCAGAGTGATCTTGTTTTGCAATGCTGTATTGCTGTATCATACTCAGTGACTTTCTTTTTCTGACCAACAGTTTTGTCAGCTTTTCAGACAAGATATGGTTGAGCTGTGACTGCTGCATTCTTGCGAATTTGTGATCCTGACATCAAACACTGGCTGTGCATTTCACACGTTTCACGCTAAAGCCGTATAGTGTCTCACTATTTGGTGCATGTTGGAAACTGACAACTTGCACATTCTGTCTACAAAATATCTGTGACGACATCAAAGATTAGTAGAACATGTGAGCTAGTGTGGGCAGTATGACACCAGAAACACTTCCATCAACAGCAGCAATGTTGACAGCAAGTATGGACGATCTCAGTAAAGATGATGTCAAGTATTCAACGACAATGCCGGAATAAGGAAGGCCGTCAATAAAGCTCTGTTACACCTTTTCGCAAAGTTTCTGCAATCATGAAGTTGGCAAGAAACAACATGGCGCTTTTGTTTATTGTCTTGGTAGCGAGTATCTTTGCAGCACAGCAGGGGATGATGTTGACCAAGAAGCTGCATAACATGACCAATGGCACAACAAACGTTTTGAAATACTTGACATCGAGTTTACGTATGTTGGCTTGTTCGTCAATGATGGCGATTGTGATTGCAGCAGTCAATTGTTAGCTGGAACATCAGTACAAATGTGACTATGAAACCAGTTAGTACAATACTAGTATAGTGAACAAAGACTTATTAGTAAGCTTGCATAGTTGTTGAGTTTAATATTAAGATCATGTAGTAGTAGATTGCTGCTATGAAAAATTATTTTAAAAAGTTTTCTTGAGTGAGGTATTGGCGTTGCTGTGCTGATGAATTGAGTTTATCGAACACAGTTGTGTAAGAGTTGCATTATTTGATGAGATGATCGTCACTTAGACAGACATGGTATTTTAATAACTTACACATAGGACACAGTACTGAATATCACACGTGAAATAATGTGCACAAAATACTAACTCTACAGCATGGACACTTTATCATACATTTACCAGCTTGGGCAAAATTGAGCACTAGGAGGCAATGTAGGTATGTCTTGAAGCTACTTATTAGGGAGGCACTAGTTGTTCAAATGTTGATCTATTCTATAATAAAGAGATTGGTGTGGCATGGGCTAGGCGTTCACTAGAAATTCATTCTTGTTATGATACCCCTGATCATATGTGCTAATGAAGCAAATTAATATCTGCATATTAACCGGATATTCAAAATTGGGCTAGTACACAAGCTCATTGACAACTTGATTACATCCAAATGACTCAGAAATTTCTAACAATCAGTGTCAACTGTTAGACTACAAATGTAGTAGAACATTAAAATTTGTATATTAAATTAATATGTAAAATTTGAACTCATTTGCAGCCAAATTTGTAACAAACTGTTAGCAACCTGTATTGAAACAGTAAGCAAAGAATGGCTGTATTGTTCATGAAGCTCCTTGAGCTTTCACGCTGTAGTAGGGCATTGCTACCATAGCCAGCTCCACCCTCAAATGGGCGTAACAGCTAATCACCACTATTTTCACCAGTGTTGCTACGGCTGGCACTGACTATACCAGCCGTAGCAACACTGGTGCTGCAATAGTTTTAATAACACGGAAGATCTGATCTGGATTTTTCTTCTCATGATAAAGAACACTGTAGGAACCAGTTAGCTAGTCAGTATAATTATGCTTTGAGTAGCAAGCAAGGCCTTGTGCATAAGATTTTTAGTGTATTACCCATTAGTAAGTTATTTAGGACACAGAGATAATGCTTGATTCCTTTATTGTCGGTCTAAAACACGAACAATTTTTAATTAATAGCTGTTTCAAGGATTATGATAATTCTTAATAGCGAGCATAATGCTTTCCAGATTATAACCTGAACTCAATTCATTATTCCAGTACATATAGCGCAAATTCTCTGCTACACAAATAATATTCATGGTGTAGACAACTTGACCATGCTCAGCAGCAATGGTACATGAGGGCGATGGCATACTTGTAAAGTAAGTGTGTGACGTCACAATACTGTCGTCATGGTCTCGTGCACTTGAAATAGCCTCCGCGTGGTGTGGTTACGCAGTAACACTTCGTGCAGTAGAGCAGAGAGAGGGCAGCGTTATGCAAGGAGCTCAAGAGAATAGGTACATTCAATATGGCACTGTGCCTGCAGTAATACAACTATCTATTGTTCTGCAGGTCTGGTGCTCCAGTGTGCTATGGAAATCAACAAAAACACAAGACACCTGGTTCTTCCTTGCTTACAGCATTACAGCAGAGAACTGCAAAGCAACAGTTTGACTACCAACTACCAAACAATGCTGAGGTACAGTACAGTACTGCAGTATTATAACTATCTATTGTTCTGCAGGACCGTTGCCCACTTCAAATCTTTTCCATATTTGAGCCAAATGATTATGTTGATCGCTATCAGTCAAGCTGCTGTGCAGACAATAGTGTGTTTAGGTTGTTGAACTGTATTGTAACAAGGTGATCTTGTATTGCTGTATTGCTATATCGTAATTATTCAGTGACTTTCTTTTCTCTGACCAACACAGTTTTGTCAGCTTTTCAGACAAGATATGCTTGAGCTGTGACTGCTGCACTCTTGCGAATTTGAGATCTAGACATCAAACACTGGCTGAGCATTACACACGTTTCACGCTAAAGCCGTATAGTGTCTCACTATTTGGTGCATGTTGGAAACTGATAACTTGCACATTCTGTCTACAAAATATCTGTAACGACATCAAAGATTAGTAGAACATGTGAGCTAGTGTGGGCAGTATGACACCGGAAACACCACAAAGAACAATTTTACGCAATTGGTGAGTGCCTATAAAATGAGCTCCATGACAACATGCTGACACTTCAGCAGTGTTGCCAGCAAGCATGGATCTCAGTAAAGATGATGTCAAGTATTTCAAAACGTTTGTTGCGCCATCAGTCATGTTATGCAGCTACTCGATCATCATCATCCCCTACTGTGCTGCAAAGATACTCGCTAACAAGAACATAAACAAAAGCGCCCTGTTCCTTCTTGTCAACTTCATGATTACAGAAACTTTCAAAGCGATGAGTTCCGCACTATTCTACTGGCTACAGCAGCCATCTTACCCACTCTATCAGGATAATCTTGACGATAGATTGAAAGTCAACTTGATAAGTTTTGAGGTTATGCAAATGGTCCTGGCTACCAGCATGATAGCGATCAACATAATCATTTGGTTCAAGCATGGTAAAGATTTGAAATGGGCAACGGTGATCGTCACAATCGTTGCACCAACACTGATCACAACTGCGATCACAATCACCATCATTGACGGACAAGCCAACATACGTACACTCCATACCAAAGAAGACTTACTCGAGCGGCATGCCTGCGTGCATGCTTGGCTGTTTGTACTGATGTTCCAGCTAGCACAAAGCACATTCATGATTGTTATTACCAAGCTGGTTACCCTTGACGACAATGCTGCAATAAGGAAGGCGGTCAATAGAGCTCTGTTCCATCTTTTCGCAGCTTCTATCATGTCTTTCACCGTCAGTCTGCTGCCGATTATCGACCCCGCACTCAGAGTTGAAAATGAAAAAATATCTGATATCGTCGCCTATCTGATCGTCATCCCAGCCTTCACTACACCCTTCATGACAACCATTCTGGTTAAACCAGCCTACAGCAACGTCGAGTCTATCAAGACCTCCATCAGCTACCCGAAGTCAGTCACATGTCGTATAGCAGAATAGTGTTCCAGCTGAAACCAGTCATTTGGGACCAGTTAAGGTGGCGGTATACCGTTACGCGAATAATGACATTCACGACATTAGTAATGATATTCATGTTCCCTAGCAAACAACGGCGCTTTGGGGTAATGGATGCTGCCACCATTCGCCAAAAATAGCACTAAGGGTGCATTTGCTTGATGCAATGAAGACCGGCCCATCTTCTACAGTAGCAAACGGAGGGCCAGACGAAGAGATTTTTTGAATATCGACTCGTATTACAGTTTTATGCTCGAGAACACGCAGTTGTTGGTGCAGCTCAGGGGCTTGTTTTGCGGTATTTTGCGATTTTAGAAAAAATCAAAGAATCTATCAGGAAAAACTCTTCGTCTGGCCCTCGGGAAAACTGTTTAAAGCATTGTGAATACTGTTTTACCTTGCTTGAAGACTCCTGTGGAGAGATTTTTGGCGAATGGATCATCGATCTTGATGGGCTGTGTATCTGGCGATGGTACGAGGTGCGTTCAAAATACTTGCAAAACAGCTTTGTTTACCTATCTTCTCGACATGTAGCTGGTTTATGGCGCTTAGTTTTGTATTCTAGCTGGATAGCGAGCTGTTTTCGAAACCACTGTAGCCACGCCCAGACGGTATACCGCCACCTTAAGACTCATTAGTAGTTAGGTAGTTAGTTAGTAAAATACTAGTATAGTGAACAAAGACTTATTAGTAAGCTTTTGTGTTTAATATTAAGCTCATGTAGTGGTAGACTGAAAAGATTATTTTTTAAGGTTTTTTGAGTGAGCTATTGACGTTGCTGTGCTGATGAATTGAGTCTTATCAAACACAGTTGTGTAAGAGTTTGCTGAGATGATCGTCACTTGGACAGGTATAGTATCTTTATAGCTTATACATAGGACCGATATTATCACAGTACTGAATATATTTTATCGGGGCCTAAATTTACAATTTTAACAACAGCAATACAAAATTGAATACTAAAGCTTGGCTAATTACGTATTGTACTGCACGTGAAATAATGTTCATCAACTCTACAGCATGGATACTTCATCATACATTCACCAGCTTGCGCAAAATTGAGCACTAGGAGGCAATGTAGGTATGTCTTGAAGCTACTTATAAAATTGGAGACACTAGTTGTTCAAATCGAATGTGGATTGATCTACTCTATAATACACAGATCAATCATTTGGTGTGGCATAGGCTAGGCGTTCAATAGAACTTGTTACAATACCCCGGGTCATAATTATGCTGAAGCAAATTAATATCAGCATATTAACCGGATATTCAAAATTGGGCTAGTACACAAGCTCATTGACAACTTGATTACATCCAAATGACTCAGAAATTTGTAACAATCAGTGTCATCTGTTAGACTACGAATATTAAATTTTGTATATTCAAATAATTACGTGAAATTTGAACTCAAATTTGTAACTAAAGAATGCAACCTAATGGCTGTATTGTTCACGAAGCTTCTTGAGCTTTCACACTGTAGTAAGGCGGCATTGCTACCACAACTAGCCCCGCCCTCAAATGGGCGTAACAGCTAATCAATAAATCAGCGACGATTGTACAAAAGAGTCTAATATCACTGCCTCCCAATTGCTCCTCTGGTGTAACTGTATAACATTCCAATGGGTAATATTATTCATTCCAGCTCAGCACACCACGACGCCGACCAACAAACAACAACACAATCAGTCACACATCAAATAACGATATTCATAGACAATGTTGCCCAATCACATCCAATGATTATTACCTGCCAGCCTATGAATATCATTAACCCAATATAAGGGTAGCCCAGAGGTGTTTACCGCTCATGTTCCATGTGCCCATGTGCAGACTGTACATGTTGTCAATGTTTATCATAAGAGTATCCTCAGAGGAGTCTAGTGACATTTGAACCCATATCAAGAATGCAGTCGCATGATTCACATCAATACACACACCTCCGTCCCTCGTGCAAGTACAATATATACCACAACATACAGCGTCCAGATCACTAGCATAATACCCTCACACACGGCACAGTGTTAGCATGCCCTCATAGAACCCTATGTGTTGTAAGTTTTTATTTCAATAGCATTGAGTTCTATAGTTTGACACCAATCAAGCATTGATTTACCACAAAACCTCTCAGAGCACAGTATGTTCTACCTCGCGCATAGCTTTCTTGAACGAAAGAACAGACAAATGATAAGATATGTGCAGTTGAGCAAATTCTCACATGCAACATGAAGTAGCTAGCACAGATTAACCCCTACCCCACCACAACATGTGAAACTACTCCTACACATCAAGTCATCTTAAAATAATTGCAGCTGTGCAGTAATAATGTGTTCCATTTATTGTGTTGTGTGTTTGGTTGACTCACGTGCTGACGGCATGACGAACATGTGACGATGCCTCTGAGAGTTGTTCATCGTTGTCACGAGAGAGCTTCTTGTCCTTGGAGCGCTTCTTGACTCTAGTATAGATATGACCCTACAACAAGCACACAGGGCACCATCACACAACACACCAGAGCACCATCACACAACACACCAGAGCACCATTACACAACACACCAGAGCACCATCACACAACACAGCAGAGCACCATCACACAACACAGCAGAGCACCATCACACAACACACCAGAGCACCATCACACAACACACCAGAGCACCATCACACAACACACCAGAGCACCATCACACAACACACCAGAGCAGTATCACACATCACACCAGAGCACCATCACACAACACACCAGAGCACCATCACACAACACACCATAACACCCTCACACAATTAACACACATAGCACCATCACACAACACACCAGAGCACCATCACACAAAGAGCACCATCACACAACACACCAGAGCACCATCACACAACACACCAGAGCACCATCACACAACACACCATAACACCCTCACACAATTAACACACATAGCACCATCACACAACACACCAGAGCACCATCACACCACAGCACCATCACACAAAGAGCACCATCACACAACACACCAGAGCACCATCACACAACACACCAGAGCACCATCACACAACACACCAGAGCACCATCACACAACACATACTACACACAAGCATCATTCAGAACAGTAGTATTTCCACATCAGTAATGATTCAGTAGCTCTTTTTTTTTTATGGATAAGACAAAAAATTTGATCCAAACACAGGCAAAAGACAAAAATTACTTATCCTTCTTGTCCTTACAGGCAAAAGAAATATTTCAGAGAGATTTAGCATTGTAAAAGGTTATGCAGCTGATTTGTCAATAGTGTGGTATGTGTGTGTATCTTTGACTGACCTCTGGACCTAATTCATGGTCTAACAAATTCTGCTCATCTTCTTTGTTCCGTCGTGACTTGGAGCGACTACGCCGACTGCAGCAAAACAGCAGTATCACACCATCACACATACAGGTCAGTACTCCAAACACAACTTCATAGTACAGTGCGTTTTATTTACATACCTGCCATTTCTGTCAGATCTTGAGAGTAACTGTCTCTCCAGATCATCAGCTGAGTCTGACTCATCACTGACGGCCTTGTACAGCTGTTCCATTGACTTTTTTCTAGTCAATTCTTTGTCACGTCGTCGCTCGATCACCCCTGTCGCCTCCATGATGACGCTTGATATATCTTCAGCTTCTTCACGTGATGTTCGAACTGGATCAGCTGAATTTCTTTCATGCCGTTTCTTCGAGCTTGTTTGCGATGGTGAAGAAGTCAGTTCACCACTTGGTTTAGCTGACAGTTCAACACTGCTTGTCTTCTTGGGCTGCTCGTACTTCTCCAGACCCTTCACTCCTCTCTCACGATAGTCTCCGATCATGCGAGCTATCTCAGTGAACTGCTTCTCCACAGCAAGATCAAATGGTGTCTTATCTTCCTATAGAATTAAATAAACCAATAGTAATGCCAATCTCTAAAAATCACATAATTAAACAAAGATCCCTGATTGGAGAATTCGTAGAATACAGAGCTAATTTCTGTGCAGTTTGAATAAAAATTACTTTTTCCGGACGCCAGAGAAGCAGTACTCACCCATCGAGCTTCAGACAAACACGTAAGCTTAGCATGGACAGCAGTCAATGCAAAATAATTTTTACTGTCAAGTCAAAATACATTATAATATTTTGGAAGCTGTGTATTTTGCATGTGCATGTATTGAACAGGCGGAAAAAAACTGCTACTGATCAGTCCAATACTTTTTAGCTCATTCATGCTTTGTTCTGTACCCCACCCTCCCTATACACACTCACAGTATCCTTGATGCTGATGTTAGCCCCATGTTTCAGTAACATGAGGAGTGTCTCCTGCTGACCAAACTCAGCAGCATCGTGTGCAGGTGTAGCATGGATGTGATCCAACACATTGATATCATCCCTATCTTCCAATTTATCGAGAAAGAACTGCAACATCTCAGAACACCCATGAGCTAGAGAAACACGAATGGAGCTAGTGAATTTTAGTTATTTGGGTTTGTTACCAGCTGCAATGTGTAGAGGAGTTGCGCCATCTTTGGTTTTGTCAATAATGCTCTTAGGACCAACCTTGTTCACCAACCACTGCAGAGAGAGGGAGGGAGGGAGGGAGGAGGGAGGAAGGGAGGGAGGGAGAGAGAGAGAGAGAGAGAGAGAGAGAGAGAGAGAGAGAGAGAGAGAGAGAGAGAGAGAGTTAGTAAACTTGGTGTGTGAGTGGGTGGGTGTGTCCTACCTTAACCACCTCTAGCTGGTGACCCATAGAGGCAGCATGTATAGTACTCATTCCTGACAGGTCCTTAGCTACAGGGTCCACGCCCACCCCATCCACCAGATATTTCAATACATCAATCTTGCCTATAACACAAAATTTCCCCAAAATTAAAAGTGACAGAGAGGGTTGAAGAAACTGACCATCTTGAGCAGCATAGTAGACTGGGGCAGTTTGAGATTTGTCCCTTTTCTCAGCGTACTCTTTACCGTACTGCTGGACAAAGTACTTGATAATGCTTATCGACCCTGAAGAGATAATGTATAAATTAAATGAATGAGTAAATGAATGCGAGTAAGCAAGCCGAGTGAGTGATTGAGGAGGGATTCAGGAAGAGAGGGAGAAAAGAGAGAGGGGAGAGGGGAGGGAGCATGGAAGAGGTAGAGAGTGGGGAGTCTACCTCCAGCTGCTGCAAAGTGTATCGGCAGGTTCCCCTTGCCGTCAGCAATATGACCAATAGTACCAAAGTTCTCTACAATCCACTGAACCATCTTCAGGTTACCTGTATAGTGTATTCATTGCTGACACAAGAGTGTGTTATAGTGAGTGTGTAGAGGAGACCTTGCAAGGTAGCTAAACTGAGAATGGAGAGTCCACTGTCATCTGTCTGTTCAGCAATCTCTTGGCTTCTCTGTCGATCATGTGACACTACCAACTACACAAGAGAGGAGAGGTGCAGTACGTCACTACAGATATTGTGAATTCCAATAGTATTCCCAAGAGTGGCTAGCAACTCTATCCCCAGACTCAGCTAAAAGATGACATGTGAAATTTTACCAAAGATGTTCGACTGCTCAGTCAGTGGCTACAGTACATTACAAATTCAATGCTAAGATTTTAGCTATTTTGCTCATAAAAAATCATAGATCTTGTGTAGAGCATCTATGTCAGAACAGTACATGTGAGAATGGACTACATAGCATCTTTCGAGTTGTTTTGTCCATAAATTAGGCACTAATACGTTTATCTATTCAAGGTTACCTTCAGGGCTTCCAGTCTACCGTACACGGCTGCATAGTGCGCAGGAGTGCTGCCACTACGAGAGCGATCTAGAGGGGACTTGATTCTGTTCTCCAGTAACCAGCGAAGACATTCTATGGAGCCCACACGAGCAGCTGTGTGTAGTGGCGTCTCCTGGGACTCGGGATGAACCTGAGCCGATCCCGTCTGGATAAGCTCAGCTAGCTTGCTCACATCCTTGTTGATGATCGCCGCGTGCACAGGAGGGAGTGGTGCACCAACCCCGGCTACCTCCGCCGACTCGTCCTTGGATATCCTGCGAGAAGCCATATGGCTACAATCTTCCAATAATGGAGCGCTGCTGTAGTCAGCTGTGTATCACGAGTGATGCTACTGCACTAAATGAGTCACTAGTCACACACGACACAAGTTGAGCAGCTATCTGAAATTCCGAGTCAACAACTGCAGGGCGTGGCTGGAGCGGGAATACACTAAAGGGCGTGTCACACGAGCCACGCCCTAGGTACTAGAACTTGTTGACAATTTTTGCAGCTATGGCAGGTCTTCCTGGCTCTGATGATGCAGCGCCAGAGGTTGACATGAACAAGCCATGTTCAGAGAAGCATTTGGCTAAAATATCTCGTTGGATTACAGAATGGAGAGAGATATCACCATTTCTTGGTCTAACAAAAGCAGAGGACCAAGAAATTCTAGGATCGGCGCCACATTCTGTACGCTTGCAAAAGACAGAAATGCTGAGGCTGTGGAAAGAAAAACGAGGAATAAAGGCCACGTACAAGAGATTGTGTCGAGCATTCAATGAATGTGAAATGTCTGATCTTGTAGAGCAAGTTCAAAAACTGCTGACAGAGTCTGATAGCAGCTCATCAGATGAAGGAGGTGAGTTAGCTAGTTTCTTGAGTGTATGATCGATATACAATGTCTCAATTTCTCAGATTGCTCACCCAAACAATCTCCTCATAATCCACTCACCTCTTATGCATCCTACCTCAAGGAACTGTACACGTCTACATGTATGTCCCAAAGCCACACCTCCCAACATTGGGCCCACCTCCCACGATGTGACTTCATACAACTAGCAATGATTAAAGATGAACAGTTACGACGTGGAGGACCAGAGGAGGAAATGATCAGACTAGCACAGCAAGGAATGATTGAAACAATTCTTTCTCATAAGGAATCTATTGACTTAGATGACCTCTTTCCATTTCCACCACAATCACCTCAACCACTAGTTGTGCTACCACCACCACCACCAGGTAGAGTATGTCTTATTGAAGGAGCCCCAGGAGGAGGAAAGAGCACATTTGTTCTCCGCATCTGCCACCAATGGGCACAAGGTGCCTCCTGGTTAGCACAATTTGATGTGGTTATACTTGCTTACTTGCGTGACGAAGCCGTCCAGAATGCTAGCACCTTAGCTGACATTATACCAGCTCGTAATACAGAAATGTCTCAAGGCACCGCTTCTCAACTACAAGCTAATGATGGAATGAATGTTTTATTCATTTTCGATGGATGGGATGAATTTCCACCAAATAAGATGAAAAGCTCGCTTGTCTCCACTATACTTCAACAGCCACACAAGCTCTCTCTTCATCAAAGTACTGTACTAATCACCTCTCGACCAGTTGCCACAGGAAACCTTCTCCACATAGCTGATCGACGAGTGGAAATACTTGGTTTTACTCACAAACAGATCCATGAGTTCATTGAGAAAGCTTTGGATGGCAACAGAATTCAAATCCAGCAACTTGTTCAGCATCTTGAAGAGCACCCAGTTATAGAAGGTTACTGCTATATACCTCTTCATTCAGCAATACTGGTGCACATATTCCTGACAATGAAGGGTGCTCTACCTACCACACGCCATGAGCTATTCTGTGATCTTGTACTCTGCTGCATAGTCCGAGAGCAAGAAACTCATGAACCTGACACTATTTTACCAGAAATGTCCTCATTGAATGATCTTCCTGATGATCTTAAGTCTAAACTAACTAACCTTTGCTTATTAGCATATAATGGTGTCATACAAGAAAAAATCATTTTTTATTTAAAAGACTTGCCTGGCATCAATCTTCCATCTTTAGGGCTCCTTCAAGCAACTGAAGGGCTCGCACTTTGCAGTAAATCACTTTCATACAACTTTCTTCATCTCTCTGTTCAAGAGCTTCTTGCTGCTTACCATATTTCACAGATGGACTCTAGTGAACAGATCAGAGTATTTAAGGACATGCTTGGAAGTCCTCGTTTTCAAGCCGTGCTTCAGTATTATTGTGGCTTCACAAAATTAGACAATCCAGAAATACAACAATTCATATCTTCATATCATGGTAGTATGTCTTGTCTTGAAGAATTTTTGCCTATTCTTCACTGCTTTTTCGAAGCAAAGCGGTCATCTCTAACCCAGCTAGTTGATCCGATTAGGTTTTTGTCCAATAGTGTCGTTAACTATGGCTTGGGACTGACTCCATTTGATTTTCTTGCAGTTGGATATTTCATTGTTTCATTCCTGTTTTCATGTGAACAAGACTCTAACACTAATAATACACCAATTTTGTATCTTACGATAAACGGTCCCATTGAAGACCATTGTTTAAGACTACTGCTAAATGAACTCTCAAAGAGCCCTTTCGGTGGAGAAGTGCCAACATCAGCTGGTGCTTTTTCAGAAAAATTGGTGTTGCAGTTGTGTGTGCCATCTATAACAGGATTGAAGTATATAGCGTCATACCTCAAAAGATTTCCTTTAATCAGCGAACTAACATTAACAAATGTTGATACTGGGATTGCTTTACAAGATTTCGTAACTGAAATGCTGCACACACAAATTGTGACCAAACTCAGTATAAAAGATGACTCTCGGAAAAAGTCATTT
Source organism: Haliclona indistincta (assembly GCA_964017065.1). Classification (NCBI taxonomy): domain Eukaryota; kingdom Metazoa; phylum Porifera; class Demospongiae; order Haplosclerida; family Chalinidae; genus Haliclona; species Haliclona indistincta. The sequence continues at coordinate 10,122,584 of OZ024788.1, read as the reverse complement.
TCCACATGTATGAAATGTGCTTATTACAAGCCACTTACAGAACTTGCATTTGATCTATCTTTACTTTCAGAGGTAGCAGTATGCAGCATTATTACACACCTTCAACATTACGCTACTACCCTGGTGAACTTAAAGCTAAGTGATACTGATATAACAGCAGACACAGCTCAGAGTCTTGTTGGAATACTCCAGGTGAACAGATCACTTAAACATCTTAATCTTGCACGTTTGAAGAACTTCACTGGCTTTGGGGCTTATTATGTTTTTAAAGGTCTTCAACAAAATAATACTCTAGTAAAACTGAGTCTAAACAATTGTGATATAAATCTGGACACTGCTAGGTTACTCTCAACTATGCTTCAAGAAAACAATTCACTTACACATTTAAATCTTACAGGAACCAAATTTTCAGACTTGGAAGCTCAATGTATCTTTGAGAGCCTTCAACACAATAGCACTCTGGTCTACTTAAATCTTAGTATGACAAATATAACAGCTACTGATCCAGACACTGCTAGGTCTCTCACTGAAATGATTCAAGTGAACAAGTCACTTACACATCTTGATCTGTCATGTAAATACACTATACCAGCTAATCGTGTTATCTCACTCATCTTTTCTGCACTTGAACACAACACAACTCTACTTCACTTGGTCCTTCGTGGTAGAGACATTTCGAAAGATGATGCCGAACACATTGCAAAGACACTGAAATCAAATCAGTCACTACTAACAATTGATATCTCGCGTGCTTATACTAGTCGGTATGACATCATTCTTGGAGCACTCAAGTTTAACACCGCATTGAAAAAAATGTGTATTTCCTACAACTGGGCTGCTTATGTTGCCGTTGGTGATTTGCAAAAAGCAAGAAAAGAGTGGGGATTACCTCCTATTGACATTGAGTTTCATAGATATAAAATATGATCATTTATTTTTACGAGCTTATAAGTAGCTTGTATACAACACACATTTATTGAGAAATATACCACCAATTAACACATACTTTGTCAGACAGTTTTCAAATATTTTTTGAAGTATAAAACATCAATTGTATTTTGCAACAGCTATAGAATTTTTAGTTTTATTTAGCAGCAACATCGCTAAGGCACTAGAAAAATTTTCAGCTGCCTACTATCGATTGCGATATCTTTCATCATAGCTTATTACGTGAGGTGAATTACTTGGAACAGGAGATTTTCAGAAACTTACCAGTACATCTTTGAAAGCATTCAACAAAATATAACTCTTACATATTTTGAATCTCAGTGGAACAAATAATAACAGCTGCTGATCCAGGCTCTACTAGGTCTCTCACTTAAATACTTCAAGCTGTAAACAAGTCACTTACACATCTCAACCTCTTATGTACTGTAAAGATAGTATTATACTACACACACATTACCACTCTGCTTCACATAGTCTTATGTAGCAGAGAAATATCAACAACGCTGACACAAATTTCTGCCTACTATCGATTGATATCTTTCATGAGCTTATAAATTATGAGGTGCATTCATTGATATCGCATAATTATACAATTGTTGACTTATGTTGCTGTTGGAGGTTTTTAAAAGCAAGAGAAGACACTAAAGTAATTACTACTATTGAATTTGAGTTGAAAAAATGCTATGAGCACTGAGCAGCTGCATGCATGTTCACTAAAGCTACTATAATAGCCAACTTGGCTGACTGTTACATGAGTTTCATCTTGTAGCTGTCATTGTCCTTTAGTTCAAAGATATAATATTCGAAGTCTTGATCAGTAATTGTTGGCACGATAAGAGTATTAAGTTGGACCTGAGTAGCAGAACCAATAGTATGACGGGACTTTCCTTAGAACTAACATATGTTTATCAATCAGTAGTATTTACAACAACATTCATGATTCAGTTTCTGTTCGATAATGATCAATCTTTAACAGCTATCTTGCTATGATAAGCACCAGTACCTGTATACTGAAATGAACCACACATTGTGTTGACATACTAATGTGTTAGTGATATTATACTACAGTAATGATGCAACCATATGCATCACAACAATGGAATCATTCATCACTCACTTCAATTGGACGCCCTAGCAGTTTCTCCTAGTTAAGGCAAGTTGATTGCATCTTACAAGCACGCTCTTCAATCTATTATACTGTACATGTCATGTTAAATAAAGTATGCATGACTAGCTTCAGATTACCAGATCATCAGGTACAGCATCTTAGAGCTCAATATGAAAAGGTCAAAATGATCACGTTAGCAGGAGTGTGGTTGTATACACAAGTATCATAGTATCTACTCATTGCAAGTTGCAAATACTACTATGTACAGGGTACTATACAATGTGCAGTATTATCAAGAGTTCGTTACCTAAGAATAAGCAACCATAGATATGCTCTGTTAGAGGGCATTGGGCATAATTATGGTGACTAGGTCACATAACAAGTTCACTCAGCAACTTTAGTGGCTCCAATGGCAATGATTTATGTAATGATATTCACTGTTTTGTAATAATATTCATGACTACTGTAATTATAGTCCTCTCTGTATGTAAACTTGTGACATAGAAATGCCCAACACCAGCCAACAGGATAGTAAACTCTTGGAATTATGTGATAATTTTTAAATTTGCAAAATATATAAAATACTGATTGATTTTGTTATTTACACAACAAGGAGCAAATATTATCATAGTGTCATAATACGGGATATTTTGTTACATCAGTTTGATAAGACACTTGTATGTCACTTGGTAGTTGTAAAATATCAGTGATTGTCTTGATTTTGAAAGGATAGCACGGTCCGATAACAGGACTAACGGTGTCTCCAATACGATCACGCTCATCAACAGTATACAACAATCGAACGAAACTTCTACGAACGATTTTATCGGAATTGTTAACTGGCGACTGATGGAGAACATAAGGGTTTGCGTAAAACAAGCAGTTCTCGCCAGCTGTGGTGATAATGGTTTCACCATGTTCTTGAGCATCTGCCTCGGCTTTTTCAACAGTTTTCTGGATAATGTCCTGGAGATTAAACTGATCCAGTGTCATGAGCTTGGAGTGTGCCTTCTGACAAACTGGGTTGAGATCAAGGCGTAGATCAGTTAATTGTGTTGGTAGTACATTAGACATACAGTACACCCTATCAATGGGCATCTTAGTACCATCCATCTGCAGTCTCTCTGCCCCTTGGTGACCGTCAACGTGCCAGCCAGTGTTTCCTAAACTCTGTGACTTACTCATCTCTCCCATTCTAAGTTTGAGTGCGTGTGTGTGAGTGTGTGAGTGTGTGAGTGTGTGTGTGTGAGAGAGAGAGAGAGAGTTGGTGAACTTGGTGGTGAGTGAGTGAGTGAGTCGTACCTTAACCACCTCTAGCTGGTGACCCATAGAGGCAGCATGTATAGTACTCATTCCTGACAGGTCCTTAGCTACAGGGTCCACGCCCACCCCATCCACCAGATATTTCAATACGTCGATCTTGCCTACAACACAAAATTTTCCCAAAATTAAAAATAACAGAGAGGGTTGAAGAACCGACCATCTTGAGCAGCATAGTAGACTGGGGCAGTTTGAGATTTGTCCCTTTTCTCAGCGTATTCTTTACCGTACTGCTGGACAAAGTACTTGATAATGCTTATTGACCCTGAACAGAGATAAGTAAATGATTGAATGAATGGGTGAGTAAGAAAGCGAGTGAGTGATTGCGGGAGGGAGGCAGGGAGAGAGGGAGAAAGGAGAGAGGGGAAGGGAGGGGTGAGAGAGGGAGGGAGCATGGGAGAGGGAAAGAGTAGGGAGTCTACCTCCAGCTGCTGCAAAGTCAAAGTGTATCGGCAGGTTCCCCTTGCCGTCAGCAATATGACCAATAGTACCAAAGTTCTCTACAATCCACTGAACCATCTTCAGGTTACCTGTATAGTGTATTCATTGCTGACACAAGAGTGTGTTATAGTGAGTGTGTAGAGGAGACCTTGCAAGGTAGCTAAGCTAAGAATGGAGAGTCCACTGTCATCTGTCTGTTCGGCAATCTCCTGGCTTCTCTGTCGATCATGTGACACTACCAACTACACAAGAGAGGAGAGGTGCAGTACGTCATTACAGATATTGTGAATTCCAATAGTATTCCCTAGAGTGGCTAGTAACACTATCCCCAGGTTTAGCTAAAAGATGACATTTGAAACTTCACCAAAGATGTTCGACTGCTCAGTCAGTGGCTACAGTACATTACAAATTCAATGCTACAATTTAATCTATTTTGCTCATAGAAATCATAGATCTTGTGTAGAAGATGTACATGTGAGAATGGACTATACTGAGTTGCTTTGTGCATATATTAGACACTAATACGTTTATCTATTCAAGGTTACCTTCAGTGCTTCCAGTCTACCGTACACGGCTGCATAGTGCGCGGGAGTGCTGCCACTACGAGAGCGATCTAGAGGGGACTTGATTCTGTTCTCCAGTAACCAGCGAAGACATTCGATGGAGCCCACACGAGCAGCTGTGTGTAGTGGCGTCTCCTGGGACTCAGGATGGACCTGAGCCGATCCTGTCTGGATAAGCTCAGCTAGATTGCTCACATCCTTGTTGATGATCGCCGCGTGCACAGGAGGGAGTGGTGCACCAACCCCGGCTACCTCCGCCGACTCGTCCTTGGATATCCTGCGAGAAGCCATGGCTGCTAGCTTGCGATAATGCAGCGCTGCTCTAGTCAGCTGTGTACCACGAGTGATGCTACTGCACTAGATGAGTCACTAGTCACACACGACACAAGTTGAGCAGCTATCTGAAATTCAGAGTCAACAACTGAGATCCAAGCAGGGCGTGGCTCGAGCGGGAATACACTAAAGCATAGATACACTAAAGCATAGATATTATATTGCCTACGGACAATAGGCAATAATAATAGGCAATATAATATCTATGACTAAAGGGCGTGTCGCACGAGCCCCGCCCTAGGTACTTGAACTTGTTGACAAATTTTGCAGCTATGGCAGGTCTTCCTGGCTCTGATGATGTAGCGCCAGCGGTTGAATTAAACAAGCCATGTTCAGAGAAGCATTTGGCTAAAATTTCTCTTTCAATTTCCGACTGGAGAGGCATATCACCATTCCTTGATCTAACAGAAGCAGATGAACAAGAAATACTTGGGGCCGTCCCGCCTTTGTCTGTACGCTCACAGAAGATAGCGATGCTGAGATTATGGAAGAAAAAACGAGGAACAAAGGCCACGTACAAGAGATTGTGTCGAGCGTTCAATGAATGTGAAATGTCTGATCTTGTAGAGCAAGTTCAAAAACTGCTCACAGAGTCTGATAGCAGCTCATCAGATGAAGGAGGTGAGATAGCTAGTTTCTTGAGTGTATGATCGATATACCATTTCTCTATTTCTCAGATTGCTCACCCAAACAATCTCCTCATAATCCGCTCACCTCTTATGCGTCCTACCTCAAGAAAATGTACACGTCTATGTCCCAAAGACACACCTCCCACCATTGGGCCCACCTCCCACGATGTGAGTTCATACAACTAGCAATGATTAAAGATGAACAGATACGACGTGGGGGACCAGAGGAGGAAATGACCAGACTAGCACAGCAAGGAAAGATTGAAACAATTCTTCGTCATAAGGAATCTATTGACTTAGATGACCTCTTCCCTCTTCCACCACGATCACCTCAACCACTAGTTGTGCTACCACCACCAGGTAGAGTATGCCTTATTGAAGGACCCCCAGGAGGAGGAAAGAGCACATTTGCTCTCCACATCTGCCACCAATGGGCACAAGGTGCTTCCTGGTTAGCGAATTTTGATTTAGTAATACTTGCTTACTTGCGCGATGAAACGATCCAGAATGCTAGCTCCTTAGCTGACATTTTACCAGCTCGTAATACAGAAATGTCTCAAAGCACCGCTTCTCAATTGCAAGCTAATGATGGAACGAATGTTTTGTTCGTTTTTGATGGATGGGATGAGTTTCCACCAAATAAGATGAAAAGCTCGCTTATCTCCACTATACTTCGACAGCCACACAAGCTCTCTCTTCATCAAAGTACTGTACTAATCACCTCTCGACCAGTTGCCACAGGAAACCTTCTCCACATAGCTGATCGACGAGTGGAAATACTTGGTTTTACTCACAAACAGATCCGTGAGTTCATTGAGAAAGCTTTGGATGGCAACAGAACTCAAATCCAGCAACTTGTTCAGCATCTTGAAGAGCACCCAGTTATAGAAGGTTACTGCTATATACCTCTTCATTCAGCAATACTGGTGCACATATTCCTGACAATGAAGGGTGCTCTACCTACCACACATCATGAACTATTCTGTGATCTTGTACTCTGCTGCATAGTCCGAGAACAAGAAACTCATGAACCCGACACTATTTTACCAGTGATGTCCTCATTGAATGATCTTCCTGATGATCTTAAGTCTAAACTAAATAACCTTTGCTTAATAGCCTATAATGGTGTCGTACAAGGAAAAATCATTTTTTATTTAGAAGACTTGTTAACATCGGACATCAATCTTCCATCTTTAGGGCTCCTTCAAGCAACTCAAGGGCTCACACTTTGCAGTAAATCAATTTCATACAACTTTCTTCATCTATCTGTTCAAGAGCTTCTTGCTGCTTACCATATTTCACAGATGGACTCTAGTGAACAGATCAGAGTATTTAAGAAAATGTTTGGAAGTCCTCGTTTTCAAGCTGTGCTTCAGTATTATTGTGGCTTCACAAAATTAGATAATCCAGAAATACAACAATTCATATCTTCATATCATGGTAGTAAGTTTGGCCTTAAAGAATTTTTACCTATACTTCACTGCTTTTTTGAAGCAAAGCAGCCATCACTAACCCAGCTAATTGATCCGATGAGGTTTATGTCCTATTTTTATCTCCTTAGATATTATGACATGTTCCTTATTATCTTGGAACTGACTCCAGTTGACCTTCTTGCAGTTGGATATTTCATTGTTTCGTTCCTTTTTTCATGCGAACAAGAATCTAACACTACTATTTTATATCTCAGTACAGAACAACACTTGGATGATCGTTGTTTAAGACTACTGCTAAATGAACTTTCAAAGAACCCTTTTGATGGAGCAGTGCCAACATCAGCTGGTGCTTTATCAGAAAAATTCGTGTGGAGGTTGAGTAAGCCATCTCTTACAGGATTGAAGTATATAGCGTCATACCTCAAAAGATTTCCTTTAATCAGAGAACTAACATTAACATGTATTGATACTTGGAGTGATGTACATGATTTCGTAACTGAAATGCTGCATACAAAAATTATGACCAAACTCAGTATAAAAGGGAGTATCTTTATGAACAAATTCTCTGCTATGATTAAAATTAAATGTGCTTATTTCAAGCCACTTACAGAACTTGATCTATCTTCAGATTCAGAGGTAGAATTATGCAACATTATTACACACCTTCAACACTACTCTACTAATCTGGTGAAACTGAATCTAAGCAAATGTAATATAAATCAGTACACTGCTCGGTTACTCTCAACTATGCTCCGAGAAAACAATTCACTTACACATTTAAATCTTTCAGGAAACTATTACGATTTTTCAGATTCAGGAGCTAAATGTATGTTATTTGAAAGCCTAAATCGTTTTATCTCACTCATCTTTTCTGCACTCGAACACAATACAACTCTACTTCACTTAGTCTTCCATGAGATAGGCATTTCGAAAGATGGTGCTGAAGTCATTGCAAAGACATTGAAATCAAATCAGTCACTACAAACAATTGATATCTCACATCCTACTATTAGTCGGGTTGATATCATTCTTTCAGCACTCAAGTTTAACACCACATTGAAAAAAATGCGTGTTACCTACAACTGGGCTGCTGATGTTGCCGTTGGTGATTTGCAAAAAGCAAGAAAAGAGAGGGGATTACCTCCTATTGACATTGAGTTTCATAGATTTTAAATATGATGATAATTTATTTTCACGTGTATATAAGTAGTTTGTATACAACACACATTCATTGAGAAATGTACCACCAATTAACACCTACAATATTTTTTGTCAGTCAGTTTTCTAAAAGTATAAAACATCAATTGTATTTTTGTGACAGCTATGAATTGTTAATCTTCATTCAGCAATACTGGTGCACATAATTATTCCTGACAATGAAAGGTGTTCTACCTACCACACGCCATGAGCTATTCTGCTCTTTCGTACTCTGCTGCATAGTCCGAGAATGTGACACACGAAACCGACATAGTTTTACCAGTGATGTCCTCTTTGGATGACCTTCCTGAAGACCTTAAGTCTAAACTAAATAACCTTAGCTTATTAGCATTCAATGGAATGATTGAAGAAAAAATTATTTTCTATATGAAGGACTTGCAGGAATCTTACTGCCCACAAATCTTCCATCTTTAGGGCTTCTTCAGACAATCGAGGGCTTGCACTTTACGGTAAATCACTTTCATACAACTTTCTTCATCTCTCAATTCAAGAGCTTCTTGCTGCTTACCATATTTCACAGATAGACTCTAGTGAACAGGTAAAAGTATTTAAGGAGCTTTTTAGAAGTACTCGTTTTCAAGCTGTGCTTCAGTATTATTGTGGCTTCACAAAATTAGATAATCCAGAAATACAACAATTCATATCTTCATATCATGATAGTATGTCTTGTCTTATAGAATTTTTACCTATACTTCACTGCTTTTTCGAAGCAAAACAGCCATCTCTAAGCCAGCTAGTTGATCCGATTAGGTTTATGTCCTATGAAAACAATAAAAGCACTACTGGAGGTCTATTTCCTTTTGATTTTCTTGCAGTTGGTCTAAGTCCTATTGATTTTCTTGCAATTGGCTATTTCATTGTCTCATTCCTGTACACATCTACCGCTAATACACCTACTTTATATCTTACAATAGACAATCCCATTGATGATCATTGTTTAAGACTACTGCTAAATGAACTCTCAAAGAACCCTTTCGGCGGTGAAGTGCCAACATCACCTGGTGCTTTTTCAGAAAAATTGGTGTTGCAGTTACATAAGCTGCCATCTATTACATGTACAGGATTGAAGTATATAGCGTCATACCTCAAAAGATTTCCTTTAATCAGTGAACTAACATTGGACAAAATTAATGTTGATACTGGGAGTGCTTTACAAGATTTCGTAACTGAAATGCTGCATACAAAAATTGTGACCAAACTCAGTATAAAAAATGGATTCTCGAAAACATTCTATTCCAGATTCTATATGATTAAAATTAAATGTGTTTATTACAAGCCACTTACAGAACTTGATCTATCTTCACTTTCAGAGGTACAAGTACGTGGCATTATGACACACCTTCAACAATACACCACTACTACTCTGGTGAACTTTAATCTAAGCGGTACTGATATAACAGCAGACACAGCTCAGAGTCTTGTTAAAGTACTCCAGGTGAACAGATCACTTATACATCTAAATCTTGCACATTTAAAGAATTTCTCTGAATTTGGGGCTTAATGTGTTTTTTAAAGGTCTTCAACATAATACTACTCTGGTAAAACTGAATCTAATCAATTGTGATATAATAGTTACAAATCTGGACACTGCTAGGTTACTCTCAACTATGCTTCGAGAAAACAATTCATTTACACATTATTTTAAATCTTTCAGGAAACAACATGCTTTCAGACTTGGGAGCTCAATGTATCTTTGAGAGCCTTCAACACAATAGCACTCTGGTCTACTTAAATCTTAGTTTGACAACTATAACAGCTACTGATCCAGACACTGCTAGGTCTCTCACTGAAATGCTTCAAGTGAACAAGTCACTTACACATCTTAATCTGTCATGTAAAGAATCTGTACCTGCTAATCGTATTATCTCACTCATCTTTTCTGCACTCGAACACAACACAACTCTACATCACTTAGTCCTTCGTGGTAGAGACATTTTGAAAGATGATGCCGAACTCACTGCAAAAACATTAAAATCAAATCAGTCACTACTAACAATGGATATCTCGCGTGCTTATGTTAGTCGGGTTCACATCATTCTTGGTGCACTGAAATTTAACACTGCATTAAAAAAAATGAGTATTACCTACAACCGGGCCGCTGATGTTGCCGTTGGTGATTTGCAAAAAGCAAGAAAAGAGAGGGGATTACCTCCTATTGATATTGAGTTTCATAGATTTTAAATTGTGATGATCATTTATTTTTATGTGCTTATAAGTAGCTTGCATACAACACACATTCATTGAGAAATACCACCAATTAACATCTACAATATTTTTTGTCAGACAGTTTTTCACAATATTTTTAAAAGTATAAAACATCATTTGTGTTTTTGTGACAGCTATGGAATTTTTAATTTTATTTAGCCGAGAAATATCCAACGCTAAGACACTACATGTATAGAACAAGTTTCAGCTGCCTACTATCGATTGATATCTTTCATAAGGTGCATTAGTTGGTTGTGTATGGAACAGGAGATTTTCAGAAACATACCAGTACATCTAGATCTTTGAAAGCATTCAACAAAATATAACTCTGATATATTTGAACCTCAGTGAAACAAATATAACAGGTGCTGATCCAGGCACTGCTAGGTCTCTCACTTAAATACTTCAAGCTGTGAACAAGTCACTTACACATCTCAATCTCTTATGTACTGTAAAGATAGTATTATACTATACACACAATACCACTCAGCTTCACATAGTCTTATGTAGCAGAGAAATATCAACATCGCTGACACAAATTTCTGCCTACTATCGATTGAAATCTTTCATGAGATAAGATGAGGCACATCATTTATTGATGCTATAGTCTCATTTATAATGCATAATTAACCATTTTGTTGACTTAATATGTTGCTGTTGAAGGTTTTTAAAAGCAAGAGAAGAGACTAGAATTACTGCAATTGAATTTGTGTTGGAAAAATACTATGAGCACAGACCATGCAGCTGCATGCATGTTCACTAAAGACGATGAGCTACTGTTATAGCCAATTTCACTAACTGTTATATGAATTTCATCTTGTAGCTGTCATTGTCCTTTAGTTCAATGATATAATAAAAATTATTCGAAGTCATGATCAGTAATTGTTAACTTCATAAGAGGACATGGAATTGAAACAAACGAAACAAAATGCCTCTGCTCTCAGTAAAATGCTACAGTACCATAATGTTGTCAGGGTCAGGGAAACTGCATGGCATTGCTGTTAAGTTTTCTGTTCAGTACTGAGCATGGGCAAAGCTTAAAGCATCTCTTCTCGAGCAATCTTATGTACTCAGAGAACTTAATTAAGTTATTTTAAGGTAGCTGTAGCGTAACGCAGGGTTCAACAGGTTCGAGCCAAATACTTAGTATGGATTATGACAGAGGGACCAGAGAAGAAGAGTGACCAAAATAGAATGAGCAGTGTCTATATACACCAATATGACAAAACTACAGTAAACAATTACAGAGACGTGTAGGCATGTGACAATCGACAATGGCTCGTATTATTAACAATGTAGAGAGGTATTGATACAATACAGTAGAGAGTGAGGTCAACTCTCCACAGTAGCATATGCAGACTGATGAAGATGATGGTCTATTACATATTGCAGAAGCAAATTCTTCTCTTACTAAACTCAGTCTTTGTAGCATGGAATTGAAACAAACAAAACAAGATGCCTCTGCTCTCAGTGATATAAATAAATCACTTACATATGATATAATCATTCATGGAATAACACTTTTCTAAATGAAAGTGCTTGGTGCATCTTTGGTACTGTACAATAAAAAGCTAGTCAGTTTAAGTTTAGCCAATGCAGGTTTAAATTGTGCTGATCCAGGCACTGCTAGCTAGTTCTCTCGCTAAAATGCTTCAAGTGAACAAGTCAATAGATCTGTCAAAGAATAACACATGCTTAAACTCAGGAGGTTACTGTGTTTTTTTAAAAGGACTTCATTACAATACTACTTTGGTCAACTTGAATCTAAGCGGAATATGTATTACAAATATGTACTGACACAATTTCTCTTTCCAAACTGCTTGAATTGAACAAGTCGCTCACTCATCTAGATCTCTCAAGTATCACATGTGAGTATCCTACACCTACTGGCTCCGTTACATGCAGTTTGATGTATTCTCATGTATATTTAGAGAGCTTCAATGTACGTGGTACAGATATGTCAGACGAAATTGCAAAATGTGTTGGTGATGCACTAATAGCTAAACAAACTCCATTGTCAATTGATATTAGAAACTCTCCTCTCAGTGACAAAGGAATCTGTCATATTCTTAGTGCGATCAAAATTAGCACATTAGCTATTAAGCAACTGCATCTTCCTTACACTGAGAAGATCACGAGATTTGTTAAAGCTTTAGACAGAATAAGACAGAATAGTTCCTTACCTCTTATTTCTGTCACATAATATTATGAAGTATTCAAAGAAGAATATTTTATGTAAAGCAGAATGGAAATGCATTCAACCAACTCTCTTAATGTGTCATCACTGCCTAAAATTAATAAGGCTGAATAATTATGTGATTGATAATTTTCAACACATGCATTTCCTTGCATGTTTTCAATTGATTGTACGTGTTATGATGTAATGCCAGCACAATGATACATTATAGCCAAGACAATAATTAGTGATATGCATGATAGTTGGGTTAATCGCTGGTGACTGCTGACAGAGTTTAGTTGATGTATCAAATGACAGCTAGCTAAATGGGTATTGTAATGCATGTTAGTGACCTAAGAATGTTGCATGACTACTGTACTATAGTTAATTAAATATAAAAGCTTTCTCCTTATATGGACAGTGAGAGGAAGTAACTGACTGTCTTAGAAAAACTGTGAAATTCCTCTAAGGGCTCAAGCTGACAGCAGCCCTTGGCACTATGAACAAAACGTGTACTGATGAGCATTTGGCTAAAATATCTCGTTGGATTACAGAATGGAGAGAGATATCACCATTCCTTGGTCTAACAAAAGCAGAGGACCAGGAAATTCTAGGATGGGCGCCACATTCTGTACGCTTGCAAAAGACAGAAATGCTGAGGCTGTGGAAGGAAAAACGAGGAACAAAGGCCACGTACAAGAGATTGTGTCGAGCGTTCAATGAATGTGAAATGTCTGATCTTGTAGAGCAAGTTCAAAAACTGCTGACAGAGTCTGATAGCAGCTCATCAGATGAAGGAGGTGAGTTAGCTAGTTTCATGAGTGTATGATCGATATACTATGTCTCAATTTCTCAGATTGCTCACCCAAACAATCTCCTCATAATCCGCTCACCTCTTATACATCCTACCTCAAGGAACTGTACACGTCTATGTCCCAAAGCCGCACCTCCCAACATTGGGCCAACCTCCCACGATGTGAGTTCATACAACTAGCAATGATTAAAGATGAACAGATACGACGCGGAGGACCAGAGGAGGAAATGATCAGACTAGCACAGCAAGGGAAGATTGAAACAATTCTTTGTCATAAGGAATCTATTGACTTTGATGACCTCTTTCCATTTCCACCTCAATCACCTCAACCACTAGTTGTGCTACCACCACCACCACCAGGTAGAGTATGTCTTATTGAAGGAGCCCCAGGAGGAGGAAAGAGCACATTTGCTCTCCACATCTGCCACCAATGGGCACAAGGTGCTTCCTGGTTAGCGAATTTTGATTTAGTAATACTTGCTTACTTGCGCGACGAAACGATCCAGAATGCTAGCACCTTAGCTGACATTATACCAGCTCGTGATTCGGAAATGTCTCGAAGCATTGCCTCTCAGTTGCAAGCTAACGATGGAATGAATATTTTGTTCATTTTCGATGGATGGGATGAATTTCCACCAAAAAAAATGAAAAGCTCGCTTGTCTCCACTATACTTCAACAGCCACACAAGCTCTCTCTTCATCAAAGTACTGTACTGATCACCTCTCGACCAGTTGCCACAGGAAACCTTCTCCACATAGCTGATCGACGAGTGGAAATACTTGGTTTTACTCACAAACAGATCCGTGAGTTCATTGAGAAAGCTTTGGATGGCAGTAGAACTCAAATCCAGCAACTCGTTCAGCATCTTGAAGAACACCCAATTATAGAAGGATACTGCTATATACCTCTTCATTCAGCAATACTGGTGCACATATTCCTGACAATGAAGGGTGCTCTACCTACCACACACCATGAACTATTCTGTGATCTTGTACTCTGCTGCATAGCCCGAGAGCAAGAAACTCATGAACCTGACACTATATTACCAGTGATGTCTTCATTGAATGATCTTCCTGATGATCTTAAGTCTAAACTAAATAACCTTTGCTTATTAGCATATAATGGTGTGATGCAAGAAAAAATCATTTTTTATTTAGAAGACTTGGTAACATCTGACATCAATCTTCCATCTTTAGGGCTCCTTCAAGCAACTCAAGGGCTCGCACTTTGCGGTAAATCTATTTCATACAACTTTCTTCATCTCTCAGTTCAAGAGCTTCTTGCTGCTTACCATATTTCACAGATGGACTCTAGTGAACAGATCAGAGTATTTAAAAAACTGTTTGGAAGTCCTCGTTTTGAAGCTGTGCTTCAGTATTATTGTGGCTTCACCAAATTAGATAATCCAGAAATACAACAATTCATATCTTTATATCATTGTGGAAATCCAGGCCTTAAAAACGTTTTACCTATTCTTCACTGCTTTTTCGAAGCAAAGCAGCCATCTCTATCCCAGCTAGTTGATCCGATTAGGTTTATGTCCTCTAGTGACTTTGCTGAGTACTCAAAAATGACTCCAGTTGATCTTCTTGCAGTTGGTTATTTCATTGTCTCATTCCTGTACACATCTACCGCTAAAAATACACCTATTTTACATCTTAGATCATTACAACCCTTAGATGATCATTGTTTAAGACTACTTCTAACTGAACTCTCAAAGAATCCTTTCGGCGGAGAAGTGCCAACTTCAACTGGTGCTTTTTCACAAAACTTGGTGTTGCAGTTGTGTGAGCCATCTATTACAGGATTGAAGTATATAGCATCATACCTCAAAAGATCTCTTTTAATCAGTGAACTAGCATTAACAAAAGTTGATATTCAGAGAGCTTTACAAGATTTTGTAGCTGAAATGCTGCATACAAAAATTGTGACCAAACTCAGTATAGAAGGGTCTAACTCGTTTCTCAAATTCTCTCCTAAGATTAAAATTAAATGTGTTTATAACAAGCCACTTACAGAACTTAATCTGTCTTCACTTTCAGAGGTAGAAATATGCAGCATTATTAAACACCTTCAACACTACTCTACTACTCTGGTGAACCTTAATCTAAGCGATACTGATATAACAGCAGACACAGCTCAGAGTCTTATTAAAATACTCCAGGTGAACAGATCACTTATACATCTAAATCTTGCATATTTAAAGAATTTCTCTGAATTTGGGGGTTGTTGTGTTTTTGAAGGTCTTCAACATAATACTACTCTAGTTGACCTGAATCTAAGCAATTGTGATATAACAGTTACAAATCTGGACACTGCTAGGATACTCTCAACTATGCTTCGAGAAAACAATTCACTTACACATTTAAATCTTTCAGGAAACTACAAGTTTTCAGATTCAGGAGCTAGATGTATCTTTGAGAGCCTTCAACACAATAGCACTCTGGTCTACTTAAATCTTAGTATGACAACTATAACAGCTACTGATCCAGACACTGCTAGGTCTCTCACTGAAATGCTTCAAGTGAACAAGTCACTTACACATCTTGATCTGTCATGTAAAGGCACTGTACCAGCAAATCGTGTTATCTCACTCATCTTTTCTGCACTCGAACACAACACAACTCTACTTCACTTAGTCCTCCATGGTAGAGAAATTTTGAAAAGTAATGCCAAATTCATTGCAAAAACACTGAAATCAAATCAGTCACTACTAACAATTGATATCTCTCGTGCTAATGTTAATCGAATTGACATCATTCTTTCAGCACTCAAGTTTAACACCACATTGAAAAAAATGTGTATTACCTACAATCGGGCTGCTGATGTTGCCGTTGGTGATTTGCAAAAAGCAAGAAAAGAGAGGGGATTACCTCCTATTGACATTGAGTTTCATAGATTTTTAATACGATGATCATTTATTCACGTGTATATAAGTAGTTTGTATACAACACACATTTATTGAGAAATATACCGCCATTATTACCACCTACAATATTTTTGTCAGACAGTTTTCAAATATTTTTAAATGTATAAAACATCATATCAATTTTTTGACAACTATAGAATTTTTAATCTTCTTTAGCAGAGAAATATCAACATTGCTAAGACACTAGAACAATTTTCAGCTGCCTACTATCGATTGCGACATCTTTCATAAGCTTACGTGAGGTGCATTAATTTGTCATGTGTGGAACAGGAGATTTTCAGAAACATAATTATTAGTACATATTTGAAAGCATTCAACAGAATTTAACTCTGATATATTTGAACATCAGTGGAACAAATATAACAGGTGCTGATCCAGGCACTGCTAGGTCTCTCACTTAAATACTTCAAGCTGTGAACAAGTCACTTACACATCTCAATCTCTTATGTACTGTAAAGATAGTATTATACTATACACACAATACCACTCTGCTTCACATAGTCTTATGTAGCAGAGAAATATCAACATCGCTGACACAAATTTCTGCCTACTATCGATTGATATCTTTCATGAGCTTAGGCGAGCTCGAGGCACATAATTTAATTTATTGATGCAATACAGGCGCGTGTCCGGGAATGAGGAAAGATAGGTGGGCGCGCGAAGCGCGCGCGCAAATTCTAATTAATATTCATTTATTCGTTAAATTATGTCATTTTCGTCACTATTATCGTGGCGCTGTAACGGAGATATGTGTTCCCCCTGATTTTCTGTTCCCCCGAACAGATATCTCCAGCCACGCCCTCAGAGATATGTGTTCCCCCTGATGAATTAAACGCAGTGTTATCTGTTCCCAGCAAATTAGCACACGCGCGCGAATTGCTCGTCTCACTAACAATCTGGTAAGCTATTTTTATCAGGACAAGTGTAGTTCTCTTCCTCCATCGATATGGCCATAGTTAGGTTAAGGAATTGCAAGTGGTCTGAATAATAATAAAACGAAATAAACCAGATGAACATAACTGCTTGTCAACTCTGTGCAAATAGGCAGTCAAGGGTAACGTCAGTTGTCAGCACATTATTTTTGCTTAACTACTACTGCAAGAGACATTCTCTGGCACTGTGATGAAGTAAGATTTGCATTATAGCTATGTTTATTTTATATTAACTTGAACAAGATTAAACTTTAACTGAATTAATTTTGACTATATTTTTAATAGACAATGATTACCGTGATCATCAGTGCCGGGCATGTTTGGAGTTTCTGTGGAAGAAGCACTAGCTGGTTATGACAAGGCATGAGCTATCTGCAGTCTGTACGGCATAACAGACTACATGACGACATTACTATCTTAATGATCAATCAACTAGGGTGACCCATCATAATTCTATATATCGCAGTCATCCCAACATATCATTGCCTATAATATTTATAATGACAACAAGTTAACTTTGCACTCTTATATTAGAGCATAGATCTTTAAGATTAGAGATAACTATACTGCATACTTGACTGAAATAGCTCAGCATGCATTACTAAACTATTAGAGGTAATAGATGCACAAGATCGATCATGATAGTGCAAGTGAGACTGTACTGTCAGGCCTAGGGAGCATCACAAAGCCACCATCGAAAGCTAAAATGCTCTAGATCGCTAGACTATTACGTTTAGAGCAGTCATTCACCGTGCAATCGAAGTCTCTCCTGTGTGTAGAGCTAGTACTCACGCATGAATAGGCGCGCGAGTGAGTGGGAAACACATATCATCGGGGAAACACATATCCGCGTGAGGGGGAACAGATATCACTGCTAGTTCATCAGGGGGAACACATATCTCCGAGGGCGTGGCTGGAGATATCTGTTCGGGGGGAACAGAAAATCAGGGGGAACACATATCTCCGTTACAGCGCACTGGATTTGTTCATCGCTGAACTAATGGAAAAACAGCCTAAACTACCTTAGAATGGGATTTTGGCAGCAGCTAAGCTTGTTGCAATAACAGTTATGATAAATTGATAGCCACAGCTGAGCCACAGTGTACTTTGATGCAATGAATAATTTAAAACTTCAATGCTGAGGGGGTGCTAGAGCACCCGGAGCCCTATCGTGGACACGCGCCTGCAATAGTTTCATTTTTAATGCATAGTTATGCAATTGTTGATTTGTGTTGCTGTTGAAGGTTTTTAAAAGCAAGAGAAGAGACTAGAATAATTACTTCTATTGAATTTGTGTTGAAACGATACTATGAGCACTGAGCACTGCATGCATGTCAGTTCACTATTAAAGATGATGAGCTACTATTATAGCCAACTTCACTGACTGTTATATGAGTTACATCATCAGCCATCTTACCACACGTGACCCCACCTATTTTCTCCCAAAAATGGGGTTAACTACTATGTGTAACATGGGTTTAACCCTTTAAGGCCTAATGAGTAATGACGCCTTTAGGCGTCATAATTGACTCCGCCTGTTCTAGACGTCATAAATAAAATGTGAAAAGTGCTCTAGAAACTAATAGAAAGGTCAAGTTTAAGTGCAAAACATGACTACTGAAAAAACCACTGCTTTTCAGCGCGCCCTTGGCCCTCCCCACTAAAACGTAGGGAATTTTAAAGAGGGTGTCCTCCCTGTTAACCCGGGGTTCGAAGGGGTGTAGCCCCTCACCATTTTGGCATTTTTAAGGCTTCAAGATACCCGGAAATGCATACTTGCTTGCATAGAATATGGTCTAAACTATGCTGTTTGCTCACCTGGTCACCACCAGATTTTTGTATCAGTCACCAGGGCTAAACGAAGACAATTATTATCATTATTATTCATATCTCTTTCCCTCTCTATCTCTCTCTCCTAGCTAACAACCCAACATGGGGTCACTGGACCAACCAGTACATGCCTTCTATGAGTTCACGTTCATCATTATTGTCCTTTAGTTCAATGATATAATATTCGAATTCATGATCAGTATTTGCTAGCACGATAAGAGTATTAAGTTGGACCTGAGTAGCACTGAAAACTAATAGAATGATGGGACTTTCCTTAGAACTAACATGTTTATCAATCAGTAGTATTTACAACAACATTCATGATTCAGTTTCTGTTCGATAATGATCAATCTTTAACAGCTATCTTGCTATGATAAGCACCAGTACATGTATACTGAAATGAACCACACCAAGAGTACATTACCTAAGAGTATGCAACCGTCAATATACCCCCTAGGACGGCGTTTGACATTTTCTACGTCACAAGTTTATACAGCAGAAAGCATTAGGGCTGCTATGCTAATGATATTCACAACAGCTGTAATGATAATCATCACTCTGTGGTAATGCTATCATCACTGAGCCTGACTGAGGTTGGCTTGGTTGTGTAAACTTGTGACGTAGAAAATGTCAAACGCCGTCCTAGGGGGTATATTGACGGTTGCATACTCTTAGGTAATGAACTCTTGACCACACATTGTGTTGACATATACTAATGTGCTAGCGATGTACTATAGTAATGATGCAACCATATGGATCACAATAATGGAATCATTCATCTTTTATTTCAATTGGACGCCCTAGCAGTTTCTCCTAGTTAAGGCAAGTACCATGCATTGATTGAATCTTAAGCACACTCTTCAATCTATTATACTGTACATGTCATGCTAAATAAAGTATGCATGACAAGCTTCAGATTACCATATCATCAGGCGCAGCATCTTAGAGGTCAATATGAAAAGGTCAAAATGATCACGTTAGCAGGAGCGTGGTTGTACACACAAGTATCATAGTATAGTAAATACATTGTATACTACTAGGTACATGCAGGATACTAGATACAAAGTGCAGCATTATCAAGAATTCATTACCTAAGATAAGCAACCATAGATATGCCCTGTCAGAGGGCATAATTATGGTGACTAGGTCACATAAAAAGTTTACTCAGCAGTATTAGTGGCTATACTGGCTCCAATGGTAATGATATTCACTGTTTTGTAATGGTATTCATAACTACAGTAATTATAGTCATGTACATGTACATGTATGTAAACTTGTGACATAGCACCAGCCAACAGGATATGTCATACTCTTAGGTAGTAAACTCTTAGAATTATGTGAAAATGTTTTCAAATTAGCAAAATATATAAAAAACTGATTGATTTTGTTATTTACACAACAAGGAGCAAATAAATAATTATTATTAATAGTGTCATAATACGGGATATTTTGTTACGTCAGTTTGATAAGACACTTGTATGTCACTTGGTAGTTGTAAAATATCAGTGATTGTCTTGATTTTGAAAGGATAGCACGGTCCGATAACAGGACTAACGGTGTCTCCAATACGATCACGCTCATCAACAGTATACAAAAATCGAACGAAACTTCTACGAACGATTTTGTCAGAATTGTTAACTGGAGACTGATGGAGAACATAAGGGTTTGCGTAAAACAAGCAGTTCTCACCAGCTGTGGTGATAATGGTTTCACCATGTTCTTGAGCATCTGCCTCGGCTTTTTCGACAGTTTTCTGGATAATGTCCTGGAGATTAAACTGATCCAGTGTCATGAGCTTGGAGCGTGCCTTCTGACGAACTGGGTTGAGATCAAGGCGTAGATCAGTTACTTGTGTTGGTAGTACGTTAGACATACAGTACACCCTGTCAATGGGCATCTTAGTACCATCCATCTGCAGTCTCTCTGCCCCTTGGTGACCGTCAACGTGCCAGCCAGTGTTTCCCAAACTCTGTAACTTGCTCAACTCTCCCACTCTAAGTGTGTGTGTATGTGTATGAGAGAGAGAGAGTTGGTGAACTTGGTGGGTGAGTGGGTGGGTGTGTCCTACCTTAACCACCTCTAGCTGGTGACCCATAGAGGCAGCATGTATAGTACTCATTCCTGACAGGTCCTTAGCTACAGGGTCCACGCCCACCCCATCCACCAGATATTTCAATACGTCGATCTTGCCTACAACACAAAATTTCCCCAAAATTTAAAGTGACAAAGAGGGTTGAGGAAACTGACCATCTTGAGCAGCATAGTAGACTGGGGCAGTTTGAGATTTGTCCCTTTTCTCAGCGTACTCTTTGCCGTACTGCTGGACAAAGTATTTGATAATGCTTATCGACCCTGAAGAGAGATGAATAAATGATTGAATGAATGAGCAAATGAATGGGTGAGTAAGCAAGCGAGTAAGTGATTCAGGGAGGGAGAGAAAAAGGAGAGAGGGAAGGGAGAGGCGAGAGAGGGAGGGAGAGAGGGAGCAAGTGAGAGGGAGAGAGTGGGGAGTCTACCTCCAGCTGCTGCAAAGTGTATTGGCAGGTTCCCCTTGCCGTCAGCAATATGACCATAATGTACCAAAGTTCTCTACAATCCACTGAACCATCTTCAGGTTACCTGTATAGTGTATTCATTGCTGACACAAGAGTGTGTTATAGTGAGTGTGTGGAGGAGACCTTGCAAGGTAGCTAAGCTGAGAACGGAGAGTCCAAAAATTGAAATATTCAACATAAGACCGGTTTTTGCTTGGGCGGTCACAATTGAGTGAATCTAGTTTATATGTGAAGCCCCACCCACATTGTAGCATTATTATGGTGTGGATTTTGTAAAAATGTCATCACTAGTAACTCACCTCTGTGTCTGGTGCGTAGAGGATGTTGTTTCAGGTGGGTAGCACTGCCTGGTCCACTGCCAGTGGAAGGTGGTCCTCTGTGATGAGAGCGTGGCTGGAGAACAAAAATTGTGTACATTCAGGAACACTGCATTTTTATACGAGATAAATACTTTCTTTATACCACTACTGTTGGTGACTGTTACAGACTGCTCCATTATAGTAGGTACAAGTGTACGTATAAAGAACCCTGTATGGTACCTTTCTGTGCATTTGTTGATGACGTCCCTTCCTGTAAGCTTGAGGAGGAGGGAATCCAGGGGGTACCCATGGAGGGTGACCTCCCCTTCTCAGTGCATCCATATGCATCCTGTCCTCAGTGGACTTTGGCTTGGATTGCTGTAGACAAGACAACAATTTCACTAAACGTTCTCACACTCTCCCTCCCTTCCTCCCCCTCTTGCTTTCCATCCCTCACTCACTGTATAGGGTCTTCCTTGCCACTAGTATTGAGCCACCATGGCTGGGTGATAGGGGTAGTGAGGTCCAGGGTATGGTGACATGGGGTGCCCTGGTGGCCCAGGAGGGGGGTATCTCATTAGGTGATGGCGATGGTGTGAGCTCTGTGAGCCTAGACTAGACCCTGAGATGCTGTGTGGTGGTCTATGGCGGCCAGGAGAAGGCATTGGATAGGAACGGTAGTAGTCCTGAGGAGGATAGAACCCAGGGACATTATGTCGACCACCTGGAGAGAGAGAGAGAGAGAGAGAGAGAGAGAGAGAGAGAGAGAGAGAGAGAGAGAGAGAGAGAGAGAGAGAGAGAGAATGACCGATTTGAGTAAGTGAGTGAGTGGGTGGGTGAGTGGGTGGGTGAGTGAGTGGGTGGGTGAGTGAGTGGGTGGGTGGGTAGGTAGGTAGGTGAGTGAGTGAGTGACTGAGTGACTGAGAATGAGTTTGAGTGAGTGAGTGTGTGTGTGGGCAGGTGGGTGAGTGAGTATCAAGCTTACTGTGTAGTGATCTACTAGCTGTTGATCCACTGCGATATGAAGCCTCTGATTCATTGTCAGGATAGTTCTTGACACGAGAGGGCCGGCTGTAGTTTGAGGAGGTCTCCAGATTGTGATTATTGTGAACAGTAGAGTAGCCTTGGTCATCAAAATCACTGGAAAAAAGCAAAAGTTAAAGCATAAGCTTACACAGTAGCAGGAATGAAGAATATTTGTAATTCACCACATGAACAGGTAGCAATGGAGCTGAACAACAGAAGATTAGCAATAGCAGATTTTAACAACTGTGTTCCATACTAAGCACTAAAATTTGGGTGATTTCAAAATTTGCTTGATGACTGTCAAAATTGAACACCTAGTTCAACCTTTGCCCTGATGGATACTACTAGAACATCAAGCACATGCTGTGCATTTCACATGATTTTCACAAAGCCATACAGTGTCTCACTATTTGCTGTAACTAACAACTGTTTACACCAGCACATTCCCTGATGCACAATATTCATGACGTAGACAACTCGACTACACTTGTAGCAGCATGGTACATGAGGGCGATGGTGCACTTGTACATAGCTATTGTGACGTCATAAACACCACAACAAGATCTCTTGTGCACTTGGGGTATATAAATAAGCTCCTTGGTTACACATTGGCACTTTCCTGCAGTGACTAACAGCTAGCATGGATGATGCTATTCCCTTGACAGCGATGATCTTCTTCTATGCAGTCGTGGTCTTTCCGCTTGCTGTACACAAGAGAATGATAATATTCGGTACTGACATGACCATCTCCTTCGTTCTTGTGAACATGGAGGCTTGCAATGCAGCAGTCTGTGCTCTATCCGACTACCTACTACAGCCAGGTCACCCTTTCTATCAAGAGGATATTAATTGCGGATTGAAGTACAGCATCTTAAGCATGATCAATGCAACTCAACTCATTAGACTTGCTGTCACTTTTCCCTGTGTTTTCTTCAAAAATAAAAGACTGGTAAAGAAAGAAGTGTTCCTTCCATCGATTATATCTTCGGTGGTAACAACTGCCTCTTTTGTCAGTTTCCTTTGTCTTGATTGGTATTTGAACATGAAAGAGTGTATACAATGCCGAGCCAACATGACATTGTTTTTACCAATATGGGTGGTCTTGCTACTCACTCCACTACTCTACACTGCATTATCAATCGTACTCATCGTGAACGACAGTCTAGAGGATGCCATATCATCGAAATCGATAGTCATTTCCATTGTGCTGGGATGTGTTACGATGACTGCTGCTTGGTCCCTCACTATCAATGCTCTTTATGTCCTCGACCCCTTTACCAGAGACCCACAACCCGATGTTATCAGCAGTCTACTTTTTGCACTGGCACTGACTATACCAACCGTATCACTGGTGCTGAAAAAGGTTCAGTAACACGGAAGATCTGATATGGATTTTCATGATAAAGAACAATTTTAGCTAGTCAGTATAATGCTTATGCATAATATTGTTAGAGTTGTAAGCTATTTGAGATTATAAATGATTTAAAATAAATTATTTTTGGTCTAAAACACGAACAATTTTTCTGTTTAAAGGATGATGATAATTCTTAATTGCATAATTCTTAAATGCTTTCGAAATTACAACCTGAGCTTGATTCATTACTCCAGTACACACAGCCAAATTCTCTGCTACACAAATAATATTCATGGTGTAGACAACTTGACCACGCTCAGCAGCAATGGTACATGAAGGCGATGGCATACTTGTACATAGCTATTGTGACGGCATAAACACCACAATAAGAACTCTTTAGCACTTGATCACTGGTATGTAAATAAGCTCCTTGGTTACACATTGGCACTTTCCTGCGGTGACTAACAGCTAGCATGGATGGTGTTATTATTGCCTTGGCAGCGATGATCTTCTTCTATGCAGTTTTGTTCCTTTCATTTGCTGTACACAAGAGAATGAGTACTGACACAACCATCCGCTTCGTTCTTGTGATCTTGATTTCAGTGGAGGCTTGCAATGCAGCAGTCTGTCCTCTATCCTACTACCTACAACAGCCAGGTCACCCTCTCTATCGAGAGGACATCAACGGCAGAGTAAAGTACAGTATCTTAACCATTTATGCAACTCAACTCTTTAGACTTGTCTTCACCTTGCCTTGGTTTTTCCTCAAAGATAAAGAACTGATAAATGAAGTGGTATTTCTTCCATTGTGTATATCTTCGTTGATAACAAATGTCCCTTTTGTCGGTTTTCTTGGTCGCAGCGTAACATTGTTTATACCCATAGGGCTACTCACTCTACTAATCTACACGGCATTATCAATCGTAGTTTTCGTGAAAGATACTCTAGAGGATGCCCAATATCCGAAATTGATCATTCCCGTTGTGGTGGGACTTTTTATAATGTCTGCTGCTTGGGCCTTCACTGTCAATACACTGTCAGTCCTCAACAACTTTATCAGAACCCAAGAAAATTCATCACCTAATGTTTATATCAGCAGTTTCCTGATTGTTCTGGTACTGACTATACCAGCCGTAGCAACTCTGATGCGGAAAATAGCTTCAGTAAGACGGAAGATCTGATCTGGATTTCCTTCTCATGATGAAAACACTGTAGGAACCAGTTAGCTAGTCAGTAGATACTTTGAGTAGCAAGCAAGGCCTTATACATAAGATTGTTAGCGTATTACCCATTAGTAAGTTATTATTATCATAATATCATTATAATATAATTATGTTATAATATTATCATTCAAAGAAACAGAGCGCCTCCCCAACGATTTGCTCTATATGTTGAACATTAAGACACGAACTCTTTCCAAGAGGAGAGCTACGTAACAGACTCTCTGACTATTGCTATGTCATATCATGGACAGACTCTCTGACTCACTTATTGTTATACAATACATTGTTCTGTTACCTCTCTACATATCATTGTCATGCTCCCGCTTATAGATGGTGTCGTCTATTACCTGCTCTGTCTGTCAATCTGTGTGTTACAATTATAATTCACCACACAAACAAAGCTGGACAACAGTAGATTTGCAATAGCAGATTTTAACAAGTGTGTTCCATACTAAGTATAAAATTTGGGTGATTTCAAAATTTGCTTTATGACTGTCAAAATTTGCTTGATGACCGTCAAATTATTATAGTGAACCCCTAGTTCAACCTTTGCCCTGATGGATACTAACATCAAACACATACTGTGCATTTCATATGATTTTCACAAAGCCATACAGTGTCTCACTATTAACTCTAACTAACAACTGTTTACACCAGCACATTCCCTGCTGCACAATATTCATGACGTAGACAACTCGACTACACTTGTAGCAGCATGGTACATGTGGGCGATGGTGTACTTGTACATAGCTAGTGTGACGTCATAAACACTGCAACAAGATGTCTTGCGCACTTGATCAATGGTATATAAACAAGCTCCTTGGTTACACATTAGCACTTTTCTGCAGTGACTAACAGCTAGCATGGATGGTGCTATTGCCTTGACAGTGATGATCTTCTTCTATGCAGTCGTGGTCTTTCCGCTTGCTGTACACAAGAGAATGATAATATTCGATACTGACACGACCATCCGCTTCATTCTTGTGAGCTTCATTTCAGTGGAGACTTGCAATGCAGCAGTCTGTGCTCTATCCTACTACCTACAACAGCCCGGTCACCCTCTCTATCGAGAGGATATCAATACCAGAGTAAAGTACAGTATATTGACCGTTTATGCAACTCAACTCATCAGACTTGCCGTCACCTTTCCTTGTGTTTTCCTCGAAAATAAAGAACTAGTACACAATGTGGTGCTTATTCCATCGATTAGATCTTTGGTAGTAACAACTGGCTCTTTTGTCAGTTATCTTGGTCTTGATTGCTATTTGAACATGCCAGAATTCGATTACAGAGAGTGTAATATGTACTCACAATGCCGAGACAACATAACATCGTTTATACCTATATGGATGGTCTTGCTATTCGCCCCACTAATCTACAGGGCAATATCGATCTTATTCATCGTGATGGACAGTACAGATGAGGATACCAAATCATCGAAATCAATAGTCATTCCCATTGTTCTGGGATGTCTCATAATGACTGTTGCTTGGATCTTTACTGTCAATGCTCTTTTTGTCCTCAACCCCTTCATCAGAGACAACAAAAATGTATCACCTAGTGTCATCAGCAGTCTTCTGTTTGTGCTGGCACTGACTATACCAGCCGTAGCAACACTGACGCTGAAAATAGTTTCGGTAACACGGAAGAAATACAAGATCTGATCTAGTCAAGATCTGGATTTTCCTTCTCAAACGTCGTCTCACGATAAAGAACACTGTAGGAACCAGTTAGCTTAGTCAGTAGACACTTTGAGTAGCAAGCAAGGCCTTGTGCATAAGATTGTTAGTGTATTACCCATTCTTGATTATTAGTAAGTTATTTAGAATACTAAGATTATAAATGACTCTAAATTGTTGGTCTAAAACACAAACAATTTTAAAAATAATAATAGCTGTTTCAAGGATGATGATAATTCTTAATAGCGAGCATAATGCTTTCCAAATTATAACCTGAGCTCATAAGCGGCTGCAGGCCGGCGGGCCGGGCTGGCTTGGCTAGCTGAAATGTTGATGTGCGTACACAACGTATATAACGTGCAGTGTTCAATGCTAAATAGGCTTGTAGTAACGAGACTTATCTTCGAAGCTGTGAGACCAAGTAGATGAGCTCGTTCTTCGCTTCGCAGAATCTCACAATAGTTAAAATAATGAAACTACACCCCATATGAATATCAAACGCAAAAATTTTCCGGCTGCAAGCGCACCAGTAAATTGAGCCCGGGCAACTTCATATTCCTGTAGCCGCCTATGCCTGAGCTCAATTTATTACTCCAATACATATAGCGCAAATTCTCTGCTACACAAATAATATTCATGGTGTAGACAACTTGACCACGCTCAGCAGCAATGGTACACGTGGGCGATGGCATACTTGTAAAGTAGGTGTGTGACGTCACAACACTCATGCACTTGAAATAGCCACCGCATGTGGTGTGGTTACGCAGTAACACTTTGTGCAGTAGAGCAGAGAGAGGGCAGCGTTATGCAAGGAGCTCAAGAGAATAGGTAATTCAATATGGCACTGTGCCTGCAGTATTATAACTATCTATTGCTCTACAGGTCTGGTGCTCCTAGCTGCGAGCTATGTAAATCAACAAAAACACAAGACACATGGTTCTTCCTTGCTTACAACATTACAGCAGAGAACTGCATAGCAACAGTTTGACTACCAACTACCAAGCAATGCTGAGGTACAGTCAAGCTACTGTGCTGAAATTAGTGCCGTGTTTGGGTTGTTGAACTGTATGAAGAGCATTGTAGCAGAGTGATCTTGTATTTGCTGTATTGCTATATCATAATCGTTCAGTGACTTTCTTCTTTCTGACCGACAGTTTGTCAGCTTTTCAGACAAGATATGGTTGAGCTGTGACTGCTGCACTCTTGCTGATTTGTGATCATGACATCAAACACTGGCTGTGCATTTCACACATTTCGCGCTAAAGCCGTATAGTGTCTCACTATTTGGTGCATGTTGGAAACTGATAACTTGCACATTCTGTCTACAAAATATTTGTGACGACATCAAAGACTAGTAGAACATGTGAGCTAGCGTGGGCAGTATGACACAAGAAACACCACAAAGAACAATTTTACGCAATTGGTGAGTGCCTATAAAATGAGCTCCATGACAACATACTAACACTTCCACCAGCAGCAGTCTTGCCAGCAAGCATGGATCTTAGTGGAGATGATGTCAAGTATTTCAAAACGTTTGTTGTGCCATCGGTCATGTTATTCAGCTTCTCGGTCATCATCATCCCCTACTGTGCTGCAAAGATACTCGCTAACAAGAACATAAACAAAAGCGCCCAGTTCCTTCTTGTCAACTTCATGATTACAGAAACTTTCAAAGCGATGAGTTCCGCACTATTCTACTGGCTACAGCAGCCATCTTACCCGCTATATCAGGATAATCTCGACGATAGACTGAAAGTCAACTTGATATGTTTTGAGGCTACGCAGATGGTCCTGGCTACCTGTATGATAGCGATCAACATAATCATTTGGTTCAAGTATGGAAGAGACTTGAAATGGGCAACGGTGATCTTCACAATCGTTGCATCAACACTGATCACATCTGCAATCGCAATCGCCATCATCGACGAGCAAGCCAACATACGTACTCTCCACACCAGAGAAGACCTACTCGAGCGGCATGCCTGTGTGCGTGCTTGGCTGTTTGTACTGATGTTCCAGGTAGCACAAAGCACATTCATGATCGTTATTACCAAGCTGGTTACTCTTGACGACAATGCCGCAATAAGGAAGGCCGTCAATAAAGCTCTGTTACATCTTTTCGCAGCTTCTGTCATGTCTTTCACCGTCAGTCTGCTGCCGGTTATCGACCCCGCACTCAGAGTTGAAAATGAAAAAATACCTGATATCGTCGCCTATCTAATCGTCATCCCAGCCTTCACTACACCCTTCGTGACAACCATTCTGGTTAAACCAGCCTACAGTGACAGCATCGCCAAGTCTATCAAGCCCTCCATCAGCTACCTGAAGTCAGTCACGTGTCGTATAGCAGAATAGTGTTTCAGCTGAAACCAGTCATTTAGGACCAGTTCAGACCCATTGGTATGTAGTATCTCCCGTGAGAACATTGTTTGTGCTAATTTATGTTAATGTATAGAATGCTGACTGTGACACTTTTCTCTTATTTAAACCCTGCTTGTTTTGTACTCTCATGTTCTTACTCTTGTATGCTGCTGTTGTTGGGTTATAATAAATCTTATTTAACGCTGCTCCGCAAAGATACTACAGTTGGCGACGAGGATAAACTGAAGAATGGCGGCAATCCATGGGAGTATTGGCCCCTTCAATAGTTCAGCAGAAGATTGGACATCTTACTCAGAGAGACTGCAGCAATATTTCATTGCCAATGATGTCAACGACGACAGCAAACAGCGTGCAATACTTCTGAGCAACTGCGGTCCACAAACGTACCAGTTGCTGAAGAGTCTACTGACGCCAGACAAACCAGCAGACAAGACATTCACCGAGATCGTGAAAAAGCTGAAAGACTACTGGCAACCCAAACCGTCTGAAATCGTCCAGCGATTCAATTTCCACTCAAGAGTACAGAAGCAAGGCGAGTCTGTTGCAGACTATGTAGCAGAACTACGTCGGATCTCAGAACACTGCAATTTCTCCAGCCTCGAGACGATGCTGAGAGATCAACTCGTGTGTGGCGTAAGAGATTCCCGCATACAGAAGAAGCTATTGGCCGAGTCGACCCTTGACTTCAAGAAGGCGTTCGGCATAGCACAAGCAGTGGAGACGGCAGAGCATCAGGTGAAAGAGTTACATGACTCCAGTATCAAACCAGTCGGGAGAGAGATACACCGAGTAGTCAAAGAGAAGAAACCTGTCAACACAGATCAAACCTGCTACCGATGCGGAGGAACTAAACACAGAGCAAGCGTGTGTCGTTTTAAACAAGCAACCTGCAGAGCATGCGGCAAAGTAGGACACATTGCGAAAGTGTGCAGATCCAAGACCAAAGAGCACAGCAAAGGCGTGACTCCAAAGCCACCGGCGAGAGCACATCACATCACACATAGTGAACAACCAACCGAATCGACAGAATATGAGGAGATCTTCAACATCACGGACACTCAGAGCACAGCACCGTATACTGTCACAATACTACTCAATAATAGTGAGCTAGAGATGGAGATTGACACTGGAGCATCAGTTTCCCTAATCAGCAAAGCCACTTACCAGAACCTATGGTCTCCTGGAACAGCACCACCAATCAAGCCGAGTAAAACAAATCTTCGAACATACACTGGGGAACAGATTCAAGTCATCGGACAAACAGAAGTAGAAGCATCTGTGAATCACCAGACAGCAAAGCTCAAACTGGAGATAGTAGAGGGCAATGGACCAAGCTTACTCGGGAAAGACTGGCTACGCAAGTTGAAACTAGACTGGAGACAGATCTTCCAAGTGCGAGCAGATGGACAGCTTCAGCAGATATTGAGCAACCATAAGGAAGTATTCCGAGACACACTTGGGCAAATCAAGGAAGTCAAAGCTAAAGTCTACTTGAAGACAGATGCTAAACCCAAGTTCTTAAGAGCACGAAACGTACCCTGGGCGTTGAGAGTGAAAGTGGAAGAAGAATTGGAGAGACTACAGAAAGCAGGGGTGATTGAACCAGTTCGTCACTCAGAATGGGCTACTCCGATTGTACCTGTGATGAAACCCAATGGAGACGTCAGAATTTGTGGAGACTACAAAGCAACCTTGAATCAAGCAATCACCACCGACAGCTACCCTCTACCTCGAACAGAAGACCTCTTCGGCTCATTGTCTGGAGGAAAATCCTTCTCTAAGGTTGATTTGGCTCATGCATACATGCAAATTCCACTAGATGATGAAACCAAGAAGTTGACAACTATCAACACACACCGTGGACTATTCCAGTACAATCGCTTACCCTTCGGGATTGCTTCAGCTCCTGCAATATTCCAGCGAACTATCGAAACAGTCTTGCAAGGCATCCCAGACACTTCAGTGTACATTGATGACATTCTAGTAACAGGATCTACCCCAGAGCAGCACATGAAGAACCTGGATGATGTCCTGACCCGACTAGAGGAAGCTGGACTTCGTCTCAAGCAAGAAAAATGCCAGTTTTTGCTACCTGAAGTGGAATACCTGGGTCATGTGTTGTCAGCAAATGGACTAAAACCGTCACAGAAGAACATCAGAGCAATCCTAGCAGCACCGACCCCGGAGAATGTCACTCAGCTGAAATCCTTTCTGGGAATGGTTACCTATTATCTCAAATTCTTACCTAACCTTGCTGACACTCTCTCTCCCCTCTACTCTCTCTTACAGAAAGGCTCCAGTTGGAAGTGGGGTAAAGCACAACAGACTGCTTTCACTCATGTAAAGGAGCAACTGTCATCACCTGTGGTGTTAACGACATACGACCCGGACAAAGAACTGATTCTGCAGTGTGATGCTTCGCCATATGGAGTGGGAGCAGTGCTAGCCCATAAAGAACGAGATGGCTCAGAGCGTCCTATAGCATACTCATCCCGCACGCTCGCTCCAGTAGAAAAGCGTTACTCTCAGCTAGATAAAGAAGCACTAGCATTGATACATGGAGTCAAGAAATTCCATAGCTACATCTACGGTCGAAAATTTACCCTAATCTCTGACCACAAGCCTCTTCAACACATCCTAGGAGAAAAGAAAGGTGTCCCTCAGATGGCATCTGCAAGACTTCAAAGATGGGCATTACAGCTAGGAGCTTATGAGTACCACATTCAGTACAAGCCTGGGAAAGAGAACTCAGTGGCAGACGCTCTAAGCCGACTTCCACTACCAGACTGCCCAGATACAGTGCCCCAACCAGGAGAAACAATCTGCTTGATCGAAAGCCTACAAGAAACACCAATCAACACCAAGCAAATTGCTAAGTGGACAGCTAGAGATCCAGTTCTGTCACGAGTTAGTCATCTGATAGAGAAAGGATGGACTGGTACCACTGATGATGATAACCTAGCACCATTCAAGCAAAGACAGAATGAGCTAAGTGTGGTGAAAGGATGTGTATTGTGGGGAAGCCGTGTTGTAGTACCAACAGCTGGGAGAGAGAAGGCACTACAAATGCTACACGAAGGACACATAGGAATGTCACGAATGAAGTCAAAAGCACGCAGTATGATATGGTGGCCTAAAATTGACCTGGAAATTGAGAAGCAATGCAAAGAATGCAACCCATGTCAACTAACACAGCACAACCCAGCTAGAACGCCATGTCAATCTTGGGATTTTCCCACTGAACCTTGGAGACGACTGCATGTGGATTATGCTGGTCCGTTTATGGGGAAAATGCTACTCATTGTTGTTGACGCACACTCTAAATGGATTGATGTGGAAATTGTGAACTCAGCAACAGCGCCAGTCACAGTAGAGAAACTAAGAAAGATTTTTGCTACTCATGGACTACCTACTACAATTGTATCAGATAATGGAGCAGTATTCACCAGTGAAGAATTCGAGACATTCTTAAAGCGGAATGGAATTCATCACATTCGGATCACACCTTACCACCCAGCATCTAATGGACAAGCAGAACGTGCAGTGCAAACAGTTAAAGAAGGTCTGAAAAGAGGAAGTAACGGTACACTGGAAACAAAATTGAACAGATTTCTATTTCACTATCGTACCACACCACACTCGACAACAGGAGTTACTCCAGCTCAACTACTGTTAGGTCGAAAACCACGAACACACCTGGATCTCATGCATCCTGATATAGCTACCGATGTACAGACAAAGCAAGACAAACAGATTGAAGACCGGAACAAAGGAACTAAGAAGCGAGAATTGGAGATCAATGACCGAGTGTATGTGAGAGACTTACCCACTGGATCAACATGGATGCAAGGTATAATCATTGCAAAAAGAGGTCCTCGCTCATACTTAGTGGAGTTACCTGATGGTCGTGTTTTCCGTCGACACATTGACAATTTGAGAGATCGTGCTACAAGCAGAAATTCAGAAGAGAGAGAAGTAGACGACAATGACGATTGGTTAGACGTTTCACAGACAGAAGACAATACAGAGTCAACAGAGACTGATCGTTTGCCAACCCCACCTCCACGGAGATCCACTCGAAACCGTCAACAAACAGACTGGTTCGCACCACTAGTACAACACACGTGAAAGACTCTCAAACTGTAGGAGGAAGGAGTGTAGTATCTCCCGTGAGAACATTGTTTGTGCTAATTTATGTTAATGTATAGAATGCTGACTGTGACACTTTTCTCTTATTTAAACCCTGCTTGTTTTGTACTCTCATGTTCTTACTCTTGTATGCTGCTGTTGTTGGGTTATAATAAATCTTATTTAACGCTGCTCCGCAAAGATACTACATGGTAGTTAGGTAGTTAGTTAGTAGTTACCAGTGTAGTGAACAAAGACTTATTAGTAACTTGCATAGTTGTTGTTTAATAGTAAGCTCATGTAGTGGTAGATTGAAAAGATTATTTTTAAAGGTTTTCTTGAGTGAGCTATTGACGTTGCTGAGCTGATGAATTGAGTTTATCAAACACAGTTGTGTAAGAGTTGCATTATTTGATGATGGGACAGATATAATATTTTTATAACTTACGAATAGGGACGATATTTTCACAGTACTGAATATATTTTATTGGGGCCTAGATTTAACAACAGCAATACAAAATTGAATTACGTATTGTACGGCATGTGAAAAAATGTGCACAAAATACCAAATCTATAGCATGGATACTTTATCATATACAAAATTGAGCACTAGGAGGCAATGTCGGCATGTCTTGAAGCTACTTTAAAATTAGAGGCACTAGTTGTTCAAATCGAATGTGGATTGATCAATTCTATAATACAAAGATCAATTACTTGCTGTGACATAGGATAGGCGTTCACTAGAAATTCATTCTTGTTACAATACCCCTGTGTCATATGCACTACTGAAGCAAATGCATAATAACCGGATATTCAAAATTGGGCTAGTACAAAAGCACATTGACAACTCGATTACATCCAAATGACTCAGAAATTTGTAACAATCAGTGTCATCAGTCAACTGTTAGACTACAAATGTAGTAGAATATTAAAATTTTGAATATCAGAATATGTAAAATTTGAACTCATTTGCAGCCAAATTTGTAACAAACTGTTACTAAACAATGCAACAGTCCTGTATTGAAACAGTAAGCAAAGAATGGCTGTATTGTTATGAAGCTTCTTGAGCTTAGTAGGGCATTGCTACCACAACCAGCTCTGCCCTCAAGTGGGCGTAACAGCTAATCAATAAATCAGAAACGATTGTACAAAAGAATCTAATATGACTGCCTCCCAATCGCTCCTCTGGTGTAACTGTATAACATTCCAATGGGTAATATTATTCATTCCAGCTCAGCACACCACGACGCCGACCAACAAACAACAACACAATCAGTCACACATCAAATAACGATATTCATAGACAATGCTGCCCAATCACATCCAATGATTACTACCTGCCAGGGTATGAATATCGTTAACCCAATATTAGGGTAGCCCAGAGGTGTTTATCACTCATGCCCATGTGTCGGCTGTACATGTTGTCAATGTTTATCATAAGAGTATCCTCAGAGGAGTCTAGTGACATTTGAACCCGTATCAAGAATGCAGTCGCATGATTCCCATCAATACACACACCTCCGATCCTCGTGCAAGTACAATATATACCACAACATACAGCGTCCAGATTACTAGCATAATACCCTCACACACGGCACAGTGTTAGCATGTCCTCATAGAACCCTATGTGTTGTACTTTTTTTTTCAATAGCATTGAATTCTATAGTTTGACACCAATCAAGCACTGATTTAGCACAAAACCTCTCAGAGCACAGTATGTTCTACCTTGCGCATAGCTTTCTTGAACAAAAGAAGAGCCAAATGATAAGACATGTGCAGTTTGAGCAAATACTCACATGCTTCTAGCTAGCACAGTTTAACCCTTACCCTACCACAACACGTGAAACTACTCCTACACATCAAGTCATCTTTAAAATAATTGCAGCTGTGTAGTAATAGTGTGTTCTATTTATTGTGTTGTGTGCTTGCTTGACTCACGTGCTGACGGCATGACGAACATGTGACGATGCCTCTGAGAGTTGTTCATCGTTATCACGAGAGAGCTTCTTGTCCTTGGAGCGCTTCTTGACTCTAGTATAGATATGACCCTGCAACAAGCACACAGAGCACCATCACACAACACACCAGAGCACCATCACACAACACACCAGAGCACCATCAAACAACACACTAGAGCACCATCACACAACACACCAGAGCACCATCACACAACACACCAGATCACCATCACACAACACACCAGAGCACCATCACACAACACACCAGAGCACCATCACACAACACACCAGAGCACCATCACACAACACACAGGGCACCATCACACAACACACCAGAGCACCATCACACAACACACCAGAGCACCATCACACAACACACCAGAGCACCATCACACAACACACACAGGGCACCATCACACAACACACCAGGGCACCATCACACAACACACCAGAGCACCATCACACAACACACCAGAGCACCATCACACAACACACCAGAGCACCATCACACAACACACCAGAGCACCATCACACAACACACCAGAGCACCATCACACAACATACCAGAGCACCATCACACAACACACCAGAACACCATCACACAACACACCAGAGCACCATCACACAACACACACAGGGCACCATCACACAACACACCAGAGCACCATCACACAACACACCAGAGCACCATCACACAACACACCAGAGCACCATCACACAACACACTAGAGCACCATCACACAACACACACACAACACACAAGCATCATTCAGAACAGTAGTATTTCCACATCAGTACTGATTCAGTAGTACTAATTCTTATTTTTTATGAATAAGACAAACAAATTTTGATCCAAACACAGGCAAAAGACAAAAATTATTGATCCACATACAGGCAAAAGAAATATTTCAGAGAGAATTAGCATTGTAAAAAGGTTATGCAGCTGATTTGTCAATAGTGTGTATCTTTGACTGACCTCTGGACCTAATTCATGGTCTAACAAATTCTGCTCATCTTCTTTGTTGCGTCGTGACTTGGAGCGACTACGCCGACTACAGCAAAACAGCAGTATCACACCATCACACATACAGGTCAGTACTACAAACACAACTTCATAGTACAGTGCATGTTATTAGCATACCTGCCATTTCTGTCAGATCTTGAGAGTAACTGTCTCTCCAGATCATCAGCTGAGTCTGATTCATCACTGACGGCCTTGTACAGCTGCTCCATTGACTTTTTTCTAGTCAATTCTTTGTCACGTCGTCGCTCGATCACCCCTGACGCCTCCATGATGACGCTTGATATATCTTCAGCTTCTTCACGTGATGTTCGAACTGGATCGGCTGGATTTCTTTCATGCCGTTTCTTCGAGCTTGTTTGCGATGGTGAAGAAGTCAGTTCACCACTTGGTTTAGCTGACAGTTCAACACTGCTTGTCTTCTTGGGCTGCTCGTACTTCTCCAGACCCTTCACTCCTCTCTCACGATAGTCTCCAATCATGCGAGCTATCTCAGTGAACTGCTTCTCCACAGCAAGATCAAATGGTGTCTTATCCTCCTATAGAATTAAACCAATAGTAATGCAATCTCTAAAAATCACATTCAAACAAAGATCCCTGATTGTAGAATTTGTAAGTACAGAGCTAATTTCTGTGCAGTTTGAATATGCTCAGCTAAAAATGCCTTTTTCCTGACCCCAGAGAAGCAGTACTCATCCCTCGAGCTTCAAACAAATACGTAAGCTTAACATAGACATTTGACGAGCAGTCAACGCAAAAAGGTAGTTTTTTTTACTGTCGAGTCAGAATATACTATTTTGGAAGCTGTGTATTTTGCACGTATTGGACCAGTATTGAACAGGCAAAAAAATAATGCTACTAGTCAGTCCAATACTTTTTAGCTCATTCATGCTTAGTTCTGTACAGTACTCTATACACACTCACGGTATCCTTGATGCTGATGTTAGCTCCGTGTTTCAGTAACATGAGGAGTGTCTCTTGCTGACCAAACTCAGCAGCATCGTGTGCAGGTGTAGCGTGGATGTGATCCAGCACATTGATATCATCCCTATCTTCCAATTTATCGAGAAAGAACTGCAACATCTCAGAACACCCATGAGCTAGAGAAACATGAAAGGAGATAGTAAATTTTAGTTATTTGGGTTTCTTACCAGCTGCAATGTGTAGAGGAGTTGCGCCATCTTTGGTTAATTTTGTCAATAATGCTCTTAGGACCAACCTTGTTCACCAACCACTGCAGAGAGAGGGAGGAAGGGAGGGAGAGTGAGAGAGAGAGAGAGAGAGAGAGAGAGAGAGAGAGGGAGTTGGTGAACTTGGTGTGTGAGTGGGTGGGTGTGTCCTACCTTAACCACCTCTAGCTGGTGACCCATAGAGGCAGCATGTATAGTACTCATTCCTGACAGGTCCTTAGCTACAGGGTCCACGCCCACACCATCCACCAGATATTTCAATACATCGATCTTGCCTACAACACAAATTTTGCCCAAAATTTAAAGGACAGAGAGGGTTGAAGTAGCCTCGTCCCCAGGCCAAATTTTTTCGCTTACGAAACGGACGAACGAAAACGGAAGCGCGAAAAAAGGGCCTGGTATCTATTGCAAGGGTGACCTTTGACCATTCCCCAGAATCTGGGGAATCCGTTCACACTCGAATATTTGTTTGTGATATTAGCCCGTATATTCACGTAAAAATGGCGCTCTAAGAGGCCTACTGTCTGCGTTGCAACCTGTAGAAGCGGATCTAGTGCTCAAGTACGAGCAGCGAAGTCCTGTCTGTGTTCGCGCGGTCTCTACTGTGTATGGTGACTCTGTGCTGACATGTTTGAAATACAATCGTTCACAGAGTCTCTTCGAAAACCCAGTATCTGGCGTCTACCACGTTGCTGCATTCGTCAGCAGCGTAACTACAGCAACGCTGTGCACAGCAGGCCTTGTACAGCCCTGTATCGACAATCAGTAGCCAAGCCACGTGTTTTCATAGCTAGCGCATGCGCACAACTACCCATGCAATAGATACCAGGCCTTAATTTTCGCTTATTCGTTCGTTTCGTTGCGAAAATTAATGGCAGGGGACGAGGCTAGGGTTGAAGAAACTGACCATCTTGAGCAGCATAGTAGACTGGGGCAGTTTGAGATTTGTCCCTTTTCTCAGCGTACTCTTTACCGTACTGCTGGACAAAGTACTTGATAATGCTTATCGACCCTGAAGAGAGATAAAATTAATGATTGAATGAATGAGTAAATAAACGGGTGAGCAAGCAAGCAAGTGAATGATTAAGGGAGGGAGAGAGGGAGAAAGGAGAGAGGGAAAGGGAGGAGTGAGAGAGGGAAGAAGAGAGAGAGGGGAGGAGAGGGAGAGAGTGGGGAGTCTACCTCCAGCTGCTGCAAAGTGTATTGGCAGGTTCCCCTTGCCGTCAGCAATATGACCAATAGTACCAAAGTTCTCTACAATCCACTGAACCATCTTCAGGTTACCTGTATAGTGTATTCATTGCTGACACAAGAGTGTGTTATAGTGAGTGTGTGGAGGAGACCTTGCAAGG
Organism: Haliclona indistincta; assembly: GCA_964017065.1. Lineage (NCBI taxonomy): Eukaryota > Metazoa > Porifera > Demospongiae > Haplosclerida > Chalinidae > Haliclona > Haliclona indistincta. The sequence continues at coordinate 10,083,537 of OZ024788.1, read as the reverse complement.
TAGCTAAACTGAGAATAGAGAGTCCACTGTCATCTGTCTGTTCAGCAATCTCTTGGCTTCTCTGTCGGTCATGTGACACCACCAGCTACACAAGAGAGGAGAGGTGCAATACGTCACTGCAGATATTGTGAATTCCAATAGTATTCCCTAGAGTGGCTAGCAACACTATCCCCATGCTTAGCTAAAAGATGACAAGTGAAACTTCACCAAATGTTCGACAGCTCAGTCAGTGGCTACAGTACATTACAAATTCAATGCTAAGATTTTAGCTATTTTGCTCATAAAAAATCATAGATCTTGTGTAGAGCATCTATGTCAGAACAGTACATGTGAGAATGGACTACATAGCATCTTTCGAGTTGTTTTGTCCATAAATTAGGCACTAATACGTTTATCTATTCAAGGTTACCTTCAGGGCTTCCAGTCTACCGTACACGGCTGCATAGTGCGCAGGAGTGCTGCCACTACGAGAGCGATCTAGAGGGGACTTGATTCTGTTCTCCAGTAACCAGCGAAGACATTCTATGGAGCCCACACGAGCAGCTGTGTGTAGTGGCGTCTCCTGGGACTCGGGATGAACCTGAGCCGATCCCGTCTGGATAAGCTCAGTTAGCTTGCTCACATCCTTGTTGATGATCGCCGCGTGCACAGGAGGGAGTGGTGCACCAACCCCGGCTACCTCCGCCGACTCGTCCTTGGATATCCTGCGAGAAGCCATATGGCTACAATCTTCCAATAATGGAGCGCTGCTGTAGTCAGCTGTGTATCACGAGTGATGCTACTGCACTAAATGAGTCACTAGTCACACACGACACAAGTTGAGCAGCTATCTGAAATTCAGAGTCAACAACTGCAGGGCGTGGCTGGAGCGGGAATACACTAAAGGGCGCGCGTGTCACACGAGCCACGCCCTAGGTACTAGAACTTGTTGTCAATTTTTGCAGCTATGGCAGGTCTTCCTGGCTCTGATGATGCAGCGCCAGAGGTTGACATGAACAAGCCATGTTCAGAGAAGCATTTGGCTAAAATATCTCGTTGGATTACAGAATGGAGAGAGATATCACCATTTCTTGGTCTAACAAAAGCAGAGGACCAAGAAATTCTAGGATCGGCGCCACATTCTGTACGCTTGCAAAAGACAGAAATGCTGAGGCTGTGGAAAGAAAAACGAGGAATAAAGGCCACGTACAAGAGATTGTGTCGAGCGTTCAATGAATGTGAAATGTCTGATCTTGTAGAGCAAGTTCAAAAACTGCTGACAGAGTCTGATAGCAGCTCATCAGATGAAGGAGGTGAGTTAGCTAGTGTCTTGAGTGTATGATCGATATACTATGTCTTAATTTCTCAGATTGCTCACTCAAACAATCTCCTCATAATCCACTCACCTCTTATGCATCCTACCTCAAGGAACTGTACACGTCTACATGTATGTCCCAAAGCCACACCTCCCAACATTGGGCCCACCTCCCACGATGTGACTTCATACAACTAGCAATGATTAAAGATGAACAGTTACGACGTGGAGGACCAGAGGAGGAAATGATCAGACTGGCACAGCAAGGAAAGATTGAAACAATTCTTAGTCATAAGGAATCTATTGACTTAGATGACCTCTTCCCTCTTCTACCACGATCACCTCAACCACTAGTTGTGCTACCACCACCACCACCAGGTAGAGTATGTCTTATTGAAGGAGCCCCAAGAGGAGGAAAGAGCACATTTGTTCTCCACATCTGCCACCAATGGGCACAAGGTGCCTCCTGGTTAGCACAATTTGATGTGGTTATACTTGCTTACTTGCGTGACGAAGCCGTCCAGAATGCTAGCACCTTAGCTGACATTATACCAGCTCGTAATACAGAAATGTCTCAAAGCACCACTTCTCAACTACAAGCTAATGATGGAATGAATGCTTTGTTCATTTTCGATGGATGGGATGAATTTCCACCAAATAAGATGAAAAGCTCACTTGTCTCCACTATACTTCGACAGCCACACAAGCTCTCTCTTCATCAAAGTACTGTACTAATCACCTCTCGACCAGTAGCCACAGGAAACCTTCTCCACATAGCTGATCGACGAGTGGAAATACTTGGTTTTACCCACGAACAGATCCATGAGTTCATTGAGCAAGCCTTGGATGGCAACAGAACTCAAATCCAGAAACTTGCTCAGCATCTTGAAGAGCACCCGGTTATAGAAGGTTACTGCTATATTCCTCTCCATTCAGCAATACTGGTGCACATATTCCTGACAATGAAGGGAGCTCTACCTACCACACGCCATGAACTATTCTGTTCTCTTGTACTCTGCTGCATAGTCCGAGAGCAAGAAACTCATGAACCTGACACAATTTTACCAGTGATGTCCTCATTGAATGATCTTCCTGATGATCTCAAGTCTAAACTAAGTAACCTTTGCCTATTAGCATATAATGGTGTCATGCAAGAAAAAATCATTTTTTGTTTAGAAGACTTGCTAACATCTGACATCAATCTTCCATCTTTAGGGCTCCTTCAAGCAACTGAAGGGCTCGCACTTTGCAGTAAATCACTTTCATACAACTTTCTTCATCTCTCTGTTCAAGAGCTTCTTGCTGCTTACCATATTTCACAGATGGACTCTAGTGAACAGATCAGAGTATTTAAGAACATGTTTGGAAGTCCTCGTTTTCAAGCTGTGCTTCAGTACTATTGTGGCTTCACAAAATTAGACAATCCAGAAATACAACAATTCATATCTTCATATCATCGTAGTATGTCTCGTCTTCATGACTTATTACCAATACTTCACTGCTTTTTCGAAGCAAAGCAGCCATCTCTAACCCAGCTTGTTGATCCGATTAGGTTTATGTCCTACGGTCACTTTAACTCTCATCCTTTCTATGACTTGGAACTGACTCCAGTTGATCTTCTTGCAGTTGGATATTTCATTGTTTCCTTCCTGTTTTCATGTGAACAAGAGTCTAACACTAATAGTACACCTACTTTATATCTTAGAATAGATCAACCCTTGGATGATCATTGTTTAAGACTATTGCTAAATGAAATCTCAAAGAACCCTTTTGGTGGAGAAATGCCAACATCAGTTGGTGCTTTTTCAGAAAAGTTGGTGTTGCAGTTGTGTAATCCATCTATTAAAGGATTGAAGTATATAGTGTCATACCTCAAAAGATTTCCTTTAATCAATGGACTGGCATTAAAGACTGTTGATACGTGGAGTGCTTTACAAGATTTCATAGCTGAAATGCTGCATATAAAAATTGTGACCAAACTCAGTATAAAAAATGCATCGTCGCTCAAATTCTCTGCTATAGTTAAAATCAAATGTGTTTATTACAAGCCACTTACTGAACTTGATCTATCTTCACTTTTAGAGGTAGAAGTGTGCGGCATTTTTGAACACCTGCAACACTACTCTACTACTACTCTGGTGAACCTTAATCTAAGCAATACTGATATAACAGCAGACACAGCTCAGAGTCTTGTTAAAATACTCCAGGTGAACAGATCACTTACACATCTAAATTTTGAAAATTTAAATAACTTCTCTGACTTTGGGGCTTATTGTATTTTTAAAGGTCTTCAACATAATACTTCTCTGATAAAACTGAATCTAACCAATTGTGATATAACAGTTACAAATCTGGGCACTGCTAGGCTGCTCTCAACTATGCTTCGAGACAACAATAATTCACTTACACATTTAAATCTTTCAGGAAACAACAATTTTTCAGATTCAGGAGCTCAATGTATCTTTGAGAGCCTTCAACACAATAGCACTCTGGTCTACTTAAATCTTAGTATGACAACTATAACAGCCACTGATTCAGACACTGCTAGGTCTCTCACTGAAATGCTTCAAGTGAACAAGTCACTTAGACAACTAAATCTTTCAGGAAACAACTGGTTTTCAGACTTGGGAGCTCAATGTATCTTTGAAAGCCTTCAACACAATAGCACTCTGGTCTACTTAAATCTTAGTATGACAACTATAACAGCTACTGATCCAGACACTGCTAGGTCTCTCACTGAAATGCTTCAAGTGAACAATTCACTTACACATCTTGACCTGTCATGTAGAGACACAGTACCAGAAAATCATATTATCTCACTTATCTTTTCTGCACTCGAACACAACACAACTCTACTTCACTTAGTCCTCCGTGGTAGACAAATTTTGAAAGATGATGCTGAACGCATTGCAAAAACACTGAAATCAAATAAGTCACTACTAACAATTGATATCTCACGTGCTTATATTAGTCGGGTTGATATCATTCTTGGCGAACTCAAGTTTAACACCGCATTGAAAAAAATATATATTACTTACAACCGGGCCGTTGATGTTGCCGTTAGTGATTTGCATAAAGCGAGAAAGGAGAGCGGATTACCTCCTATTGACATTGAGTTTAAAATATGATCATTTATTTGTATGTTCTTATATGTAGCTTGTATATACAACACACATTCATTGAGAAATGTATTTTTGTGACAGCTATGGAATTTAGAAACATCAACATCGATATCGCTAAGACACTAGAACAAGTTTCAGCTGCCTACTATTAATCGATATCTGTCATAAGCTTACGTGAGGTGCATTAATTGGTCGTGCATGGAACAGGAGATTTCATACCGGTACATCTTTGAAAGCAATCAACAAAATATAACTCTGATTGTTTGAACCTCAGTGGAACAAATATAACAGCTGCTGATCCAGGCACTGCTAGGTCTCTCACTTAAATACTTCAAGCTGTGAACAAGTCACTTACACATCTCAATCTCTTATGTACTGTAAAGATAGTATTATACTATACACACAATACCACTCTGCTTCACATAGTCTTATGTAGCAGAGAAATATCAACATTGCGGACACAAATTTCTGCCTACTATCGATTGATATCTTTCATGAGCTTAGGTGAGGCACATTTATTGATGCTATAGTCTCATTTATAATGCATAGTTATACAATTGTTGACTTATGTTGCTGTTAAAAGCAAGAGAAGACACTAGAGTAATTACTACTATTGAATTTGTGTTGAAAAAATACTATGAGCACTGAGCAGCTGCATGCATGTTCACTAAAGATGATGAGCTACTATTATAGCCAACTTCACTGACTGTTATATGTGTTATATCTTGTAGCTATCATTGTCCTTATTTCAATGATAAAATATTCGAAGTCATGTTGTTAACTTCATAAGAGGGCATAGAATTGAAACAAACGCAACAAAATGCCTCTGCTCTCAGTAAAATGCTACAGAACCATTATGTGTTCGGCTTTTTTCGAACTGCACAATATACAGTGAACCCCTAGTATTAGTCAGCTCTGTATGACTGTATCCTGTTGGATACAGTGTTGTTGATGCACTAAAATAGCTAACCAAACTCTATAGTCACTTGATATTAGTAATCTTCCTCTCAGTGACAAAGGAATCTGTGGTATTCTTAGTGCAATCAAAAATAGCAGAGGTTTCTCCTTATATGGACAGTGTTTGAGTGTGAGAGGAAATAATTAACTGCCTTATAAAAACTGTGAAACTTCCTCTAAGGGCTCGATTTTCTACAACTGAAGGTGACAGCAGCCGTTGGCACTATGAACCCACAGCTATAGTACTTTGTTAGGGTCAGAGAAACTGCATGACACTGCAGTTAAGTTTTCTGTTCAGTACTGAACATGAGCAAAGCTTATGGCATCTCTTCTTGAGCAATCTTATGTACTCAGTGAACTTAAGTTATTTGAAGGTAGCATGCAGGCTGATGAAGATATTACATATTGCAGAAGCATTACAGACAAATTCTTCTCTTACTAAACTCAGTCTTTGTAGCATGGAATTGAAACATACAAAACAAAATGTCTCTGCTCTCAGTGATATGGTACATTCAAGTAAATAAATCACTTACACATCTTAATTTTCATGGAATAACACTTTTCTAAATGAAAGTACTATAGGTACATCTTTAGTACAATAAAAAGCTAGTCAGTTTAAGTTTAGACAATGCAGGTTTAAATTGTGCTGATCTAGGCACTGCTAGTTTTCTCGCTAAAATGCTTCAAGTGACCAAGTCAATAGATCTGCCAGAAGAATAACACAAGCTTAAAATCAGGAGGTTGCTGTGTTTTTTACAAGGACTTCATTGCAATACTACTTTGGTCAACTTAAATCTATGCGGAATATGTATTACAAATAATTATGTACTGACGCAATTTCTCTTGCTAAACTGCTTGAATTGAACAATTTGCTCACTCATCTAGACCTCTCAAGTATCACATGTGAGTATCCTACACCTACTGGCTCCATTACATGAAGTTTTGATGTATTCTCATGTATATTTAGAGGGCTTCAACAAAACACTGCTCTACTTCACTTAAACCTATGTGGTACGGATATATTAGATGAAATTGCAAAATGTGTTGTTGATGCTAACCAAACTCTACAGTCACTTGATATTAGTCTCAGTGAAAAAAGGAATCTGTCGTATTCTTAGTGCGATCAAAAATAGCAAAGCTTCCTCCTTATATGGACAGTGTTTGAGAGTAAAAGGAAATAATTAACTGCCTTATAAAACTGTGAAACTTCCTCTAAGGGCTCGATTTTCTACAACTAAAGGTGACAGCAGCCGTTGGCACTATGAACAAGACTTGTAGTGATCAGCATTTGGCTAAAATATCACGTTGGATTACAGAATGGAGAGAGATATCACCATTCCTTGGTCTAACAAAAGCAGAGGACCAGGAAATTCTAGGATCGGCGCCACATTCTGTACGCTTGCAAAAGACAGAAATGCTGAGACTGTGGAAGGAAAAACGAGGAACGAAGGCCACGTACAAGAGATTGTGTCGAGCGTTCAATGGATGTGAAATGTCTGATCTTGTAGAGCAAGTTCATAAACTGCTGACAGAGTCTGATAGCAGCTCATCAGATGAAGGAGGTGAGATAGCTAGCTTCATGAGTGTATGATCGATATACAATGTCTCAATTTCTCAGATTGTTCACCAAAACAATCTCCTCATAATCCACTCACCACTTATACGTCTTACCTCAAGGAAATGTATACGTCTATGTCCCAAAGCCATACCTCCCAACATTGGGCCCACCTCCCACGATGTGAGTTTATACGAATAGCAATGATTAAAAATGAAGAGATACGACGTGGAGGACCAGAGGAGGAAATGATCAGACTAGCACAGCAAGGAAAGATTGAAACAATTCTTAGTCATAAGGAATCTATTGACTTAGTTGACCTCTTCCCTCTTACACCACGATCACCTCAACCACTAGTTGTGCTACCACCACCACCACCAGGTAGAGTATGTCTTATTGAAGGAGCCCCAGGAGGAGGAAAGAGCACATTTGTTCTCCACATCTGCCACCAATGGGCACAAGGTGCTTCCTGGTTAGCGAAATTTGATTTAGTAATACTTGCTTACTTGCGCGACGAAACGATCCAGAATGCTAGCACCTTAGCTGACATTATACCAGCTCGTAATACAGAAATGTCTCAAAGCACCGCTTTTCAACTACAAGCTAATGATGGAATGAATGTTTTGTTCATTTTCGATGGATGGGATGAATTTCCACCAAATAGGATGAAAAGCTCGCTTGTCTCCACTATAATTCAACAGCCGCACAAGCTCTCTCTTCATCAAAGTACTGTACTAATAACCTCTCGACCAGTTGCCACTGGAAACCTTCTCCACATTGCTGATCAACGAGTGGAAATACTTGGTTTTACTCACAAACAGATCCGTGAGTTCATTGAGAAAGCTTTGGATGGCAACAGAACTCAAATCCAGCAACTTGTCCAGCATCTTGAAGAGCACCCAGTTATAGAAGGTTACTGCTATATACCTCTCCATTCAGCAATGCTGGTGCACATATTCCTGACAATGAAGGGTGCTCTACCTACCACACACCATGAACTATTCTGTGATCTTGTACTCTGCTGCATAGTCCGAGAACAAGAAACTCATGAACCTGACACTATTTTACCAGTGATTTCATCATTAAATGATCTTCCTGATGGTCTTAAGTCTAAACTAAATAACCTTTGCTTATTAGCATATAATGGTGTCATGCAAGAAAGAATCATTTTTTATTTAGAAGACTTGCTAACATCTGACATCAATCTTCCATCTTTAGGGCTTCTTCAAGCAACTGAAGGGCTCGCACTTTGTAGTAAATCACTTTCATACAACTTTCTTCATCTCTCAGTTCAAGAGCTTCTTGCTGCTTACCATATTTCACAGATGGACGCTAGTGAACAGATCAGAGTATTTAAGAAAATGTTTGGAAGTCCTCGTTTTCAAGCCGTACTTCAGTACTATTGTGGCTTCACAAAATTAGATAATCCAGAAATACAACAATTCATATCTTCATATCATAGTAGTATGTCTGGCCTTAAAGAATTTTTACCTATACTTCACTGCTTTTTCGAAGCAAAGCAGCCATCTCTAACTCAGCTAGTTGATCCTAATAAGTTTATGTGCGATAGAATCCCTGCTGAAAGTCTTCCGGTTGATTTTGTTGCAGTTGGCTATTTCATTGTCTCATTCCTGTACACATCTACTGCTAATACACCTACTTTATATCTTACAATGGACAATCCTATTGAAGACCGTTGTTTAAGACTACTGCTAAACGAACTCTCAAAGAACCCTTTCGGCGAAGAAGTGCCAACATCAACTGGTTATTTTTCAGAAAAATTGGTGTTGTGGTTGTATAAGCCATCTATTACAGGATTGAAGTATATAGCGTCATACCTCAAAAGTTGTTCTTTAATCAGTGAACTAACATTACAAAATATTAATAATCTGAGTGCTTTACAAGATTTCATAGCTGAAATGCTGCATTCAAAAATTGTGTCCAAAGTCAGTGTAAATGGGTCTGTCCGCTCATATTCCATTGCTATGACTGAAATTAAATGTGTTTATTACAAGCCACTTAGAATTAAACAACTTGATCTATCTTCACTTTCAGAGGTAGATGTATGCAGCATTATTACACACCTTCAAGACTACACTACTACTACTCTGGTGAACTTAAATCTACACGATACTGATGTAACAGCAGACACAGCTCAGAGTCTTGTTAAAATACTCCAGGAGAACAGATCACTTACACATCTAAATCTTGCAAATTTAAAGAATTTCTCTGACTTTGGGGCTTATTGTGTTTTTAAAGGTCTTCAGCATAATACAACTCTGGTAAAACTGGATCTAACCAATTGTGATATAACAGTTACAAATCTGGACACTGCTAGGTTACTCTCAACCATGCTTCAAGAAAACAATTCACTTACACATTTAAATCTTTCAGGAAACTACAAGTTTTCAGACTTGGGAGCTCAATGTATCTTTGAGAGCCTTCAACACAATAGCACTCTGGTCTACTTAAATCTTGGTATGACAACTCTAACAGCTACTGATCCAGACACTGCTAGGTCTCTTACTGAAATGCTTCAAGTGAACAAGTCACTTGCACATCTTGATCTGTCATGCAATAAAGACACTCTAACAGAAAATCGTATTATCTCACTCATCTTCTCTGCACTTAAATGCAACACCACCCTACTTCACTTAGTCCTCCATGGTAGAGACATTTCGAAAGATGATGCCGAACTCATTGCAAAGACACTGAAATCAAATCAATCTCTACTAACAATTGATATCTCGCATGCTTATATTAGTCGAATTTACTTCATTCTTGACGCACTCAAGTATAACACTGCATTGAAAAAAATGTGTGTTACCTACAGCCGGGCTGTTAATATTGCCGTTGGTAATTTGCAAAGAGCAAGAAAAGAGTGGGGATTACCTCCTATTGACATTGAGTTTCATAGATTTTAAATTGTGATGATCATTTATTTTTATGTGCTTATAAGTAGCTTGTATACAACACACATTCATTGAGAAATATACCACCAATTAATACCTACAATATTTTTTTGTCAGACAGTTTCAAATATTTTTAAATGCATTAAACATCAATTTTTGAGAACTATAGAATTTTTTATCTTCTTTAGCAGAGAGATATCAACATCGTTAAGGCACTAGAACAATTTTCAGCTGCCTATACTATCGATTGAGATATCTTTCATCATAGCTTATTACATGAGGTGAATTACTTGGTCGTGCATGGAACAGGAGATTTTCAGAAACTTACCAGTACATCTTTGAAAGCATTCAATAAAATATAACTCTGATATATTTGAATCTCAGTGGAACGAATAATAACAGCTGCTGATCCAGGCACTGCTAGGTCTCTCACTTAAATACCAAGCTGTGAACAAGTCACTTACACATCTCAATCTCTTAAGTACTGTAAGATAGTATTATACTATACACACAATACCACTCCACTTCACATAGTCTTATGTAGCAGAGAAATATCAACATCTCTGACACAAATTTCGACCTACTATAGATTGATATATTTCATGAGGCACATTTATTGATGCTATAGTCTCATTCATATCGCATAATTATACAATTGTTGACCTATGTTGCTGTTGAAGGCTTTAAAAGCAAGAGAAGACACTAGAATAACTACTTCTATTGAGTTTGTTTTACCGTATGAGCACTGAGCAGCTGCATGCATATGTTCACTAAAGATGATGAGCTACTGTTATAGCCAACTTCGCTGACTAGTTTAATCATCTTGTAGCAGAAAAGCAATCATTGTCCTTTAGTTCAATGATATAAATTAATTGATTTGAAGTCTGATCAGTAATTGTTGGCACGATAAGAGTTTTAAATTGGACCTGAGTAGCAGAACTAATAGTATGACGGGACTCTCCTTAAATTCAACATGCTTATCAATCAGTAGTATTTACAACAACATTCATATAATATTGATACACTCAGTTTCTGTTTCATATCTTGAACAGCTATCTTGCTATGATAAATACTGGTATGTATACTGAAACGAACTACACATTGTGTTGACACATACTAGTGACATACTACTGTAATGATGATGCAGCCATCACAACAATGGAATCATTCATCACTCATTGCAATTGGAGTTTCTCCTAGTTAAGGCGAGTACCATGCATCATACAAGCACATCACTATCCCTCTTCAATCTAATATACTGTACATGTCATGCACAATAAAGTACGCATGACAAGCTTCAGCATCCGGTGCAGCATCTTAGAGGTCAATATGAAAGGTCAAAATGATCACGTTAGCATGAGTGTGGTTGTAAATACATTGTATATTGCTAGGTACATAGATACAAAGTGCCGAGAGTTCATTACCTAAGAATATGCAACGTTCCATGAATATGCTCTGTTAGAGGGCATTGGGCATAATCATGTGACTAGGTCACATAACAAATTCGCTCAGCAGAATTATTAGTGGTTATACTGACTCACTGGCTGCAACGCTAATGATATTCACTGTTTTGTAATGATATTCACATAGAAAAATGCGCCAACAGGATACATATAAGTCATACTCTTAGGTAGTAAACTCTTAGAATTATGTGATAATTTTTTAATTTGCAAAATAAATAAAACACTGATTGATTTTGTTATTTACACAACAAGGAGCAAATTGAAATAAATCATAGTATCACATTATGGGATATTTTGTTACGTCAGTTTGATAAGACACTTGTATGTCACTTGGTAGTTGTAAAATATCAGTGATTGTCTTGATTTTGAAAGGATAGCACGGTCCGATAACAGGACTAACGGTGTCTCCAATACGATCACGCTCATCAACTGTATACAAAAATCGAATGAAACTTCTACGAACGATTTTGTCAGAATTGTTAACTGGCGACTGATGGAGAACATAAGGGTTTGTGTAAAACAAGCAGTTCTCACCAGCTGTGGTGATAATGGTTTCACCATGTTCTTGAGCATCTGCCTCGGCTTTTTCGACAGTTTTCTGGATAATGTCCTGGAGATTAAACTGATCCAGAGTCATGAGCTTGGAGCGTGCCTTCTGACGAACTGGGTTGAGATCAAGGCGTAGATCAGTTACTTGTGTCGGTAGTACATTAGACATACAGTACACCCTATCAATGGGCATCTTAGTACCATCCATCTGCAGTCTCTCCGGCTGCCCCTTGGTGACCGTCAATATGCCAGCCAGTGTTTCCCAAACTCTGCGACTTGCTCAACCCTAGTATGTGTTAGAGAGAGAGAGTTGGAGAACTTGGTGGGTGAGTGGGTGCATGGGTGTGTCCTACCTTAACCACCTCTAGCTGGTGACCCATAGAGGCAGCATGTATAGTACTCATTCCTGACAGGTCCTTAGCTACAGGGTCCACGCCCACCCCATCAACTAGATATTTCAATACATCGATCTTGCCTACAACACAAAATTTTAAAGTGACACAGAGGGTTGAAGAAACTGACCATCTTGAGCAGCATAGTAGACTGGGGCAGTTTGAGATTTCTCCCTTTTCTTAGCGTACTATTTAGTGTACTGCTGGACAAAGTACTTGATAATGCTTATCGACCCTGAAGAGAGATAAATAAATGATTGAATGAATAGGTAAGTAAGAAAGCAAGTGAGTGATTGCGGGAGGGAGGCTGGGAGAGAGGGAGAAAGGAGAGAGGGGAAGGGAGGAGTGAGAGAGGGAGGGAGAGAGAGGGGGGAGGAGAGGGAGAGAGTGGGGAGTCTACCTCCAGCTGCTGCAAAGTGTATCGGTAGGTTCCCCTTGCCGTCAGCAATATGACCAAAGTTCTCTACAATCCACTGAACCATCTTCAGGTTACCTGTATAGTGTATTCATTGCTGACACAAGAGTGTGTTATAGAGAGTGTGTAGAGGAGACCTTGCAAGGTAGCTAAGCTGAGAATGGAGAGTCCACTGTCATCTGTCTGTTCAGCAATCTCTTGGCTTCTTGGGCGGTCACAATTGAGTGACTCTAGTTTATATACGTGAAGCCCCACCCACATTGTAGCATTATTATGGTGTGGATTTTGTAAAAATGTCATCACTAGTAACTCACCTCTGTGTCTGGTTCGTAAAGGATGTTGCTTCAGGTGGGTAGCACTGCCTGGTCCACTGCCAGTGGAAGGTGGTCCTCTGTGATGAGAGCGTGGCTGGAGAAGAAATTATAATACTACATGTAACAGTGTGATGACTTATTAGAATCAGCAATAGCAATGACAACTCAATCAAGGGCTAGCAGCAATTATAGCAAATACAGAACACCAACTCAGCACAGACAACATGGTCAAATAGTGACTAGTCTCATGACCCTCATTGTAATAGCACAATCTCTTGTTATTTTGTACATCAGTCACATGTCATGTGTCAGACAATCAGGCTGCAAATGTCACAAACAGGAACACTGCATTTTATACAAGCTAAATACTTTCTTTATACCACTACTGTTGGTGACAGTTTAGCAAAGCTCTATCATAAGGAGTATGGATGAACCCTGTATCTATGGTACCTTTTTGTGCATTTGTTGGTGACGTCCCTTCCTGTGACCTTGGGGAGGAGGGAATCCAGCAGGAGGTACCCAGGGAGGGTGACCTCCCCTTCTCAGTGCCTCCATATGCATTCTGTCCTCAGTAGACTTAGGTTTGGGTTGCTATAGACAAGACAACAAGTAACGTTCTCACACTCTCCCTCCCCTCATTCTTTCCATCCCTCACTCACTGTATAGGGCCTTCCCTGAAATTGGTACCCATAGTATTGAGCCACCATGGCTGGGTGATAGGGATAGTGGGGTCCAGGGTATGGTGCCATGGGGTGGGGCCCGGGAGGGGGTATCTCATTGGGTGATGGCGATGTTGATGGCTGTTACCAGCTGAGCTCTGTGAGCCTAGACTAGACCCTGAGATGCTGCGTGGTGGTCTATGGCGGCCAGGAGGAGGAGGCATTGGGTAGGAAGGGTAGTAGCCTTGAGGAGGATAGAACCCAGGGACATTATGTCGACCACCTGGAGAGAGAGAGAGAGAGAGAGAGAGAGAGAGAGAGAGAGAGAGAGAGAGAGAGAGAGAGAGAGAGAGAGAGAGAGAGAGAGAGAGAGAGAGAGAGAGAGAGAGAGAGAGAGAGAGAGAGAGAGAGAGAGAGAGAGAGAGAGAGAGAGAGAGAGAGAGAGAGAGAGAGAGAGAGAGAGAGAGAGAGAGAGAGAGAGAGAGAGAGAGAGAGAGAGAGAGAGAGAGAGAGAGAGAGAGAGAGAGAGAGAGAGAGAGAGAGAGAGAGAGAGAGAGAGAGAGAGAGAGAGAGAGAGAGAGAGAGAGAGAGAGAGAGAGAGAGAGAGAGAGAGAGAGAGAGAGAGAATGACCGATTTGAGTAAGTGAGTGAGTGAGTGAGTGAGTGAGTGAGTGAGTGAGTGAGTGAGTGACTGAGAATGAGTGGGCAGGTGGGTGAGTGGAGTGACTGAGTATCTAGCTTACTGTGTAGTGATCTGCTAGCTGTTGATCCACTGCGATATGAAGCCTCTGACTCATTGTCAGGATAGTTCTTGACACGTGAGGGTCGGCTGTAGTTTGAGGAGGTCTCCAGATTGTGATTATTGTGAACAGTAGAGTAGCCTTGGTCATCAAAATCACTGGAAAAAGCAAAAGTTAAAGCACAAGCTTACATCAGTAACAGGAATGAAGAATATTTGAATATTATAATTCACCACACGAACAGGTAGCAATGGAGCGGAACAGAAGATTTGCAATAGCAGATTTAGTGTGTGCCATACTAAGCTGTAAAATTTGGGTGATTTCAAAATTTGCTTGATGACTAGTTCAACCTTTGCCCTGATGGATACTAACATCAAACACATAATGTGCATTTCACATGATTTTCACAAAGCCACACAGTGTCTCACTATTAGCTCTAACTAACAACAGTTTACACATTCCCTGCTGCACAATATTCATGACATAGACAACTCGACTACAATTGTAGCAGCATGGTACATGAGGGCGATGGCGTACTTGTACATAGCTATTGTGACGTCATAAACACCATAACAAGATCTTGGGGTATATAAATAAGCTCCTTGGTTACACATTGGCACTTTCCTGCAGTGACTAACAGCTACCATGGATGATGCTATTGCCTTGACAGTGATGATCTTCTTCTATGCAGTCGTGGTCCTTCCGCTTGCTGTACACAAGAGGATGAAAATATTCGGTACTGACATGACCATCTTCTTCGTTCTTGTGAACGTGGAGGCTTGCAATGCAGCAGTCTGTGCTCTATCCGACTACCTACTACAGCCAGGTCACCCTTTCTATCGAGAGGATATCAATTGCGGACTAAAGTACAGCATCTTAAGCATGATCAATGCAACTCAACTCATCAGACTTGCCGTCAGTTTTCCTTGTGTTTTCCTCAAAAATAAAGAACTGCTAAAGAAAGAAGTGTTTCTTCCATTGATTATATCTTCGGTGGTAGCAACTGCCTTTTTTGTCAGTTTCCTTTCTCTAGATTGGTATTTGAACATGAAAGAGTGTATACAATGCCGAGCCAACATGACATTGTTTTTACCAATATGGGTGGTCTTGCTACTAACTCCACTACTCTACACTGCATTATCAATCGTACTCATCGTGAACGACAGTCTAGAGGATGCCTTATCATTGAAATCGATAGTCATTTCCATTGTACTGGGATGTGTTACGATGACTGCTGCTTGGTCCTTCACTATCAATGCTCTTTATGTCCTCGACCCCTTTACCAGAGACCCACAAACTTCATCACCCGATGTTATCAGCAGTCTACTTTTTGCACTGGCACTGACTATACCAACCGTATCACTGGTGCTGAAAAAGGTTCAGTAACACGGAAGATCTGATATGGATTTTCATCATAGAGAACACTTTTAGCTAGTAGTATAATGCTTATGCATAAGATTGTTAGAGTTGTAAGCTATTTGAGATTATAAATGATTTAAAATAAATTATTTTTGGTCTAAAACACGAACAATTTTATAATTCTTAAATGCTTTTGAAATTACAACCTGAGATTGATTCATTACTCCAGTAGACACAGCCAAATTCTCTGCTACACAAATAATATTCATGGTGTAGACAACTTGACCACGCTCAGCAGCAATGGTACACGAGGGCGATGGCGTACTTGTACATGGCTATTGTGACGTCATAAACACCACAATAAGAACTCTTTAGCACTTGATCACTGGTATGTAAATAAGCTCCTTGGTTACACATTGGCACTTTCCTGCGGTGACTAACAGCTAGCATGGATGGTGTTATTATTGCCTTGACAGCGATGATCTTCTTCTATGCAGTTTTGTTCCTTTCATTTGCTGTACACAAGAGAATGAGTACTGACACAACCATCCGCTTCGTTCTTGTGATCTTGATTTCAGTGGAGGCTTGCAATGCAGCAGTCTGTCCTCTATCCTACTACCTACAACAGCCAGGTCACCCTCTCTATCGAGAGGACATCAACGGCAGAGTAAAGTACAGTATCTTGACCATTTACGCAACTCAACTCCTTAGACTTGTCTTCACCTTGCCTTGGTTTTTCCTCAAAGATAAAGAACTGATAAATGAAGTGATATATGTTCCATTGTATATATCTTCGTTGATAACAAATACCCCCTTTGTCGGTTTTCTTGGTCGCAACGTAACATTGTTTATACCCATAGGGCTACTCACTCTACTAATCTACATGGCATTATCAATCGTAGTTTTCGTGAAAGATACTCTAGAGGATGCCCAATATCCGAAATTGATCATTCCCGTTGTGGTGGGACTTTTTATAATGTCTGCTGCTTGGGCCTTCACTGTCAATACTCTTTCAGTCCTCAACCACTTTATCAGAACCCAAAAAAATTCATCACCTAATGTTTATATCAGCAGTTTCCTGATTGTTCTGGTACTGACTATACCAGCCGTAGCAACTCTGATGCTGAAAATGGCTTCAGTAAGACGGAAGATCTGATCTGGATTTTCCTTCTCATGATAAAAAAACACTGTAGGAACCAGTTAGCTAGTCAGTATATACTTTGAGTAGCAAGCAAGGCCTTATACATAAGATTGTTAGTGTATTACCCATTAGTAAGTTATTATTATCATAATTCATTATAATATTATCGTTATAATTATTATGTTATAATATTATCATTCAAAGAAACAGAGCGCCTCCCCAACGATTTGCTCTATATGTTGAACATTAAGACACGAACTCTTTCCAAGAGGAGAGCTACGTAACAGACTCTCTGACTATTGCTATGTCATATCATGGACAGACTCTCTGACTCACTTATTGTTATACAATACACTGTTCTGTTACCTCTCTACATATCATTGTCATGCTCCTGCTTATAGATGGTGTTGTCTATTACCTGCTCTGACTGTCAATCTGTGTGTTTTACAATTATATATAATTCACCACACAAACAAAGCTGGACAACAGTAGATTAGCAATAGCAGATTTTAACAAGTGTGTTCCATACTAAGTGTAAAATTTGGGTGATTTCAAAATTTGCTTGATGACTGTCAAAATTATTATAGTAAACACCTAGTTCAACCTTTGCCCTGATGGATACTAACATCAAACACATACTGTGCATTTCACATGATTTTCACAAAGCCACACAGTGTCTCACTATTAGCTCTAACTAACAACTGTTTACACCAGCACATTCCCTGCTGCACAATATTCATGACGTAGACAACTCGACTACACTTGTAGCAGCATGGTACATGAGGGCGATGGCGTACTTGTACATAGCTATTGTGACGTCATAAACACCACAACAAGATCTCTTGTGCACTTGGGGTATATAAATAAGCTCCTTGGTTACACATTAGCACTTTCCTGCGGTGACTAATAGCTAGCATGGATGATGCTATTGCCTTGACAGCGATGATCTTCTTCTATGCAGTCGTGGTCTTTCCTCTTGCTGTACACAAGATAATGATTATATTCGGTACTGACACGACCATCCGCTTCATTCTTGTGAGCTTCATTTCAGTGGAGACTTGCAATGCAGCAGTCTGTGCTCTATCCTACTACCTACAACAGCCCGGTCACCCTCTCTATCGAGAGGATATCAATACCAGAGTAAAGTACAGTATCTTGACCGTTTATGCAACTCAACTCATTAGACTTGCCGTCACCTTTCCTTGTATTTTCCTCGAAAACAAAGAACTGGTACACGATGTGGTGCTTATCCCATCGATTAGATCTTCGGTGGTAACAACTGGCTCTTTTGTCAGTTATCTTGGTCTTGATTGGTATTTGAACATGCCAGAATTCGATTACAGAGAGTGTAATATGTACTCACAATGCCGAGACAACATAACATTGTTCATACCTATATGGATGGTCTTGCTATTCGCCCCACTAATCTACAGGGCAATATCGATCTTAATCATCGTGTTGGAAGGTACAGATGAGGATACCAAATCAAAATCAATAGTCATTCCCATTGTGCTGGGATGTCTTATAATGACTGCTGCTTGGATCTACACTGTCAATGCTCTTTTTGTCCTCAACCCCTTTATCAGAGACAACAAAAATTTATCACCTAGTGTCATCAGCAGTCTTCTGTTTGTGCTGGCACTGACTATACCAGCCGTAGCAACACTGACGCTGAAAATAGTTTCGGTAACACGGAAGAAATACAAGATCTGATCAGGCTCAAACATCGTCTCGTGATAAAAGAACACTGTAGGAACCAGTTAGGTAGTCAGTATATACTTTGAGTAGCAAGCAAAGCCTTATGCATAAGATTGTTAGCGTAGTAAGCTATTTAGGACACTGAGATTATAAATGATTTTAAATTGTTGGTCTAAAACACGAACAGCTGTTTCAAGGATAATTCTTAATAGCGAGCATAATGCTTTCCAAATTCATTATTCCAGTACATATAGCGCAAATTCTCTGCTACACAAATAATATTCATGGTGTAGACAACTTGACCACGCTCAGCAGCAATGGTACATGAGGGCGATGGCATACTTGTAAAGTAAGTGTGTGACGTCACAACACTGTCGTCATGGTCTCGTGCACTTGAAATAGCCTCCCACGTGGTGTGGTTACGCAGTAACACTTCGTGCAGTAGGGCAGAGAGAGGGCAGCGTTATGCAAGGAGCTCATGAGAAATAGGTACATTCAATATGGCACTGTGCCTGCAGTATTATAACTATCTATTGCTCTACAGGTCTGGTGCTCCTAGCTGTGTGCTATGGAAATCAACAAAAACACAAGACACATGGTTCTTCCTTGCTTACAGCATTACAGCAGAGAACTGCAAAGCAACAGTTTGACTACCAACTACCAAGCAATGCTGAGGTACAGTCAAGCTGCTGTGCTGAAATTAGTGTGTTTGGGTTGTTGAACTGTATGAAGAGCATTGTAGCAGAGTGATCTTGTATTTGCTGTATTGCTATATCATAATTGTTCAGTGACTTTCTTCTTTCTGACCGACAGTTTTGTCAGCTTTTCAGACAAGATATGGTTGAGCTGTGACTGCTGCATTCTTGCTAATTTGTGATCCTGACATCAAACACTGGCTGAGCATTACACATGTTTCGTGCTAAAGCCGTCTAGTGTCTCACTATTTGGTGCATGTTGGAAACTGATAACTTGCACATTCTGTCTACAAAACATCTGTGACGACATCAAAGATTAGTAGAACATGTGAGCTAGTGTGGGCAGTGTGACACCAGAAACACTTCCATCAACAGAAGCAATGTTGACAGCAAGTATGGACGATCTCAGTAAAGATGATGTCAAGTATTCAACGACAATGCCGGAATAAGGAAGGCCGTCAATAAAGCTCTGTTACACCTTTTCGCAAAGTTTCTGTAATCATGAAGTTGGCAAGAAAGAACATGGCGCTTTTGTTTATTTTCTTGTTAGCGAGTATCTTTGCAGCACAGTAGGAGATGATGTTGACCGAGAAGCTGCATAACATGACCAATGGCACAACAAACGTTTTGAAATACTTGACATCGAGTTTACGTATGTTGGCTTGTTCGTCAATGATGGCGATTGTGATTGCAGTTGTCAATTGTTAGCTGGAACATCAGTACAAATGTGACTATGAACCAGTTAGTACAATACTAGTATAGTGAACAAAGACTTATTAGTAAGCTTGCATAGTTGTTGAGTTTAATAGTAAGATCATGTAGTAGTAGTTGCTGCTATAAAAAAAATTATTTTAAAAAGTTGTACAAGAGGGCGATGGCATATGTGGTACAAGAGGGCGATGGCATATGTGTAAAGTAAGTGTGTGACGTCACAACACTGTCGTCACTGTCTCACCAAGCACTTGAAATAGCCTCTGCACATGGTGTGGTTACACAGTAACACTTCGTGCAATAGAGCAGAGAGAGGGCAGCGTTATGCAAGGAGCTCAAGAGAAATAGGTACATACAATATGGCACTGTGCCTGCAGTATTATAACTATCTATTGTTCTGCAGGTCTGGTGCTCCTAGCTGGAGTAACTCTTCTTTTGGTGTGGAGTGTACCTTTGTTCACCAATGACGGCAATTGTGATCGCAGTTGTCAGAGTTGATACAACTATTGTAAAGACCACGTCAACCGCTGCCCACTTCTCTGCTGTAATGCTTACAGTATAACAGCAGAGAACTGAAAACCAACAGTTTGACTACCAACTACCAAGCAATACTGAGGTACAGTCAAGCTGCTGTGCAGATATTAGTGTGTTTGGGTTGTTGAAGCATGAAGAGCATTGTAGCAGAGTGATCTTGTTTTGCAATGCTGTATTGCTGTATCATACTCAGTGACTTTCTTTTTCTGACCAACAGTTTTGTCAGCTTTTCAGACAAGATATGCTTGAGCTGTGACTGCTGCATTCTTGCGAATTTGTGATCATGACATCAAACACTGGCTGTGCATTTCACACGTTTCGCGCTAAAGCCGTATAGTGTCTCACTATTTGGTGCATGTTGGAAACTGACAACTTGCACATTCTGTCTACAAAATATTTGTGACGACATCAAAGATTAGTAGAACATGTGAGCAAGCGTGGGCAGTATGACACCAGAAACACCACAAAGAACAATTTTACGCAATTGGTGAGTGCCTATAAAATGAGCTCCATGACAACTTACTGACACTTCTATCAGCAGTGTTGCCAGCAAGCATGGATCTCAGTAAAGATGATGTCAAGTATTTCAAAATGTTTTTTGCGCCATCGGTCATGTTATTCAGCTACTCGGTCAACATCATTCCCTACTGTGCTGCAAAGATACTCGCTACCAAGAACATAAACAAAAGCGCCCAGTTCCTTCTTGTCAACTTCATGATTACAGAAACTTTCAAAGCGATGAGTTCCGCACTATTCTACTGGCTACAGCAGCCATCTTACCCGCTATATCAGGATAATCTCGACGATAGACTGAAAGTCAACTTGATTAGTTTTCAAGCTATGCAAATGGTCCTGGCTACCTGCATGATAGCAATCAACATAATCATTTGGCTCAAACATGGTAAAGATTTGAAATGGGCAACGGTGATCGTTACAATCGTTGCATCAACATTAATCACAACTGCGATCACAATCATCATCATTGACGGACAAGCCAACATACGCACACTCCATACCAAAGAAGACTTACTCGAGCGGCATGCCTGCGTGCGTGCTTGGCTGTTTGTACTGATGTTCCAGGTAGCACAAAGCACATTCATGATCGTTATTACCAAGCTGGTTACTCTTGACGACAATGCCGCAATAAGGAAGGCCGTCAATAAAGCTCTGTTACATCTTTTCGCAGCTTCTATCATGTCTTTCACCGTCAGTCTGCTGCCGGTTATCGACCCCGCACTCAGAGTTGAAAATGAAAAAATACCTGATATCGTCGCCTATCTTATCGTCATACCTGCCTTCACTACACCCTTCGTGACAACCATTCTGGTTAAACCAGCCTACAGCAACGTCGAGTCTATCAAGCCCTCTATCAGCTACCCGAAGTCAGTCACGTGTCGTATAGCAGAATAGTGCTCCAGCTGAAACCAGTCATTTGGGACTAGTTAAGACACATTGGTAGTTAGGCAGTTAGTTAGTAGTTACCAGTATTGTGAACAAATACTTATTAGTAAGCTTGCATAGTTATTGTATAATAATAAGTTCATGTAGTGGTAGACTGATGCTATTTAGTTTTAAAGGTTTTCTTGAGTGAGCTATTGACGTTGCTGTGCTAATGAATTGAGTTTATCAAACACAGTTGTGTAAGAGATGCATTATTTGACGATGGGACAGATATAGTATTTTTATAACTTACACATAGGGAGGATATTATCACAGTACTGAATTGACTATATTTTATCGGGGCCTAAATATACGATTTTAACAACAGCAATACAAAATTGAATTGGCTAATTACGTATTGTACCGCACGTGAAATAATGTGCACAAAATACCAACTCTACAGCATGGACACTTTATCATAAATTTACAAGCTTGGGCAAAATTGAGCACTAGGAGGCAATGTAGGTATGTCTTGAAGCTACTTATACAATTGGAGGCACTAGTTGTTCAAATCGAATGTGGATTGATCTATACAAAGATCGATTACTTGCTCTGACATAGGGTAGGCGTTCACTAGAACTTCATTCTTGTTACGATACCCTGGGTCATATGCACTACTGAAGCAAATGCATAATAACCGGATATTCAAAATTGGGCTAGTACACAAGCTCATTGACAACTTGATTACATCCAAATGACTCGGAAATTTGTAATCAGCATCATCTGTTAGACTACAAATGTACTGTAGTAGAATAATTATTAAAATTGTATGTAAAATTTGAACTCATTTTCAGCCAAATTTGTAACAAACTGCTACTAAAGAATTCAACAGTTCTGTATTGAAACAGTAAGCAAAGAATGGCTGTATTGTTCATGAGCTTTCACGCTGTAGTAGGGCATTGCTACCACAACCAGCTCCGCCCTCAAATGGGCGTAACAGCTAATCAATAATTCAGCAGCGATTGTGCAAAAGAATCTAATATCACTGCCTCCCAATTGCTCCTCTGGTGTAACTGTATAACATTCCAATGGGTAATATTATTCATTCCAGCTCAGCACACCACGACGCCAACCAATAAACAACAACACAATCAGTCACACATCAAATAATGATATTCATAGACAATGCTGCCCAATCACATCCAATGATTAATACCCGCCAGGCTATGAATATCATTAACCCAATATAAGGGTAGCCCAGAGGTGTTTATCACTCATGTTTCATGTGCCCATGTGCAGACTGTACATGTTGTCAATGTTTATCATAAGAGTATCCTCAGAGGAGTCTAGTGACATATGAACCCGTATCAAGAATTCAGTCGCATGATTCCCATCAATACACACACCTCCGTCCCTCGTGCAAGTACAATATATACCACAACATACAGCGTCCAAATTACTAGCATAATACCCTTACTAGCATAATACCCTCACACACGGCACAGTGTTAGCATGCCCTCATAGAACCCTATGTGTTGTAAGCTTTTATTTCAATAGCATTGAATTCTATAGTTTGACACCAATCAAGCATTGATTTAGCACCAAAAGCACAGTATAGTCTACCTCGTGCATAGCTTTCTTGAACGAAAGAACAGACAAATGATAAGACATGTGGAGATGATCAAATTCTCACTTGCAACATAAAGTAGCTAGCACAGTTTAACCCTTACCCCACCACAACACGTGAAACTACTCCTACACATCAAGTCATCTTAACATAATTGTAGTTGTGTAGTAATACTGTGTTCTATTTATTGTGTTGTGTGTTTGTTGACTCACGTGCTGACGGCATGACGAACATGTGACGATGCCTCTGAGAGTTGTTCATCGTTATCACGAGAGAGCTTCTTGTCCTTGGAGCGCTTCTTGACTCTAGTATAGATATGACCCTGCAACAAACACAGAGCACCATCACACAACACACCATAGCACCATCACACAACACACCAGAGCACCATCACACAACACACCAGAACATCATCACACAACACACCAGAGCACCATCACACAACACACCAGAACACCATCACACAACACACCAGAACACCATCACACCAGAGCACCATCACACAACACACCAGAGCACCATCACACTACACACCAGAACACCATCACACAACACACCAGAGCACCATCACACAACACACCAGAGCACCATCACACAACACACCAGAGCACCATCACACAACACACCAGAGCACCATCACACAACACACCAGAGCACCATCACACAACACACCAGAGCACCATCACACAACACACCAGAGTACCATCACACAACACACCAGAACACCATAACACAACACACCAGAGCACCATCACACAACACACCAGAGCACCATCACACTACACACCAGA
Organism: Haliclona indistincta; assembly: GCA_964017065.1. Taxonomy (NCBI): domain Eukaryota; kingdom Metazoa; phylum Porifera; class Demospongiae; order Haplosclerida; family Chalinidae; genus Haliclona; species Haliclona indistincta. The sequence continues at coordinate 10,059,229 of OZ024788.1, read as the reverse complement.
ACACCATCACACAACACACCAGAACACCATCACACAACACACCAGAGCACCATCACACAACACACCAGAGCACCATCACACACCATCACACAACACACCAGAACACCATCACACAACACACCAGAGCACCATCACACAACACACCAGAGCACCATCACACAACACACCAGAGTACCATCACACAACACACCAGAGCACCATCACACAACACACCAGAGCACCATCACGCAACACACTAGAGCACCATCACACAACACACCAGAGCACCATCACACAACACACCAGAGCACCATCACACAGAGCACCATCACACAACACACACACTACACACAAGCATCATTCAGAACACTAGTATTTCCACATCAGTACTGATTCAGTAGCTCTTATTTTTTATGAAAAAATATTTTGATTCAAACACAGGCAAAAGACAAAAATTATTGATCCAAACACAGGCAAAAGAAAAATTTCAGAGAGAATTAGCATTGTAAAAAGGTTATGCAGCTGATTTATCAATAGTGTGGTGTGTATCTTTGACTGACCTCTGGACCTAACTCATGGTCTAACAAATTCTGCTCATCTTCTTTGTTGCGTCGTGACTTGGAGCGACTACGCCGGCTACAGAAAAACGGCAGTATCACACATACACATACATAAAAACAGGTCAGTACTCCAAACTCAACTTCATAGTACAGTACGTGTGTGCTATTTACATACCTGCCATTTCTGTCAGATCTTGAGAGTAACTGTCTCTCCAGATCATCGGCTGAGTCTGACTCATCACTGACGGCCTTGTACAGCTGTTCCATTGACTTTTTTCTAGTCAATTCTTTGTCACGTCGTCGCTCAATCACACCTGACGCCTCCATGATGACGCTTGATATCTCTTCAGCTTCTTCGCGTGATGTTCGAATTTGATCGGCTGGACTTCTTTCATGCCGTTTCTTCGAGCTTGTTTGCGATGGTGAAGAAGTCAGTTCACCACTTGGTTTAGCTGACAGTTCAACACTGCTTGTCTTCTTGGGCTGCTCATACTTCTCCAGACCCTTTACTCCTCTCTCACGATAGTCTCCGATCATGCGAGCTATCTCAGTGAACTGTTTCTCCACAGCAAGATCAAATGGTGTCTTATCCTCCTATAGAATTAAACCAATAGCTAGTAATGCCAATCCTTAAAAACCACATTTAAACAAAGATCCCTGATTGTAGAATTCGTAAAGTACAGAGCTAATTTCTGTGCAGTTTGAATAAGCTCAGTTAAAAATTTCTTTTTCCGGACCCCAGAGAAGCATTACTCATCCCTCAAGCTTACACACATAATCTTAACATGGACATTTGGTGATCAGTCAATGCAAAAATATAGTTTTTACTGTCAAATCAGAATATACTATTTTGGAAACTGTGTGTTTTGCATGTGCATGTATTGAACAGGCGAAAAAATAATGCTACTGTTCAGTCCAATACTTTTTAGGGACACACATGTAGTCACAATCAATGTTCAGCTCATTCATGCTTAGTTATGTACCGTACTTTATACACACTCACGGTATCCTTGATGCTGATGTTAGCTCCATGTTTCAGTAACATGAGGAGAGTCTCTTGTTGACCAAACTCAGCAGCATCGTGTGCAGGTGTAGCGTGGATGTGATCCAACACATTGATATCATCCCTATCTTCTAATTTATCGAGAAAGAACTGCAACATCTCAGAACACCCATGAGCTAGAGAAACATGAAAAGAGCTAGTGAATTTTAGTTATTTGGGTTTTTTACCAGCTGCAATGTGTAGAGGAGTTGCACCATCTTTGGTTTTGTCAATAATGCTCTTAGGACCAACCTTGTTCACCAACCACTAAAGAGAGAGGGAGGGAGTGAGAGAGAGAGGGAGGGAGGCAGTTGGTGAACTTGGTGGGTGAGTGGGTGGGTGTGTCCTACCTTAACCACCTCTAGCTGGTGACCCATAGAGGCAGCATGTATAGTACTCATTCCTGATAGGTCCTTAGCTACAGGGTCCACGCCCACCCCATCCACCAGATATTTCAATACATCGATCTTGCCTACAAAACAAAATTTTCCCAAAATTAAAAATAACAGAGAGGGTTGAAGAAACTGACCATCTTGAGCAGCATAGTAGACTGGGGCAGTTTGAGATTTGTCCCTTTTCTCAGCGTATTCTTTACCGTACTGCTGGACAAAGTACTTGATAATGCTTATTGACCCTGAAGAGAGATAAATAAATGATTGAATGAATGGGTGAGTAAGAAAGCGAGTGAGTGATTGCGGGAAGGAGGCAGGGAGAGAGGGAGAAAGGAGAGAGGGAGAAAGGAGAGAGGGGAAGGGAGGAGTGAGAGAGGGAGGGAGAGAGAGAGAGAGAGGGGAGGAGAGGGATCGGGAGAGAGTGGGGAGTCTACCTCCAGCTGCTGCAAAGTGTATCGGCAGGTTCCCCTTGCCGTCAGCAATATGACCAATAGTACCAAAGTTCTCTACAATCCACTGAACCATCTTCAGGTTACCTGTATAGTGTATTCATTACTGACACAAGAGTGTGTTATAGTGAGTGTGTAGAGGAGACCTTGCAAGGTAGCTAAACTGAGAATAGAGAGTCCACTGTCATCTGTCTGTTCAGCAATCTCTTGGCTTCTCTGTCGATCATGTGACACTACCAACTACACAAGAGAGGAGAGGTGCAGTACGTCACTGCAGATATTGTGAATTCCAATAGTATTCCCTAGAGTGGCTAGCAACACTATCCTCAGGCTTAGCTAAAGATGACATGTGAAATTTCACCAAAGATGTTCGACTGCTCAGTCAGTGGCTACAGTACATTACAAATTCAATGCTACAATTTAAGCCAGTTTGCTCATAAAAATCATAGATCTTGTGACTTGTGTAGAGCATCTATGTCAGAACTGTACATGTGAGAATGGACTACATTGCATCTTTCGAGTTGTTTTGTCCATAAATCAGGCACTAGTACGTTTATCTATTCAAGGTTACCTTCAGTGCTTCCAGTCTACCGTACACGGCTGCATAGTGCGCGGGAGTGCTGCCACTACGAGAGCGATCTAGAGGGGACTTGATTCTGTTCTCCAGTAACCAGCGAAGACATTCGATGGAGCCCACACGAGCAGCTGTGTGTAGTGGCGTCTCCTGGGACTCGGGATGGACCTGAGCCGATCCTGTCTGGATAAGCTCAGCTAGCTTGCTCACATCCTTGTTGATGATCGCCGCGTGCACAGGAGGGAGTGGTGCACCAACTCCGGCTACCTCCGCCGACTCGTCCTTGGATATCCTGCGAGAAGCCATATGGCTGCAAGCTTCCAATAAAGCAGCGCTGCTGCAGTCAGCTGTGTACCACGAGTGATGCTACTGCACTAGATGAGTCACTAGTCACACACGACACAAGTTGAGCAGCTATCTGAATTCAGAGTCAACAACTGCAGGGCGTGGCTCGAGCGGGAATACACTAAAGGGCGTGTCACACGAGCCCCGCCCTAGGTACTTACACTTGTTGACAATTTTTGCAGCTATGGCAGGTCTTCCTGGCTCTGATGATGCTGCGCCAGCGGTTGACATAAACAAGCCATGTTCAGAGAAGCATTTGGCTAAGATTTCTCTTTCAATTTCCGACTGGAGAGGGATATCACCATTCCTTGATCTAACAGAAGCAGATGAACAAGAAATACTTGGGACCGTCCCGCATTTGTCTGTTCGCTCACAGAAGATAGCGATGCTGAGACAATGGAAGAAAAGACAAGGAACAAATGCCACATACGAGCGATTGTGCCAAGCCTTTAGAGAATGTGAAATGTCTGATCTTGTGGAGGAAGTTCAAAAACTGCTGACAGAAAGTAGTAACAGCTCATCAGATCATGAGAAAGGTGAGCAATTTAATGAAAAATTATATAAAGCTACATTAAATAACTCCAATCAGGTGCCTCATTGAATCAATCACCTCATCCCAATCCAGCACTCGCCTCTTATGCATCCTACCTCAAGGAACTGTACACGTCTATGTCCCAAAGCCATACCTCCCAACATTGGGCCCACCTCCCACAATGTGAGTTCATACAACTAGCAATGATTAAAGATGAACAGATACGACGCGGAGGACCAGAGGAGGAAATGATCAGACTAGCACAGCAAGGAAGGATTGAAACAATTCTTCGTCATAAGGAATCTATTGACTTAGATGACCTCTTTCCATTTCCACCACACTCACCTCAACCACTAGTTGTGCTACCACCACCACTACCACCAGGTAGAGTATGTCTTATTGAAGGAGCCCCAGGAGGAGGAAAGAGCACATTTGCTCTCCATATCTGCCACCAATGGGCACAAGGTGCTTCCTGGTTAGCGAAGTTTGATTTAGTAATACTTGCTTACTTGCGCGATGAAATGATACAGAATGCTAGCACCTTAGCTGACATTATACCAGCTCGTAATACAGAAATGTCTCAAAGCACCGCTCCTCAAATACAAGCTAATGATGGAATGAATGTTTTGTTCATTTTCGATGGATGGGATGAATTTCCACCTAATAAGATGAAAAGATCGCTTGTCTCCACTATACTTCGACAGCCACACAAGCTCTCTCTTCATCAAAGTACTGTACTAATCACCTCTCGACCAGTTGCCACAGGAAACCTTCTCCACATAGCTGATCGACGAGTGGAAATACTTGGTTTTACTCACAAACAGATCCGTGAGTTCATTGAGAAAGCCTTGGATGGCAATAGAACTCAAATCCAGCAACTTGTTCAGCATCTTGAAGAGCACCCAGTTATAGAAGGTTACTGCTATATACCGCTTCATTCAGCAATACTGGTGCACATATTCCTGACAATGAAGGGTGCCTTGCCTACTACACGCCATGAACTATTCTGTGATCTTGTACTCTGCTGCATAGTCCGAGAGCAAGAAACTCATGAACCTGACACTATTTTACCAGTGATGTCCTCATTGAATGATCTTCCTGATGATCTTAAGTCTAAACTAAATAACCTTTGCTTATTAGCATATAAGGGTGTCATACAAGGAAAAATCATTTTTTATTTAGAAGACTTGGTAACATCTGACATCAATCTTCCATCTTTAGGGCTCCTTCAAGCAACTCAAGGGTTTACACTTTGCAGTAAATCACTTTCATACAACTTTCTTCATCTCTCAGTTCAAGAGCTTCTTGCCGCTTACCATATTTCACAGATGGACTCTAGTGAACAGATCAGAGTATTTAAGAAAATGTTTGGAAGTCCTCGTTTTCAAGCTGTGCTTCAGTACTATTGTGGCTTCACAAAATTAGATAATCCAGAAATACAACAATTCATATCTTCATATCATGGTAGTATGTCTCGTCTTCGCGAATTTTTACCTATACTTCACTGCTTTTTCGAAGCAAAGCAGCCATCTCTAACCCAGCTTGTTGATCCAATTAGGTTTATGTCCTATGATAACTTTAATTCTAATCCTTTCTATGACTTGGAACTGACTCCAGTTGACCTTCTTGCAGTTGGATATTTCATTGTTTCCTTCCTGTTTTCATGTGAACAAGAGTCTAACACTAATAATACACCTACTTTATATCTTAGAACAGGACGATGGTTGGATGATCATCGTTTAAGACTACTGCTAAATGAACTCTCAAAGAACCCTTTCGGTGGAGAAGTGCCAACATCAGCTGGTGCTTTTTCAGAAAAATTGGTGTTGCAGTTGCATGAGGCATCTATTACAGGATTGAAGGATATAGCGTCATACCTCAAAAGATTTCCTTTAATCAGTGAACTAACATTAACAAATGTAGATAATCCGAGAGCTTTACAAGATTTCGTAGCTGAAATGCTGCATACAAAAATTGTGACCAAACTCAATATAAAAGGGTCTCGCTTTTTTATCAGATTCTCTGCTAAGATTAAATGTGTTTATTACAAGCCACTTACAGAACTTGATCTATCTTCAGTTCCAGAGGTAGCAATATGCAGCATTATTACACACCTTCAACACTACACTACTACTCTGGTGAACTTTAAGCTACGCAATACTGATATAACAGCAGACACAGCTCAGAGTCTTGTTAGAATACTTCAGGTCAACAGATCACTTACACATCTAAATCTTTCAGGAAACAACAATTTTTCAGACTTGGGAGCTCAATGTATCTTTGACAGCCTTCAACACAATAGCACCCTGGTCCACTTAAATCTTAGTATGACAACTATAACAGCTACTGATCCAGACACTGCTAGGTCTCTCACTGAAATGCTTCAAGTGAACAAGTCACTTACATATCTTGATCTGTCATGTAAGGACACTATACCTGCTAATCGTATTATCTCACTCATCTTTTCTGCACTCGAACACAACACAACTCTACTTCACTTAGTCGTTCGTGGTAGAGAAATTTTGAAAGATGATGCCGAACGCATTGCAAAGACACTGAAATCAAATCAGTCACTACTAACAATTGATATCTCTCGTGCTAACGTTAATCGAATTGACATCATTCTTTCAGCACTCAAGTTTAACACCACATTGAAAAAAATGTGTATTAACTACGACTGGGACGATGAAATTGCTATTGATGATTTGCATAAAGCAAGAAAAGAGAGGGGATTACCTTTTATTGACTTTGAGTTTTTTCATTTAATGAAGATAATATGATCCATTTTACATGTATTTAAGTAGCTGGTATACAACACACATTCATTGAGAAATAATTATACCACCAATTAACATCTACAATGTTTTTTTGTCACCAATATTTTTAAAAGTCTAAAACATCAATTGTATTTTTGTGACAGCTAAAGAATTTTAAATTTTATTTAGCAGAGAAATATTAACATGTCGCTAAGACACTATAGAATAAGTTTAAGCTGTCTACTATAATCGATTGCGATATCTTTCATAAGCTTATGTGAGGTGCATTGGTTGTGCATAGAATAGGAGATTTTCAGAAACATACCAGTACATCTTTGAAAGCATTCAACAAAATATAACTCTGATATATTTGAACCTCAGTGGAACAAGTATAACAGGTGCTGATCCAGGCACTGCTAGGTCTCTCACTTAAATACTTCAAGCTGTGAACAAGTCACTTACACATCTCAATCTCCTGTGTACTGTAAAGATAGTATTATACTATACACACAATACCACTCTGCTTCACATAGTCTTATGTAGCAGAGAAATATCAACATCGCTGACACAAATTTCAGATTGATATCTTTCATGAGCTTAGGTGAGGCACATTTATTGATGTTATAGTCTCATTTATATCACATAGTTATACAATTGTTGACTTGTGTTGCTGTTGAAGGGTTTTAAAAGCAAGAGAAGACACTAGAGTAATTACTACTATTGAAAAAATACTATGAGCACTGAGCAGCTGCATGGATATTCACTAAACATAGCCAACTTGGCTGACTGTTATATGAGTTATATCTTGTAGCTGTCATTCTCCTTTAGTTCAATGATATAATATTCAAAGTCTTGATCAGTAAATCAGTAATAATTGTTGGCACGATAAGAGTATTAAATTGGACCTGAGTAGCAGAACTAATACGGGACTTTTTAAAAATTAACATGCTTATCAATCAGTCGTATTTACAACAATGTTCATATAATATTGATACACTCAGTTTCTGTTTCATATCTTTAACAGCTATCTTGCTATGATAAATACTGGTATGTATACTGAAATGAACTACGCATTGTGTTGACACATACTAGTGACATACTACTGTAATGATGATGCAGCCATCACAACAATGGAATCATTCATCACTCATTTCAATTGGAGTTTCTCCTAGTTAAGGCAAGTACCATGCATTGATTGCATCTTATACAAGCACATCACTATCCCTCTGTAAATACATTGTATTAGGGAGACACGGTAGTGTCTCCCTATGTAGGGTTGAACGAGAAAACAAGATGGCGGCTACATACAATGTATTAGCGTTCAAACGCTGATATTTCGCCTGGTGATGAATTTTATACGTCCAAAGACACTTAAATCTGCTATCTGGCGTTGCCCCATCTTACAGTAGCAAGGAGATTGCTCGAGATTGTTACTAAAGTGACGAACCTGGAAACGGTGAAATTCGAGTTTCGTCATCTTCGTTTTCTTCTTTCTTTCTTCTTTCTTCTTTCTTTCTTTCTTTCTTTCTTCCACTCGCCTAGCACCTTTACGTGAGCAGTGCCGAGACCAAAACACCCACGAACAGTCGTGAAATTCTCCTGGCATGTGCCTTTTGAACTTAGTTTTTAGCGAAACGGCGATATAAATTCTGCGATTTCTCGATCGTGATCCAATGTCAGCTAAGTGTTAGACGCCATTAATAATTATAGTGATTGCGCAATACGCACGTGACCAAGCTGTGGTTAGCGCACGTGACCAAGCACAAGCTTGAGTATCGCCACGCCGTATAGATCACGGAGAGCACATATTTGTCTGGAGTCTTCGAAGAACGGTAAGCTAGCAAGCGCAGAATAACCATTCTGCCTTGCCAGATAATTATAACCGCCGTAAACAAGTGTGGGCGGGGCTCGTATGCACTGCATGTATTCATGCATGCGTAGGCGAGCTGATATCTACAGCATAACAATAATTATTTAGCTACAAGTTTAAAATTGTTAATAATAAAGAAAGGCCATCAACAACAGGAAAAACAAACCAATTCATGGTGGAAACAAAGATGGCACAGTAATTGCATGATATTGAACTGTACTTCACTGAAAAAGAAAAAAAGGACACAAACAAGAAAATTAAAAAGATTTCTATCGAAATCAAAAGGATGTAGGGTTGTGAAATCTACCACTGGTCAACAATGTAAACTAACAAGGAACAAGCATGGAATGGTAACACAATTGACTTGCTAACAGACCATAGATCCCTACATCAGTGGCTGTACATAAGCTGTCACAAGCTGAATGCACGTCAGGTGTCAGTCAACAGCAACAAGCTAAGCTGAACTAGCTATAGTCAACTACAGCAGCCACTGATGTAGGGATCTATGGTCTGTTAGCAAGTCAATTGTGTTACCATTCCATGCTTGTTCCTTGTTAGTTTACATTGTTGACCAGTGGTAGATTTCACAACCCTACATCCTTTTGATTTCGATAGAAATCTTTTTAATTTTCTTGTATTACTAGGTACAGGATACTAGATACAAAGTGCAGCATTATCAAGAGTTCATTACCTAAGAATATGCAACCATGAATGTGCTCTGTTAGAGGGCATTGGGCATAATCATGTGACTAGGTCACATAACAAGTTCACTCAGCAGTATTAGTGGCTATACTGTTTGTTATTCATTGTTTTGTAATGATATTCATGACTACTGTAATTATATCCTCTCTGTATGTAAACTTGTGACATAGAAATGCCCAACACCAGCCAACAGGATAGTAAACTCTTGGAATTATGTGATAATTTTTTTAATTTGCAAAATATATAAAACACTGATTGATTTTGTTATTTACACAACAAGGAGCAAATATTATTAATAATGTCATAATACGGGATATTTTGTTACGTCAGTTTGATAAGACACTTGTATGTCACTTGGTAGTTGTAAAATATCAGTGATTGTCTTGATTTTGAAAGGATAGCACGGTCCGATAACAGGACTAACGGTGTCTCCAATACGATCACGCTCATCAACCGTATACAACAATCGAACAAAACTTCTACGAACAATTTTATCGGAATTGTTAACTGGCGACTGATGGAGAACATAAGGGTTTGCGTAAAACAAGCAGTTCTCGCCAGCTGTAGTGATAATGGTTTCACCATGTTCTTGAGCATCTGCCTCGGCTTTTTCGACAGTTTTCTGGATAATGTCCTGGAGATTAAACTGATCCAGTGTCATGAGCTTGGAGCGTGCCTTCTGATGAACCGGGTTGAGATCAAGGCGTAGATCAGTTACTTGTGTTGGTAGTAGATTCGACATACAGTACACCCTATCAATGGGCATCTTAGTACCATCCATCTGCAGTCTCTCTGCCCCTTGGTGAGCGACAATTCAACATCCGATCATGCGAGCTATCTCAGTGAACTGCTTCTCCACAGCAAGTTCAAATGGTGTCTTGTCCTCCTATAGAATTAAACCAATAGTAATGCCAATCTCTAAAAATCACATAATTAAACAAAGATCCCTGATTGTGGAATTCGTAAAATACAGAGATAATTTCTGTGCAGTTTGAATAAAATTTAATTTTTTCGGACCCCAGAGAAGCAGTACTCATCCCTCGAGCTTCAAACAAACATGAAAGCTTAACATGGACACTTGTTGAGCAGTCAATGCAAAAAGGTAATTTTTACTGTCAAGTCAAAATAAACTATTTTGGAAGCTATATATTTTGCACGTATTGAACAGGCGAAAAAATAATGCTACTCAATACTTTTTAGGGACACACATGTAGTCCCAATCAGTGTTCAGCTCATTCATGTACGGTACTTTATACACACTCACGGTATCCTTGATGCTGATGTTAGCTCCGTGTTTCAGTAACATAAGGAGTGTCTCTTGCTGACCAAACTCAGCAGCATCGTGTGCAGGTGTAGCGTGGATGTGATCCAACACATTGATATCATCCCTATCTTCCAATTTATCGAGAAAGAACTGCAACATCTCAGAGCACCCATGAGCTAGAAAAACATGAAAGGAGCTAGTGAATTTTAGTTATTTGGGTTTCTTACCAGCTGCAATGTGTAGAGGAGTTGCGCCATCTTTGGTTTTGTCAATAATGCTCTTAGGACCAACCTTGTTCACCAACCACTAAAGAGAGAGGGGAAAGAGGAAGGGATCGAGGGAGAAAGGGAGATAGAGAGTGAGAGAGAGGGAGAGATAGAGGGAGGGAGTTGATAAACTTGGTGGGTGGGTGTGTCCTACCTTAACCATCTAGCTGGTGACCCATAGAGGCAGCATGTATAGTACTCATTCCTGACAGGTCCTTAGCTACAGGGTCCACGCCCACCCCATCCACCAGATATTTCAATACATCGATCTTGCCTACAACAAAAAAATTGCCCAAAATTTAAAGTGACAGAGAGGGTTGAAGAAACTGACCATCTTGAGCAGCATAGTAGACTGGGGCAGTTTGAGATTTGTCCCTTCTCTCAGCGTATTCTTTACCGTACTGCTGGACAAAGTACTTGATAATGCTTATTGACCCTGAAGAGAGATAAATAAATGATTGAATGGATGGGTGAGTAAGAAAGCGAGTGATTGATTGCGGAAGGAAGGCAGGAAGAAAGGAGAGAGGGGAAGGGAGGAGTGAGAGAGAGAGGGAGAGAGAGAGGAGAGGAGAGGGAGAGAGAGAGTGGGAATTCTACCTCCAGCTGCTGCAAAGTGTATTGGCAGGTTCCCCTTGCCGTCAGCAATATGACCAATAGTACCAAAGTTCTCTACAATCCACTGAACCATCTTCAGGTTACCTGTATAGTGTATTCATTGCTGACACAAGAGTGTGTTATAGTGAGTGTGTGGAGGAGACCTTGCAAGGTAGCTAAACTGAGAATAGAGAGTCCACTGTCATCTGTCTGTTCAGCAATCTCTTGGCTTCTCTGTCGATCATGTGACACTACCAACTACACAAGAGAGGAGAGGTGCAATACGTCACTGCAGATATTGTGAATTCCAATAGTATTCCCTAGAGTGGCTAGCAACACTATCCCCAGGCTTAGCTAAAAGATGACAAGTGAAACTTCACCAAATGTTCGACAGCTCAGTCAGTGGCTACAGTACATTAAAAATTCAATGCTAAGATTTTAGCTATTTTGCTTTAAAAAATTCATAGATCTTGTGTAGAAGATCTATGTAACAATACAGAACTAGTATGGGCTACATTGCATCTTTCGAGTTGTTTTGTGCATAAATTAGGCACTAGTACGTTTATCTATTCAAGGTTACCTTCAGGGCTTCCAGTCTACCGTACACGGCTGCATAGTGCGCGGGAGTGCTGCCACTACGAGAGCGATCTAGAGCCTAGAGGGGACTTGATTCTGTTCTCCAGTAACCAGCGAAGACATTCGATGGAGCCCACACGAGCAGCTGTGTGTAGTGGCGTCTCCTGGGACTCGGGATGAACCTGAGCCGATCCCGTCTGGATAAGCTCAGCTAGCTTGCTCACATCCTTGTTGATGATCGCCGCGTGCACAGGAGGGAGTGGTGCACCAACCCCGGCTACCTCCGCCGACTCGTCCTTGGATATCCTGCGAGAAGCCATGGCTGCTAGCTTGCGATAATGCAGCGCTGCTGTAGTCAGCTGTGTATCACGAGTGATGCTACTGCACTAGATGAGTCACTAGTCACACACGACACAAGTTGAGCAGCTATCTGAAATTCAGAGTCAACAACTGAGATCCAAGCAGGGCGTGGCTCGAGCGGGAATACACTAAAGCACTAAAGCGGAAATGCCCAGTGTCCAATCCCAGTCCGTAGGCAATATAATATCTATGACTAAAGGGCGTGTCACACGAGCCCCGCCCTAGGTACTAGCAATTTTTGCAGCTATGGCAGGTCTTCCGGGCTCTGATGATGCAGTGCCAGCGGTTGACATAAACAAGACATGTTCAGAAAAGCATTTGGCTAAAATTTCTCTTTCAATTTCCGACTGGAGAGGGATATCACCATTCCTTGATCTAACAGAAGCAGACGAACAAGAAATACTTGGTGCCTTCCCGTCTTTTTCTGTACGCTCACAGAAGATAGCGATGCTGAGATTATGGAAGAAAAGACAAGGAACAAATGCAACATACGAGCGATTGTGTCAAGCCTTTAGAGAATGTGAAATGCTTGATCTTGTGGAGAAAGTTCAAAAACTGCTGACAGAGAGTAGCATCAGCTCGTCAGATTATGAGAAAGGTGAGTGATTTTAATGAAAAATCATATAAAGCTATATTAAATATCTTCAATCAGGTGCCTCATTCAATCAACCACCTCATCCCAATCCAGCACTCACCTCTTATGCATCCTACCTCAAGGAACTGTACACATCTATATCGCAAAGTCACACCTCCCAACATTGGGCCCACCTCCCACGATGTGAGTTTATACAACTAGCAATGATTAAAGATGAACAGATACGACGCGGAGGACCGGAGGAGGAAATGATCAGACTAGCACAGCAAGGAAAGATTGAAACAATTCTTCGTCATAAGGAATCTATTGACTTAGTTGACCTCTTTCCATTTCCACCTCAATCACCTCAACCACCTCAACCACTAGTTTTGCTACCACCACCACCATCAGGTAGAGTATGTCTTATTGAAGGAGCCCCAGGAGGAGGAAAGAGCACATTTGCTCTCCACATCTGCCACCAATGGGCACAAGGTGCTTCCTGGTTAGCGAAATTTGATTTAGTAATACTTGCTTACTTGCGCGATGAAACGATCCAGAATGCTAGCACCTTAGCTGACATTATACCAGCTCGTAATACAGAAATGTCTCAAAGCACCGCTTCTCAACTACAAGCTAATGATGGAATGAATGTTTTGTTTATTTTTGATGGATGGGATGAATTTCCACCAAATAAGATGAAAAGCTCGCTTGTCTCCACTATACTTCGACAGCCACACAAGCTCTCTCTTCATCAAAGTACTGTACTAATCACCTCTCGACCAGTTGCCACAGGAAACCTTCTCCACATAGCTGATCGACGAGTGGAAATACTTGGTTTTACTCACAAACAGATCCGCGAGTTCATTGAGAAAGCCTTGGATGGCAACAGAACTCAAATCCAGCAACTTGTTCAGCATCTTGAAGAGCACCCAGTTATAGAAGGTTACTGCTATATACCTCTTCATTCAGCAATACTGGTGCATATATTCCTGACAATGAAGGGTGCTCTACCTACCACACACCATGAACTATTCCGTTCTCTTGTACTCTGCTGCATAGTCCGAGAGAAAGAAACTCATGAACCTGACACTATTTTACCAGTGATGTCCTCATTGAATGATCTTCCTGATGAACTTAAGTCTAAACTAAATAACCTTTGCTTATTAGCATATAATGGTGTCATGCAAGAAAAAATCATTTTTTATTTAGAAGACTTGCTAACATCTGACATCATTCTTCCATCTTTAGGGCTTCTTCAAGCAACTGAAGGGCTCGCACTTTGTAGCAAATCACTTTCATACAACTTTCTTCATCTCTCAGTTCAAGAGCTTCTTGCTGCTTACCATATTTCACAGATGGACTCTAGTGAACAGATCAGAGTATTTAAGAACATGTTTGGAAGTCCTCGTTTTCAAGCCGTGCTTCAGTATTATTGTGGCTTCACAAAATTAGATAATCCAGAAATACAACAATTCATATCTTCATATCATGTTAGTAAGTCTAGTCTTAATGAAGTTTTACCTATACTTCACTGCTTTTTCGAAGCTAAGCAGCCATCTCTAACCCAGCTAGTTGATCCTAGTAAGTTTATGTCCAATGGAAGCACTACTAAAAGTCTAATTCCAGTTGATTTTTTTGCAGTTGGCTATTTCATTGTCTCATTCCTATACACATCTACTGCCAATACACCTACTTTATATCTTACAATAGACGATCCCATTGAAGACCATTGTTTAAGACTACTGCTAAATGAACTCTCAAAGAACCCTTTCGGTGGAGAAGTGCCAACATCAGCTTCTGCTTTTTCAGAAAAATTGGTGTTGCAGTTGCATAAGCCATCTATTACAGGATTGAAGTATATAGCGTTATACCTCAAAAGATTTCCTTTAATTAGCGAACTAACATTAACAGATGTTGATACTTGGAGTGCTTTACATGATTTCGTAACTGAAATGGTGCATACAAAAATTGTTACCAAACTCAGTATCAAAGGGTCTCGCTTTTTCCCCAGATTTTCTGCTAAGATTAAATGCATTTATAACGAGCCACTTACAGAACTTGATCTATCTTTACTTTCAGAGGTAGAAGTATGCAGCATTATTAAACACCTTCAACACAACTCTACTGCTCTGGTGAGATTAAATCTAAGCAATAGTGGTATAACAGCAGACACAGCTCAGAGTCTTGTTGAAATACTCCAGGTGAACAGATCACTTACACATCTAAATCTTGCACGTTTAATGAATTTCTCTGAATTTGGGGCTTATTGTGTTTTTAAAGGTCTTCAACATAATACTACTCTGGTAAAATTGAATCTAACCAATTGTGATATAACAGTTACAGATCCGAACACTGCTAGGTTACTCTCAACTATGCTTCGAGAAAACAATTCACTTACTCATTTAAATGTTTCAGCAAACAACAAATTTTCAGATTCAGGAGCTCAATGTATCTTTGAGAGCCTTCAACACAATAGCACTCTGGTCTATTTAAATCTTAGTATGACAAATATAACAGCTACTGATCTAGACACTGCTAGGTCTCTCACTGAAATGCTTCAAGTGAACAAGTCGCTTACACATTTAATTCTTTCAGGAAACATCAAGTTTTCAGACTTGGGAGCTCAATGTATCTTTGAGAGCCTTCAACACAATAGCACTCTGGTCTACTTAAATCTGAGTATGACAACTATAACAGCTACTGATCCAGACACTGCTAGGTCTCTCACTGAAATGCTTCAAGTGAACAAGTCACTTACACATCTTGAGCTGTCATGCCATAAAGGCACTGTATCAGAAAATCGTATTATCTCACTCATCTTTTCTGCACTCGAACACAACACAACTCTACTTCACTTAGTCCTCTGTGGTAGAGAAATTTCGGAAGATGATGCCAAACGCATTGCAAAGACACTGAAATCAAATAAGTCACTACTAACAATTGATATCTCGCGTGCTATATATAACGTTAATCGAATTGACATCATTCTTTCAGCACTCAAGTTTAAC
Source organism: Haliclona indistincta (assembly GCA_964017065.1). NCBI lineage: Eukaryota > Metazoa > Porifera > Demospongiae > Haplosclerida > Chalinidae > Haliclona > Haliclona indistincta. Next base: position 10,043,386 of record OZ024788.1, on the reverse strand, counting down.
ACCACATTGAAAAAAATGTGTATTACCTACAACGAGGCCGCTGATGTTGCTGTTGGTGATTTGCATAAAGCAAGAAAGGAGAGCGGATTACCTCCTATTGACATTGAATTAAAAATATGGTGATCATTTATTTTTATGTTCTAATTGTTAGTAGCTTGTATACAACACACATTCATTGAGAAATATATTGAGCGTTTATAATGCAATTATTAACTAGGCACCAAAGGTGCTGATGCCTCGGTGGAGCACACAGGGACAACCGACAGTAAACCAAAGGTGCAGATGCGTCGGTGGAATGCAACCATTTCACATACACAGCAACAAACTGCAGCTGTTGTACCTTTCTGTACAGCAATCACAATGCAGTATAATAGTTATGCAATCAGAAGCCAATCAGTGCTGACCACTAATTCAACTGGGCGTGTCTATATTGTTCAGGGCACAGCACGTACAACGAACGAGATAGCTTGCTTACACAATTTCTTTAGACTTACGATGTAACCTATCAGCTTCTAGGCAGTCAACTGTGGATAGTTTTGTCTACGGAGAACTCCAGATCGCCAGCAACGGCCATCGATCGCGAGGTAAGCAAAGCTATACGCCATAACTCTAGAACGCAGCTTCATATACAAGTCTGCCGTGCTGTTCTGAAGTAAATGCGAACTCACTAGCTGTAAGGCAGCCAGCAATAGACAATTTTGTCGTTACATCAGCAACTAGATCGCCAGGCCGGCGATCGCGAGGTAAGCAATCACGCTTAACTCACGAAAAGAGCCTTATAACCAAAATCCTTACAATTCATTTTCAAGCAAATATCAACTTTAGGTTGTGTTGCAAGTTTAAGCGCTTAGTTTTCAGCGAACGACGAGAAATCCTGCCGACAGACAGACAGATACATACATACATACATACACAAACGAACTACTGTATGCCTCGTGGCTCCGCCCACCGAGGCATAATAAACGTGTGGCCACTCCTCACATATAGGTTTGTCATCCAGCTCCAGAATAGTACCGGAAATAGCTCCAAAATAGGACCGGAAGGGGCATGTGCTGTCATCCCAAAGCTCCAGAATAGGACCGGAAGCCGCTGCTATGAATGCAAAAGCATAGATATTGGCTAAAGTCTTCGTCTTGTGCTGAAGACGCTGCTAGATAGTATGCTGTCCTAATCGTAGCTAGAATGTGGCGTCATCGCACTGCCTCAGCCTGTCGACAGAACGCGGTGACGCCGGCACTGCCATCGTGGCGACATAGTCGCTTGGACTGACCATAGATCTATGCTTGGACCCAATGGCTCAGCTAGTCTTCAGCGTTATCAACTAGTAACGCAAACGCATCTTGACGTGCTCCACAGTCTGTAGACTATTAGAATACTTGTATTGACCCTGAGCACTAACACTCAGGAAAATGCACTCTCATGGCGATCTGAAGCACCGTGCTGAAGTTAGCGAGTCTCGTTAAGCGGAGACTTCCTAATTAATAGGGTTCTCCTCAGCACTCGCGTTGTGCGCGCGCGTACAGAATTACTAGAGTAATTGATCAAACTTCGTCCGGTATCAATAATCGGCAATCCGTATACCGAGAGAAAAAGGACTTTCCAGTTAGCGACTGTATGTTTCAAGAGCTGTTCATGTCCCTATAAAGTAGTGATAATTATAAGCGCTGATCTTTCCCAGAGACGGAACTGTGATACAAAGGAAGACGCTGACGAATAGTATCAATCTTCGTCATACAGGGACTTAACTCCGTCTTTGTGATTTATTGCTAAGCCGCAGCTGGCGCTGCTAACAAAAACACTTGCATGCAACTCCCACTAGTTAGCTCTACAAGGAAGCACAACGGCGCCAAACTGCAAAGCGTCCTCTTTCCTGTAAGGCATGACGAATTTACGAACGGAAATTGCTGACTATGCAATTAATAAAAATTAAGTTTTATGTCAAAAATATTAGTGAGAGGATTATAATTTTTAGGATTTGAAAGTGTCGAACAATAGTTCAGATCCTCCTGTTGACAACTGTAACAAATCAATAAACATGATTGTTTGAGGATAATTTCATTATTATGTACCTCCTCTTATTAACGTAGTGGTGTTACACATACTCAGCGAGGAATGAAGTCGAAGACTTCTTGACAATAATTGTTAACCAAAATATCATGTGATATGTGTTTGTCAGACTCAGACAGCTCTAGTGGTGTTACACGTACTCAGTGAGGAGTGAAGTCAAAGATTCTATTGGTATGTTGAAATTGTTAACCTTTGACATGTGCTTGTCAGATTCAGACAGCTCTGTTGATGTTACACGTACTCAGAAATTGAAACCTCCTGTTGGTATGTTGAAATTGTTAACCAAAGTATAACATTGATACATGTACTTGTAAACACATGCAAGATTCAGATCTAAACTGTACGAGCAAGTTAATAAGAGGA